>OY288286.1:13076781-13676781 GCA_958450335.1 Hibiscus tridactylites
TACTTTTAGTTCTTTAAATTCTAACCTTAAACTTTAATCTTAAACTATAAATTTAATTTTTTAATATGAAGAGTAAATTAATAAGGGCAACTTAAACGTAAATGATTTATATTCGGATTGTGGGAGTCTATTTTCCTTTAAAAGTGATGTTTCCCTTTTTAGACCATTACTAAATGGAAACGTAGGATTGAGACAAGAAGTGATGATATATCTTGGTTCTTGGAGCTTTCCACTAAGATTATTTGATGAATATATATTATTTAATATTTTTGTCCCCGACAATGTGGTTAGCATTTACTGTAACCAACAACTTTAAAGGAAGCACCACTAATAATTAATGTTAAGAAACTGGTTCTAATAATGATATTTAACAAAAACCAAAAGAAACTAATAATGTGGGTCATCTTGGAGAGACATATTTCTAGAACACTAAACTAGGAACTTTTAGATATCCTAACTCGTTCCATATTGCAATTGGGGAGGGAGGTGTATAGGATTGGTATTATTGATAAATAATAACATTTATAATGAGAGTATATATAGGATTATAGAGAGGTTCAATTATACATAAATAAGGAATTTTCAATGTTACACACAAGATAAGATTTAGATAATATGAGATAACATAAGATTTACATGAGATTGATTAAGATTTATCTTAATTTATCTTTATCTTTGATAAGCTCCTGCAAGATAGAGGATCCATCGGAGACATCAATCTTGGACCGAAAATGGATGAAGAGATTTCATCCAAGTAGTTTGGCGAGAGTGTCCATAATCTGAGTTTTGGAGGGAATGTGTTGAACAAGTAGTGAACCTGCAGCAACTAAGTCACGAACAAGGAAAGAATCAAGTGCAAGAGGCTTCATAAGAGAATGAAAGACTAGATTTTTACAAACATGTGTGGCACTTAGATTGTCGCAAAAGAGAGATGATGGTTTTATTAACGTCACACCAATTTCTTGAAGTAGATGTTGAACCCAAAGTACTTCAGCAGTTACATTTGCCACGAAACGATATTCAACTTGTGTGGAGGAACAAGAGACAATTTTATGACGAGCTGACTTTCATGAAATAAGATTAGATCCAAGATAAATAGCATATCCAGTAGTGGACTTGTTGTCCGTAAAGGATCCACCATACTCCGTATCGGAAAAAGTAGTGAGATGAAGTGAAGATGTCGGAAGAAAAAAGAATGACATGACATAATGTAACTTTTCGATAACTCATGATGTGTTTAGCTGCTATCCAATGTGCAAGTGAAGGACCATGCATGTATTGCGACAGACGATTCACGACAAAGGCAATATCCGAACGAGTGAGTGTGAGATACTAAAGGAGACCAAGTAATCATCTATAACTACAAATATCTAGTGCCATGCATGGCTTCAGCGGAGGTAGTTTGTTAGAAAAAGACATAAGTGTGGAAATTACCTTGGCATTTTCCATATGAAACTGAACCAAGATGTCCGAAATGTATTGCGCCTGAGATAAAAATAAACCGGTTGGAGTAGAAATAACCTCAATGCCAAGAAAGTAGTTGAGCAAGCCCATTTCTTTTAGAGCAAACCTTGTAGATAATAATTTGGTGAAGTAAGCAATGAAGTTAGTATTATTATCAATAAGCACAATATCATTTGCATATAATAGAAAAGTGCAAAATAACTTCATTTTGCATTATAAATGAAGAGTGATGCATCAGCCTTTGATTTCGTAAAACCAATTTGAAGAATAAATTGAAAGTCAAATTACCATGCCCTCGGGGCCTGCTTTAGTCCATACAAGGCCTTACATAACTGACAAATATGAGATAGTTTTGTAGAGTCAACATACCCCAAAGGTTGTTGTAGATAGACTTCCTCATGTAAGGTTCCATTTAAGAAGACATTATTAATGTCAAGCTGCTTGATGAGCCACACATGATGTAGTGCAAGAGTGAAAATAATACGCATCGTAATAGGTTTCAATACAAGATTTAAGGTCTCAAAATAGTCGTGGAGAACTTCTTAAGAATACCCCTTCGTTACCAATCTAGCTTTATATCGGTCAGCAGAGTCATCAGCGTGTTGTTTCAAATGGAATACCCATTTGCACCCTACTAAAGATTTTATAGATCGTGGAACAAGATCCCATGTATGGTTTTGCAGCAAGGAAGTAAACTCATCTTACTTGGCTTGTCTCCATAACAGATCTTCGAGAGCTTGAGTAATAGTCTTCGGCTATAATGTGGAAGGAAATGATGACATATTAGCATTAAAAAAGGAAGGACCGAAGTACCTTGGATTTTACCGGCGAACTCGTCTTTGCTAAGAATCATGACGTGCCAATTTAGTGGAGACATCTTGTTGTGGCAGGTCAACCAAGAGAGTTGGTTGAGCAATTAAATCATTAGGTTTTTGTGGTATGTTGGACAAAGAAGTTGGAGCTCGTGGTTGTTGGGAAGTATGCCATGGAAATTCAGTGGAGACATATTATTGTGACAGATAACCAAGAGAGTTGGTGTAGCAAATTGATCATCAGGTTGTCGTGGCATATTAGGCAAGAGAGTTGGTGTAGCAATTGGATCATTAGGTTGTCATGACATAGCAGTCAAGAGAGGTGTGGAAGGTGATTCTGATACAGCAGGGAACAATACTGGAGGAGCATGCTGCGGCATAGCGAGAGACATAGATTCTGTTAGTGTCTGGCTCCAGGCATTTATAAGCAGACTAGGTCAAAGAGTATCCAAGAAAAAACACATTCAGAAGACCGTGGCTCAAGTTTATGATTCGTGTATGGTCGCAACCAAGGAAAGCATAAACATCCAAATGGTTGACGCTTGTCGTAGTTCGATGCTTGTTGATAAAGTAAGAAGTAAGGCGACATATTATCCACTATCGACGTTGGAATCCGATTGATGACATAAACAATTGTCTGAAAAGTATAAGGCCAATACTCTATTGGGAGAGATGCAAAGTATAGTAGAGAGAGACCAGTCTCCACTATGTGACGATGTCTCCGTTCATCAGTCACGTTGTGTTTAGGAGTAAGAGGCGGTGAAGTGAAGTGTAAAATACCTTCCAAATTCAAAATGGGAAAAAATTTAACAAACTCACCTCCATCATCAAAGAATAGAGACACAATGGTCTGACTAAAAAAGCATTCAACAATCCATTTATATTGAGGAAATATTGCCGCAACATCAGATTTCTTCTTCATCGGGTATAACCAAATTACTTGGTGAAGTGATCAACAATCACCACATAATATGAATATCCATCATAATACACATGTTTAGTGCTCTAAACATCATAAAAAAGTAGTTCAAGAGGACGAGAGTTTGACATATTATTTTGACCAAATGGCAATTTATTAATGTTATTAATAAGACATGAAGAACAATGAAATTCTTTCAAACTTGTTTAGTCATAAGGTATATTACAAGTGCGTAATATAGACGCTATGACTTTATCGAATGGATGGCCAAACTTGTGATGCAGCTAATGCACGAACAAGTAATTGACTGAGTTGACTTGAGGATAAAAGGATCGTGCAACATAGTAGACACCATCAATTTTATTACCCCGAAGAAGAGGAGTTCCCGTGGGTCGATCTTTAACAAGAAAATAAGAGTCAAAGAATTCAACATATACATTATTAGCTCGACATAATTAAGAATCTGACACCAAGTTTGTATGTAACTTAGGATTATATAAGACATTTGTGAGAGAAAGAGGCTTGATATCTGTAGGAACTATACATCCGCAAATGTAAGATATAGGTAAGTTTAACCATTGTCCAAATGAACTGTATCATGACCATCATAAGAGGAGATATCATGAAGAGACGCAGTGGTCATTGTGGTGTGATGTGAGGCACCACTATCAAACATCCAAGGAACAAGATCAGGATCAGATGATGAACGATCAGTAGCAATGTTGACAACTGGTGAGTCAGACGTTGGTTGCTGATAAAAGTTTTTGTTCTAAATAAATTGAACAAGCTTACGACAATCCTGAATAATATGTCGTGGAAAATTACAAAACTTGCACACAATATCTTATCATCTAGAATGGCCAGATTGAGTAACAAGACTACGACCACCACCAGAAGTCGAATGACTAGAGTGACCACCCTTCCGAAAAAGTGGATGGTAGAACAACCACGATTTGGATTAGATCACTCTGCAGAATTTGCCGTAGCAAGAAGTATGGATTGTTGAGTTTCCTAAAGAAGTCTCTCATGATCAGTCTAGATCTTAGACAAATCAAGCATGATAGTCGGTGTGTTACGTACACGAAGGATGCCAACTATTGGATGATAATCATTGCCTAATTGTTTGAAATAGATATCAGGAGATATGTATCGGAGACAGGTCAATTTTCCAAGGCAAGAATAGAAGCAACATCTTGCATATTTTTCATGTAGTCGGAGATAGACCTGGAACCACACAGATTGCGAGCTAGATTGAATTTGAGAGCAAGGATGAAACCAGTAGATGCTCGGGCATAACTTGCGATCAGAGTATCCCATGCAATTTTAGCGGTGATAGCGGATGAAATAAGTGGTTGATGAGAGTTTGATCTTGATGATACCATTACATGATACTTAGAATTAGAAATCTTTGTCACGACATTAGTAAACTAAGATAGGGAAGGCTGTGAACCATCAATATAAATGGTTAGCCCAAAACAAATTAGAGTGGTCTCTACTTGTCGACGCCAATCAGGAAAGCTGGTGGATGTAGGTTTGATTGGAAAGATGGTCGGTGCATTGAGATGCACAAGATTGTTGGTGGTAGAAGACGAATCCATGAAAGGATATTCGGTTTGAAGGAGAACGGAAGAGAAAAAATAATTGAGTAGTAAAATTTTATGTGGCTCTGATTACCATGTAAAAGATTTGTATCATTAATAAATAATAACATTTACAATGGGAGTATATATAAGATTACAGTTAAGTTTAATTATACAAAAATAAAGAATTTCAAATGTTACACACAAGATTAGATTTAGATAAGATAAAATAAAATTTAAATGAGAATAATTAGGATTTATCTTATCTTATCTTTATCTTTGATAGGAGGGGAGGGGTGAATGAGACCGAAATAAAGAACATATATGCGATGAACATTGATGAACACCACTAACGATGAACACCGATGAACACTATTAATTTGTTTAAAAAAATTTAAAAATCTAAAGGATTAAAATTATAATTAAAATTATCTCTTAAAAAATAAAAATCAAATTTAATAGTTACTTTATAATATTTTTTAGTAGGTTAGAATCAAATATACCCAATTCTCCCAAACCCTAACAAAATCAATCTCTTAAAAAAATAGAAATCAGTTTTTCTAAATCTATTTGATAGAAATCAGTTTAAACCCAAATTTAATAGACGCGACAACCATGTGAACAAGCGGGTATATTTGATTCTAATCTATTAAAACATTATAAATTGATTTCTATTTTTTAAGAGATTGATTTTGTTAGGGTTTAGGAGAATTGTGTATATTTGATTCTAACCTATTAAAAATATTATAAAACTATTAAATTTGATTTTTATTTTTTAAGAGATAATTTAATAATAATTTTAGTCCTTTAGATTTTTAAAATCAAAAAAAATAATGGTGTTCATCGGTGTTCATCGTTAGTGGTGTTCATCAATGTTCGTCGCCCGTTGTAGAATTTGCCTATATATATATATATATAAGTGTTATATTTTGGCATACAAGTTGTGTAAAAAAATTAACACGATTCTTCTTTAAAATCTAAAATATAAATGTTTAAACCTGAAAACCTAAAATCTAATCCTAAATCTTAAATTTTAAACCTTACAATTTAAAGTACTTCTAAACCTTAAATCTTAAACTATTGCCCTAAACTCTAAATCTAGTGTACTAAAACAATTTTAATATGTGTACATCGTCAAACTACTAGTGGGATAATAACCTATATATAAAAATTTTGAAAGTAAAGAAATAAAAAATGTTTCTTTACCTATCATTAGTTGTTCTCTATCAATGTAGCCACATCATCATTTTAATCTAAAAACTTAATATTAGAAAAAGTTATAAGTGTTAATCCAATTTTAAAAAAAGAATTATAAAAGGAGCATTGGAAGGTTTTCAAAAAAAAAAAAATTAAAACTGATCGATCATAATTAATACAATAAATATAATTCATAATAAAGTACATGTGTATTTGAGAATTTAATGTGGCAACAATATTCTATGCTTAACGCGACTCACCTAGTATGTTTCTAGTTTTTTTTAACGACCATAACTTCTACTAGATTTTATGCTTCTAACCAAAAAAAAACTTCTTTGTTATTCTTTAACTCGCGGATGATAAATGTGTAGGCACTACTCAACTTAAGAACATACAAAATATAGAATATTTTGTATGAATATTTTTTTAATAAAATATTCTAAATACTCCCTAGAATTATTTTCAAGAACTTTTTATAGTTGAAAATTCTGAATAATACCATAAATTATTTTCCAAGAATTTTCATTGCTAAAAACTCTAAATAATTCCTTAAAACTATTTTCTAATAATTTTTCTCTCTATTCTAGTATATGTTTGGGCTTTGTGGGAATTGATGTTATTTTTTGTGTATAAAATAATGAACTCAAACTTATCTATTTATAGGGAGAGATAAGAAGAAACTTGAATTAATTAGCATTATTATTCTAATTAAAACATGAATTATTATCTTAAAAGATAAAACATACCATAGATTTATTCGGTTAAAATACACTACAGGTCACTTAGTCATAAGTTTACTATCAAATAGGGTACTCTTTTTTTAAAGTAATAATTGAGACACTCAATTATAGATTTAGTAACAAATATGTCATTTTTCTTCTACAACTTGTCACTCTTATTCTAAATCATGACACTTTTTTAAAAGTAACAATCCAGTCACTTAATTATAGGTGCGTGTTTTGCATGTTTTTCATAAATACGATGTTTTGCGTATTAGTATTATGCATGTTTAGTGTTTGAGGTGATATGCTTGCTTAAATATGACCAAACTAGAGTTTTTTTGTTAAAAGTTGTTAAAAATATGCTAAATGACCCCTTGTAACTTCCATAAGCTTTAACAATCAATTAGAATGAGTATCGATATCCCTTTTAAAACATGTCACTCTTCTTTTCCTATTGGTATTGATATTGTTTAGATTTTTTGTAACACCCCAAGATTTTAAGGTTAAAAAAAAGAGAAGAGGAAAGGAAAGAAATGAAAAGAAAAAGTGAGAAATGACAGCCAAAGGGATTGAACCCATGACCTTGAATGCTTAAGGCTTGTGCTTTAACCACTTGAGCCCAATGCTCATGTTTAACATGTTTTACAAAGAATTTTATTTGAGCTTATGTTTGAATTATTGGAACAATTTAATGACCATCTGACCTTCCCTTTTCCCCCAAATTATCATTTGTTTCCAATTTGGAGAGAACCAAAAAGGGTTCAAAAAAATGTCTTTCACCGAACGCCTTTGCCCGGCTCTGATCTCTATCACTGTCGCACCGTGGCTGTCATCGCCGTTGTCGCCTTGTTCCCCGTCGAGCCCCGACCAAAACCCTCATCTCCACGGGCCGCTTGCCTTTTCTGATCATCGGGAATCACCTTTCGAAGCTTCGTCGGAACTTAAGGGTTCCAGCTTCAATTCCGATCGTTTCCCGTGTCCGTTCGTCACGCCGACTTCACCACCGTGATTCACCCGTCACGGCAAGCAAAGCCCGCCCAAGAAATCATCCGTTCGACAACAGGAAGAGCTTCGTCGGAGAAGAAATTTTGCCGGCCATTCCGTTCTATTTGGGGTAAGATCCGACAAAATTATGTCTTGTTTCGCTTAATTTTCAGTTTTGTTTAAATATGTGTCTCATAGGCTTCCGAAATCCGGCATAATCGAGCACTTCGGGGGCTTCCGACGACATCACCGGTGACTTTCCGGTGAGGTTTTCAGCGAAATCCGTTGGGGTAAGTGAACCGAGTTCAACCCGGTCTAAATTGGTCTGAACCGGTCTGAACTGGCCCAAACCGAGTCAACCGAGTCAGCCGAGTCAAATCGTCCGAGTCAACTCGTCCGAGTCAGCCGAGTCAACTCAGTTGACCTTATCAGTTGACTGCTGACGTCATCGTTGACCTGCTGACGTCAGCGTTGACTTTGACCAAAAAGTCAACTTTTTCAGAAAAAGTCCTATTTTATGTTTTTCGACATCTTGAGTCCGATTTTGAAGCCCGTTTCATGAAATTCTAACCCGAAAGCTTCCGAATTGAACCTTGAACTTGAGTCTACTTATGTATTTTAATAATCAAATATGAGCAATGTGAATAAGGACTGAAATTGGATTTTGCGCGATTGAAGGTATTCAAAGTTCCTTGTATTCGGGATGTTGAGGACGTCGCATTCAGGTTCGAGAGTGATCGAACGGAGTATCATTGTCAACCGATATAACAAGTATTAAAGGTAATACATTACTACCCCTTGTATGCTTTATGTACATGTTGATATTTGGTTAAAGCATGCATGCTTATGATTAGTGTTTTGTGAACTCTGCTTAAGACGAATTCTATACGAAAAATAAGTATGAGAGTCAGTAAGAGTAAAATACTCGGACAAGAATATTAATAGATCAGGAGTGTCGAAAGTGCTAATAATAATAATAATATAGTTAAATCTGAAACTCTATCAATGGTGTCTAAGAACCAATGTTCAGAATGCGGAGTATGAGATGTTGGATATGAAATTACGAAAATACCCTTGGAGCATAAGTATGACTAAACTACCCCTATGATAAAGGAAATGACTTAAAATTTACATTCGTCCTGATTATGCAATTTACACTACCCAAGATGTATGTTTTAATGGAAAGACTTCGACATCATTATGCAATACGTGTGATACAAACTTGGATAATCCCTCAAACACTGTATAACACATGAATGAGAATTTTCTGAAAATATTATTGAAATCCTAAGTCGATCCTTGTGACAGTAATACGTGAATTAAATGAGAATGATCGTAATGACCAAAAAGACGATAATGCCCTCGAGCACCGAAATGTCTGATTAATTTGAATGACGTTATACCCTCAAGTTCTGTAATGAATGAATCGTCTGTAAAGGGCCGGAGAGTTAGGACGACTTAATCTCGTTTTAGCACGTGAATGATGGAGGTAGCAAATGGCAATTCAAAAAGAAATGATAGATTTATCTTAGTTTAAAATAACCGAAATACCCTCATGAGTTAATCGGTAACTATGTATTTGACGAAATTCTAAATTTGTTAATAAGATTTAAATAGCTAAGGTTCCCTTAAGTGTTGAGAAATACGACACGTGTATACCCATCGCTCACCATATTGATGTACGGTGGGAAGATCCGCATAAATTGTATGTTCAATTGCTCAAAGTTAATCCGTATAGTAAAGTATGAGGGCGAATGTTCAGACATACAATACAGTCAGTGTTAAGTTCTGATGCACGCAAATTATTCACATCTGAACGTTGGTAAGTATTGTCAAGTTGAGTTATGTCGCATTAAACAAATTCTGGAGGTATGATAAATTGTTAGAGCCCCTGAGAATTATAATTTTCGTTCTGATATGATTGCCATAGTATAAAATTTGTCATGACAGTCAAATAACTAAAAAGCCATGATAGCCTAAATAATCAGAACATCACTGAAAATATCCGATAACTTAAAAGACTTTAATTTAGAAATTCTTGAATGTCCGGTTAGAAAACTAATGAGAAAATAGGATACCAGAGTTCTTTGAACCATTGCTTATTCAATGTTGGTATAAATTACCAAAATGTCCATATGTGATAAAATGATCATAATGCCCTTGTAGGCTTATGTGACTAAATAACTCGTGATGCGTCTAAACTCTCAAAGATCTTAATGTATCACCTCCTGAATATATGGGTTAAACCGTTAGTATGAACCCCTTTTAATAGGGGCCACGTTTCAGAAATTCGTTCAAATTATCAAAAGTTTAATATGTCCCCTTCTGTAAATGCCTAGTATCTCCAAGAAATGATCTGTCCCACCTAGTGTGTTACATGTGCGATGTATTCTGTTGAATGGATTGTATAATGATTTAATCATGAATAATATTATGTTTGATGAACTGGATATATGATTATATTTTCTGCCCACTTGATGTATGTCTGCTCAATATGCATACTTGTTATGTGATGGCTTGATCTATGATGATATTGTCTGACTGTCTGATGAAATTGATAGTATGATTTGTTAGCTTGACCTATGATGTTATAATCCGTTTGCATGATGAATGATGAAAATGTCTGTTCTGCTCAATGGTATGCCCATTTATCTGTCAAAATCACAAATCTTCTGTTCTTGATACTTTGAATAGAATACGTCTGTCACATGTATTCTGTTACTTATGTCTAAAATCTGAATACCGATTGTCATCTAGGGTATACTGTTGGGGTTATGTTATGAAGTCTCTGTTGGTACAGACCTGATCAAGCTGGTAAATCCTTATGGACTCAAGGTCTCCCCTTGAGTGGCACCTATGCCCATCGGGCCTAGGGTAAGTCCTTATGGACCTAAGACATCCCCTTAGGTGGCACCTATGCCCATCGGGCCTAGGGTAAGTCCTTATGGATGTAGTTCTGGGGGACTGCATTTTGGTGTAAGGTTGGAGGGTAGTTCTTGTAAACTTTTGTATGAACATTGAACATTTGCATTAATCTGTTATGTGCTCATATGATATGATGTTAAATACTTATGTATGTTTGATCTGCAACTTATTAAAACACACTAGGCTTCGTGGTTTAACTTCTCCAACCCGCCACTCTGTTGATTCTCTAAACAATAAGCTCTCTTTCAATACTCAGTAACATAGAAAGAACAAACCTTGTTGTCCTCAAGAATAGTGCTTCACTAAATTAGCGAAACATAAATGGAGACAAGTATTGCCGGGAACATCATAAAAATGTTATGCCTACCATATATCTGCATGAGCTTATAGCATATTTTGGTAGTTCTGTATTACTGAACTTTTCCAAGCTCACGTTTTTTTTACCATCGCAGGTTCAAAGAAAATCGCATGACCTAATGTTTGACATCAGTGTTCGGAGTTCCCTCGGCGTTGCCTCTAGAGTACAATATTGTATAGTTAGTGGGCATGTATGTCATGTATGTCACGTATGGTTTTGTGATTGAGTCTGTAAAGTACTTCTGAAATTTCTTGTTATGTGTTTAAATGATTTTTTTGAAATAGTATTTTAAATAGAAGTTGATTTTACAGTTTAATAAGTGTTTTGAGAAAGAAAAAAATGTTTTCATGTGTATTTTACCGTGGGTCGCTCTTGTGACCCTAATGTGACTTCCTAGGATCCGTTGTAACGCATAGACGGGTCTAGGGGGTTACATTTAGTGGTATTAGAGCTTAGAGTTGCGTCATTCTGGGTAGATCGGCCAATCATCTGTTATAGGGTGTCTGGTATGTGCATGCCCCTAGATCCTGACCGTACTCCACCAAGCCGGGACTCTGATGTCGATTTCTCTTTCTGAAATAACTGAATCTAAACTTTCTGTCTGCTGTATCTCGAATCGTAATGACAAGAAATGTCTGTAACATTCGTCTGTGAATTGAATTAACTTATTGAATTTGAATATGAATAAAGAACTTGAGATGATTTGTGCTTGTGAATCAGATTATGAATAAATGTTTGATCATGCGGGATAACTGATGTAAGATTTCATGAAAGGCTATCCGGTGATGACGATCATGTTTGAGAATACCCTAACGGAAATGCGATAAAAACTCTATGAACTTTAGAGAGAAGTGTTTGTGATTGTGCCGAAAGTGTATATTCTGTGGTGCCTCTGTTAAACACGAAAGAAATAGTTGTCTGAATATTACGTTGAAGGTAAGTGATATTCATTAAAGACCTTAGTTATGTTCGATCAGTATGAAGAAAGGCATCTCCTCCAAGGTGTGGCTTGATATATCGTTAAATATCATTCCTGACTTAAATTTGATGTTTACATCCTGATTCTGGAGTCGCTGTCGGAGTTCTAGAGTGCTTGTCTGAACTATAGTTGCATATTTTCATCTGAAAACTTTTGGTCAATCTAGAAGAGTAATTCAGACTCTGGAAGATATACATTTGGGTGGTATGATTAACTTATGTGGTAGATCGGAATTCCTCTTATCATTGACTAAGACCGTTTATAATAAAAGTTATGAGACAAATGTTGTTTTGCATTTTATGAAGTTCGTTATGGATTCAAATGTTATATTCTGATTAATTGGTCTAAAATGTATATGGGATGATTATGTGTCCAAAGTCAATTTGAGTAACTGAAGACACTACTAGATTGACCCGTGATTGTCTAGGAGTCTCGATAAACAATGATGCTCTGATGGAAAAGTTTTAGTACAGAAATAGATAAAAGAGTAGTCTCTCAATTCCTCTGACTCTGGTAAATTTCGAGGACGAAATTTCTTTTAAGGGGGAGAGAGTTGTAACACCCCAAGATTTTAAGGTTAAAAAAAAGAGAAGAGGAAAGGAAAGAAATGAAAAGAAAAAGTGAGAAATGACAACCAAAGGGATTGAACCCGTGACCTTGAGTGCTTAAGGCTTGTGCTTTAACCACTTGAGCCCAATGCTCATGTTTAACATGTTTTACAAAGAATTTTATTTGAGGTTATGTTTGGATTATTGGAACAATTTAATGACCATCTGACCTTCCCTTTCCCCCAAATTATCATTTGTTTTCAATTTGGAGAGAACCAAAAAGGGTTCAAAAAAATGTCTTTCACCGAACGCCTTTTCCCGGCTCCGATCTCTGTCACTGTCGCACCGTGGCTGTCACCGCCGGTGTCGCCTTGTTCCTCGTCAAGCCCCGACCAAAACCCCCATCTCCACGCGCCGCCTGCCTTTTCCGATCATCAGGAATCACCTTTTGAAGCTTCGTCGGAACTTAAGGGTTCCAGCTTCGATTCCGGCCGTTTCCCGTGTCCGTTCGTCACGCCGACTTCACCACCGTGCTTCACCCGTCACGGTAAGCAAAGCCCACCCAAGAAATCATTCGTTCGACAACGGGAAGAGCTTCGCCAGAGAAGAAATTTTGCCGGCCAATCCGTTCTGTTTGGGGTAAGATCCGACCAAATTATGTCTTGTTTCGCTTAATTTTCAATTTTGTTTAAATATGTGTCTCATGGGCTTCCGAAATCTGGCAGAATCTAGCACTTCGGGGGCTTCCGACGACATCACCGGTGACTTTTCGGCGAAATCCGTTGGGGTAAGTGAACCAGGTTCAACCCGGTCTAAACTGGTCTGAACTGGCCCAAACCCGAACCGAGTCAACCGAGTCAGCCGAGTTAACTCGTTCGAGTCAGCCGAGTCAACTCGTTCGAGTCAGCCGAGTCAACTCGTCTGAGTCAGCCGAGTCAACTCGTCCGAGTCAGCCCGAGTCAACTCAGTTGACCTTATCAGATGACTGTTGACGTCAGCATTGACCTACTGACGTCAGCGTTGACCGTTGACTTGCTGACGTCAGCGTTGACTTTGACCAAAAAGTCAACTTTTTCAGAAAAGTCCTATTTTATGTTTTTCGACGTCCTGAGTCCGATTTTGAAGCCCGTTTTATGAAATTCTAACCCGAAAGCCTCCGAATTGAACCTTGAACCTGAGTCTACTTTTGTATTTTAATAATCAATTATGAGAAATGTGAATAAGGACTGAAATTTGAGTTTGCGCGATTGAAGGTATTCAAAGTTCCTTGTATTCGGGATGTTGAGGACGTCGCATTCGGGTTCGAGAGTGATCGAACGGAGTATCATTGTCAACCGATATAACAAGTATTAAAGGTAATACATTACTACCCCTTGTATGCTTTATGTACATGTTGATATTTGGTTAAAGCATGCATGCTTATGATGAGTGTTTTGTGAACTCTACTTAAGCCGAATTCGATACAAAAAATAAGTATGAGAGTCAATAAGAGTAAAATACTCGGAGAAGAATATTAATAGATCAGGAGTGTCGAAAGTGCTAATAATAATAATAATACAGTAAAATCTGAAACTCTATCAATGGTGTCTAAGAACCAATGTTCAGAATGCAGAGTATGAGATGTTGGATATGAAATTACGAAAATACCCTTGGAGCATAAGTTTGACTAAACTACCCTTATGATAAAGGAAATGACTTAAAATTTGCATTCGTCCTGATTATGCAATTTACACTACCCAAGATGTATGTTTTAATGGAAAGACTTCGACATCATTATGCAATATGTGTGATACAAACTTGGATAATCCCTCAAACTCTGTATAACACATGAATGAGAATTTTCTAGATATATTTTTGAAATCCTAAGTCGATCCTTATGACAGTAATACGTGAATTAAATGAGAATGGTCGTAATGACCAAAAAGATGGTAATGCCCTCGAGCACCGAAATGTCTGATTAATTTGAATGACGTTATACCTTCAAGTTCTGTAATGAATGAATCGTCAGTAAAGGGCCGGAGAGTTAGGACGACTTAATCTCGTTTGAGCACGTGAATGATGGAGGTACCAAATGGCAATTCGGAAAGAAATGGTAGATTTATCTTAGTTTAAAATAACCGAAATGCCCTCATGAGTTAATCGGTAACTATGTATTTGACAAAATTTTGAATTTGTTAATAAGATTTAAATAGCTAAGGTTCCCTTAAGTGTTGAGAAATTCGACACGTGTATGCCCATTGCTCACCATATTGATGTAAGGTGGGAAGATCCGCATAAATTGTATGCTCGATTGCTCAAAGTTAATCCGTATAGTAAAGTATGAGGGCGAATGTTCACACATACAATACAGTTAGTGTTATGTTCTGATGCACGCAAAGTACTCACATCTGAACGTTGGTAAGTACTGTCAAGTTGAGTTATGTCGCATTAAACAAATTCTAGAGGTATGATAAATTGTTAGAGCCCTTGAGAATTATAATTTTCGTTATGATATGATTGTCATAGTATAAAATTTGTCATGACAGTCAAATAACTAAAAAGCCATGATAGCCTAAATAATCAGAACATCACTGAAAATATCCGATAACTTAAAAGACTTTAATTTAGAAATTCTTGAATGTCCGGTTAGAAAACTAATGAGGAAATAGGATACCGGAGTTCTGTGAACCATTGCTTATTCAATGTTGGTTTAAATTACCAAAATGTCCATATGGGATAAAATGACCATAATGCCCTTGTAGGCTTATGTGACTATATAACTCATGATACGTCTAAACTCTCAAAAAACTTAATGTATCAACTCCTGAATATCTGGGTTAAACCGTTAGTATGAACCCCTTTTAATAGGGGCCACGTTTCAGAAATTCGTTCAAATTATCAAAAGTTTAATATGTCCCCTTCTGTAAATGCCTAGTATCTCCAAGAAATGATATGTCCCACCTAGTGTGTTACATGTGCGATGTATTCTGTTGAATGGATTGTATAATGATTTAATCATGAATAATATTATGTTTGATGAACTGGATATATGATTATATTTTCTGCCTACTTGATGTATGTCTGCTCAATATGCATACTTGTTATGTGATGGCTTGATCTATGATGATATTGTCTGACTGTCTGATGAAATTGATAGTATGATTTGTTAGCTTGACCTATGATGGTATAATCCGTTTGCATGATGAATGATGAAAATGTCTATTCTGCTCAATGGTATGCCCATTTATCTGTCAAAATCACGAATCTTCTGTTTTTGATACTCTGAATAGAATACGTCTGTCACATGTATTCTGTTACTTATGTTTGAAATCTGAATACTGATTGTCATCTAAGGTATACTGTTGGGGTTATGTTATGAAGTCTCTATTGGTACAGCCCTGATCAAGCTGGTAAATCCTTATGGACTCAAGGTCTCCCCTTGAGTGGCACCTATGCCCATCGGGCCTAGGGTAAGTCCTTATGAACCTAAGGCATCCTCTTAGGTGGCACCTATGCCCATCGGGCCTAGGGTAAGTCCTTATGGACCTAAGGCATCCCATTAGGTGGCACTTATGCCCATTGGGCCTAGGGTAAGTCCTTATGGATGCAGTTCTGGGGGACTACATATTGGTGTAAGGTTGGAGGGTAGTTCTTGTAAACTTCTGTATGAACATTAAACATTTGCATTAATCAGTTATGTGCTCATATGATATGATGTTAAATACTTATGTATGTTTGATCTGCAACTTATTAAAACACACTAGGCTTTGTGGTTTAACTTCTCCAACCCGCCACTCTGTTGATTCTCTGAACAATAAGCTCTCTTTTAATACTCAGTAACATAGAAAGAACAAACCTTGTTGTCCTCAAGAATAGTGCTTCACTAAATTAGCGAAACATAAATGGAGACAAGTATTGCCGGGAACATCATAAAAATGTTATGCCTACCATATATCTGCATGAGCTTATAACATCTTTTTGTAGTTCTGTATTACTGAGCTTTTCCAAGCTCACGTTGTTTTTACCATCGCAGGTTCAAAGAAAATAGCATGACCTAATGTTTGGCATCAGTGTTCGGAGTTCCCTCGGCGTTGCCTCTAGAGTACGGTATTGTATAGTTAGTGGGCATGTATATCATGTATGTCACGTATGTCACGTATGGTTTTGTGATTGAGTCTGTAAAGTACTTCTGAAATTTCTTGTTATGTGTTTAAATGATTTTTTTGAAATAGTATTTTAAACAGAAATTTATTTTATAGTTTAATAAGTGTTTTGAGAAAGAAAAAATGTTTTCATGTGTATTTTACTGTGGGTCGCTCTTGTGACCCTAATGTGACTTCCTAAGATCCGTTGTAACGCATAGACGGGTCTAGGGGGTTACATTTTTTAAAACATCAAATACTAGTTTGGAATCGATATCATAAGGACTATCGATACTCAAGGGTTTACACTGATACTCATAAGTGAGAATCGATACCCATGGGGGAATATCGATACTCACAGTGTTAATAGGTTGATATCTTTCTATAAAGTTTAGTACTTGTTCGATATGCCTAATTAACGTTCACAAGCTACTAAATGATCAAACCTTTTGAATAATCAATTTTGGAGTAAAAGAGCCTTAGGTGATAATAAATTGGAAATTGATTCGAATAATGGTATCTAGTATGGTATTAAAAAAATACTCGATCCATTGATCCACATACCCGATACAAAAAATCACAAGAATTTTATCCTTTTAAAAGAGTTCTCGAGTCGCGTACTCGACCTCTAAATTTCACGGGTCAGACTCCGGCCGTATTATTTGGATTGGATGGGTATCCGACCCGGTTTCCTAATTTATTATTCTTAGATTATTAACAAGGTTTTCTTTAGTTTATACTTTAAAAATAAAATAAAATATCCTTATCCCCAAATATCTTACCCTCGTTTGATGCATACATTATATGTCATTAATCTCTATGTTAATTTTTTAGTGGAGCATACAAATTCATAGATAAATAGTATATATATTAAGAAGAAAACAACATATAATAAACCTAATTATCCTAATCTGAAATGTCTTTTAATTGATGCATTGGAAGTTGTAGACATGTAAATGAGTATTACTTTAATTCTTTTAATTGATTCATGTATGTATCATAACTTATTGTTTTTTCTTCTTTTAGTAGATAATGTTATAATGTTAAAATATAAATGAGAATTAATTAAATGTTTTGTTACAATTATTTCTGTACCACTAAACTATGATTTTTTGGACCATCCTATTTTGCTCAATTTGTAAAGGGGAGAAACGCCTGATAGCCAAATAAAGAGTATTATTTTACAAGAGTTATAACTTTTTAGTAACTCAAGTATAAATCATTTTATGGGTTAACTACCAATACAGACTATCGATAGGATTATGACTCGACATATACAATTTTTAAATGGAAAAAATATTGTTTTTTAGTAGAAACGGTTAGTCTTGTAAAAAAATATTTAAAATTATAATAAAAGTTTACAATTATATTTGAAAGTAAATACATAATTTAGACATTTTTCTATAATATTGGCACAAGAAATTAGTTACTTTAGATTATAAAAGGATCTTACATGGAAAATGTTTAAAATCCAACCAAAAGACTCAAAGCAATATAGATACGAATAAATCTGACTGCATCGATAAACGAACCACAAAAGGGGATCAAGCTATTGTAAGACCACCGAAAACTATAAATCAGAACCGAGCGTCATGAGAAAACTATCCACGAATGTAAACTACGTATCCAAATTAAATATGAGGGCCTAGAGCAGGAATGATCAACAGGATAACAAAAAAACGCCATCTTGATCAGTCGCTGCATCATCAAGCAGTGGCGGAACTTGGTGAAAGAGTTTAGGGGGCCAACGTAATTTTTAAAAAAAATTTAAAGCTTTAAATTAAAATTTTTAATAATTTTGAAAGGATTCAATTTACTTTTTTTCTAAAAGTTTGGAGTCTAACTAAAATTTTTGAATTTTTAAGAGACTTAATGAGAACTTTTAATAATTATGGTAAAGATTTAATTAAAAATATTCAAAAAAAATTGAAGCTTAATCTAAATTTCTAAAAAAGTTGTAGGGGCCAAATTGATATTTTTTGAAAATTTCAAGGGTCTAAATTTAAAATTTTTAAAATTTGAGGGGGCCGTGGCCCCCACACGTCCCTCTTGTGTTCCGCCCCTGTCATCAAGTCTAACCTTGAGAAAATGTAAAATAACAAGAACGACCAAATGACTGAAAAAAATCGTATTAAAAGATAGAGATAAACGTGTCACAAAGACAAAGTTATTTAAAAAAAAAACTAAAAAACGAGTAAAAAAATAAAATATAATAAAATAAAAAATATATATAACCAACAGTCTACGATCAATATTAAAGTCACTCCACAGTCTCCCGCTAAACAAAGATAAAAAGAAAAAGTTTATAGTTCTCTTTACAGAAGAAAATGGTGCGACACAAACCCTAAGAGAAAAAGACTGTCCTGAAAGGTAGTGTTTCTTTACCCAACAGTAATTATACTCGGTCAATATAGCATATATAAATCACATTATTTTTATAAAGACATTGAATAATTTCATCTTTGGTTAAAGGCTGCTAAAGATGAATGGCTACCAAATATCGAGGGTTGGTGGGAATCCCCGAGAATGAATAATGTGGGAAAACATTCAGATAATCTGATTATTCGGGACTAGAAATCACATTTAAGTGGTTTATTGAAATTCAATATAGATGGTTTTGTTCTAGATGGAGTTCATGGTTGTGGAGGTGTATTGTGTAACACCCAAGCCCGGAATGTTACAATTGGGCCTTAAGCCCAAACTGTTATTTTAAAATTTTAACCTAGTTTAGTCCAAAAAGAGCTTCATACGGTAAAACATTCTATTTCAAAAGTTAAAACATTGGTAAGCAATTTAAAACGTTTACATAAGGAGCTCCAATTAGTTAAAATAGTAAAACATTTGCTTGCTTAATACAGTACCAAAATAAGAGTTACAAAATTACATTAGGGTCCTACGAATGGCATTGGTCGATAAGACCTAAGTGATGTATTCTGAACAAACTATGTGCTGAAACCTACACCGATGGTGCTCCTCCGATGCATGTGCCAACCTAGAACCTGCGAACGAAAACATCGATTTCGAACGCTAAGCTAACGAAGTTCAGTGGGTACATTACCATTCTCCACTATGCTTCATGCAAATCATAAATATGACCATGAAATTAGAAATGATGACAGAGTATAAGAATCACACAAGCATCCAACATCCAAAAGCAATATCAAGAATCGATACACAAACCTGGAGTGAATCCTGAGAACACAAAGCATCGGGACACAATCACTCAAAGGGTGGCCCGGGGACATAAAGCATCGAGACTCCACACCCCATACACAGAATTACCCCTTGAGTATCTTCGAACGAGGCCCGGGGACATAAAGCACTGGGAATTCTCCATTCGGTTCTTACCATTGTGTTGCAACACGTTACCTGGGCATCTGGATCCCACCAGAACAAGTGCCCTCATGTCACGCAATAGCATCAAGGAACCAATACAACCCTATGGTGTCTATATTACCCAAGAAATCAAGCAATTACCAAGTTCATTACACTTTATGGTTGAATAAGAGGTTAGTTTCTCGGTTTCTCAGTTTTACAATTCATTTTACCACCTTAGAGACCTATTGGGTTATAGTCCTCGAATTATCGATCCATCAAACTTAAAATCAAAGTTTTGGGGTAGAATGCCCAGTGGGTACCGATACCCTAAGCAGCGTATCAATACGCCAGAACACCAACAAAGGGTACCGATACGAGACGACACATACCGGTACGAAATTTGCTCATTGGAAAGCCAAAGATCTAGCGGGTATCGATACCCTAAGCCGTGTATCGGTACCAGTTTTGGTCACTTGAATCCCAATAACCCAAGTACATTGGGGATGTACCGGTACAAGATGACATGTACCAGTACACCTTTAAATCTCGTACCAGTAAATATTGAAGCCCGTACCAGTACGCCCTTCATAAAACATCGGTGTTCATCAACGTTATAAAGGGTACCGGTACGAGTTTATCCCGCACCCGTACTCGAGCCCAGAACTTCATGTCCACAGCTCGAAAATCATATCAAGAGTCCTCAAATGACCCATAATCACCTCCAAATAAATCTTACATATTATGAGTGGTTTTAGGTGGTTTCCTACCACTTTTACACATTTTTAACACGAAAACCATAATTTACCCTTAAAAAGGCTTGAGCAAGCAAGAACATCAAATCATCAAATAACATACAAATCATCAATTTTTATGATATCCATGTAGACAAAGGAGTTAAAGGTGTACTAACCTTACTCATATAGATGAAAAGGAAGCTCCTAGCCCAATCTCAAGCCTTCCTCTTCTCTTGAGCCTCGAAAGCTTCTCCAACCTCTTTCACTACAAAAAGATGTTGTAAAACAAGTTACAACACTAGTGGAAGGTTAAGAAACATAAAAGGAAGAGCTTAACAATAAGAAATTAAGTTAAAGCTTCAATTGTCATTCTTCCTCCTCAACCCCCACCAAAACCAATTTTCTCCAAACTCCATCATTTTCAATCATTTTTACTTTGATAGATAAATCCTTAGATGATAAGAAACTTCCCCTCTTCCACCAATCCGAGATTCACACAAGTAAAGGTAAAGATTACACCTTTTGTTGGTTTTTTTAGAAAAGATGAGGAAAGTGATGAAAGGGTGCATAAGGGGACAAGGTGAGATTATCTCCTTCAAAATTTTGCAGAAAGAATTAAGAGGGAGCAACCTTTCTCTTTTTAAAAGAGGGAAATTACTCTTTTGCCCCTCTATCCCTCCTCTAACCCATAACCAAGCCCAACAACAAGAAAAGGGCCCAAATGTGCCTCCTTTGAGTTACTCACGACCCAATAGTATGGCCCACTTAACGAGGTTCAGATGCATTCAACCCATAGATTTTGAAATTTGGGTCGTTACAACTCTCCCCTCCTTAAAGAAAATTTTTTCCTTGAAATTTACCCTTAAGAAAAAATGTGGGTAAAGCAATTTCATGTCTCCTCGACTTCCCACGTGGTTTCTTCCACAACATTTTCACTAAGGGTATGCACTTGTTACGAAACTCCTTATCCCCCTTGTCAAGTACTCTTATCATCACTTCTTCATAGGTCAAATCATTATTGATTTTAATCTCCTCAAGGGAGATAACATGCGGAGGGTCAGAACGGTAACGTCTCAATATGGAAATATGAAAAACGTTGTGGATGCGCGCCATCTCTGAAGGCAGAGCTAAACGGTAAGCTATGGGTCCAACTCTCTCTAATATCTCATATGGTCCAATAAACCTTGGGTTCAACTTGCCCTTACGTCCAAAAGGGATTATTCTTTTCCATGGGGACCTCTTGAAGAACACTATATCATCCACCTCATACTCAATGTGTTTACGCTTCACATTCGTGTAAGCTTTTTGTCTATCAAAGGTGGCTTGCAGTCTTTCTTTGATAATCTGAACTTTTTCTTTGGTTTCCTTAATCAAAGCAGATCCTACAATCTTTCTTTCATTGAGTTCGGTCCAACACAAGGGTATCCTACACTTGCGCCCATACAAGGCCTCAAAGAATCCATTTTAATGCTCGACTGGTAACTATTGTTGTAAGTGAACTCAACTAGAAGAAGATGTTCTTCCCAACTTCCCTCGAAATCAATGATGCAACAATACAACATGTCCTCCAAAATCCGGATAACTCACTCAGACTGACGATCGGTCTGAGTGTGAAAGGCAGTACTAAAATGCAATCCGGTATCCAAAGCCTCATGGATCTTTTTTCAAACCCTGACTGTGAACCGAGGATCTATATCAAAGATGACCGAAGATGGTACCCCGTGCAACCTCACGATCTTCTGAATGTACAAACCGACCTACCTCTCAAGACTAAAATCCATACACACAGGAAAGAAATGTGCAGTCTTGGTCAAGCAATCAACAATCACCAAAATAGCATCCTATTTCCTTTGGTTCAAAGGAAAACCCGTCAGGAAATCCATGGTTACCCGATCCCATTTCCATTGTGGAATCTGAATGGGTTGAAAAAAGCTTGAAGGAACCTGATGCTCGACCTTAACTTGCTGACAAGCTAGTCATCTGATCATAAATTCTGATACATCTCTCTTCATGCTCGACCACCAATAAAATGGACGAAGGTCATGGTTCATATTCTTACTACCCAAATGCATAGTAAATGGGCTACAGTGAACCTCTCGAAGAATCTGATCTCGTAAATCTTCTGAGGCACACATAGTCAGCCTTTGAAATATAAAATCCCACCATCGTGTACCTCGAAACTAGATGTCTCGCCTCGCTGGGACATCTCTATCTTTGCCATAAACTCTTCATCTAACACTTGTTTCCTCTTGATCTATTCTATTAGGGTAGGTTCCACATGAAGCTCAACCAACAAACCACCGTCCTCGGTCATCCTCAGGCGAGCAAACATTACTCTCAAATTCGCCATGGACTTCCCACTCAAAGTTTCGAACGCTACATTAGCTTTGTCGTGATGATACTCGATGATACAATCATAATCCTTGAGTAACTTGATCCACCTTCTTTGTATTAAGTTCAACTCCTTCTGGGTAAGCAAATACTGTAAACTCTTATGGTTGGTGTAGATGTAACACTTTTCCCTATACAAATAGTGCCTCCAAATCTTCAATGCGAAGATAACTACTGCTAGCTCCAAATCATGGGTAGGATAGTTCCGCTCATGGGATTTGAGTTGTCTCGAGGTGTAAGCCATCACCTTACCCTATTGCATAAGAACGCAACAAAGCCCATTCAATGAAGCATCACTAAACACCACATAATCCTTACCCGATTCGGGTTGCGTCAAAACTGAGGCTTCTGTCAAGAAGGCTTTCAACTGATACAAAATTTGTTATCTCCTCTCTTTCCACTCAAATGGAACTCCTTTAGCAACAAATTAGTCAAAGGGGCTGCAATAATGGAGAACCCTTTAACAAAACAACGATAATAACCGGCAAGCCCAAGAAAACTTTGGAGTTCCAAAATATTCTTAGGTGGTTTCCATTCCACCACTGCCTTAATCTTCTATGGGTTGACATGGACTCCATTGGCCGAACCAATGTGGCCCAAAAGCGCCACCTCAGAGAGCCAAAACTCGTGCTTACCGAACTTGGCATAAATTTGTCTATCTCTCAAGATTTGAAAGACAACATGAAGGTGATAGTCATGCTCGTCCTCCGAACTTGAGTAAACCAAGATATCGTCTATAAAGACCACAATGAACAGGTCAAGGTAGGGCTGAAAAATCCAGTTCATCAAATCCATGAAAGCTACAGGTACATTGGTAAGCCCAAATGGCATAACCAAGAACTCATAGTGGCCATACCGCTTCTAGAAGTTGGTCTTTTGAACATCTTCTTCTTTGACTTTCAACTAGTAATATCTAGACCTCAAGTCGATCTTTGAAAACAAGTGGGCACTTCTCCACTGATCAAACATACCATCTATCCTCGATAGTGGATAACGATTCTTTACTGTCACCTTATTGAGATGAAGGTAATCAATGCACTTCCTCATCAATCTATCATTTTTCTTAATAAACAAGACCGGAGCACCCCCAAGGGGAGATGCTTGGTTGGAGGAATCCTCTCTCTAACAACTCTTGAATATGGTCTTTTAACTCTCTCAATTTTATTGGCGTCATGCATTAAGGGGCAATGGACACCGATGTTGTCCCCGACATTACCTCAATATGAAACTCTAACTCATGATCTGGGGGTAGGCCTAACAATTCTTTCGGAAACACATCGGCAAATTTTCTTACGATTTGAAGGTTCTCTAACATCGGACTCTCCACCCTCGTATCTGCCGTGTAAGCCAAAAAGGCCTCACGACCTTGTTAAATCATCTTATGTGCCACCATAACTGACACCACGTTGGGTAGGCAATGATTCTTTTCACCCTTAATTACCAATCTAGTCCCATCCAAACCTCAAAGCTTAAGGAAATTCGCCCTATATCTCAAACTTGCATCATGCTCAAACAAGAAATCCATCTCTAAGATAGCATCAAACTCTTATAACGACAATACCATAGGATCGGCCGGGAAAATTGATTCTTGAACTTCAATCGGGCACCTCTTGAACACCTTACCTATAAAAACATCATACCCCAAAGTGCTACTCACCCGAACCCCAACCTCAAGGTCCTCGACAAGAATACAACGCTAATGGGAAATCCCACTACTAATATAGGAATGGATAGACCCAGAGTCTACTAAAGCAACAATGAGAACAAAGAATAAGGTAAATGTACCTGAGATGATATCGGTAGCCTCGTACTCCTCTTTAGCCTTAACAACAAAATATCTTGTTGGTGCCCTAGTTGTGGAATGGAATGTGCCTCCACTCTGATGTCAGGATGCATGACTCGCTTCTCCTCTAGGAAAACCTCGACCGATCTGGGTTGTATATAGAGCTCTCTGAGTTTGAACTAGGGTAGTTTCAATAGCGGTAGGACAATCCCTCGAAAAGTGGTCCGATTAACCACAACCACAACATAACTTGATGTACCCAAAAACTCTCTGTGATGCTTCCTCCCACACTGACCACACATGTGTGTATAAGAACCTCTTGATGAACCCCCAAAACTCATCATAGAAGAAGATGATCGTTTATTAGAACCAAAAGACTCGGATCTGCGATCTGATCTCACACTCTAATTCGATGCTCCCCTATTTTGATTTCAGTGACTCCTATTTCCTTAGGAGTGAGACTGTGTCTAATTGGAGTGGGTATGATTTCCTCCACTTGAGCCCCCTTGCCCACTAGCTGGGCCATATGTCATGCCTTGAACTTGCTCCGGAGATTTGGCACTAGTGGTCAAATCTGAAAACACCTTTGGTGGGTTAGCAGTCAAATACACTTGAACCTCATCCTTTCACAACCACTTTAGAAACCTCTTGCACCTTATCTTTTCCGTAGCTACAAAATTTGGATCATACCAGCTCAACTGTAGAAACTTTTGTTCATATTCGTAAATAGACAGGTTCCCTTGGACCAGGTGAGTGAAGTAATCTCCCAAACCATCAATATGGCCTTCACCCACATACTTTATCTCAAACTTGTCCAAGAAATAATCCCATGTGGGTCGGTTAGGGTACCACCCAAAATCCACGGTTTTCCACCATCCTCTAGCATTCTTCTTTAGCAGAGAAAGGATATATATTAACGTGTCCTCCGGTTCCAAACACATTTGTCACATGATCCAACGAGTGTCCCTCAACCACTTATCCGCCTTAACCAGATTATCTAGACACAAACCAAATAAATCTGTAGCACCATGACGGTGAACTATCTCAATCGGGGCCTCTCGAGGAGTAGCTGAATGCTTAGGAATGGTTGTCACAATACAATGAAGGGCGTGATGTAGGTGGGAGAAGTAGTTGGCACCTTGACGCCTCTCGTCCTCTGACATCTCCTCGGTGTCGGGGACATAATCTTTATCATAACTCCCTAAATGGAAGCCCCAACTCTCCTCTAGGTCACATTCCATACAAGGCATGATATATTCTGTATATACAAGAAAACAATATTACACCATCAAATTTAAGCTTAACCAAGTACGACTTCAACTTATGGGCATGTTTTCATTAGACACCTATTCACGACTCTAGTACTAACCTGAAGCTTTTTAGAACCGACTAAACCTAGGCTCTAATACCACTAAATGTAACACCACAAGCCTGAAATGTCAGAATTAGGCCTTGAGCCCAAATCGTTACTTTAAAAATTCAACATAGTTTAGTCCTAAAGAGTTTCATGCCATAAAACATTCAATTACAAAAGTTAAAACATTGATAAGCAGTTTAAAATGTTTACATAAGGAGCTCCAATTAGTTTAAAACATTCGATTGCTTAATATAATCCTAAAAAAGTTACAATAATATATTAGGGTTCTACGAATACATAGCCCAATAAGATCTAAGTGTTATACTCTAAACAAATGATATGCTGAAACCTACACCGATGGTGCTCCTCAAATGCACATGCCAACCTAGAAACATGCAAACAGATACATCAATTACAAACGCTAAGCTAACGAAGCTTAGTGGGTACACTAGCACTCTAGTATGCTTCATGTAAATCATAAATATGAGCAAGTAATTAGAAACGATGACATGGTATAAGAATCACACAAGCATCCAACATCCAAAAGCAATATCAACAACCAATACACAAACCTGGAGTGAAGTTCGAGGATACAAAGCACTGGGACGCAATCACTCATAAGGTGGCCCGGGTCACAAAGCATCGAGACTCCACACCTCATACTCAGAATTACCCTTAGAGTATCTTTGAGCGAGGCCCAGGGATACAAAGCATCAGGAATCCTCCATTGGATTCTTACCTTTATGTTGCAACACGTTTACCTGGGTATCCGGATTCCACCAAAACAAATGCCCTCATGGCAAGCAATAGCATCAAAAAACCAATACAACCCTATGGTTACTATATCACCTAAGCAATCAAGCAAATTACCAAGTTCATTACACTTTATGGTTGAAAAAGAGGTGTAACCCCTTCGACCCAGCCTAGACGCCCAACTGAACTGAACGATCTATATTGAGTTTGCCGAAGCAAACCTATGAAAAGGTTACTCGATTTATGTCCATTTTTTTATTTTATCTTATCTAGATGCAATTAATTAACCTACGGTGTACATGCTAGCAACAGTTCAAATCCCATTCAAATCGGACAGCGATATAGCTTTCAGTTGCAAACAAGAACATTAAGGGACCAAATTGCAAATTTGAACTTAGCCAAATTTTAAGTTACCAATCCTCGATTAATCAAGTTTCATGCGTCCATATTAAATTTCAGCACAAAATGACCATCCAAACTCATACAGTTGCATTCACAATAATCAAGGACCAGAATGTTAGAATCAGAAACTTCAAAGATCACTTTAACCATAAAAACGGCTACCCGGATCGATACCCGGGCAAGTGTATCGATACACATTCACATTTCTCAAATCCCAAATTCCAGTAGCTCAAAATTGTACCGATACAGACCCTCGCGTATCGATACGCCCATCCAAATACACTAAGGTCGTACTAAAACACTAACCCCCGTACCGAAACACTGGACCAAAATCAACTTACATGTATCGGTATAGAAGCCCGTATACCGATATGACTGGACCTGAAATATCCCAAATTGTTGGTTTTTCATGCTTACAGAGATCCAAACATATTCCAACATGCTTCGAACATATATACAACAATTCTCAAGATCTAACCACATAAAAACATCACAGAAATAAGATCATAACAAAATATCACACTTCATTTATGTTTCTATAGGCACGCTTCCTAAAACCATTCCATAAAGAGGCTAGAATGCAAAATCATCTAAATACCAATCAAGAAAGGTTATTAACAAGTCCACAAAAGCAACATAAACTTGCACAAACAGGGAGTTTAGCAAATAACCCTCACAAATACAACTTGGTCACATTGCCTTATTTTACTACAAAGCATTTAAAACCATACATGAGCAAAACTTAGCACTTGGCTCTCTTCTTTGCTTAATAGCTACCTCAATCACTTACTTCTCTGTATTGATAAGAAAAGAGAGCGTAAGCGTAAATGCTTAGTGGGGGAAGCTCAAAGAAAACACTCATCAATGCATTAAAAACCATTTATATAAAAAACATGTGTTTAAACGTCAGGCCAAAACATCTCATGCTACTCAAATCAATTCAAATATATGCATAAAACCATTGTTAAACATGTATCATGAATCTCTACCATACTCATATGCTAAACTGAATTTAAGCCTTATCATGCTTAACCAACCAAGAGAAAGCTTAAAAAGAAACATGTATAAATCTCATTATACAAGACAACCATTTTTCTTGATACATCATCTCATATATTGGCATAAAGTGACCCAAAACCAGATTCTTCCGTTACAAAAACACATATATCGGATACACGAATTTTCCAAGTAGTTACTCTTCCCACTTAATATACATCCTCAATCGGAGCATGGCTTACTCTTTGTCCTTCAACGGTTAATCAGAGCATGGCTTACTCTTCGCCCCTTAACAATTATTGTATACATCCACACGACGGGAGCATGACTTACTCTTCGCCCATCAACCTTCAGGGTACTCATGTTGGATAATGGTTTACTCTTCACCTCTCGACAAACATGAGACGACTTATTATAGTGCACTTTAACCCTATGGCTAGCCAACTATATTCGATAACATTAAAGTATTCGTCACTTGCCAATATATGCCAATAAACCATGTTACCTCATTGTTTTACATATGCATCAAATTAAACCAAATCTCAATACATTAAACATGTATTTTAGCTTTCTCAAAAACCTTTCACAAGTCAATTTCCAAACTCATGTATCATATACAAAAGCTTATATGCAAACTCATGCAAAGCTAATTGTGTATATAACATTAGGTAATTATCATCAAGACATTCGTATGAGATTTTTGTTTATAGAACCAAAAATGAGAGCGAGAGAACCCTTTACTTACTTTTGAGCTTAGTTAAGCGTTTCAAGCTTAAACTAAACCCCCAGAAACACTTTCAAACCTCTGTAAAGCTTTAAAACTCATTTCCACTCACCAACTACACAAAGCATCCACGCCGATGCGAGAATCAAGCGTATGATGCTTCCAAAACTTCACCTCATGCTACCGGATTGTTCTCCCATGTTTATCCACATAAAACCAGAGGATTTAATGCCTCAATGCGCATAAAAAATCCTAGCAGCAACAATCCTCAACTTTTCTTCACTAAACCTCCTTAAACACCTCCCAAAACAACCGAAAATACCGACAAACACCACTCTAATCAAACCCAGCCATAACCAAACGATTCGAACAACACATCAACATAAATTATAACTTAGAAACACCCTAACATCATCCTTATACCTCCTGAATCCCTTAATCACCCACAACTCCTCAAAAACACAATTCTAGCAACATGGAAAATTAGAGATTCACCTTGTTTCGGCTTTCCAATGTTAAAACCAAATTCTTAACATTATAAAACATCAATATCATGTTATAATTTGATCAAGAACCCAAAAAAAATATCCAAAATGAATATCAATCATTTTCACCAATTAAATCTCAATCAAACCAAATTTCCACAATTAAATCACCAAAATCCATTAGAAAACATATATAAAGGATCGAGAAATTAGGAATTTCAGTAAAGAACCATTCATTAAAGGAGACGAATGAACCTCACCTCTAATGATTGAAATCCCTCTTAATTAGATGATTTACTCTTGAAAACAAGGAAATCAATGAGATTTTGTAAAAACAAGTTAGGAAATCCAACAAAAATCCTTAGTTTAGGAAAACAAGATCATTACCTCAAATCTTTGCTGGAAAAGTGACTGTTTGGTTGAAGAGATTTTGGGAAAAAAGTTATGTCAAAATTGTTTTTAAGAAATAACTACCTTCCTTTGTAAACTCGTACTAGTATGAAATTTGCTCATTGAAAACACCAACAAATGGTATCAATACGGGATGACCCATACTGGTTTAAAATTTGCTCATTGGAAACCCAAAGACCCATAGGGTACCAATACCCTAAGCTGCGTATCAGTACCAAGTTTGGTTACTTGAATCCCAATAACCTGTAACACACCAAAATCTGGTCTAGTCAACATTAAGTTCCGGTGATCGGAAATTCTACATTGATGAGGTCTAAATATTGCATTGGCTAGTCAATTATCGATATCAGACTCTAATTGAGCTAAAATATTGTCATTGGACTTTATCGAATAGTATTGAAACTTATACAGTGACTAGATTGAAGAAAATGCTAGTTAGGAAGCAAAACCATAGTATGATGTGAGTTAAGGGACTAATCTTGCGATTAGCCCCTCTTCAATTATAGATAGTCTACGTGGGATTATCTGAATGGCACAAAATATAATTGTAAAACAAAAGAAGTAAAAAGATAGAAACTTACCTGAGAATTTCCCAAGCAAACACCTTCATCTTCTTCATCTCCTTCCTTGAAGCAAGCACCTCCATTAGAGGAAGTTTTGAGCTTCATTTTTTCTTCGTTTTATCGATATCGAATCGTTTCTATCGATCGGGTAAGCTATAATCCTCAATCGGTTATTGAATTCCATGAATATATTGAGTTTAATCTCAAGTTAAGGTTTTGACTATCCATGGATATTTCATCCTATTGTTAATATTGAAGTCGGATATCGATTTTGATATCGTGATATCGACCCTAATAGTTTCTGATTGGTTATTCTAGCCCAAGAAGTGGAGAAAGAGGTCTCACCGTCTCCATCGAGAGTTAGAAGCAAGGGTATTATTATCCGAGAGCCTTGAAAGCTTCGGATTGTCAAGGTGAGTGTAGTCGGAGTCACGGGATTAGGCGAGGAGCCTTCCCGAATTCATTATTGTTGACTTCGATCAAATAGCTAACATGTCTTTTAAAAAAGTTGCATCGGATTGTTAAACGGATCTATTGGTAAGCATCAATAAGTTTGGTAATGAACATCAGACATAGTTATTGGCATCACCGTCGTGCATTGTTATCAATATAGTTATTGTTATTGAAACACTGTAGATGAATCATCGGACATTGACATTGGTATTGAAGTCATGAGACATTGATATTGAAGCATGTTTATTAATAATAACATTGAACACATTAGTCATTGGAATTATCATTGAATATTGAATATGGATATTGTCATTGAAACCTTGGATTTGGACGGACATTGGATACAATTGGCATGCCATAGAATTCATGAGTTTACTGTACGAGTGTACTATGGTCCTAAGGCTATGGTTTATATTGATTGGGCGTGGCGGAGGGATGTGTATTGATATTGGTGTTGAGTGTGTAAAAGTTCTATTATTTACACCCTTTTTAACCCATATTTCTGCTGCATTCAAGCATCATTGCATTGCATTTAGGTTAGTTTTCAATAAAACATCACAAATGGATTAAAAGCACGGATTCTACTAAAAGATGGCTATTTTGCAGGTATCTGCCATAGTAGACGTTGAAGGCAGGCGCAGGGCAGAGAAGCAGGAGAGCTGAACTAGACAAGCAGACGAAGAAGACGAAGCTGCCATAGACCTGTCGTGACAGCATGGTGACAGCAGACTTATGAAGAGGAAAAGCAAAGTGGACCTCGATAGATAGAGAAAAATCTGCTCGTCTGTCGTGTGAAAGCCATATATTTTTCCAAGCCCCGGATCAAAAGATATGTCAAGCCAAAGCTCAAGGAGAGGAAATTCCAAGAAACAAGGATGCGGCTGGTGTAACGCCCCGGTTTTGGGCTTGGTAGTTTTGAGCGTTGACCGGTTTGGTCAAAGTGCTGGTCGAATCTAAAAAGGTGAAATTAGGAAAGCCTAGTTCGGGTTGCATTAAAAATATGGAAAAATGTTCTAAAATCATCTTTTAATATAAATAGGTGAACTGTGAAATCAATTTTACAAAATGAGTTTTGGAAGGGTGACATTTTGGCTAGTGACCAAAATGTAATTTTTGAAAGTTTTGTGACTGTTTTAGAAAGGGTTGAAACTTTGAATCTTTAAGGAGCTATTATTCCAAAAAGAGTTTCTCCAGATTTTTCTAAGATATATTAAGATATATTCTGATTTTAAAACATATCAAAAGAGGAGGGAAAGCCATTTTGGCCATTTTGGTAACTAACTTCCAATTTTCTTTTCTCTCATTTTCTCTCAACCCAAACACTTTCTCTCCAGAGAATTTCTTCTGATTTTGTCACCTAAATCTATCCTTTCAACTCTCTTTTGATTCCTAATCATCATATCTACAAAACCTCATCATTTGCTACTTGATTCATCAAGGTTTTTGATTCTAAAAAGAGGAGAAACTCAAGTTTGGAGGTAAGAACGTCCTTCTCCTCTAAACTATCAGTTCTTTACTGAAATTCCTAAGTTTTCAATCCTTAATTGATGTTTTATTAAAGGCTTTTAAGTTGTGAAATGGATCTTAGCTTAAAATGCAAGATTTGATGATTTTTGATGAATTTTCGTTGGATCTGTTAAAGCAGTGTTTTAAGGTGTTAAAATGATGATTAATGAATGATAATTTGATGAGGAATTGAGTTTTGATTAATGCAATCCCGGATAGGTTGAATTTCCTAAGTTTAGCTTATGATTCTAGGTTGTTTATGGTGTGATCTTGTGGATCTGTTGTTGCTGGAGGTATAAGGATGTTGTTAGACTCTTTTTAGATGTTTTATGATGTTAAAGGAGGTTAGGTTGTGATGGTTAATGGCTGGGCTTTGTTGAGAAGTTGTTTGGAGGCATTTTCGGTTGTGTTTGGTGGCCGAAAATGGAGTGTGGATGAGAGCAGCGAGTTTAGGTGCTTTCATTGAAGCTATTAATGCATGATGATGCATTAATCCTCTGCTTTGATGTGTTAAAACAGGGGAGGCGTCTTTGGATCCAAGAGTTGTTGATCCGGAAGCTTGAATTGGTGCTTCGGCAAGAGGCGAAGTGGAATCGGTGAGTGAAAATGGGTTTTCAGCTTTGAAACTAATGTCTTGGGAGCTTAGTTTAAGTCTAAACAACTTTGCTAAGCTCAAGTGTAAGTTTTCGGAAAAACTCTCTAGTGGTAGCCATGATTTGTTTGTTGTGCAATGTGGTTTATTGCATGTTTTAAATTCTGTTTTGAAAGCATGATTTAGCATGGTTAATGCTGTTTTTGTAAGCCATATGTTGAAGGAAGCTCAAGGTAAGAGTTCCTTGTTTTTGAACATTGATTAAATGTGGTTTGATGCTTTTAAATGCATGATGAATATGGCTTGGTTTAATGCTTTAAAACAGTGGATAAATTGTTGACAATGTTGTATATTGGCAAGTGATGTTTTGAAAAGGTTAAGGTCACTAAGGTGGTTAAAAGTCCTTGAGTGAGCCTTGTTTACTTAAGAACATCAAGGTGGTTAAAAGTCCTTGGATGATTCTTGCTACGGACACAAAGGTGGTTAAAAGTCCTTGTGTGGTCCTTTCCATGGTGTTTAAAAGTCCATGGGCCAAGGTGTTTAAAAGTCCTTGGGGCCAAGGTGTTTAAAAGTCCTTGGGGCCAAGGTGTTTAAAAGTCCTTGGGGTGAAACTTGATGCGGACACAAAGGTGGTTAAAAGTCCTTGTGTGATCCTTTCCATGGTGTTTAAAAGTCCATGGGCCAAGGTGTTTAAAAGTCCTTGGGGCCAAGGTGTTTAAAAGTCCTTGGGGTGAAAGTTGTTGAACTTGTTTTAATGAAATGGAACTTATCACTTGTAGCCAATATGACATGTTATGATATGAAGCATGAGATGCTTGTTAAAAGTATGCTTTGAGCATGTGCAAATGATGATTTGAAGCATGATTTATAAAGTGTTTTATAAATGCATTATTGAATGGTTTTTATGAGCATTCCTCACTAAGCTTTTGCTTATGCTCTCTTCGTTTTCTTAAATCAATAATGCAGAACATTAAGGTACTTGGAGGACAGCAAGGAGAGCAAGCAATCAAGTGAAAGTAAAGCTCAAAGTATGGAAGGTTTTCTTAAGTACATTTAGCTTTTGGTAATTTGGCAATGGGGGACCTATGTGTATGTTTTGGGAGATGCTTGAACTCCTTAAGTATATTGAATGTTGTTGAGAGTGCTGGTTTTTGTGTTTGACCATTACATGCTTGAATTGGAAGTTTATGCTTGAATGGTTTGCTTGTGTAGGAAGCATGCCTATAGATTTGGGGCTTTTCATGTATAATGATATTTTGATGAATTGTTGATGCAAGTACGTCTCATATATGTTGAATTACATGTTGGTAAAGTTTAGTGGCATTTGGAGCATGATTGGATGTTTAATTGCATGTTTAAGTATGCATTTTGGGGCAATCTGTGCAGGGTGTTTCGGAACAGTGCCTACCGTTTCGGAACGGGTGCCTTAAACAAGCCCAGGCGTCCGAAACGGGAGAGACCGTTCCGAAACGGAAAGGCTACTGCCAGCCCGTGTTTCGGTACGCGTTGCGGAACGGCCCCGCGTTTCGAAACGGGCTCTGCCTGTTTCAGAACGTGTGACCGTTGGGGGCTGACATTGGCAGTTAAATGTTTTGAATTGTTTACATTTTGGTCCTGAACCTTGTTTGTGCAATTGTATGAGTTTGGGAAGTCCTATTGAGCTGAAATTTTACAGAGGAGCATGAAACCTGATTAATTTCAAGTTGGTAACTTCAATTTGGGTTAAGGCCTCATAATTTACAGAATTTACATTTTGGTCCCTAAAGTTGTAAATTGTTCAATTGGGTCCCTGTTTGATCTCTGATGTTTATGATCTTTGAATGTATTGTTTGCATGATCACAATTAGGGTTAATGTGCATCTAGACAAGTTTAAAAAGAAAAAAAAGGGTCGTTAATCAAGGTTGACTTTCGGGTTGACTTTGGTTTTCCCCGTGTGACTTTCTTAATTCGGGTCAACCGTCTAGGCCGGGTTAAGGGGGTTACATTTGGTGGTATCAGAGCTGAGTTCTCGAGTAATTGGGAATGAATGTATGCATGATTGAAGTATGTATGCCTTGTATGCTTGTTGATCGAAAGCATGTTTAGTGGCTTGTGATTTTGATGCAATTGAGTTGTATGCTGTGATGTAGCATGTTGAGGGTACCCATTGCCAAATCGAAGCTAATGAAATGATGTTGATTTTGAATGAAATTGAGCTTGAGTACTTGGTTTGCTTACCTTGCTGGGCCTGACTTTGTTTTATTTGCGTTGTGATTGCATGGTAAAGTATGGCACCACGTAGAGAGTTGCGAGGTAGTGTGCGAGCTACGACTCCTAATGAGAACGAGAATGAGGAAAACACGGGTAGTGCGGTGTTACCTCCTCCTCCATCTGGTGGTGGTGGTGCTGAGAGAGAAAGAGCTGGAGCTGCAGCTGGTGCTGGAGCTGCTGGACCTGAGGTTGGTCAGGGGCAAGCTATGCCTGATATGTCTATGTTGGTACAAGCTATTGCGGGTGCTTTTCGAGCAGCAGTAGCTGGAGCTCAAGGAGCTGGGCATCAGGGAGATGCTGGTGTTAGACTACCTTTGGAGCGCTTACGCAGTCTTGGTGGGACTGAGTTCAGGGGTATGTCTGCTAAGAGTTCTGAGGCTTGGTTAGAGAGTACCAAGAGGATTTTGGGACAGATGAGTTGCACGGATGTGCAAAAGCTGGGTTGTGTTGTGTCCTTGCTGCAGGATGATGCATATACGTTGTGGACGACCACCATCGCTGGGATGGTTGAAGCTGATGTTACTTGGACATTCTTTCAGAATGTGTTCAAGAGGAGATATCTTGGTGTGAGATATCTTGATGAAAAGAAGCGTGAGTTCATGTCTCTTACCAAAGGGAGCATGAGTGTGGCTGAGTATGAAGTGCAGTTTGTGCGACTCAGTCAGTATGCACCGGAGCTGGTACCTGATGAGCGGGCAAGGTGCGAGAGGTTCCGTTATGGCTTAGTGACGGACGTGAAGATGTATGTGCTGGCCACCGAGTATGATGATTTTGATGTGTTGGTGGGCCGAGCCAAGGATATTGAGATGAACTTGGGTTTATCTGCTAGAGGTGCTGGAGCAAGTGCTGGAAAGCGGGCAGCTGAGTATAGTTCTGGAGGTGGACGGAACAAGAGGGGACGCGATCAGAAGTATCAGTCCTCAGCTAAGAGAGGTGGTGGTGTACCTGCTCGAGGAGGCAATGCTAGAGCTGATCCGAGTGCTTGCTGGATCTGTGGTTCACGTGGTCACATGAAGCGTGACTGTCCTCGTGCTGTGAGGGAGGTGCAAGCTCCTGTTGCGGCAGCTGGGAATGGGTGCTGGAATTGTGGATCTGCGGACCACTTGAGGCGAGATTGTCCTATGTTGGCCGGTGGCCAAGTGCGTGCTCCTGTTGTTGCAGCACCGCAGAGAGGTCGTGGGCGCGGCCGTGGTAATTTCCAGAGAAGGGAGGAAGGTGGCCGAGGAGTTGCCCATGTTGTGGCTATTCAGCCTGAAGGTGGAGGTCAAGCGAGGGTGTATGCTCAACGTGAGGGAAGGAATGATGCAGATGTGATTGCAGGTACCTTTACTTTGCAATCCTTGTCATTACTTTCTTTGATAGATTCTGGATCTACGCATTCATACATTTTGCGTGAGCATGCTGAATTGCTTGGTTTGCCTGTTGAGTCTTTGGATGTTGGTGTTCGTGTCACTAGTTCTTTTGGTGAGACTGTTGTGACTCGAAGGTTGTATAGAAGGTGTCCTTTGGTTGTGCAAGAACATGTTTTCCATGTTGACCTTATGGAGTTGCCCTTCTATGGTTTTGATGTAATCCTTGGTATGGATTGGCTTGCTGAGCATCGTGCTGTTGTGGATTGTGAAAATAAGCGAGTTTCGCTTAAGCTTGCGGATGATTATGAAGTTGTTGTGGTTGGTGAGAATGTGAAGTTTCTTGCCAATGTGGTGTCTACCTTGGAGACGAGCAGGATGCTGAGGCAAGGTTGCGAAGCTTATCTAGCTTTTGTGATGAATCCTAGCTCTAAGGAGTTGAGGGTGCAAGATATCAGGGTTGTGAAGGAGTTTTTGGAGTGTTTCCTGAGGAGTTGCCTGGTTTACCTCCTAATCGCGAGGTGGAGTTTGGAATTGAGCTGTATGAGAATACAACTCCTGTGTCCATTACTCCCTATAGAATGGCACCTAAGGAGCTGAAGGAGTTGAAGACGCAGTTGCAAGAGCTGCTTGATCGTGGTTTCATCCGGCCGAGTGTGTCACCTTGGGGAGCACCGGTCTTGTTTGTGAAGAAGAAGGATGGCACTATGAGGATGTGCATTGATTACCGTCAGCTGAATAAGTTGACTATCAAGAATCGGTATCCTTTGCCGAGGATTGATGATCTCTTTGATCAATTTCGGGGAGCTACTGTGTTCTCTAAGATTGACTTGAGGTCAGGGTATTATCAGTTGAAGGTGAAGGATGTGGATGTTCCTAAGACAGCTTTCAGGACAAGGTATGGGCATTATGAGTTCCTTGTGATGCCGTTTGGTTTGACAAATGCTTCTGCTGCTTTCACGAACATGATGAATCGTGTGTTTCATGAATACCTGGACAAGTTTGTTGTGGTGTTCATTGATGATATCCTCGTGTACTCGCGTACTGAGGAGGAGCATGAAGAGCATTTGAGGATTGTGCTGCAAGCTTTGTTGGAGAATCAGCTTTATGCTAAGCTAAGCAAGTGTGAGTTCTGGCTTAAGGAGGTGGTGTTTCTTGGGCATGTGGTCTCAGCTGAGGGGATTCGTGTTGATCCTCAGAAGATTGAGGCGGTGATGAATTGGAAGGTTCCTAAGTCTGTTCATGAGGTTCGTAGTTTCCTTGGTTTGGCGGGATACTACCGGAGGTTTGTTGATGGTTTTTATAAGATTGCTGCACCATTGACGAAGTTGTTGCAGAAGGATGTTAAGTATGAGTGGACGGAAGCGAGACAGCAGGCTTTTGAGAAGTTAAAGGCAGCTTTGACGCAAGCTCCTATCTTGGTTCAGCCTGAATCAGGGAAAGAGTTTGTGGTCTATAGTGATGCATCCTATGTTGGGTTGGGATGTGTGCTGATGCAAGAGGGTAAGGTTGTGGCTTATGCATCGCGGCAGTTGAAAGTGCATGAGCGCAATTATCCTACGCATGATATTGAGCTGGCTGCGGTGGTTTTTGCTCTGAAGATCTGGAGACATTATCTGTATGGTGAGAAGTGTACGGTGTACACGGATCACAAGAGTTTGAGGTATCTGATGTCTCAGAAGGAGTTGAATCTTAGGCAGCGGCGTTGGTTGGAGTTGCTCAAAGATTATGATCTGACAATTGAGTATCATCCTGGAAAAGCTAATGTTGTTGCGGATGCCTTGAGTAGGAAAGTAGCTGTTGAGCTGAGGGCTATGTTTGCTAGCTTGAGTATTTCGCGTGATGGTGGTCTTGTTGCTGAGTTGCAAGTGACACCATCTATGGTTCAGTTGATCAAGGAGAGGCAGTTGCTGGATGATTCCTTGGTGTCTCATGTTTAGGATATCGCGGAGGGTAGACCTTCGGATTTCTGCTTTAATGATGATGGTGTGTTGTGTTTTGGGAGTCGAATAGTAGTGCCCAATGATGCTGAGTTGAGGCGTGCTATTCTGACTGAAGGTCATAGTAGTCCTTTTGCTATGCACCCTGGTAGTACTAAGATGTATCGTGATCTTCGTGATGAGTACTATTGGGTGGGTTTGAAAAAGGATGTTGCAGAGTTTATGAGCAAGTGTATGGTGTGTCAGCGAGTTAAGGCTGAGCATCAGGTTCCTTCAGGGTTGTTGCAACCGTTGAGAATCCCTGAATGGAAGTGGGAAAGGGTTACCATGGATTTTGTATCTGGTTTACCTTTGTCTCCTTCGAAGAAGAATTCTGTGTGGGTGATTGTGGATCGCCTGACGAAGTGTGCGCATTTCTTGCCTGTGCATACTACGTTTTCTTTGGATAAGCTTGCGGAGCTGTACATTGCTGAGATTGTGCGGCTGCATGGTGTGCCTAAGTCGATTGTGTCGGATAGGGATCCGAGGTTCACGTCGCGTTTCTGGCAGTGTTTGCATCAAGCTCTGGGTACAAGGTTGAATTTCAGTACATCCTATCATCCTCAGTCGGATGGTCAGTCGGAGCGTGTTATCCAGATTTTGGAGGATATGTTGAGGTGCTGCGTGATTGAGTTCCAAGGTTCTTGGGAGAAGCATCTGCCTTTGGTTGAGTTTGCTTATAACAACAGTTATCAGGCGAGTATTCAAATGGCACCTTATGAGGCTTTGTATGGGAGGAAGTGTAGGACTCCTCTTTGTTGGGCTGAAACTGGTCAAAAGTTGGTTTCGATGCCGGCTTTGTTGAAAGGAACCACCGAGAAGGTGAAGCTCATTTGTGAGCGGTTGAAGGCAGCCTCTGATCGGCAAAAGTCTTACGCGGATTTGAAGCGTAAGGAGATAGAGTATGCGGTGGGTGACCGTGTGTTCTTGAAGGTTTCGCCTTGGAAGAAGGTGATGAGGTTTGGCCGGAAGGGTAAGTTGAGCCCTAGGTACATTGGACCATACGAGGTGGTTGAGCGTGTGGGTCCTGTTGCGTACAGGTTGAGGCTACCTCAAGAGTTGGAGAAGATTCATGATGTGTTTCATGTTTCTATGCTCCGGAAGTATAGATCTGATCCTTCGCATGTGATGCCTGTGGAGGAAGTGGAATTGAATCCGGATTTGACCTATGATGAGGAACCGGTGAAGGTTCTGGATTCGGATAGCAAGGTTCTTCGTGGCAAGACCATTGAGTTGGTGAAGGTGCTGTGGAAGCAACGCGGTGTTGAGGAAGCCACGTGGGAGCGGAAGGAAGACATGCTGAAGCAGTTTCCTTATCTCTTTCCTTCAGGTAAATTTCGAGGACGAAATTTCTTAAGGGGGGGAGAGTTGTAACGCCCCGGTTTTGGGCTTGGTAGTTTTGAGCGTTGACCGGTTTGGTCAAAGTGCTAGTCGAATCTAAAAAGGTGAAATTAGGAAAGCCTAGTTCGGATTGTATTAAAAATATGGAAAAATGTTCTAAAATCATCTTTTAATATAAATAGGTGAACTGTGAAATCAATTTTACAAAATGAGTTTTGGAAGGGTGACATTTTGGCTAGTGCCAAAATGTAATTTTTGAAAGTTTTGTGACTGTTTTAGAAAGGGTTGAAACTTTGAATCTTTAAGGAGCTATTATTCCAAAAAGAGTTTCTCCAGATTTTTCTAAGATATATTAAGATATATTCTGATTTTAAAACATATCAAAAGAGGAGGGAAAGCCATTTTGGCCATTTTGGTAACTAACTTCCAATTTACTTTTCTCTCATTTTCTCTCAACCCAAACACTTTCTCTCCAGAGAATTTCTTCTGATTTTGTCACCTAAATCTATCCTTTCAACTCTCTTTTGATTCCTAATCATCATATCTACAAAACCTCATCATTTGCTACTTGATTCATCGAGGTTTTTGATTCTAAAAAGAGGAGAAACTCAAGTTTGGAGGTAAGAACGTCCTTCTCCTCTAAACTATCAGTTCTTTACTGAAATTCCTAAGTTTTCAATCCTTAATTGATGTTTTATTAAAGGCTTTTAAGTTGTGAAATGGATCTTAGCTTAAAATGCAAGATTTGGTGATTTTTGATGAATTTTCGTTGGATCTATTAAAGCAGTGTTTTAAGGTGTTAAAATGATGATTAATGAATGATAATTTGATGAGGAATTGAGTTTTGATTAATGCAATCCCGGATAGGTTGAATTTCCTAAGTTTAGCTTATGATTCTAGGTTGTTTATGGTGTGATCTTGTGGATCTGTTGTTGCTGGAGGTATAAGGATGTTGTTAGACTCTTTTTAGATGTTTTATGATGTTAAAGGAGGTTAGGTTGTGATGTTTAATGGCTGGGCTTTGTTGAGAAGTTGTTTGGAGGCATTTTCGGTTGTGTTTGGTGGCCGAAAATGGAGTGTGGATGAGAGCAGCGAGTTTAGGTGCTTTCATTGAAGCTATTAATGCATGATGATGCATTAATCCTCTGCTTTGATGTGTTAAAACAGGGGAGGCATCTTTGGATCCAAGAGTTGTTGATCCGGAAGCTTGAATTGGTGCTTCGGCAAGAGGCGAAGTGGAATCGGTGAGTGAAAATGGGTTTTCAGCTTTGAAACCAATGTCTTGGGAGCTTAGTTTAAGTCTAAACAACTTTGCTAAGCTCAAGTGTAAGTTTTCGGAAAAACTCTCTAGTGGTGGCCATGATTTGTTTGTTGTGCAATGTGGTTTATTGCATGTTTTAAATTCTGTTTTGAAAGCATGATTTAGCATGGTTAATGCTGTTTTTGTAAGCCATATGTTGAAGGAAGCTCAAGGTAAGAGTTCCTTGTTTTTTAACATTGATTAAATGTGGTTTGATGCTTTTAAATGCATGATGAATATGGCTTGGTTTAATGCTTTAAAACAATGGATAAATTGTTGACAATGATGTATATTGGCAAGTGATGTTTTGAAAAGGTTAAGGTCACTAAGGTGGTTAAAAGTCCTTGAGTGAGCCTTGTTTACTTAAGAACATCAAGGTGGTTAAAAGTCCTTGGATGATTCTTGCTACGGACACAAAGGTGGTTAAAAGTCCTTGTGTGGTCCTTTCCATGGTGTTTAAAAGTCCATGGGCCAAGGTGTTTAAAAGTCCTTGGGGCCAAGGTGTTTAAAAGTCCTTGGGGCCAAGGTGTTTAAAAGTCCTTGGGGTGAAACTTGATGCGGACACAAAGGTGGTTAAAAGTCCTTGTGTGATCCTTTCCATGGTGTTTAAAAGTCCATGGGCCAAGGTGTTTAAAAGTCCTTGGGGCCAAGGTGTTTAAAAGTCCTTGGGGTGAAAGTTGTTGAACTTGTTTTAAAGAAATGGAACTTATCACTTGTAGCCAATATGACATGTTATGATATGAAGCATGAGATGCTTGTTAAAAGTATGCTTTGAGCATGTGCAAATGATGATTTGAAGCATGATTTATAAAGTGTTTTATAAATGCATTATTGAATGGTTTTTATGAGCATTCCTCACTAAGCTTTTGCTTATGCTCTCTTCGTTTTCTTAAATCAATAATGCAGAACATTAAGGTACTTGGAGGACAGCAAGGAGGGCAAGCAATCAAGTGAAAGTAAAGCTCAAAGTATGGAAGGTTTTCTTAAGTACATTTAGCTTTTGGTAATTTGGCAATGGGGGACCTATGTGTATGTTTTGGGAGATGCTTGAACTCCCTAAGTATATTGAATGTTGTTGAGAGTGCTGGTTTTTGTGTTTGACCATTACATGCTTGAATTGGAAGTTTATGCTTGAATGGTTTGCTTGTGTAGGAAGCATGCCTATAGATTTGGGGCTTTTCATGTATGATGATATTTTGATGAATTGTTGATGCAAGTACGTCTCATATATGTTGAATTACTTGTTGGTAAAGTTTAGTGGCATTTGGAGCATGATTGGATGTTTAATTGCATGTTTAAGTATGCATTTTGGGGCAATCTGTGCAGGGTGTTTCGGAACAGTGCCTACCGTTTCGGAACGGGTGCCTTAAACAAGCCCAGGCGTCCGAAACGGGAGAGACCGTTCCGAAACGGAAAGGCTACTGCCAGCCCGTGTTTCAGTACGCATTGCGGAACGGCCCCGTGTTTCGAAACGGGCTCTGCCTGTTTCGGAACGTGTGACCGTTGGGGGCTGACATTGGTAGTTAAATGTTTTGAATTGTTTACATTTTGGTCCTGAACCTTGTTTGTGCAATTGTATGAGTTTGGGAAGTCCTATTGAGCTAAAATTTTATAGAGGAGCATGAAACCTGATTAATTTCAAGTTGGTAACTTCAATTTGGGTTAAGGCCTCATAATTTACAGAATTTACATTTTGGTCCCTAAAGTTGTAAATTGTTCAATTGGGTCCCTGTTTGATCTCTGATGTTTATGATCTTTGAATGTATTGTTTGCATGATCACAATTAGAGTTAATGTGCATCTAGACAAGTTTAAAAAGAAAAAAAATGGTCGTTAATCAAGGTTGACTTTCGGGTTGACTTTGGTTTTCCCCGTGTGACTTTCTTAATTCGGGTCAACCGTCTAGGCCGGGTTAAGGGGGTTACATTTGGAAAGTAGGAGTCTTTAGAGATTTAGTCTTTATTTGAATCTTACTTTTAATTAAAGTTGTAATCCTTGTTACCTTAGAAGACTTGAGCCCAAAGCTTATATAAGGGCATAGATTTAACCTAGGAGGCACAACCGATTACCCCATAACCGAAACCAAAAACCCCTGTCGTCCACCCGTCACCGACATGTTCTAAATTCCCCCTAGGGCCACGGGTTGTTTTGTAAAGTAGTTGCAAGGGTTGCTTTGTTTTAGGATTTTTCAGTTCAATAAAATAAACTTCAAGTTCTCTTATTTTGGTTTTTAACATCTTGCAAGAGCATCGGGAGAGCATTGTGAGGTTATCCATTTACTTAGCATCGGGAGAGTTAAGTATACGAAAGAAATAAGAGCGCGTTCTCTAGTTTATAGTTGAACCATCTCGTGCCTAGGGATAGGGCGAGGTTAAGTGGCTAAGGAAGAATTCATACACATCGGTGTTCATCCTTCGATTCACGCCGGGAGGTATCATCAAAGACGTGATCATCGACAGACTTGGACCTAGGGATAGGACAAGGCAGATCTGGGATTCTTGCCAAAATTGAAGTACGAAATTGGTGTGACTGCTGCCGCGACAGCTAACGGACAGCCGCCGCGACAGGTGCTTTCGACGACGGGAGCGACTACAGAACTGGAGATCCTAAGCAATTCAATACCTGCACTACCGAACAATTCAATACCAGCCCATTCTCTCTATCTTGATATTCCAATCCTTTTATTTACGTTTTTTATCTTATTATTCTCGTGACAACTCTTAATTATTTTCTTTTACTTTCGTGTAGTAAACAAGGTGAAGCTATTAGCCCAATCCCTGTGGAGACGATATCCGATACTTCGTATCACTTTACTACTTGCGTCGTGTACACTTGCACTACAATTGCGATAGACTCTTTTACACGCAACAAGTTTTTGGCGCCGTTGTCAGGGATTGGCAACATAACTACACCTTTCTTTTCTTGCACTTTTTGTTTTTATTTTCGTTTTTGTTTTTATTTTTCTTTTCTTTAATTTTTCTTTTGTTCTTTCAACTCTCGCTTTTCACGAGGTTTTCTTGTTTATGCGCAGATCCAAAAGAGGTGAAGATCCTGAGTATAAATTAGATCCGGAAATCGAACGTTCCCTCAATCTTAAGAAACAACTTCGCCGCCTTTTAGACAGAAACGAATACCTCGAGGAACAGCTAGAGCAGATGGCCCGTAATAAGCCTGTTGGTGACGGTGTACCGCCTGTCGATGACCCGCCGAGGGCAGATGGACGACGGTCATGTCGTGACTACATGCTGAATGACCATGTAGAGCTGGAGACCACGCTGCCGGATATTGATGTTGATAACTTTGAGCTTAAACCTGTCATGTTTAGTATGATCAACAACGCCGAGCGGTTTAGTGGTTCTGCGACAGAAGATGCTAGGGAGCATCTCAAAACGTTCTAGGAGATCTGTGGTTCATTTAGACTGCCAGGAGTTAGTCCGGAGATATTGAGGCTTCGGTTATTCCCCCATTCATTGAGGGACAGAGCTAAAACTTGGTGGAATAAACTTACACCGGGTTCCATTATGACTTGGGCAGATCTAACTCGTGAATTTTTATCTCGTTTTAATCCTTCGCATTTATCTGAGCGATTACGTATTGAAATTGCTACTTTTCAACAGGAAGATGACGAGCCAATGCACGAGGCCTGGGACAGATTTACTACTCTTCTTCGGAACTGCCCAATGCATGGATTCCCTGTCTGGAATCAGGTAACTAAGTTCTATAATGCTACTAACTTACAAACTCGCATTCGCATTGATTCTGCAGCAAATTGACTATTATTGGATAAAGATCCGGACGAGGCATTGCAAGTTCTGAAAAATCTAGCCAAGAATGAGGAGCAGTTTCCGACACCTAGAAGAGGGGGTAAACGGGTACTTGCTGTCAAGGACTATGAGGCCGACAGCACTATGAAATCCCAGGTAGCATTCCTTACTAAAGCAATGAAACACTTATTAAATGAAGAAGAATTACGGGGATTTGCTGTCAAGGAAGTTTGTGCTATTTGTGAGGGAAATCATAGTAGGGATGAGTGCCCAATAAATATAGAAGACGGAAAATATGTTGGAAATTACAAGCCGAATTACAATTCCAACAACTACAACCCTAATTGGAGGAAGGATCCCAAATTTTCCTGGAGTAACCCTAACAATGCCCTGAATCCGCAAGCATATAATCAGAATCAGGGGGTCCTAGATTGTTGACGCGACAGCAACTGCCGCCGCAGAACCTGCCGCAGCACCTGCCGCCTCAGCAGCAACAGTAGCCACCACCTGCCACGAGTAGTGTATTGGAACAGACTCTGGCCAATTTTATGTCTCAGACCGGTACGTATATGGAGAATATAAATCAGTTTGTCAAGAAGACGGAAAATTTTATAGATAAAACCGAGATGAGGATGACAAACCATGAAGCTACCTTGAAATCTCTAGAGACACAAATGGGTCAGGTGTCGCAACATATTAAGCCGAGGCAGAATGGAGGTTTCCCTAGCAATACTGAAAATGCTAGACCGCCCCCACATGAGCAATGCAAGGCAATTACTACTAGGAGTGGGAAGATACTACCAGGGCCGGAAAAAGAAGCTGAAACAGAAAAGGACCCTGCTTTGGATAAACCTGCCGAGGAAGCTGCCCCGACAGGTGATAAACAGACTGCTGCCGATGAGCCTGTCACGACAGCAGAAGCGACAGAGGAGAAAAAAGATGATTATCGTCCTCAGATTCGCATGCAGTGGGAAGGACGCATTGCTGATTATCGTCCTCCACCACCTTTTCTCCAACGGATACAGCAAGCTAAGCATGAATCTCAACTTAAAAAGATTTATGATATTTTTAAGCAGGTTCATATTAATATTCCGTTGTTAGATGTTGTTAGGGAGATGCCCGGTTATGCTAAATTTCTCAAGGATGTCATGTCGAAAAAATCTAAACTTGGGGAATTTGAAACGGTAAGGATGCAAGAAGGTTGCATGAGTATTCTTCATCGGCAGCCACCCCAGAAAAAGAAGGATCCGGGGAGCTTCATCATACCTTGCGTAATTGGCGACAAATTTGTGGGTAAGGCACTTTGTGATCTTGGTGCCAGTGTTAATCTAATGCCCAAATCTGTTTTTCAGAAATTAGGTATTGGCAAGGCGCGGCCCATGACAGTTACTCTACAGCTAGCCGACCGCTTTTACGTTCACCCCGAGGGAAAATTGAAGATATTCTAGTAAGAGTGGATAAGCTTATTTTTCCTGCTGACTTTCTTATTTTAGATTGTGAGGCAGACGAGAACGCACCAGTCATCCTAGGGCGACCCTTCTTAGCCACGGGAAGATCATTGATTGATGTGGAGAAAGGAGAACTCACCATGCGCGTGAACGATCAACAGATTAAGTTGAATGTTCTCCAAGCAATGAAACATGCCGATGTGGACGAGGAATGCAAGGCCATCATTGAGGTGACCTTTGATCAACCCTGCATCAGGTCAGGCTGCCGTGATATAAAATTTGGTCACTGCTGCGACAGCCACTTACAGGCCTGTCACGACAGCAATGACGACAGCAACGACGACAGCACCAACGATAGTGACTCCTCTGAATCCGATACATCTGATACTGAAGGTCATGAGGAGGTAAACTGGTTAGACCATTGTCCAGGTAAGTTATTCGAACCCTTGAATTACACTTCGGATAACCATTTAATCCAAAAGCCCTCTACTGTTGAACCACCTGTCTTAGAACTTAAGCCCCTGCCAGGGCAGCTTAAATATGCTTATCTTGGTTGTGATGACACACTGCCCGTAATCATCTCTGCTAAGCTGCCGCAGGAACATGAACGACAGCTGATCGACATGTTAAGGCAGCATAAACGGGCGATAGGATGGACGATAGCAGATATACAGGGAATTAGTCCGGCAATATGCATGCACAAAATCCTCCTAGAGGAAGATCATAAGCCGACTATTGATGCCCAAAGGCGGTTAAACCTTGCGATGAAGGAGGTAGTGCGTAAAGAGATAATTAAATGGTTAGATGCTGGTATTATTTACGCCATCTCCGACAGCAAATGGGTAAGCCCGGTGCAATGTGTTCCCAAGAAAGGAGGCATGACCGTGATAACCAACGAGAACAATGAGTTAATCCCAACCAGGACTGTGACCGGTTGGAGGGTTTGTATGGACTATCGGAAGCTTAACAAAGCTACCCAAAAGGACCACTTTCCTTTACCCTTTATTGATCAAATGCTTGATAGATTAGTGGGTAAGCCTTACTATTGTTTTCTTGATGGTTATTCAGGTTATAACCAAATTGCTATTGCACCGGAAGATCAAGAGAAAACGACTTTCACATGCCCCTACGGAACATACGCATTTCGGAGGATGTCGTTCGGCCTCTATAACGCACCTGCCACCTTCGAAAGATGCATGATGGCTATATTCTCCGACATGGTAGAGGACTTCCTTGAGATTTTCATGGATGATTTTTCCGTCTTTGGAGACGATTTTGAGAGCTGCCTCGGCAACCTTCAAAAGGTACTTGAAAGATGTGAAAAAGCTAATCTTGTTCTAAATTGGGAAAAATGCCACTTTATGGTGGATGAGGGGATAGTCCTTGGCCATAAGATTAGCTGCCGTGGGATAGAAGTCGACAGGGCTAAGATTGAAGTCATTGAAAAGCTACCGCCGCCGACAACAATCAAGGGCATTAGAAGTTTTTTAGGGCATGTTGGTTTTTATCGGAGATTCATTGCAAATTTCTCGAAAATCACGAAGCCCCTATGCCATCTCTTAGAGCAGAACCGACCCTTTGACTTTAATGAGGAATGTACTGAAGCATTCAAGGTTCTGAAGGAAAAGCTAGTGACAGCCCCCATAGTACAGCCACCAGACTGGACACAACCGTTTGAGATCATGTGTGACGCTAGTGACTATGCTGTCGGGGCAGCACTTGGGCAGCGTAGAGATAAGCTGTTTCACGTCATATACTATGCCAGCAAAACGTTGAATGACGCCCAAGTGAACTACACCACCACAGAAAAGCAGCTGTTAGCTGCGGTGTTCTCCATCGACAAGTTTCGTTCTTACATACTTGGAACGAAGGGGATAATACACACCGACCATTCTGCCCTCAAGTATTTGTTCGCAAAGAAGGATGCAAAGCCTAGGTTGATACGATGGATCTTGCTATTACAAGAATTCGACCTTGAGATCAAAGACAAAAAGGGGACAGAAAATCAGGTGGCAAACCACTTGTCGAGGTTGGAGACGGGACAGAGTCTACCGTTAGATGAGACACACATATTGGAGACTTTCCCAGATGAGCAGCTCTTTGTTGCCGCAATCGCTGTCGCGACAGCCATGGCGGCAGGTAAGTCTTCTAACCTTCCCTGGTATGCTGATTTCGTTAATTTTATAGTTAGCGGAATATTACCTTCTGATCTTAATTATCAAGCCAGGAAGAGGTTCCAAAATGATGTTAAGCATTATTATTGGGACGAACCTCTTCTTTTCAAAATGTGCGCAGATCAGGTTATAAGAAGGTGTGTACCACAAGATGAGCAAGAAGACATTCTCCATCACTGTCATGCTTCACAATATGGAGGTCACTTAGGAGGCAATAAGACTGCTGCCAAGGTGCTGCAGTCAGGGTTCTACTGGCCGACATTATATAAAGATGCACAGGAATTTTACAAAAACTGTGACAGGTGCCAGCGGACAGGTAACATCTCGAGGAGAAACGAGATGCCACTGCAGAATATTTTAGAAGTCGAGATCTTCGACGTTTGGGGGATTGATTTTATGGGACCATTCCCATCTTCATGTGGAAATTTGTACATCCTCCTAGCAGTGGATTATGTCTCCAAGTGGGTTGAAGCAATCGCAACTCAAAAGAATGATGCCAAGACGGTCCAAAAGTTTTTGCATAAAACATTTTTTTCTAGATTTGGCATCCCTAGGGCGATTATCAGTGATGAAGGGAGACATTTTGATAATAGGGTAATTGTTGCCGCCTTAAAGAAATATGGTGTCAAGCACAGGATCGCGACAGCATACCACCCACAGACCAATGGACAGGCTGAGATATCCAATAGGGAAGTGAAGAACATTCTTGAAAAGATGGTTAAACCCACTAGGAAAGATTGGTCTTTACTTTTAAATGATGCATTATGGGCATATAGGACAACATTCAAGACTCCATTGGGCATGTCTCCATACCGACTGATTTATGGGAAAACCTGTCACTTGCCTGTCGAGATCGAGCACAAGGCATATTGTGCAATCAAGGCAGTGAATATGGACTTGGACAAGGCCGGCCAGAAAAGATTATTAGATCTGAACGAGATTGAAGAATTACGGACAATGGCCTACGACAACGCAAGGATCTACAAGGAAAAGACTAAGAGGTGGCACGACAAGAAACTGTTGCCACGACAGTTCTGCCCAGGGCAGCTTGTGTTGTTATTTAATTCTAGAATTAAACTCTTCCCAGGAAAGCTAAAGTCTAGATGGTCTGGCCCGTTCCAAGTGGTTCAAGTTTTTCCCCATGGTGTCATCACAATTCAATCATTAAAAGACGGGCACAAATTCAAAGTCAATGGACAACACCTCAAGCACTATCAGGGGACTGAAGCCCCAGGAATACAGGAAGTGGTTACTTTGGGAGATGCCCCACAAGGCATCCCTAATTTAACCTAAGTTTTATTTTTATTTTTATTATTTTTATTATCTATTAGGAATTAGGTTTATTTTATTCGAATAATGTTTTATTTTTATAATTTCAGTTTTTAGGTAATAAAGGAGTCAAGAAGAAAAGGAGAAGTGACCCAAGCCCACCGCCCATCCATCAGCCCAATAAAGCCCATTTATGCTAACCTGTCGTTTCGGCTGCCGCCGCAGACGGACTTGACAGGCTGTCAACAGACTGACATTGCAGACGCAGAAGCGTGCGGCAGACGCACAGCAGACGCATAAATGCGTGTCAGACGCGTCAGACACGCTACATCCAATCTGCCACCCCGTTCTTCCCGCCTGCCGTTGTAACATTAAATAAGCAGATACTCGACCGCTATATAACCCCGTTCTTCCTTTCATTTTTCATCACTTCTGATTTTTCTCTCTTGTTTTCTCCTCTAGTTTTATTTGTTTTCTCTCTTTCACAGCCCTTGCAACCAAAATGTCGTCGAGACAGACCCGTCGTAATGCTGCTACCGCTTCTTCTTCAGCAGCAGCGTCACCCTTCGCCAACAAGGAGTTATGGGAGGAGCGTGGCTTCATATACAACAGAAAAGCTCCCCATATGGGACTCCGGCCGTTCATTGTAAAGGCCATCACAGCACAGTTATGGGAGGACTTTGCCGAACAACCGGCAGAGCTAAATGATACCTTGGTTTGGGAGTTTTACGAGGCCATAGACAGCAAAATGGCGACATCTGTCACCGTCCGAGGAGTGGAAGTGCCCTTCACTGCCAACAGCATCAATCATTTGTTTGGCCTCTTCTTTGGCCCCGATGATGATGCTCACCAACAATTTCTCGACACTCTTGATGCTGCTGCCTATGATGTTGTCATGGTGGAGTTGACAGAAGCTGGTACATCATGGAGAAGAACCCCCACTCAGTCAACAGGGGGCAGCTCCTCCCCGAAGCAAAACTTTGGAACGCTTTCATCAAAAAGCGTATCCTGCCCTCCTCCCACCACACGACAGTCAACAGACAGCGGCTGGCCCTTATTCACTCCATTATGCACGACAGGCCCATCCATGTGGGCAGATATATGAGGGACAGCATCCTCGATTGTGCTTTCCGCTCCGACTCTCGCCTTTGCCTGCCGTTCACCATCACTTTCCTCTGCCGATGTGCTGCTATACCCGAGGATCCCTCCGACAAACTACTCCGAGGTCATGGCTGGACCGACAATAACATCTCCAGCCTCATGGAGGTCATAGCTGCAACACCCATCAACGCCTTCGATCCAAATGCACCACCTGCAGACTCAGATGAGGAACCTGCCACCGAGCCTGCCCCTGAAGCTAGCACCACCACCGCTCCGACAAACCAGTCGGCCCACATCCTTGCTGCAATCCTACGGGTAGAGGAGCGGCAAATGGGATTGATGACTTTCATCCACGATTTCACAAATGCAACGGTAAATTTCATTACTAACACTTTACATTATAAGGATGTCATCTTCCCCACCTTCCCCGCCCATTATTTCCATATCCCCTCCCCCCACACCTACACCACCTGTCTCTCCCCATACACATTCTGCCGCTTCCACACCATCCCCTGCCCCGACGGCAGCAGGCAGCCCTCCGGCAGACACCTCCCCTCGAGGAACCAAGAGACTTGCCACTGATGACAGCCCTCTTATCCGGAGGAATTTAGAGAGTGAATTCACGCCGGTCAAACGAATCAAACATATGGCCGACAAGAAAAGGTTGCCCAAGGCTAGCACCACCACCAGCAGCTCTTGGGATAGTGGCAGCAGTTCAGATATCTAACTTGTAGAGCAGACTGCCCCAGCACCTGCCCCTGCACCTGCCCAGCCGCCTTCACAGCCCAGACGCCGCCGTCAGATCCGTGTCAGCAGCAGCAGCGAGGACAGCGACTGAAAATTTAAGTTCTTATTTTCCTCTTATTGCTGCCTGCTTTTATCTTTTGTGATGTATTTTTTATGTTTTTATTTTTCTGTCATTTTGCATTGAGGGTAATGCAACCCTTGAGTTTGGGGGTGGCAACCCTCCATCATTAATGGAGTCTTATGCACATCTTTTTATTATTTGTTGTGTCTTATTTATTTAATTTCTCTTAAAAAAATCAGAAAATATAAAATTGTTGGCTTAAAACTGTGAAGTTAGCTTACATGTCATGACGGCTCTGTCGTGGCAGCATCTTTAGGACAGGTTAAGGAGAAGTTTAGAGCCTTTCTATAGTTCTGAAAATTTAAACACCTTTGTGACTGTTATATTGCTTAGATTTCTTTTAGCCAAACTAGAATAGGAAGCTTAGAACTTAAATAGCCCCTAGAGGTGCCTAACACTGGCTCTAGGAAAGAAGTTTAGCAAAAGAAACTCAATAACCTAGAGGTGCCCGAAACCGGCTCTAGGAAGCTAACTAGAGGTGCCCAAAACTGGCTCTAGTAAAACTTAGCTTGAAAATAGAAGAAAAGAAGCATGAAAATGTGCCTTCTAAAAAAATAAACTTTGGCATAAAAATTCGAGTTAAGAAGTTGAATATTCTAGTGAAACTAAGAGAGTCTTAGCATATAACTGTTCACAAGCATGCACACACTGCACGAGAGCTATAGGGAGATTCCGGACAGATCCTAACCTTTCCGACAGGTTGCTGCCGCCATAGAGAATGAGCGACGGGTAAGGGACAGTTCATTGTTTGAAGGCCAACACAAAAATTTTCATTTTTCTTTTAATCTTAGTTGCTTGAGGGCAAGCAAAAACTTGAGTTTGGGGGTGTGTTGAGTGTGTAAAAGTTCTATTATTTACACCCTTTTTAACCCATATTTCTGCTGCATTCAAGCATCATTGCACTGCATTTAGGTTAGTTTTCAATAAAACATCAAAAATGGATTAAAAGCACGGATTCTACTAAAAGATGGCTATTTTCGCAGGTATCTGCCATAGTAGACATTGAAGGCAGGCGCAGGGCAGAGAAGCAGGAGAGCTGAACTGGACAAGCAGACGAAGAAGACGAAGCTGCCATGGACCTGTCGTGACAGCATGGTGACAGCAGACTTATGAAGAGGAAAAGCAAAGTGGACCTCGATAGATAGAGAAAAATCTGCTCGTCTATCGTGTGAAAGCCATATATTTTTCCAAGCCCCGGATCAAAAGATATGTCAAGCCAAAGCTCAAGGAGAGGAAATTCCTAGAAACAAGGATGCGGCTGAAAAGTAGGAGTCTTTAGAGATTTAGTCTTTATTAGAATATTACTTATAATTAAAGTTGTAATCCTTGTTACCTTAGAAGACTTGAGCCCAAAGCTTATATAAGGGCATAGATTTAACCTAGGAGGCACAGCCGATTACCCCATAACCGAAACCAAAAACCCCTGTTGTCCACCCGTCACCGACATGTTCTAAATTCCCCCTAGGGCCACGGGTGTTTTGTAAAGTAGTTGCAAGGGTTGCTTTGTTTTAGGATTTTTCAGTTCAATAAAATAAACTTCAAGTTCTCTTATTTTGGTTTTTAACATCTTGCAAGAGCATCGGGAGAGCATTGTGAGGTTATCCATTTACTTAGCATCGGGAGAGTTAAGTATACGAAAGAAATAAGAGCGCGTTCTCTAGTTTATAGTTGAACCATCTCGTGCCTAGGGATAGGGCGAGGTTAAGTGGCTAAGGAAGAATTCATACACATCGGTGTTCATCCTTTGATTCACGCCGGGAGGTATCATCAAAGACGTGATCATCGACAGACTTGGACCTAGGGATAGGACAAGGCAGATCTGGGATTCTTGCCAAACTTGAAGTACGGAGTTGGTGTGTCTGCTGCCGCGACAGCTAACGGACAGCCGCCGCGACAGGTGCTGTCGACGACGGGAGCGACGACAGAACTGAAGATCCTAAGCAATTCAATACCTGCACTACCGAACAATTCAATACCAGCCCATTCTCTCTATCTTGATATTCCAATCCTTTTATTTACGTTTTTTATCTTATTATTCTCGTGACAACTCTTAATTATTTTCTTTTACTTTCGTGTAGTAAACAAGGTGAAGCTATTAGCCCAATCCCTGTGGAGACGATATCCGATACTTCGTATCACTTTACTACTTGCGTCGTGTACACTTGCACTACAATTGCGATAGACTCTTTTACACGCAACAATTGGTTGTAACACCCCAATTTTGGGCATAGAAGTTTAGGGTCTGAACTGGACCGGTCTGATTTTCGGTTCGAATATAAAAGGAGGTTTTAGGGAAAGCCTAGTTCGGAATGCTTTAAAAATATGGAAAAATGTCTAAAAATCCTCTTTTAATATATATATAAGAGAGTGGTGAAATCAATTTTACAAAATAAGGTTTGGAAGTACAACATTTTGAAATAGTGACTAAAATGCGATTTTTGAAAAGTTCAGTGGTGACTATTTTGTAAGGATTGAAACTTTGAACCTTTAAGGAGCTAATTTACCCAAGAAAGATTTCTCCAGATTTTTCTTAAATTTAAGTGATTTAATTAATTGATGAGGAGAGAAACTACCTTTTGATTAAACGATAACTAACTTTTCTTAAAACTTTCTCATCTCATTTTCTCTCAAATTCCCTCATCCAAACACTTTTCTCCAGCATCTTTTCCATTGGTTTTCAATTCAATTGATGAGGATTCAATCAACAATTGATTCCTAATCCTTTCTACATCAAATCCTTTTGATTTGCTCATTGGATTTTCAAGAAAATTGTCTCTAATCAAGGAGAAATCTACATTTAGAGGTAAGGTTGTTCTTCTCCTCTAAATACTCAGTTCTTTACTGAAATTCTCAAGTTATCAATCCTTAATTTAAGTTTTATAAATGGTTTTAATGATATGAACTTGATTTTGGCTTAAAACTCAAGATTTGGAAGAAATCTTGAAGAATTTCGTGGTGTTTGTTTGGGCTCTGTTTTGAGATGATTATTAAATGTATTTTGGATGTCTAATGATGTGTAAATGAGGTTTGATCAATGAAATCCCGAATAGGTTATGTTTCCTAAGTTTTTGCTTATGAAAATGGTGGTTTTTGGGGTGATCTTGGTGTTCTGTTAATGCTGGAGGTATAAGGATGAGTTTGGGTTCATTTTGGATGTTAATTGATGATTAGAGATGGTTAGAAGTGATGGATCTTGGCTGGGTTGTGTTTTGGAAGAGTTTGGAGGTGATTTCTGTTGTGTTTGGTAGTCGAAATGTTAGGTTTATGTAGAGCAGCGAGTTTAGGTGTGTTGCTGCTGATTTTAATGCATGGTGATGAATTAATCCTCTGTTGTTATGTGTTTAAAACAGGGGAGAATGATCCAGAAGCAATAGAGGTGGCGTTGGAGGTTTCGGATGCTTGGAAGGCTTGTCGGCTAGCTTAGTTTTGTGTATCGGTGAGTGAAAAAGAGTTTTCCAGCTTTGAAACATTTTGGACAAGGTTTTGGGAGCTTAGTTTAAGTCTAAACAACTTAGCTAAGCTCAAGAGTTAGTAAATGGAATTTCTCTCTTGGATTGTGCTATGATTGGGTTTTAAATGCACTTGGGATGGTTGTGTTTTAATTACTATTTTTAAGCATGTTTAGACATGGTTTAATGTTGGTTTATTAATGTCATTATGATAAAGATGTACTAGGTAAGTGATCTTTGGCTTACATGTGTTGAATGCATATGATTTTAAGCATGTGGTGCTTGTGGAAATGGCATTGTAGTTATGCTTGTAAAAACAGTGGATTAAAGTGGTAAAATGGTTATATTGGCAAGTGATGTAAGTGATTTTTGGTTACTTTAATCGGATATAGTTAGCCGGCTATAGGATTGGGTGCACCGTGAATAAAGTCACCTTAGATGTTGAGGGGTTGCGATTGTATCGTAAACTCCATCCAAGTATCCTAGCGAGAGAGGTAAGATCACAACGGTGGTTAAAAGTCCGTGTGTGGATCTTGGTAAACTCACAACGGTGGTTAAAAGTCCGTGTGAGGATTTTGTTAAGGTCACAACGGTGGTTAAAATTCCGTGTGTGGATCTTGTTAAGGTCACAATGGTGGTTAAAAGTCCGTGTGTGGATCTTGTGTTATGTGTCTCGTACTCTCGTTAGTGGGTTATACAACAACCGATGAGTGATGTTGAGGGGTTGTGATTGTACCGTTAAACTCCATCACGGGTGTTGAGGGGTTGTGATTGTACCGGTAAAATCCACCTTGTGTTGTTCGGTAGTGTGTATGAAGCGTTTGGGATAACGCTTGTAATCCGCGTATCCGATTGTGTCTTATGTTGTGATGGTTTATGATTTATCGATTGAAAGCCAATATAATGTATTTGAATGAAATGAAGCGAGAGATGCTTGAAATGATGCAAGTGTATATCTTCTATTGTGAGTGGTGCATATGTGCTTAGAATCTCTTTAGTGCATTGAAGTCTTGTGAAGGCTTGTTGGAAAAAGGCATGTAATGCAAATGTTGCTTTTGTAGTTCATGTGTTTTGCATTTGTTGAATGCATGAAATAGTTAGAAGGAACAAATGGTTTTCGAAAGGTTTTGCTTTGAAATGATCATCAAGCGTGAGGAAAGTATGTTGTGAAGTGGAAGTGTTTTCCTAGGAAATTGAGTTTAACTTTGCATATGGTGTTCATGCATGGAAAGGTTTAAATAATAGTTTTTGCAAGAATGTGTTTTGGGGTGAGTTGTTTAGCTTTTCTAAGCTAAAGGTTGGATTTCATGTTGAGCAATGCATGGTTTAAAGCATGTTGTTTCAAAAATGCTTTGGTTTATTGAATTGTATCTACTTTTTAAGAAGGTTTTATGATTCGCTGCATTGATGGTGTTTTGGTTTTGAGCATTCCTCATTAAGCATTATGTGCTTACGCCCTTTGTGTCCATCAATGCAGATAATTGAAGTTGGGGCAGCAAGAAGCAAGGGATTCAAGAAGAGCTCCACTTGAGAAGTATGTCTTGGTTTATAGCTATAGATAATAAAAGCAATGGGGGGAGAGACTTTTATATTGATGTGTAATGAGATTGTGTATGTTGACCATGTTTGGTTTATGGTTTGAATCTTGTTGATTATCGCTTTGCAACATTTGAATCTTCTTCTTCATAAGTTGTTATACTATGTTTCTTGTTTTAAAAGCATGATCAAGTGTTGGATGTGTTGAATGAGTTGGTTCACCTAAGGTTTGATTTGTATCTAGATTTTAATGCAATTTGGTAGTTATGATGCTTGGCATGTTGTTGATATGTTGAGGAATGGTTTAAAGTATGTTTGTTGGTGTTTGGATGTGTAAAACCAGAATTTTCTGTTGTTTCTGGGCAGGGTGTATCGAAACACCCCTGGCTGTTTCGAAACGGGTGCATGAATTGGCCTGGGCGTTTCGAAACGGCTAAAGGTGTTTCGAAACACTTTGGCTACTGGAGGGGTCCGTTTCTGAACTAGTTTCAGAACATACCCGCGTTTTGAAACGGTCAACACCATTTTGATACAGGCGTACAACAAGGATGTTTCTATACGGGTGTCAGTGTTTCGAAACAGGTGACCTTTGGACAGCTTTTGCATACTTTACATTTTAGTCCTGAAAGTTGTAATTGCAATTGCTTGAGCTTGGGATGTCTTTTTAAGCTGAAATTTGGCAGAGAGGCTTGGAATATGATTAATTGAGGTTTGGTAAAACTAAAATCTTGAAAGTCCTTTTATTTACCAAAATTTACATTTTGGTCCATAATATTGTGATTTGTGCAATTGAGTCCCTTATTATTATTTGAACGCTGTGCTTTTCACGTATGTGTTTCTTGAGAGTATGCTTAGGGTTAATGTGCATCTAGACAAGTTTAAAAAGAAAAAAAAGGTCGTTAATCAAGGTTGACTTTTGGGTTGACTTTGGTTTTCCCCGTGTAATCTTCGTAGTTCGGGTCAACCGTCTAGGCCGGGCTAAGGGGGTTACATTGGTCATATTGGCGAGGCGGAGGGATTAAACCATTTATTGATTGGTGAGGCGTAGGAATTCACGTATCCATTATCTTGATTCAATCCAAGGATTTATGTTGAAATGAAAATGCTAAACATTGTATATTGATGCATAGCTTAACATTGATATGGATGAGATTATGTACATGGATATTTGATATATGTTATTCATGTTGTTTATGACTATCTCACTAGGCAGTATGTGCCTAACATGTCTCATCTCATGCATTTTCTGGTTGAAAGATCGAGTGTCGGAAGATCGAATTTAGCAAGTCAAGATAAGTCACTACAAGCCATAAGTAATGTATTTTGACTTAAGAACTCCTAGGAAGGTGGCAAAGTAGTTGAACTAGTCATTTATTCTTATTTTGTTATGTTGGTTTTGTGCAAGAGTTGTAATATGGTAAATGGCCCTAAATGGCCTTTTTGGTTGGCTTAAAATGGTATAAAAATGCATAATTAGCTCAAAAAGGTAAAAACTTAGTAAATGCATTCATATGATCACGAAATTTGGCATGCTAGTAGTTTATACCATTGAAATGTTGTGTGTAAAGTTTTGTTGTATTTGGACATCATTCGGTAGGTTAAGTCGAATAAAAACAAGCAAAAATTTGTCATTACAAGTCAGGTCGTATCGATACGGGTCATGGCGTATCGATACGGGTATGCAATATTGAACCTAAGGATAGGGCGTATCAAAACGAAATTGAGCCGTTTTAGAACATTTTGTCACTGGAATTGAACGTTTTGATACAAGTTCATAGCATATCGAAACGAGTCAAAGGAAGTCAACCCGTATCGATACAGGTGTGTCTGTATCGATACGGTCTAAAGGGTAAAGTCAACAGGGGATGACCATCGTTTACCCGTTTCAAAACAGCCATAGGGTGTTTCGATACGGGGTTAGGTAAGTTAGTTAAATGCTCATTGAATAGGTTGCTAGTTTCACAAGTTGGTCACTGAACATTGTAAGGTTAAATTGAATGAGTTAATGATCTTCAAATTGAATGAAAATTTGCAAGAATGATATTAATGTAGTGAATTCAAAAATGGTAGAATCAATTGCATTGAAGGACACTTAGTTGTTAAAATTTCAAATTGGTCCCTAAAACTTGTAATAGTTGCAATTTAGCCCTTGGATGATTAATCGATGCATTGGGAGTAAATTGGATTTAGTTATTTGATTTTGATGTTTCGCTGCAGAAAATGGTTGAAAATGTTAATAATAAATGAAATTTTATTGCACTGGTTTATGTATTAATCGTCGGTTTCACCTTCCGACCTCGTTCTCGATCAGACCGGGAAGAGGGTGTTACATTTGTGGTATCAGAGCTAGAGTTTAGTCGATTCTAGGACTAAACCAAAGCTTGTTGCATTGTTATTGCGTTACTTTACCACCTAGGAGTTTTATATTGCATACATTGTGACTTGTCGAGTAATTCGATCTTTCATATAGATATGTCTCAAACTAATGAAGCTCATATAGACGAGCTCGCTACCGGCTCCTCGACGCATGGTGAGGAGATTAGAGGAGGAAATACTCAGAACCCACCACAACTACAGGATCCTCCCGTTCAGGGTACCGAGCCTGTAGCACCTACTGCTCAGGCTGAATGTTACCAGAACATGGCTAATATGTTCAAACAGTTTATGGTTGCAATGCAATCAACACCATACGTTCAGCCTACCCCTCCTATTGTTCAGTATGTCTGTGCCCCTGTGGACAAGTTGGCTTCACTTCGAGATTTTTTTTTACTGGGCAAGATGATGATAATCCTGAAGTTGCCGAATACTGGCTGGATAACACGTTGCGTATCTTGAACAAGAAGTTGCAGTGTTCGGAAGAACACAAGTTGGTGTGTGCTATTGCGTTATTGACCGATGAAGCTCTCATGTGGTGGGAAACCATTATTCTCATAGCTCCTAAAGAAGAGGTTACTTGGGAGTTCTTTCTCCAAGAATCTAGAATAAATATATTAGTGAATATTACCTTACGGAAAGGCGGAACACCTTTCTCCATCTGAGGCAGGGTGGGCGACCTATCGAGCAATATATCCATGATTTCTGAAAATATTGCCGATATGGAGCGGAATTTATAGAGAAAGAGGAAGACAAATGCAGAATGTTCATAGCTGGCCTTAGCGATGAGCTACGACCCATGTTTACGACCCTTGGTATCACCAACTTTTAGGATTTGGTGAACTGAGTCAAGGCCACTGAAGCCGCCCAAAGAGCTCAACGAGTTGGTGGGTCTGGAAAATTTGAGAAGAGGTTTAAGGATGAGTCTCGACCTCCGAGATGGAATAAGAAGAGGAGGTATCAAGGCCCCAAACAGAATATCTATCCACAACCCTCCCGTTCTGGGAACATTGAGAGACCTCAGTTTGTGACGTAGTCTTTTGCCAAATTCGCGTACGTTGACAGTAATGGAGGTTCGAATCAAGGCAACCAACATACACTCTGTAATTATTGTCAGAATAGGCATCCAACGAGTCAATGTCGTAAGCAGACAGAGCTTGTTACTACTGTGGTGAGCAGGGTCACTTTATACGGGACTATCCTTCGAATGCAAGTAAATCTATTGCTACACCGATTACTGCTACTTCTCCTACTCAATCCTTTCGAGGTAAAAGATCGAAGCAAGGATCATCGGGAACCTTTGGGAGACCAGGTGGTTCGGGGAACCCTTTAATAAACAAGATTCAAAGGCTCCTGCCCAAATGTATCACGTGAGGAGAAGAGAAGAAGATGATGAACCTAATGTCATTGCATGTACCATTGAGTTATATTCACATTCTTAATATGCATTGATTGACCCTGGTTCTACTTATTCTTTTATAAGCACCATTGTTGTCAAGAAGTATAATATGTCTTCTGAACCAATAGCATCGAGAATTTTTGTAACCATTCCACTAGGAGATTGTGTCATCGTAAGGGTAGTGTGCAAGAACTGTCCCTCAATGATCCAAGGGATTCCTTTTCCCGCAAATTTGTTGGCTTTACCGATCCATGAGTCCGATGTCATCATAGGTTTAGATTGGCTTAGAGAGCATCAAGCCTGGGTAGATTGTTGTAAAAGAAAATTGTATCTTCGAGGTTTGAGTAAAGAAAGTGTCGTACTGATGAGTGCGAGGAATCCATCATTGTATGCTATGACATTGGAAACCAAAGGTGAGCCACAATTACAAGACATTGACACCGTACGTGAATTTTTTGATGTCTTCCCTGATGAACTTCCAGGATTGCCCCCAACTCGTGAAGTAGAGTTTGGCATTGAGGTGCAACTTGGGACTGCTCTTGTTTCTATTGCACCATATCGCATGGTCGCTATGGAGTTGAAAGAATTGAAGGCTCAGATTCAAGATCTATTGAACAAAGGCTTCATTCAACCGAGCTCTTCACCTTGGTGAGCTCCGGTTCTCTTCGTTAAGAAGAAAAATGGTTCTATGCGATTGTGTATTGACTACTAACAATTGAATAAAGTAACCATGAAGAATAAATATCCATTGCCTAGAATAGACGACATGTTCGATCAATTAAAATATGCCTCTATGTTTTCCAAGATCGATTTAAGGTTGGGCTATTACCAAATTAGAGTTAAGGAGTGTGATGTACAAAAGATCGCCTTTCGTACAAGGTATGGACACTACGAATTCTTGGTGATGCCCTTTGGATTCGCCAACGCACCGACAGCTTTTATGGATTTGATGAATCGGGTCTTTCGGCCCTATCTTGACAAGTTTGTAGTGGTGTTTATAGATGATGTAACACCCCAATTTTGGGCTTAGAAGTTTAGGGTCTAAACCGGACCGGTCTGAGAAACGGTTCGAATATAAAAGGAAGTTTTAGGGAACACCTAGTTTGGGATGCTTTAAAAATATGGAAAAATATCTAAAAATCCTCATTTAATATATATATATATATATAAGAGTGGTGAAATCAATTTTACAAAATAAAGTTTGGAAATACTACATTTCGGTGTAGTGACCAAATTGCGAATTTTGCAAAGTTTAGTAGTGACTGTTTTGTAAAGGATTGAAACTTTGAATCTTTAAGGAGCTAATTACCCAAAATATTTTTCTCCAGATTTTTCCTTAATTTGGGTGATTTAATTAATGCTTTAATTAAATAAAAGAAAGGTGAAAACTACTTTTTAACTTTCATAACTATCTTTCTCTAATTTTCTCTCATTCATTTTTCTCTCAAAATCCTATCATCCAAACACCCTTTCTCCAGCAACATTCACATTGATTTTCACTTCAATTGATGAGATTTCCATCACTCATTGGTTCCTAATCAATCTTGCATCAAATCCTTTTGATTTCCACATTGAATTTTCATGGAATTTGGCCCAAATCAAGGAGAAATCATCATTTAGAGGTAAGATTGTTCTTCTCCTCTAAATACTCAGTTCTTTACTGAAATTCTCAAGTTGTCAATCCTTTATTAAATTTTTATAAATGGTTTAAATGTTAGAAACAAGATTTTGGCTTAAAACTCAAGATTTTGGAAGAGATCTTGAAGATTTTCGTTGTAATTGATTGGGCTCTGTTTTGATATAGTTCTCTAATGTATTTTGGATGTTAAATGATGTTAGAAATGAGGTTTTATCAATCCAATCCCGAATAGGTTGTGTTTCCTAAGTTTTTGCTTATGAAAATGGTGGTTTTTGAGGTGTTTTTGGTGTTCTGTTATAGCTGGAGGTATAAGGACGAGTTTAGAGTTGTTTTTATGTTAATTGATGTTTAGAAATGATTAGAAGTGATGGATCTTGGCTGGGTTAAGTTTTGGAAGAGTTTGGAGGTGATTTCGGTTGTGTTTGGTAGCCGAAATGTTGTGTTTGCTTAGAGCAGCGAGTTTATGAGTGTTAGATGAAGATTTCAATGCATGATGATGCATTAATCCTCTACTTTGATGTGTCTAAAATAGGGGAGACATCTTTGGACACTTTTGGAGTTGATCCAGAAGCTTAATCGGCATTTCGGCAAGCAAGCGAAACAAAATTGGTGAGTGCGATTGGGTTAGAAGTCTATGAGGACAAAAATACAAGGTTTGGGGATTTAGGAGAGGTTTGAAACACCTTCCTAAATCCGGAAGTAAGTATGGCTTGATTTGATATCTCTCTAAAGTGGTGTTTTCCCCTAAATGCTTTTACATGCTCATGGTTGAGATTGTTAAATTCCTACTGTTTTTATGCATGTTTTAGAGTGTGAAATTATACTTGTAGAGATGTCATGAGATGGCATGTTGCATTGAATAGATTTGAGCTTTTGGTTTGAAGCAAAGTATGATTTATGATTTGAAATGTGATGAGAAAACCTTTGAGTTATTTTGCATGAAAAATAGTAGGTGTGATGATATATTGACACATTATATTAGCATAGATGTTGAGAAACTTACCAGATATAATTGATCGATCAATAGGATGAGAGTGCACTATAAACTAAAAATTCGTACGTGTTCTTTGGTTAAGCCAAAGGGAGATATTCCGATGATGGGCATTCCATCGGGTAGGACTTGGTGAAATACCCAAGCTTTGTGGCGATGAGAGATTCCGCCATGTGAGTACGGTGATGAGAGATTCCACCGGAAGTTATATTGCTAGACAAGTGAGTACGGTGATGTGAGATTCCACCAGAAGAGTCTAGTGTAGAAATGTGTCCGCATATCCGAGTATTAACGAGATGCTAAATGCCAATATAAATGATGAAATGGTTTTTGTTACACATGTACCTTTGATGAAATGATTTATGCTATGAGTTATGCATATGTGTTTTGTTTAGAAATGCTTTGAATATAAGCATGTGAATGGCCTTGCCATGAGATTTGTATTGGTTTTAATGCATGAGATAGAATGAAGGTACATGTGATTTCAATGAGTTTTGCTTTGAAAGTTTTTCAAGTATGAGAAAGAGATGAGCATGTGGTTTAAAAGTTTTGATGAAAGTGTTTTCCTAAAATTACATTATTGTGTTGGTTTCTTTAGAGCATGCCTCACTAAGCATTTGTGCTTACGCTCTATTTTACCAATAATGCAGATAATTGAGGTGTTTAAGGGCATCAAAGAGGCTAAGCTCATCCAAGGAAGTCCAAGCTCACGTATGGTGAAGTTTTCATACACTATTAGTTTTGATAAATTGGCAATGGGAAACTAAGATTTGTTTTGGGAGATGTATTAAACTCCCTGAGGTTGTGGCATGTTTGTTTTGGTTGGTTTGAATTGTAAATGGCTTTAATTACTTGTTTGGAGGTTTAATTTCCCTAATTGGTTTTGATACTAGGAAGCATGCCTCTAGTCTTGTGAGTTTTCATGTTTGATGCTATGAAAGTGTTAGGGGTTCTAGTTATGCACCTTATATGCTTGATGACTTGTTGGTATGTTTGGGGAGTCATATGGAAGTGTTTGAATGGGTTTATGCATGAAAAACCAGCAATTGATGCAGTTTCTGGGCAAACCGTATCGAAACACCCTCTAGTGTTTCGAAACGGGGGCCTGAAATGGCCTTCGTGTTTCGAAACGCTAAAGGATGTTTCGAAACGATTTGGCTACTGGAATGCCACGTTTCGAAACTGGTCTCGGAACCAACCCGCGTATCGGAACGGTCAACGCCGTTTTGAACCAGCGTTCCGATACAGCAGGTGGATGTTTCGAAACGGGTGACCGTTGGGCACAAACTTGAATGGTGCTGAAGTTTGCAAACTTTACATTTTAGTCCCAAATGTTGAAGTTGCAATTGCTTGAGTTTGAGATGTTCAGTTAAGATGAAATTTGGTAGAGAAGCATGTGACAAGACTAATTTCATATTGGTAACCTTAAAATCAGTAAAGATCTTCTAATTTACAGAAATTACAATTTGGTCCCTAAACTTGTAATAAGTGCAATTGAGTCCCTACATGGAATCCGATCGATGTGCCTTTCTCTAATACTTTTTATGAGTACTCACTTAGGGTTAATGTGTATCTAAACAATTTTAAAAAGAAAAAAAGGGTTGTGAATCAAGGTTGACTTTCGGGTTGACTTTGGTTTTCCCCGTGTAATCTTCGTAGTTCGGGTCAACCGTCTAGGCCGGGCTAAGGGGGGTACATTTGGTGGTATCAGAGCTTAGTTCTCGTATAATTGGGATTGTTTTGTGGGTGATGTATGTGTATTTGCATGATGAGCCTTTTTGGGAGAAAGAATGTTGTGTGAACCGTGATGTATGGTTTCAACTGTGATGTTATGCTATGTTGGAGTGTGTTAGGGGATCCCATTGCCATATCAAAACTAATGAAGATGAATTGTTTTGGAAAATGAGCTTGAGTACTTGGATTGCTTACCTTATTGTGCCTAATTGTGTTATTGCATTTTTGTCAGTGCATTGCTTTCTTTGTAAATGGGGCCATGTAGAGAGATGAGGATGAATACAAGAGCTATGGCTCAGAATGAGAATGATGAGAATGTTGTGGATTTACCTCCTCCTCCTGGTGGTGGACCACCTAGTGGTGATGGTGGTGCTGGAGTTGGAAATGATGGTGCTGGTGCTGGGGTCGCTGGACCGGAAGGTATGCAGGGGCAAGCTGCTCCTGATATGACTGTGTTGATTCAGGCTATTGCTAGAGCCTTTCAGGCAGCAGTAGCTGGAGCTCATGGAGCTGCAATAATGTGCAGAAGTTGGGTTGTGTTGTATCACTGTTGCATGGTGATGCTTACACGTGGTGGACAACCGCTATCTCTGGGATGGAAGATGTTGAGGTGACTTGGATGTTCTTCCTGAGTGCGTTCAAGCGGAAGTATCTGGGTGTGCGATACCTAGATGAGAAGAAAAGAGAATTTATGTCTCTTGTGCAAGGTAGCATGTTTGTAGCTGAGTATGAGATTCAGTTTGTCCGCCTCAGTCAGTATGCACCTGAGCTGATCCCTAATGAGCGAGAGAGGTGTGAACGATTCCGTTATGGGTTGGTAACGGATGTGAAGACTTTTATGTTTGCGGCTGATTATACAGATTTTGATGTCTTGGTCACTAGAGCCAAGGACATTGAGTCGAATCTTGGTCTGACTAGTCGAGCGGGTGGATCTAGCTCTGGGAAGAGAGCGGCTGAACGCGATTATGGTAGAGATCGCAACAAGAGGCATAAGGATAGAAGGTCGCATTTGATGCTAGGCGTGGAGGCGGTAACCCTGGTAGAGGTCGGCAAGGACCTAATGTTGTTCAGAGGACTTCTGAGTGTAACCGTTGTGGTAGACGACATGGTGGAGAGTGTTGGGGTAACCTTGGTACATGCTGGAATTGTGGAAACCGTGGACATTTGAAGAAGGATTGTCCTCAGCCTTTGAAGAAGGGACAGGCTCCGGTGAGAGCAGCTGAGCCACAGAGAGGCCGTGGGCGCGGTCGTGGTAATTTCCAGCGCAGAGATGATGGTGACAGGAATGTAGCACATGTTGTGGCTGTTCAACCTGAGGGTAGTGGTCAGGCTCGAGTGTATGCTCATCGTGAGGGAAGGCGCCTTTATTAGTAGAGAACAGAGGAGGGGTGATTCGAGTGATTTTTTCTTGTCCCATTGTGAGCCCGAGTAAAGATTTTATGGTTTTATTAGCTATCAAGCATGCTCTGAAGATTTATGAGGAGGCAATGTGGATTGGAAAGGCGCCTTTATTAGTAGAAACCAGTTCTAGAGTGGTTTTAAACTGGTTAAAATGTCATCCATCATCCTTGGAATGGGTGGCAATACTTTGTGGAGGTCGATGCTCTGATAGCAAGGATAGTGAAGATCCATTTTTGTTCTTGTAGAGAGGACTAGCAATATCATGGCAACATGCCTTGCGAGGGATGGTACATTTCGAGAGTCTTTCTTCAAAGCGTGGTGGTGATTAAATGGTTTATTTGCCTTCAGGTGAAGTTCCTGATCTAGTGCAGCCATGTGGCAATTCTTTTGGACAATTTCTGCGTGTTGAGAGTGATCTTCTTTATCCATGATTGTTTTAGAATGGATTTAAGGAGACGTTGAGTTCGTTGATAGTTTTGTATGGTAATATGCTTTGAAGTTGGCGAATTATATTGTATTTTTATGTTCTCTTGTATGTGGTGTACTCTTTTCTCCATCTAAGTATAGAAAAGTTTTTAAGGAGACACACATACAGGATCAATGTGAGTAGTGTTCTAATTCAATAATAATAACACTTTTGCCGAGAAAAAAACTATTGAATAATTTAATATATTATAAGAGGATCAATTAAAAATTATAAAAACAAAACAAATTTTTAATTTTATTTTAGATAATGTTTCAGTATACTATTAGATCCTTTTTTATAAAGACATTGACTAATTTAATATATTATAAGTGAATATGATGATAACATTTCAATTCAAAACTATAAAAACAAAATAATTTTTTAATTTTATTTTAAATAATGTTTTATTTTACTATCCATGAACTTTACTCCAATTTAGAACTTTTTTAGTGCTAGTGACGAAATTAGTATCATTATCAGCAAGGTTCAAATTATTTAACTTCAAAAAATTAAAGACTTATTAAATTTGTAAACTCAAAAATTAAAGCATGATTCTTAAATAGAATAAAATTAAACCAATGGTAACCAAAAATGCCATTGGACAAAAATGTTTGGGGACCAGAGCATAAAGGAGGAATGATTTGTGTCACCCACATCGGATGCATGTTCCCTCGCATAGCAATAAACTTAACTATGTTAAATGAACCTTTGCATGAGCAGTAACTCATAGTACGTATTTATTTTAAATAATTCTCCAACTATTTTAAGATAATATATTTTTTAAAATCATCTCATTTCGCATTCGAAATTATACTGCCGATGAATTTTATACAAAAGTAACCGTGCGGGTGATTGAAAACACTTCACACACTATTTCGTACCTTGATGTTTTGACTCAACTTTTTCTCGAATTCCAAAAGGTCATTAAAACTTTTGCATCGTTACCTATTGATAGACTAACTTGAGTAAAAAGATTGGAACCCTAATCAATGGTTTAAATCAAGAAGTTTTACGTGTTGAAAATCACCTAATAGATTCTTAAAATTCTTGTTTTTTTCTTCTCCCCATATGTTTTTTATTTAACATCACCTTTTTTTTCATATACCGAAAATTTTATGCTGAAAGCTAAATCAAAAGCAATCAAGACCTACTTATGTCCTTGTTCTAGCACACATTTAATGTTCAAAACAGCCGAAATATATAGGATATCAGACATCATTATTGGACAAAATTAATTGATCAACTAATAGCTCCACAAGCTTTCTCCATTAGAATTCTCCGGCGAGTCATCAGACTGTGTCGAGCTTAACCTCGGTGGCGACACAAGCAGTCCCTCTGCCATGTCCACCAGTAAATGGGGTAGGTTTAAAAACACATCATCGTCCATATATTCTTCTCTCGGTTCTTCATTTTTGGATCCTTGATTAACCTCAATACCTTGGGTTTCAGATTTTTTAAGTAAAGCAGCAGCGGCAGCTGCTTTACGTATATCAGCCGCTGATGTAGAAACAGGGAGAGGATATGAGGCAACCGAGGCGGGGAAGTTAACACACGCTTCCCTTCCTTTTAGGGCTAGGGCAGCCACATCATAGGCGGCAGCAGCCATTTCCGGTGTTGGGTACGTACCCAGCCATATACGCGTGGTTTTGCGTGGCTCACGGATTTCGGACACCCATTTGCAGCTACGGCACCGGATTCCACGGTACATAGGGTGTTTACCGGAGGAGGCTGAGGCCATAATGGTTTTCCAAGGAGTAGGGGGTAATTGTGGCGCGTGTGAATACTTGTTGCGTTGAGGGAATCTTGGTTTAACTAAGGCAAGTTGGTGGGATTATTAGGGACAACCATATACACTATATATATAAGCCCCAAGATAGGAAAGCAAAAAGGCATCAAATGGAAGACGAATTGATTAAAAGGATTATAGTATTATAGTATTGGTGGGTACTTATTGTTTAGTGGAAAGCTGAATTGTTTACTCTTCACAAGAAAAGCAAAACGTGATGATTTTGTGTGGGAAATTTGTGGGTTTTTAGGGTTCTAGTTACGGTTGGAATTCTACTGAGTCTAGTAAAAAAATTCGATTTATTCAAGTTAATCCGTCCTACTTTATAACTTAAACTTTATTTAAAATTTTTCGTGTCGAGTTGAGTTGAGTCAAGTCGATTTGTTCGAGTTTCTATTAAGTTTAACTATAAACATTTATACGTTATAATACTAATTGATTCCAATTTAAATAATTTTTCTGTAACATACGATGTATATATATTTCTTCATATTTTTTTATATGTGATATACATATATACAGAGTTGAGAGGCTCTATGTGAACTTGAAAACCGATCCACTAAATTTTTAAAAATTCGAGTTATTCGAAGTTTTATTTTATAACATAAATTTTATTTTAAACATTTTAAAGTCAAATTAAATTTATAAAATTACGAGTCAATTTTTTTAATGTCAAGTCGAGTTTTGTTTCCTTCTAGTTCTAGGTTTTTTATTTTTGGGATTTTATAGTAGAAAACGGTAGTTGAGGGCATATAAGATGTGCTTTTTTCTTTTCTTCTTTGATGAAAATAAATTGGGGCTTATTTATGTGCCCTCATGCACACACCTTTGTAGAATTATAGTCTCAACTCAAAGCTATTACTTAGCTGTTTCTACTACACACATCGGGTAGTGCCCCCATCGACTCTCCAAACTCTCTTCTTCCAAAAAAAATTATATAATTTGACTTACAACATTATCTATAATTTTTATTCACTAAAAGTTATACAACAAATTCATTCATAATTATTTTTTATGTAATCACCTATTCGCTATTTACATTACATAGAAGGTAAATATTTATTTTTGAAAAAGCTGACATGAAAGTGTTAATTTTGTTAGGAAGATTGAAAGATTGAAAGAAAGAAGAAGATAAAACCCTAAAAGAGAAATTGGGAATTAAGTTTCTGATGTACTCGAGAGGAAGAGAGAGAAGAACAAATGAAAAATGATTGTTATTATTATCGAATGGATTACAAAAGAAATTACACATGTGCTGATTTATACAACTCAAGAAATTACATCTTTGACCTCCAGAAAAGAAGCTAACAGAAAACTAACTCTTAACTAATTCTCTAATAGCCCCCATCAAGGTGGAGCATACAAGTTTTGTATGCCCAGCTTGGAAATAGCATCCTTAAAGGTAGGATTGGTGAGAGCTTTGGTGAAGCAGTCAACAAGTTGGTTGTGAGAAGCAACAGGCAGAAGCTTTATTAATCCTTGTCGAACTTTTTTACGAATCAAATGACAGTCAATTTTTATATGCTTTGTCCGTTCATGATGGACTGGATTCTTTGCAAGTTTAATAGCAGAGAGGTTATCACAAAATAAATTGGCAGAAGAAGAATGTAACTGTAAATCAAAAAGTAAATATCGAAGCCATTGAACTTCACAAGTAACATTAGCAAGGGCTCGATATTCAGCTTCGCTGGATGATCGAGCGATAGTTTGTTGCTTCTTTGATTTTCAAGATATTAAAGCTGAGCCTAATTAAAAAAACCAGTTGTGGATCTCCTTGTATCAGGACAAGAAGCCCAATCTGAATCAGAAAAAGCATTTAAAATCAACTGATTCTTAGCAGGGAAAAAAAGACCCTGACCAGGGGTACCTTTAAAATACCTCAAAATTCTATGTGCAGCAACCATGTGTTCAGTAGTGGGAGCAGATAAAAATTGTGATAATTGTTGCACAACAAAGGAGATATCAAGTCTGTTGTTAGTGAGATATAAAAGCTTACCAATGAGTCTCCTATATGAAGTTATATCAGCTAAAACAACACCATCAGTTTGAGATAACCTTTTCTTTGAGACTAAAGGTGTAGAAGCAGGTTTAGACTCTAAGAAGCATGTATCCTTCAACAATTCTAATGTATATTTTCTTTGGCAAAGGTTTATTCCAACATTAGAACGAGCAACTTCCAATCCTATAAAGTATTTTAAATTTTTTAAATCTTTAATTTTAAAAGTAGCATGTAGGAACTTTTTAACAGTTTCAATTTCATTTAAATTTGGTCCAGCAAGTATAATGTCATCTACATAAATGATCAAAGCAATAAAATTTGGACCTTCACCTTTTATGAATAAACTAGAATCAGAAGTACCTTGTTTAAACCCTTGACTATTTAAAGATGTAGTAAGTCTTTCATTCCACTGTCTGTTGGCTTGTTTAAGGCCATACAAACTCTTAATTAGTTTACATACTAATCAAGGTTGAACAACAAAACCAGGTGGTAATTCCATGTAAACCTCTTCACTTAAAAAATCATGGAGAAAGGCATTATTAATATCTAATTGATGCAAAAACCAGTTTTGAGATGCTGCAACAGCCATTAGAGTCCTAATGGTGGTAATCTTAGCTACTGGACTAAATGTATTTAAAAAATCAACTCATGATTGTTGAGTATAACCCTTAGCTACAAGCCTAGCTTTGTATCTATCAAGGGAACCATCAGATTTTAATTTTACTCTAAAAACTCACTTACATCCAATGGTTTTCTTATCAGGAGGTAAAGGGACTAAATCCCAGGTATGATTAGTCTCTAAAGCCAAGATTTCTTCATTCATTGCTACTTTCCAACAATCATGTAATATGGCATGCTTATATGTTTTTGGTTCAACTAAAGCATCAACAGAAGCAATAAAAGACTGATGTAGAAAAGATAAATTTTGATAAGATAACACCTGGTTAATCCTGTGAGGTGTGGTCCTTGACTTGGGAAGAGTAACTTGATAGTCATTTAGCCTTTGAGGCAACTTGATTGTCCTTGATGGTCTAACTGTAGTGGGAAGCACACTAGGAGATTGACCATCAGTATTTAAAATAGGTAATTTTGTTGAAACAACAGATGGTTCTGTTGGAACAACAGTTGGAATTTCCCGAGAATAAAAAACATCTAAACTGTCAGAATTAGGCTCAACTTGTCTATCAAGATTATCAATATTAGCTGAAGCAAGTTCAGCTGATATTATGTTATCTAAAGCAGTGTTAGGAACATGACTGGGAAAAACAACACTTCTAGATTCTAGAAGAAAAGGAAAGTTATTCTCAGCAAATGTAACATCTCTAGAAATAAAAATATTTCTAGAATCTAGATTAAACAATTTGTATCTCTTAGTGTTTTTAGGATATCCAAGAAAAATGCACTTAATTGCTCTTGAATGCATTTTAGTCTATGCCTTAGGTAAAACAGATGCATATGCAAGACACCCAAAAACTTTCAAATTTTCTAAGACAGGCTTATGTTGAAATAATATTTCATAAGGAGTCTTATTTTCCAATATTGGAGTATGAGTGATGGTTAATAAGAAAGGCAGAGTGAAGGACACAGTCAATTCAAAAAGAAATGGGCAAGTTAGCTTGAAAACGTAAAGCTCTTGAAACAGACAACAAATGTTGATGTTTCCTTTCAACAATGTTGTTTTGTTGAGGAGTATGAGTGCAAGATGTTTGATGAATGACTCCCTGAGAGCTAAAGAAATCAGTTAAATTGAATTTCTTTGCATTATCTGATCTAATGCTCTTAATTTGTTTTGAAAACTGTGTTTTAACAAAATTAAAAAAAATTATAATAAAATCTTTTGAATAAGATTTATGTTTCATGGGAAAAACCCAAACAAATCTACTTCTATCATCTATAATAGTAAGAAAATACTTATGACCATAAAGACTTTCAATTGGGAAAGGTCCCCAAACATCAATATGTATAAGGTCAAAAACAAATTCAGAAGTAGAATTGCTAGAAAGAAAAGGAAGTCTTTTATGCTTAGCAAGACTACAAACATCACAAGAAACAGTTTTTAAAGAAGTAGAACTTTGGACTAATGGAATTTTATCACACAAATCAGCAAAATGTTTCATCCTAGGACCTGAAGGGTGTCCTAATCTAGCATGCCACAATTGAAAGGAATTAATGAAACTATCAAAATCATCAGAATTAAGCAAAATACCAAAATCATCAGAATTAGGCAAACTACTATAGGACATTAAACCAGAAATATCATAATTAGACAGCAATCCAGAAGTAATAGAGGCATCAACATTGCAAACATTAGAATTAACAGAATTGCTAATAAGAATAGAAGTCTTGAATTGATACAAACCATTGCATTGTTTAGATATACCAATCGTCCTCTAAGGAATGACACCCTGTATAAAACAACAGTCATTAGAGAAAATTAATGAAATATCATTTTGTTTTGTTAATAATAACACAGAGATCAAATTAAAGCCAAAAAAGGTATATGAAGAGCATTTGGCAAAATTAAACCATTTGAAAGAATCACAATACCAATATGCATAACCTTAACCAATTGCCCATTTGAAAGCTTAACAAACTTATTAACAACAACAGAATAATCTTGAAAAAAAACTTAAAGAATTAATGAAGTGGTCAGTAGCACCCGAATCAATAATTCACATGATATTAGTAAAATTAATAGAATCCAAATTAAGACAAGAAAGAATGGCACATTGCTCTTCATGTACTGTTGAAACAAAATTCGAGGAAAGAACATTGACATAGGAAATAGAATTCTGAGCAGAATTCTGAACAGCAGATGCATTGACAGGATTGGAAGGATTGACAAAACCCTTTTCTTGCAAAAGATTTAAAAGACCAGCATATTGTTCTTTTGTAAAAGTTATAGAATGACTCTCATCTTTAGAAATACTGTTATCACCCAAAACTAAGATCCCCAACCAAATTTGACTTTGATTGAGACTGAGACCTATACTTATACCCAAGGGGATAACCATGTTTTTTATAACACTTCTCAATTGAATGCCCATATAAACCACAATATGTACAAAGAGGTCTTCGATTAATACCATTCCCAGAAAACTTACCAGACCCAGAACCCCTATTGTCATACCTAGAAACACTACGCTCATCTTTCTTAGAATTGTATCTATCAACAAGAAGAATATTAGAATCATTGAAAATGACAGAAGCATTAACAGTTCTCTCATGCTGAACAACAATAGAAAAATTTTCATTGATAGGAGGAAGGGGTTTAGTAATTAAAATTTAGGATTTTGGAATTGAGAACTTAACGTTTAGGCCCCTAAGAAAATGCAAGATAAATTCTTGCTTTTGGTATTGAACCGCAAGACACGAACACGGAAGAAGAGGATGGAGATTACAAATCTCGTCCCAAATGACCTTTAATTGGGTATGAAAGGTAGTGACATAGAGACTACCTTGTTGAAGATTATAAAAATCTTGGAGAAGATCTGAAACGCGCAACAAGTCTCCTTGCTTAAATCTGTCAAATAGATCAGCCCAAAGCTCGTAGGCCGTATCTATCCAAATAACCCCTTGAGCAATCTCCGGAGCAATGGCCCGCTGCAACCACGACAAAACTAAATTGTTGTATTTCACCCACAAATCATAACACATGTTATCATCTTGAACTTCCTTGATCGACCCGTCCACAAATTGAAACTTATTTTTTTAGAAATCAACGCCATTCGCATTGACCTTGCCCATGCATGATAGTTGCTGCCATTAAGAAGAGCAGAAGTGAGAACAAGGGAAGGGTTTTCGTTTGGGTGAATATAATATGGGTCGGAAGTATCATCGCTGAGAAAGATATGATGAGAAGGAATGGATTCAGATGAATGAGAAGCGGCTGAATCAACTGATAACATGTTAATTTTGTTAAGAAGATTGAAAGAAAGAAGAAGATGAAACACTAGAAGGGAAATTGGGAATTAGGTTTCTGATGTACTCGAGAGGAAGAGAGAGAAGAACAAATGAAAAATGAGTTTTATTATTATCGAATGAATTACAAAAGAAATTACACATGTGCTGATTTATACAACTCAAGAAATTACATCTTTGACCTCCAGAAAAGAAGCTAACAGAAAACTAACTCCTAACTAATTCTCTAATAGAAAGAAAAAATAATTTTAAGTGAAAGAGAGTATGAATAACATAGTAAACCGGGATTATATAATAAGTTTTCCTTCTTGCGGCTTCCTAATGCTGCAAACAGACAGCACACGCTGTAACGCCAGTATTCTTTTTACAAGAATTAAATTATAAAGTTTTAAAATTATTGGGTCAAGTTTTATGAAATTGGGCTTGGATCTAGTGGATTTAAGCTCCCATACACTCTGGGTAGGGATGTGGCATTATTTTGCTCACGTGGCACAAACGAGGGCATGTCAGGGATGTGATGTAGGGGATTTCTCCTCAATCATACACAGATTACATGGAAAACTCAACCAATAAGTGTTGTGCACCGGAAAGGTATCACACTCCTAAAGACATGAATCGAGTTTAAATTTTGGAGACAATATTATTGGGAGGAGGAGTTTCTAGACTTGGCAAACTTGACTCAAGACCCGAATTGGATTACCCGAATCAAGATGAACATGGTGATCCAAATTTGACCCGAAATAAACCAAACCGAAATTGACCCGAATTTTTGTTGAACTGAAAATAGACCCGAACCATTTTTCAACCAAACCGAATGGACCCGAATTGATTTTCAACCAAACAGAATGGACCCGAAGCGGTTTTACTCGAACCAAAGGCAACCCAAAATAAAAAAGAATATATATATATATATATATTAAAATAAAGAAAGAAAGATGAGATGTGAACTGTCGCACAACTCACCAAAATGCCAAATATACAAGCTATATAAAGGCATATATAGGGTGAAAAAACCTAATTCGGCCTTAAAATCCGACATAAACCGATCAATCTCCTATCAACCTGATATTGTAATGCCCCGGTTTTGGGCTTAGAAGTTTTGGGCTCGGACCGATTCGGTCAGAGTGCGGTTCGAATATAAAAAGGTGAAATTAGGAAAGCCTAGTTAGGGTTGCATTAAAAATATGGAAAAATGTTCTAAAATCCTCTTTTAATATATATAAGTGAACTGTGAAATCAATTTTACAAAATGAGGTTTGGAAGGGTGACATTTTGGGCTAGTGACCAAAATGTAATTTTTGAAAACTGCGTGACTGTTTTAAAAAGGATTGAAACTTTGAATCTTTAAGGAGATATTTACCCAATGGGAGTTTCTCCAGATTTTTCCTAAATATTAAATGATTTATTGATGGTTTAAAATAAAGTTAAAAAGGAGGGAAATATATTTTAGCCTTTTAACTAACTTTTCCATTTTCCATTTTTCTCTCATCTTTTCTCTCAAACCAAACACCTTTTCTCCAGAGCTTTTCTCTCTGATTTTGTCACCTAAATATCTCTGTTCAATTCTCTTTTGATTTCTAATTATCTCCTCATCAAAACCTCACCATTTGCTAATTGGATTTTCAAGATTTTGGTTCCAAAAAGGGAGAAACTCAAGTTTGGAGGTAAGAACGTCCTTCTCCTCTAAACTCTCAGTTCTTTACTGAAATTCCCAAGTTCTCAATCCTTGATTTGTGATTTATTTAAGGTTTTACAATTGTAATCTTGATTTTGGCTTTAAAATGCAAGATTTGCTTGATTTTGGATGAAATTTCGTATGATCTGTTTGGGCAGTGTTTTGAGGTGTCAATTTGATGTTAAATGAATGATAAATTGATGAGGAATTGAGGTTTAATCAATGCAATCCCGAATAGGTTGATTTTCCTAAGTTTTGCTTGAGTTTTTGGTTGTTTTTGGGGTGCTTTTGATGATCTGTTATTGCTGGAGGTATAAGGACGTGATTGGGATCATTTTGGATGTTAATTGATGTTTATAAATGGTTAGAAGTGATGGATCTTGGCTGGGTTAAGTTTTGGAAGTGTTTGGAGGTGATTTCGGTTGTGTTTGGTAGCCGAAATGTTGGATTTGCTAAGAGCAGCGAGTTTAGTTGTGTTGTTGGTGTTTTTAATGCATAATGATGCATTAATCCTCTGTTGTTGTGTGCTTGAAACAGGGGAGATTGATCCGTGAGCATTTGAGGTGGTGTGGAAGGTTTCAGATGCTTGGAAGGCTTGTTGGCTAGCCTTGTTTTGTGTATCGGTGAGTGAAGTTGGGTTTTCAGCTTTTAAACCAAGGTTTGAAGGTTTTGGGAGCTTAGTATAAGTCTAAACAACTTAGCTAAGCTCAAGAGTAAGTAAATGGAATTTCTCACTTGGTTTGTGTATGAATTGGTTTTTAAAAGCACTTGTGATTGTTGGATGCAATGCATGTGTTTTGCATGTTTTAAATTCTGTTTTGAAAGCATATTTTAGCATGGTTTAATGCTGGTTTGGAAATCCATGTGTGATGGATGCTCAAGGGAAGAGATTCATGGTTTTGTACATTGAAAATTGTGGAATTGATGCATGGTGTTGCATGTTGTTTAATGGCTTTGTGTAATGCTTCAAAAACAGTGGATTGATGACGGTAATTGGTGGTTTATGCATTTTGGTTATGCTTGTAAAATGATGGATTAATGTGGTAAGATGGTTATATTGGCAAGTGATGTATGTGGTTCTTGGTTACTTTAATCGGATATAGTTAGCCGACTATAGGATTGGGTGCACCGTGAATTAAGTCGCCTTGGATGTGGAGTGGTTAAGAGTGAACCGGTAACTCCATCCAAGTATCCTAACGAGATGGTTAAGGTCATAATGGTGATTGAGATTCCATTCGAGGACCTTGGGTAAGCAAAGGTAATAATGGTGGTTAAAATTCCATTTGAGGACCTTGTGCTTGTTAAGATCACAATGGTGGTGTAAAGTCCATGTGTGGATCTTGTGTAGGGTGTCCCGGATCTCGTTAGTGATGTTATACAACTACCAATCGGTGATGCTAAGGTTATATGGTGGTTAAAATTCCATATATGGGAACCTTGTGCATGTTAAGGTTATATGGTGGTTAAAATTCCATATATGGGAACCTTGTGAATGTTAAGGTTATATGGTGGTTAAAATTCCATATATGGGAACCTTGTAAATGTTAAGGTCATATGGTGGTTAAAATTCCATAAGAGGACCTTGTGTGTTGTAAGGTCAAATGGTGGTTAAAATTCCATTTGGGGACCTTGGATTGGTAGTGTGTATGAAGCGTGGGGACAACGCTTGTGATCTGCGTATCCGATTGGATGTTGAGTTGAAAAGTGGGTTTGGTTTATCACTTGGAAGCCAATTTAATGTTCTTGATTATAATGAAGCATGAGATGCTTGAAGTGATGCATGGTTGCATGAGAAGTGTGTAATGACTTATGAATGCATGTTTACTTGTTAACATGAACAAGTGTTGATTAACTATTGAGAATGGTGCATGAGTGCATGAAATCTCTTTGATGCATTGAAGTCTTGCTAAGACTTGTTTTTAAAGGCATGTGATGCAAATTTTGATGATGTGACTCATATGTTGTAAATGTTTAATGCACATGTTAGATTGAATGAGTAAATGGTTTTAAAAGGGTTCTTGCCTAAAGATGGTTTACAAGTATGAGAATGATATGATGTGAAGTGGAAGTGATTTCCAAGGTTATGAATTTAACTTTGCATATGATGTTCATGCACGGAATGGTTAAATTGATGGTATTGCAAGTTTATGTTTTGAAAAGGGTTTACTTAGCTTTCTAAGTTAAGGGTTGGTTTTCAAGTTTGAGCAATGCATGATTTTAAGCATGTTGTTGGAAAAGGTTTTCAAACAATGCTTTGGTTTGTCGAATCGAGTTTGCTTTTAAAAGTGGTTTTATGATTCGCTGCATTAATGGTGTTTTGGTTTTGAGCATTCCTCACTAAGCATTATGTGCTTACGCTCCTTTTTGTCCATCAATGCAGATCGTTGAAGTTGGAACAGCGGGAAGCAAGGGATTCAAGGGAAGCTCCACTTGAGATGTATGTCTCGGCTAATAGCTATAGATAATAAAGGCAATGGGGGGAAGAATCTCTTATGTTGATGTTAATGAGTTTGTGGATGTTGAATAAGATTGGTTATTGTTGATGTTAATGTTGGATCATGTAATTGGTCTTTATGAGTTGGTTTTATCAAAATGATGCTTGAATGGGTTGCTAAGTAGGAAGCATGCCTATAGATTTGGGGCTTTTCATAATTGATGCCATGTCGATGTTTGGTTGATGCAATTATGTTCCTTGTATGTTGTATGACATGCTGGTAAGGTTTGGTTGCATTTGGAACATGTTTGATAGGCTAATTGTGTGTTTAATCAGCCATTTATCTGCATTCTGAGCAGGCCGTATCGGAACGGGAGCTACCGTTTCAGAACGAGGGCCCTGCATTAGCCCAGGCGTTCGAAACGGAAAGTACCGTTCCGAAACGGAATTGCCTCTGCTAGGCCTCGTTTCGGAACACGTTGCGGAACGGTCCCGTGTTTCGAAACGAGTACTTCCTGTTTCGGAACACCTGACCGTTGGAGGCTAACATGGGCGGTTATATGTTTTGAAATGTTTGCATTTTGGTCCTAAAACATGTTTATGCAATTGTGTGAGTTTGAGAAGTCCGTTTGAGCTGAAATTTGGTAGAGATGCATGAAAGATGATTAATTTTAAGTTGGTAACTTAAAATTTGGTTAAGTCCTTAAAGTTTCCAGAGTTTACAATTTGGTCCCTAAAATGGCAATTTGTGCAATTGAGTCCCTGATTGTTCTCTGCTTGTTATGATGTTTGATTAGGATGATCTTGAGAACATATCTAGGTTTAACGTGCATCTAGACAAGAGTAAAAGGAAAAAAAAGGGTCGCTAATCAAGGTTGACTTTTGGGTTGACTTTGGTTTTCCCCGTGTGATCTTCTTAATTCGGGTCGACCGTCTAGGCCGGGTTAAGGGGGGTTACATTTGGTGGTATCAGAGCTGTGTTGCGAATGCTTTGGGAAATGGTAAGTTGTTGTAATATGTGTATGATGTTTATGTTGGTGTGAAGTTGAAAGCCGGTTGAAATGCGTGTTTTGAGTGAACTGTTGATGTTCTTAGCATGCTTTTTGTTTGTGAATCTTTAATGAGCTCATGTGGATGTGTGCTGATGTTGTGCTGGTGTTATGAGCTGGTTTTTATGAATGATGGAAGTGTAATGGGCATGATATTGATGATGCTAGGCTGTTGCGAGTGGATGTTGTTTGATGAGAGCATGATTGAATGTGTTGTTTGATATGCTTGATGTTGTGATATCCATGTTTTTATTGACTGTTATGTCATGTAAAAGGGGAGGATTTGGGATACCCATTGCCTTATTATTATAGCTATTGTATTGTTTTGGAGTGGGAGTTTGAATCCTTGCTTAAAGCTGGTCTAATCTATTTGTTTCTTTTGTTGTGATTGTTTGTTGTTAGTAGCATGGTGAAATCGATGAAAGAATGGCAGTTAGGTGAGATGGTTGCCGCTTTAGGGCAGGTGGTTAGGGTGTGGAATTCACCTTTTAGTGGTGGTGTTTTGTCTCAGTCTTCTGTGCCTGGAGTTGGGATAGTGAGGCAGGAGGAAGAAGCTGGTTCTGTGATAAAGAGTTCATCATCTGTTGTTCAAGAAGTGTTGGGAACATCTCAGGCTGTGGCAACAGTAAGGCCTGAAGACGTGCCGGTGGTGGGATGTGCGGGTTTGTCAAAGCAGCGTTTGCATGATTTGGGAATTGTGGAGTATCATGGTTCGACACCTGAGTCGTTCAGGGCTTGGTTAGCCAGTGTAGTTCTGACTTTGGATCAAGAAGGGTGTGATTATGCCTGTAAGTTGGGAAGCATTGTCTCGTTGATGTTGGAGGACGCTTGTGCCTGGTGGACATCTGTAGCGGTGGCCTCGCACATCCAGGATATTGATTGGGACTTCTTTGTGTCTGCCTGTTATGAAAGGTACCTTGGAGAGGAATTCCCGATGGGTAAACAATGTGATGGAAGGTTTTGTTTGAATCAAAGTCTGAGTGGTAATGCCAATCTGGGGCAAGTGCTGCTTGATCAAGGAGTGGAAGCTCAGTTACCGGTGTGTGATCGTTGTGGAAGGCGACATGTTGGTGGCTGTTGGGGCGCAAGTGCTTGTTGGAACTGTGGTTCTAAGGAGCATGTGAAGCGAGATTGTCCACAAGTGGTAAGGTCAGCTTCGGTGGTAACGGAAGGGTCTTTGAAGGGTCGTAGGCACGGCCGAGACAAAGTACGAAGGTGGCAGGAAGAGCAGAAAGTCGTGAGGAGTTTGGGAAATGGAATCTGCTGGAAGTGTGGGTCTGTTGGACATATGAGACGTAATTGTTTGAGGTTGGCTCGGGGTAGCCAGGGCTCTGTACCGCAAGGAGATAGTTGTGACTTTGGTGTGTTGGCTGGTGCTGCAGCGGTGCAGCTGGAGAATGGTGGTTCTGCGAGGAAGAGAGCTCGTCTGTTGAAGCTCCGTGGTGGTGATGCGTTTCCAGGTAACCTTGTTAAGTGGTTTTTGCTCTAGTTATCTTCGTTTGGTTTTGGTTTGGTTTTTCTTTGCGTAGAGAGTATGGTCTCGTTGTTAGCATGCTTGGGGTAGCAATTGTTGTTGTTTTGAAAACAACCTTAGTGTGAAGAGGTATTAGTGAATATATATTGGGGATAATGGGTTGCTGGGATGATGGAGTTGATTAAGTTAGAACTGGGATAAGAGGTTGTTCTTAGACGGACTCCGAGGATGTTATTGGTGGGTGTGAACCGACATACATGCACAGTTAAAATCATTTGTTATATATTATATTATATATGTACTGGTCCATGCATACATGTGGCATGACATTAGAGGTTTTTGCATACATGTACATCAGGCATTGATAGGGCATATTGGTGACCATGCATACGAACGTTCCCACTCGCTAATGACTAATCGAGTCTGTAAGTGCTGTGATAGAGTTAGGTTGGATGATGGGTTTTTAGAGGTTGCTTTGGTGCTAGGAGAATGTTAGAAGTTGTGGAGGGTATTAAGCGAGCTGTTAGTAATTGGGGGTGCGGTGTAGTATGTTGGTAGAAAGCAAGTGTTTGGTGCTTAAGGGGTTTGGTGGTGTGGTGGAAGAGGATTGCCGATGGAAGTTAGAATCGGTCAAGTGGTTGTGAATAGCTGGTAGAGGTGGTAGTTCCTTGGAAGTTAGGTGATGATGTATGTTGTGGGTGGTTAGCAAGGTGCTGAGGTAACTTGGCATAGGTGTTGTGTTGTGGGTTGTAGAAAAAGGGTTAGTCTGGAAGAGTAGGAGTCTCGTAACCTAGTTATGTATGTGTAGGTTAGGCGGTGTCCTGGTAAGGCAAGTGTTGCAGTCTATCTTGAAGTGGAAAGGCAATGTAAGGTCAAAGGCCATTGTTGTTTGGCCGAGTTTTGTGAGAAATGTTGGTTAGTTGTAGGTAAGTAAAATTCCTTGGAAATCAGCTAGTGGTGTGTGGAACGGCTGGCGGAGCCAAGGTTGGGGTTTTGTGACGTGGTTATCGGGTGATGGGTGAATAGTCCGGGTGAGCTGTTGAAGTTATGATAGCGGTGGATGTGAAGGAGTGCCAACATTGTGTTGAGAAGTTTAAGTAAGCAGTTGATGCTTAAGGATTCTTGCTTGGTGTGGTAACCCTTGGAAGAGGTTGAGCAGTTGTGCAAGGGGTTTTAGAGGAAGTGAAGGTTGTGGGATACATGGTGGCTGAATTGGTTTGGTTGGCGTCACTGTGTATGAGAGTTTTGGTAGTTATGAGTTAAGGTGGTGTATGCTGCAAAAAGGTTGGAAGTTCTTCAGGTTGTTGTTGGGGCTATGTGCAGTTCAGAAGTGTGAAAGGATAAGGTGTGGATAGTGTCTGAGTGCTTTGGGGATTCTTGAACAGTATGTGGTGGTGTTGGGTTCGGTGGAGTTTGTCTGGAGAGTGTTCAGTGGTGGTTGAGGCTTTTGTGTTGCCGTGTGTGTTGATTTGAGAAGGTTGTTGTTCTCATTTCGCCAGTTGAAATTTTGAGGACGAAATTTTCTAAGAGGGGGAGAGTTGTAACGCCCCGGTTTTGGGCTTAGAAGTTTTGGGCTCGGACCGGTTCGGTCAGAGTGCGGTTCGAATATAAAAAGGTGAAATTAGGAAAGCCTAGTTAGGGTTGCATTAAAAATATGGAAAAATGTTCTAAAATCCTCTTTTAATATATATAAGTGAACTGTGAAATCAATTTTACAAAATGAGGTTTGGAAGGGTGACATTTTGGGCTAGTGACCAAAATGTAATTTTTGAAAACTGCGTGACTGTTTTAAAAAGGATTGAAACTTTGAATCTTTAAGGAGCTATTTACCCAATGGGAGTTTCTCCAGATTTTTCCTAAATATTAAATGATTTATTGATGGTTTAAAATAAAGTTAAAAAGGAGGGAAATATATTTTAGCCTTTTAACTAACTTTTCCATTTTCCATTTTTCTCTCATCTTTTCTCTCAAACCAAACACCTTTTCTCCAGAGCTTTTCTCTCTGATTTTGTCACCTAAATATCTCTGTTCAATTCTCTTTTGATTTCTAATTATCTCCTCATCAAAACCTCACCATTTGCTAATTGGATTTTCAAGATTTTGGTTCCAAAAAGGGAGAAACTCAAGTTTGGAGGTAAGAACGTCCTTCTCCTCTAAACTCTCAGTTCTTTACTGAAATTCCCAAGTTCTCAATCCTTGATTTGTGATTTATTTAAGGTTTTACAATTGTAATCTTGATTTTGGCTTTAAAATACAAGATTTGCTTGATTTTGGATGAAATTTCGTATGATCTGTTTGGGCAGTGTTTTGAGGTGTCAATTTGATGTTAAATGAATGATAAATTGATGAGGAATTGAGGTTTAATCAATGCAATCCCGAATAGGTTGATTTTCCTAAGTTTTGCTTGAGTTTTTGGTTGTTTTTGGGGTGCTTTTGATGATCTGTTATTGCTGGAGGTATAAGGACGTGATTGGGGATCATTTTGGATGTTAATTGATGTTTATAAATGGTAAGAAGTGATGGATCTTGGCTGGGTTAAGTTTTGGAAGTGTTTGGAGGTGATTTCGGTTGTGTTTGGTAGCCGAAATGTTGGATTTGCTAAGAGCAGCGAGTTTAGTTGTGTTGTTGGTGTTTTTAATGCATAATGATGCATTAATCCTCTGTTGTTGTGTGCTTGAAACAGGGGAGATTGATCCGTGAGCATTTGAGGTGGTGTGGAAGGTTTCGGATGCTTGGAAGGCTTGTTGGCTAGCCTTGTTTTGTGTATCGGTGAGTGAAGTTGGGTTTTCAGCTTTTAAACCAAGGTTTGAAGGTTTTGGGAGCTTAGTATAAGTCTAAACAACTTAGCTAAGCTCAAGAGTAAGTAAATGGAATTTCTCACTTGGTTTGTGTATGAATTGGTTTTTAAAAGCACTTGTGATTGTTGGATGCAATGCATGTGTTTTGCATGTTTTAAATTCTGTTTTGAAAGCATATTTTAGCATGGTTTAATGCTGGTTTTGAAAGCCATGTGTGATGGATGCTCAAGGCAAGAGATTCATGGTTTTGTACATTGAAAATTGTGGAATTGATGCATGGTGTTGCATGTTGTTTAATGGCTTTGTGTAATGCTTCAAAAACAGTGGATTGATGATGGTAATTGGTGGTTTATGCATTTTGGTTATGCTTGTTAAATGATGGATTAATGTGGTAAGATGGTTATATTCGCAAGTGATGTAAGTGGTTCTTGGTTACTTTAATCGGATATAGTTAGCCGGCTATAGGATTGGGTGCACCGTGAATTAAGTCGCCTTGGATGTGGAGTGGTTAAGAGTGAACCGGTAACTCCATCCAAGTATCCTAACGAGATGGTTAAGGTCATAATGGTGATTGAGATTCCATTCGAGGACCTTGGGTAAGCAAAGGTAATAATGGTGGTTAAAATTCCATTTGAGGACCTTGTGCTTGTTAAGATCACAATGGTGGTGTAAAGTCCATGTGTGGATCTTGTGTAGGGTGTCCCGGATCTCGTTAGTGATGTTATACAACTACCAATCGGTGATGCTAAGGTTATATGGTGGTTAAAATTCCATATATGGGAACCTTGTGCATGTTAAGGTTATATGGTGGTTAAAATTCCATATATGGGAACCTTGTGAATGTTAAGGTTATATGGTGGTTAAAATTCCATATATGGGAACCTTGTAAATGTTAAGGTCATATGGTGGTTAAAATTCCATAAGAGGACCTTGTGTGTTGTAAGGTCAAATGGTGGTTAAAATTCCATTTGGGGACCTTGGATTGGTAGTGTGTATGAAGCGTGGGGACAACGCTTGTGATCCGCGTATCCGATTGGATGTTGAGTTGAAAAGTGGGTTTGGTTTATCACTTGGAAGCCAATTTAATGTTCTTGATTATAATGAAGCATGAGATGCTTGAAGTGATGCATGGTTACATGAGAAGTGTGTAATGACTTATGAATGCATGTTTACTTGTTAACGTGAACAAGTGTTGATTAACTATTGAGAATGGTGCATGAGTGCATGAAATCTCTTTGATGCATTGAAGTCTTGCTAAGACTTGTTTTTAAAGGCATGTGATGCAAATTTTGATGATGTGACTCATATGTTGTAAATGTTTAATGCACATGTTAGATTGAATGAGTAAATGGTTTTAAAAGGGTTCTTGCCTAAAGATGGTTTACAAGTATGAGAATGATATGATGTGAAGTGGAAGTGATTTCCAAGGTTTTGAATTTAACTTTGCATATGATGTTCATGCACGGAATGGTTAAATTGATGGTATTGCAAGTTTATGTTTTGAAAAGGGTTTACTTAGCTTTCTAAGTTAAGGGTTGGTTTTCAAGTTTGAGCAATGCATGATTTTAAGCATGTTGTTGGAAAGGGTTTTCAAACAATGCTTTGGTTTGTCGAATCGAGTTTGCTTTTAAAAGTGGTTTTATGATTCGCTGCATTAATGGTGTTTTGGTTTTGAGCATTCCTCACTAAGCATTATGTGCTTACGCTCCTTTTTGTCCATCAATGCAGATCGTTGAAGTTGGAACAGCGGGAAGCAAGAGATTCAAGGGAAGCTCCACTTGAGATGTATGTCTCGGCTAATAGCTATAGATAATAAAGGCAATGGGGGGAAGAATCTCTTATGTTGATGTTAATGAGTTTGTGGATGTTGAATAAGATTGGTTATTGTTGATGTTAATGTTGGATCATGTAATTGGTCTTTATGAGTTGGTTTTATCAAAATGATGTTTGAATGGGTTGCTAAGTAGGAAGCATGCCTATAGATTTGGGGCTTTTCATAATTGATGCCATGTCGATGTTTGGTTGATGCAATTATGTTCCTTGTATGTTGTATGACATGCTGGTAAGGTTTGGTTGCATTTGGAACATGTTTGGTAGGCTAATTGTATGTTTAATCAGCTATTTATCTGCATTCTGAGCAGGCCGTATCGGAATGGGAGCTACCGTTTCGGAACGGGGGCCCTGCATTAGCCCAGGCGTTCGAAACGGAAGGTACCGTTCCGAAACGGAATTGCCTCTGCCAGGCCTCGTTTCAGAACACGTTGCGGAACGGTCCCGTGTTTCGAAACGGGTACTTCCTGTTTCGGAACACCTGACCGTTGGAGGCTGACATGGGCGGTTATATGTTTTGAAATGTTTGCATTTTGGTCCTTAAACATGTTTATGCAATTGTGTGAGTTTGAGAAGTCCGTTTGAGCTGAAATTTGGCAGAGATGCATGAAAGATGATTAATTTTAAGTTGGTAACTTAAAATTTAGTTAAGTCCTTAAAGTTTCCAGAGTTTACAATTTGGTCCCTAAAATGGTAATTTGTGCAATTGAGTCCCTGATTGTTCTCTTCTTGTTATGATGTTTGATTAAGATGATCTTGAGAACATATCTAGGGTTAATGTGCATCTAGACAAGAGTAAAAAGGAAAAAAAAGGGTCACTAATCAAGGTTGACTTTCGGGTTGACTTTGGTTTTCCCCGTGTGATCTTCTTAATTCGGGTCGACCGTCTAGGCCGGGTTAAGGGGGGTTACAGATATTGCCCGACCCAATATTAAACGAACCAAAAATCAACGGACCCAACCCGATACCCGAACTAAAATCACCATAGACCCAAACTAAAACCGAACCACAGCCAACCCTATTGTCACTGAATTTTCACATAAACTTTTATTTGTTTACATTGTTTAATTGTTGTATTGTTTAATGGATTAATATCCTATACACTGGCGGTGGAAACTGAAAGTTTCCACAAACGCCTCAGTTTTAGGACATAAGGTTTAGGAGTTTAGATGTAGGGGTTTAGAATTTAGGGATAGTCGTTTCAATTTAAGATTTAGGGTTTATAGGTTAGTGTTTAGATTTTAGTGTAATACATTAAGGATTTAGGTTTTAACCTATAAACCCTAAATTATAACCTCAAACCTTAAATTGAAACAACTATCCCTAAATTCTACCCCTACACCTAAACCCATAAACCCTACACTATAAACTAACTTTCTATACCCTAAAACTAAGGTGCTTGTGGAAACTTTTAGTTTCCACCGCCTGTGTATAGAATATTTATCCTTGTTTTATTTCACCAGGTATAGAAGTTGTTGTTGTTACTATTAATATTAGGGGTGAGCAAAACTCGACTCGACTCGAAAAAATCGATATTTTTTTTCAATTTTGAGTTATTCGAGTCGAGTTATTCAAGTTGTTCGAGTCAAGTCTATTAACTCGAAAAAATTTCGATTTCGAGTCGGTTTGGAATTTGCCCAACTCGAAAAATCGAAAAACCGAATTTTACAGTTTTGCAATTTAGTCACTGATTTCATTTTTCTTCAATTCCTCCTTCATTTTAAGTCCATTTTGACCAAATTTGAACCGCGTATTCCTAAACCATCGTAAAATACGTATTTATCTTCAATTTATATTTTTGAAAAAAAAATTCATATTTTTTCAATTCAGCCCCTTAACTTTGTATGATTTCCTCATTTCTTCAATATCTCTTTCGTTTTAAGTCAATTTTGACCAAAATTGAACCACATGCTCCTAAACTAATGTAGAAACTAGAATACCTATTTAGCTTCAATTCATATTTTTAAATTAAATTTCCTACTTTTGTAATTTAGCCCCTCAACTTTGAATGTTTCCCATTTCTTTAATTTCTCTTTCGTTTTAAGTCTTTTTTTACCAAAATTAAACCACATGATTCACTAACACTATATAATATCTATATAACTTCAATTCATATTTTTAACAAATTTATTCTTTTTTTAATTTAGCCCTTTAACTTTATATTTTATTCAATTTGATCATTCAACTGAATTTTTTGTAATTTTTTTCTTTACATCAATTCATTGACTCATTTATACCCCATCAGTATTTTATCCTCAAAAGTTCTTTATTTAAAAATAATATTATACATATATTTTAGAAGTTTAGATGATATTTTTTTATTAAATAACATTACAAATCTTACTTATGCATGTGAAAAATAATATGAAGATATATATATATATATATATATATATATATATGAATAGAGAAAGTCGTTTAAATTGAATCAAATCGTACTATAACATGGTAAATAATTACAATTAAATTTGTATAGAAACTCAAAAACTCGACTCGAACTCGACTCGAATTTCATAAACTCGACTCGAATCAAAAAAATTTCAAATTAAGTTCAAGTCGTAAAATATGACGCGTCAACTCGAATAACTCGAAATTTTTTGACTCGACTCGCTCGAACGCTCACCCCTAATTACTCTTACTCTTACTCTTACTCTTACTCTTACTCTTACTATTACTATTACTATTACTATTACTATTACTATTACTATTACTATTACTATTACTATTACTATTACTATTACTATTACTATTACTATTTTATTACTATTACTATTACTATTACTATTGTATCATAGATAATAAACATAATTATAAAAATTAAAATATAAAACAGTCCATTATATTTTAAAAAAAAGAGCTCGTTACATTTTAAAAAAAGAAAAGAAAAGGTCCATTTTGATTAGAAGAGTATATTTAAAACAAATACATGTACAATAAAGGCCTGTTAGGCCAGGTTTTAACAAAGCTAAACCCTAACACCCTTTGTTTATCTGTAGCTAATAGGAGACCGTTGGATCAACAACGGCGCAGATCTCACTTAGCTGAAGGAGATTAAGCGCCGCTCCCTCATCCGTTAGATCAATGAGTGATCTAACGGCCCAGATCGCTCTAAAGCAAGCCACACGAATCGTCACTCGCGCGTGGCAGCCACGCGCCCGCCGTTTCAGCTTCCAGTGGACATTTCACCCTTTCTTGCTCCGTCGCTCCACGTCGACGTTGTTTGTAGCCACCGAAAGCACAAAAAAAGGCAAATAGGGGTCCAATCCCTAAACTAAAGTATATCAAGACATGGGTCAAATTTTTAAAATGAAGCTCGACAAGAATCAAGCGAAGATCAACACACAATCCATTCGAATTCAAATCAAAGGGAAGAAATTCGGGATTTATTCTTGTAACACAAGCATTTTTGTAACTTTAAAAAGGCACTGTAATTTCATGTAACGCACAAAATACACACAATACAATCGAAAAAGCATACGAAAAAGAATCAGAAAGCAATATTGTAACCAGCATTTTAGTGGAAATAGAAGCAAGAATTTCTGGTAATTTCTTCAAGTTCTTTTTGTGTTCGAAATAAATTAAGAGAAATGGGATGATTTTTTTACCATTTTTGAGTGAATCCCCGCCATGCATGATGTTGAGGTCATGTCCCCTATGACGGATACATGATTTGGTGCTCGCTGGATTCTGAAAATTGATTTTAAAGGGTACGAATTTGAAGTTTATTTTCGTAATTACATTTAAAAAAAGGATTGGAGGTTTTTAAAACGATTTTCGGTTGGTAATTTTTAAAATCAAAAAAGAGTTTTTTTTTGAAATTTTTGCCGCCGACACCGATGAATGTTGGCCGGCGCGGCGAACGTTCGCCGTGTTCTCCAAATCCATGGAGAACACGGAGTGTAGTTTAGAGAAAAAGGGGGCCGATTTTTGATCCATTTGACAAGGGAGAAGAAATGAGTTTTTCCCTCATTTTTAACTTTTATAGTACCCAATAACCCGACCCTAACCCGCACCTTACTTCCGTGGATCTCCTACCACGGTTCTTCAATTTTTAATCTTTTCAATTTCGTCCATTTCTTTGTAATTTGACCATTACATTTTACTTTCTTTTCAACTTGGTCACCAATTCACTTTATACCTTTTAAAAATGTATAGAATATAGTTTTTTTGGTTTATATATCTACATCCTCTTTCTTTACTTGAATTTCCGCATTTATTTTTGGTTATTTAGTCAAAGTAGTTTAATTTTTCATCCTTACTTTAATTTCCTTAGTTTATTTGATTTGTGTTTAGTTTAGTTTTTTTAATCCTTAGGAATAGGTTCTTAAAACTTAGTGAGAGCCCTTGTGTGATGAAATTTTTTTTCATATTTTAAAAAATATAATACACTTAATTACACTTAAATCTCAATAGGTAAAATTAATGTAGACTTTTCTTAGGGTTAATAATCACTAACTAGATTCAATAAAAAAACTTCAACGCATCAAATTGTTTTTTGTTGGCTTGCTTAAAAAGTGAAAATTAACTGATGTGGTGTCTTACCAAATGGAAATGACGGGTTAGCGCTAGGAGTGCTGGCAGTGATTAGAGTTCATTTTCTGGGCGGTAAGACCATTAAAATAGTTTTATATTCATAAACTAACGAATAAATTAAATCTTTCGTGAACTCACAAATTTCGACATTAAAACCTTTGTAATCGACTAGGTACCAATTTTTGGGAGTTGTGGGGGGTGCTAATCCTTCCTCATGCGTAACCGACTCCCGATCTCGTTTCTGTGTTTTCGCAAACCAAATATGTTGTTTTAATAAAATAAAACATTTTATTAAAATAACACATTTTTAGGTGATCCAATCACACCTTTTAAAAGATTGGTGGCGACTCCGTGTTTTTTTATGACTGGCTCGAAAGGGTTGCGACAGCTTGGCGACTCTGCTGGGGAAATGTTTGTTTTTACAAAAAGAGAGTCAGGCCACAAGTCGATTAACTTTTGTTTTAATGTCAGAATTTGCTAAGTTCGTGTAAAATTCAATTTGATTGTCCATCTATGAATATGATTCTATTTTACGTATTTTAAAAAAATTGGCTAAGCTCTATACCCGAGCTTCATCTCAATCGTGTAAGCGAGGGGAAAACACTTTGCTCATGTCAGAATATTGATTCTCCGTATGAGCCTAGCAAGTACCTTTGGGATCCATACGCCTTATGACTTCGTAAGGAAATTGATCCTTCGTGAAGACTTAGGAAATGAGTCATCCTGAGTTGAACCTGATTCGTTCGAAACCTATAATGGGTGAGAATCAAGGGCCTTGCTACCCTTAGTAGGGGACAATGAGGACAACTCGGGGACCTTTCTAGAACCAAACCATGTGTGTGAATCTAGAAGCCCACCCTAATGTAGCCATGAGACAAATCTAGGTTTAGAATATGGTCAAAATTATTTCGTACGAATAGTCCGTGCAGACATGTCCAGAAGTGTTGGAATGCGCTGCCCAGTTAGTATTCGTACAATGATATTATTTTGGACCTTTTAGGTTTTATTTTTGTTTTTTATGAGTACTAATTTTTTGTTTTTTTATTTGGCATATTTGTGCATACATCTCGTAATTATAAGGGGTCGATTTTGAAGCACAATGCTCAATTAAAAAAAGCTTTCACCATGGATGGAAGGTACTTAAAGAAAGAAGACAATGTGGAAGTACATCTTCGGTCTAAGTTCAATCATCAGACAAAGAAAGATTTTCGAGAGATCATGTGGAGGAAACATTAAAGTATGCTCACATCAAGCATAAGTTTGAAGTGCTATGAGACCACTTCAACGGTGTAACCAAGAAGTTATTAAAAAAATAAACAATTTGAAGATGATCATTGGTCCACTCGACTTAGGGGCAATGTCAAAAGGACCCAGAAGCGAGACGAGTCCGAAAAAAGTATCACAACCTAAATTGAAGACGTAGCTATGCATGTGACGATGATAGTTAGAGAGGCTACATTACTTTTCCACCACGTCAGAACAATAGGGAAAGTGAGACCAAGGCTTCAAAGACTGATTGAAGAAATAGAGGAACTGGGTGCTCAGACTAAGATGTATTCGTAGGACCTCTATCATCCAATGAAGGCTACTTCTAGAGCAATACCTTAATGGAATCGATGACCCTTCGCTTGCATTCATGCATTTGTATTTTTTATTGTTGCTTGCATTTATGTTGTGATCGCTGCATACATTCACACATGATAAGAAACTAAAAACATGACAGAATTTCAAAAATAACATAAAACTTCCCACAAATACGGTACTCATTCTTAGTCCAGGGCAATGGCCATGGAAGACAGATTGAAAACTTTGGAGAATAGCCACAAGGGTACCCGAGATAGACTTGATAAAATGGAGAAAGACTTGAATGAACAAATTGCACAAGCCCATAGAAACACTGTTAGCCAGATAGCGACTGTGTTAGGTTTCAAAGACCCTGAAAAAGAAAAGGCGATTGAAGTCGTTTAATGTTTCGTCGCCCCAGCCCAGGGTGACTAGTCATACATTTCCACCGAATAAAAGGTTCCAGATCTGTACAACATAAACCTCAGCTCATACTCTGACAAGGTCTAGGATAAATCATGAAGAAAATTAAGGCATTGAGGTGCAGGATCTCCATAAGACAACCGATAGGTCTAGAACGAACAAGAAGCTAGAAGGTCATTATGACAGGCTCGAAGAGATCATCACATCCATACAAAGAGGAAATGTCAATGGAAGTGTAGATGCTAGAGATCTAAGTCTAATGTCTGACTTGGTAGTTCTTCGAAAGTTCAAAGCTCCTGACTTTGGGAGGTATGATGGGACCACCTGCCCTTGGTCGCACTTGACCATGTACTACCAGAAAATGTCACCGCACTTGGAAAACAAGAAACTACTCATATTCTAATTCCAAGAGAGTCTATCAGGGTCTGGTGCTCGATGGTATACTCAACTGAACTGGGGCAACGTACGCAATTAGAAAGATATGTCAAGATCTTTTCTCAAATAATACGAGTATGTGACAGATATGGTCCCAAGCAGGGTCGTACTACAAGATATGGAACAAGGGCCCGACGAGAGTTTTCGCCAGTATGCCTAGAGGTGGCGAGATGTGACAGCCCAAGTACAACTATCACTGTTGGAAAATGAGGTTACTCCAATGTTTGTGGAAACTTTAAATGGTCCCTTTGTTGCAACCCTTTTTCAATTTGCTCGATGTTTAAAAATGAAAACAACGGAGTCGCCCCCAATCTTTTAAGAGGTGTGACTGGATCACTTAAAAAATGGGTCATTTTCATAAAATGTTTTATTTTATTAAAACAATGGGTTTGGTCTACGAGAACACCAAAAATGGGCTCGAGAGTCGGTTACGCGTAGGGAAGGGTTAGCACCCCCACAGCGCCAAAAAATTGGTACCTCGCCGATTACAAAATGTTTTAATGTCGGAATTTGCAAGTTCATGTTAAATTCAATTTATTTCTCCATTTATGAATATGATTTTATTTTAATGGTCTTATCATTTGGAAAATGAACTTCAATCATCTCCAACACTCTGGCGCTAGCCCGTCATTTTCAATTGATAAAACACCGCATTTATTATATTATTAAACATTACAACAACAAATACACCAATCTACATAATATATATATATATATATAAGTAAAGATAAAAATTTTATAAATATGCGTAAATAAACTAACAATAAAGAAGAAAAGGAAAAAAACACAATTGTTTCAAAAAGCCGATTTTATTTAAAAGTATACAAGTTATAAATTTCTTTAAAAAGGGTAAAAATAAATTATTAATTTAAAAAGAATTTAAAGAAACTTAAACAAATAATGACCTAATTAAAAGTAAAATAAAACTAGAGGCCAAATCTATGAGAAATCTGTAACACCCCAAAAACAGGGCTAGTCGAAACTTGATTCCGATGATCCGAGTATTGAAATTAAAATGTTCAAATATCGTATCTTTGCTGCCTAAATTATAGACTATACTGTTAAGAGACCCTAAATGAACTTATTCTTAAAGACCTCTTTGGAAATGCCTAATATAATGTTTTTGAGTTAGGCGTTTAGATACAATAAGATCCGTACCGAAACGGCCTAGCTAAGGCGTTTCGAAATGATTACAAGGCATTCCGATACGGTTATAACGATATTAACTAACTTTTGGACTTTTTCTTAGCCGTTTCGATACAACTTCACGTGTTTCAAAATGGGTCCCCTTATTCGAATATGTTCGAATGTTTAATTAAAAGAAAATGAAGAGGTGATGACTCACCTATTTTCTTGCCATCCCTCCACGTGATTATGATAAGAAAAGATGACTAATGGTCATCTACATGTCTAGTTTCGAAAAGGATAAAGAAAAGATAGAAATTATATTTTAAGCTTTCCATTAGATGAAGGAAACCTTCTCATTGGTCATAAGTGAGGTGGGAAATGATTAAAGATTTTAGTTCCCTTTAAATGAATAAAAGAAAGCTTTTATCTTTGTTTTGCTTCACCGAGACCAATTTCATCTTCTTGTTTTGAAAGGATAATCTCACACCTCCATTTTCATGTTCTCCACCAAGCTCAAGCATACACCTCCCTAGTTGAACTTCATAAGCTTAAGTTTTCCTTGATTTAAGAACATCTATTCATAGCTACCGATCGGGTAAGTGGAAGCCCTAAGATAATCATCGATTCTTTTGATCATTGAATATCCAATTTCAAGCTTTAAGATAAGATTTGTTAATAGCTAATGGCTATTCAAGTATCGATATTGTCATATTGATTCTAATAATGCCTTATTGTTCTTCCTAGTTCATGAATTGGAAAAGACTAATCCATCGTCTCCATCGAAAGCTAGGAATAAAGGGATTGTCATCTGAGAGCCTTAGGAGCTTCAGATTATTGAGGTGAGTGTAGTCGGAGTCTCGGGATTAGGTGAGGAGCCTTACCAAATTCATCGTTATTGATTTTGTATGATTTACTAACCGTTGAATTAAAGGGGTTTTGCATAAAGCATTATTGAAAGCCATATTGGTAAGTTTTGGTAAGTATTGCATCGAATCATCATCCGTATCATTGTTATCATTGTCATACAATTCATTGAAGCATTGGCATATAGAATCATTGACATGTGTTTATTGCTATTGCCTATTGCTATGACTACATGATTATTGAGATATTGTCATTGAATCACTGGTATTGAACCATTGTTATTGAACCTTGGGAACGAAGTATTGGATACAATTGGTATGCCATAGAATTCATGAGCTCAGTGGTACAAAGTTTATATGGTATAGTGAAGGGATGTGACATGTGCTGGTCAAAAACGGTGTAGTGGAAGATATTGGACCATATTTGTTCATTGTTGGTGTAGTGGTGGAATTCGTGTATCCAAATACGATTGGAATCGATCCAAGGAAGAATGTTGATTATTGATATTGCATTGTCATGATATTGAGATATTGTCATTGATGATATAAAAATCGATACCATGTTTTTAACATGATTGGAGAGCATGCCATGTTTATTCATACAATTGATATTATGATGGTTATTAAGGCATAATAAGTGGCATAATTTATTCATATATTATTATTGGCTACCTCACTTACACTATATGAGTCTAATGCATTCATTGTCCATACATTTCAAGTTAAGAGTTTATCATTTCAAGATTGGAGCTAGTTTGAAGAACTAATGTTTTGATATAATAATTCAAAAATAGTTTTGACTAAGTTGAAAAGATTTCAAAACTGCCTTTAAGTCCAAACAACTTGAAAATAAGTTTGTGGATGTTTTAAATGTCTTTGGCAAGGTTTGAAACATTTTTAAGTAGCCAACTAGGGTTTTCAAGGTTCTCGTTTCGATACAGGGTAACATGTTTCGAAATAGTTTGAAACTACCAAAAACTCGTACCGAAACAAGGCTTGCCTATTTCGATACGGAGGGTTTTCGTTTCGAAACACTCTTTGGTGTTTTGATACGCCCAAAGGTCAAAACCTCCCCAACGGCTATTTTCCCAACGACATTTTAAATTGCAGCTCAACTGTCACTCATTCCAAACCGGGGTTGCTACCATTTCGATACGGATCAAGGGCGTTTTGAAACGGCCATAGGCGTTTCAATACAGCTTGCTGCATCATACTTCAACGGCTATTTCTGAAGAAGGTCATTCCGAAACGGGGTCGCCTGTTCTGAAATGAACATCACCAGAACTGCATTTATGGTGGGAAATAAAGCCTCCAACGGCTCCGAAACAATCCCAACGGTCATCATCGGCTACAAACTCAATTAGTAGTATAAAAGGGATCTCCAAGCATCAAGGGAAGACTAATTTTTCAATTGTCAACAACTATATGATGTCAAATTGTCTTTAGGGCTTATATTGTTCATTCATTGTATAGACAACACTTGTAAGCCTAAATTGTCAAATTTGCTCAAGTGTTTAGGTTTGGGTGAGTTACCTTAAGATTGCAAACTATCTACCTAGTGAGGGATTTCAAGTTTGCTCTAATTTCTCTTGTAAAGAGGGTTTTACTCAAGCTTTGGGTTAGAAAGCTTTGAGTGTGTAAAGGTTGCCTCCTTAGCCTAGAAAAGGGGAAGAAATTCAAGAGTGAATTTTTTGAAATCCTTAATGGGAAGCTAAGGTAGTGGATGTAGGTGCTTGTTAGAAGGCCGAACCACTATAAATTCTTGTGTCTTTTTTTATATTTCACTTCCCACAAAATCACCCAAATATTCAACTTCTCCACCACTTGGCGAGCAAGAACAGTTGAAGGAAATCGAGCACATAAAACCCAACAATTGGTATCAGAGCTTGGTTCAATTGATCATGATTAACATCCTATTTAGGTGATATGGGAAGCTTGATACAACATCCAACCAACCGAAGCTATGGCACACTCAATCAACAAGCCACCAGTCTTCAACGGTGAACACTATGCCTATTGGAAGAATAGGATGAAGTTCTTCACCAAGGGTAAAGATTATCATCTATGGGACCTTGTTGAAGATGAACCATTCGTGCCAACAAGAAGAAAGGTGGATTGGAATGCCAATGACAAGAAGATGATGGAGCTCAATTGCAAAGCCTTGCACTTCATCTTTTGTGCATTAAGCCCGGATGTGTATGCCCAAGTCTCTTCTTGTTAAACTGCCAAGGAAGTTTGGGACAAGCTCGAAGTTACATACGAGGGGACAAACGAAGTAAGAGAGACCAAGATCGGCCTTCTCAACCTAGAGTATGAGAACTTCAAGATGGATTCAGAAGAGGACATTGAGAAGATGTTCTATCGATTCTCTACCATCACCAATGGACTAAAAGGCTATGGAGAAGTCATTCTAGAAAAAAAACTTGTCCGAAAACTTCTCTATTCTCTTCCCAAGTCATGAGACTCGAAAAAGACCACTATCATCGAAGCCAAAAATGTCAAGACCTTGAAGCTTGATGAAGTCATGGGGTGACTTCTCACTCACCAAATCATGAAGAAAGATAAAGAAGATGAGAAGAAGAAAGAAGAGATAAAGAAGATGGGGAAGAAGAAAGTCATGGAGCTTGGCATCAACACTAATGTCATTGCTCTCAAAACCTCCAAGTGCAATCATGTTGATACAGTGAGGAGGAGGACGAAGAAGAAGAGATATTTCATCTCTTCAAGAAGTGTGCCCCTTTCATTAAGAAATCAACGAAAGAATTCAAACGTGAATCAATGAGGAAAAAGAGGGCAAACACTTCAAGCCATACGAAGAAGGCGTATGTGGCTACTTGGAGTGATGAAGACTCCACCGATGATGAACAAGCCAACCTTTGCCTTATGGCCATCGAAGAAGATTCAAGGGTAACTTCTAATTCATCTACTTCATATTCATATTCTTTTGATAAATTACAAGATGCTTATGATGATTTGGTTTTAGAATTTAAAAGTCACATTTTAAAAAACAAGAAAATTGTTTCAAATTTGAAAATTCAAAATGATTTGATTTCTAAAACCAAAATTGAACTTGAAGCAAAAATCAATGAGTTTGAGCAAAAATGTGTTAATTTACAAAATTTGCTTCATAAAGTTCAAGAGGAAAGGATTTGATTTCCAAAGGGCATGAAAAGAAAAATAATTTTGGAAAATCAAACTTTTATGCTAGACAATCTAGCGCCCTTAGATTTATAAATGGAAAGTGTTTTAGAAATGTTTGGGTCCCCAAAGGACTAACCACTTCAACTAAAAATGATGAAATTGAAAAATGGATTCCTAAGGGGATAAAATTTTGTGCCACTAATGTCTATGGATCCAAAGCAATTTGGATACCAAAAATAACTTGATTATCTTATGTTAGGTGTGGTGGAGATTGATCGACAAGTCCAAATTTGAGGGGGAGATCCATGCACACAAGGAAGAAGACTTGAAGAAGGAAGGCTTCACATCCTCCCTTGAGTTCAGGTGTGGTAAAATCAAGTTGTTTTAGTTGTTTAATTTGGTTTATCCCTTTAATTTCAACTAGATTATCATATATGTTGGACTAACATTCTTTATGATGCTTTGAGTAAGGGCGAGCCATTTTAAAACCAAAATTCTTATTTATATCATTTTTTTACCTCCTAGGTTATTTTGAACTTAAAGTTACTTAAGTTCTTTTTGATTTAACAAAAAGAGGGAGAAATGGTTTGAAAAATTGATTTTTCAAAAGAATAAGGGGGAGCTTTAACTTCTTTTAATTTTTGAAATCTCTTATTTAAATTTTTAAAATCAAAGGGGGAGAATCCTAAACAAATTTTCAAAATGGTTTTATTATTTCAAAAAGAGGGAGACTGAAGAACAAATGTTTTGATATAATAATTGAAAATAGTTTTGGACTAAATTGAAAAGATTTCAAAAATGCCATTAAGTCCAAAAAACTTGAAAATAAGTTTGTGGATGTTTTAAATGTCTTTGGCAAGGTTTGAAATGTTTTAAGTTGCCAAACCATGGTTTTCAAGGTACCCGTTTCGATAGAGGGTAACCTATTTTGAAACAGTTTGAAACTGCCAAAACCCATACTGAAACATGGCTTGCCCGCTTCGATACGGAAGGTTTTCATTTCAAAACACTCTTTCGTGTTTCGATACGCCCAACGATCGAAACTTCCCCAATGGCTATTTTCCCAAAGACATTTTAAATTGCAGCTCAACTGTCACTTATTCTGGAACGGGGTTGCTACCGTTTCGATACAGATCAAGGGCGTTTCGAACTGTCTAGAAGCGTTTCGATACGGCTTGCTGCATCAGACATCAACGACTAGTTTTGAAGAAGGTCATTCCAAAATGGAGTCGCTTGTTCTAAAATGGACATCACCAGAACTGCATTTATGGTGGGAAATAAATTCTCCAACGGCCCCAAAACAATCCCAGCGGCTACAAACTCAATTAGGATTATAAAAAGGGACCTCCAAGCATCAAGGGAAGACTAATGCTTCAATTGTCAACAACTATATGATGCCAAATTGTCTTTAGGGCTTAAATTGTTCATTCATTGTATAGACAACCTTTGTGAGCTTAAATTGTCAAATTTGCTCAAGTGTTTAGGTTTGGGTGAGTTAGCTTAAGATTGCAAACTATCTACCTAGTGAGGGATTTCAAGTTTGCTCTAATTTCTCTTATAAATAGGGGTTTACTCAAGCTTTGGGTTAGAAAGCTTTGAGTGTGTAAAGGTTGCCCCTTAGCCTAGAAAAGGGGAAAAAATTCAAGAGTGAATTTGTTGAAATCCTTAGTGGGAAGCTAAGTTAGTGGATGCAGGTGCTTGTTAGAAGGCCGAATCACTATAAATTTTTGTTTCTTTTGTCTATATTTCACTTCCCACAAAATCACCCAAATATTCAACTTCTCCACCACTTGGCGAGCAAGAACAGTTGAAGGAAATTGAGCACATAAAACCCAACATAGTTGGTAAAGCGACAAGTCACCTCGAGCCTAAAGTAAAGTATTTTGTCTATGTGAACTCCTAGAATGGTGGGAAGTAGATAAACTAGCTGAATTTGATGTTTTGTCTATGTGTATAAGGCTATGTGTTATGTATGGTTTAAGGGTCTTAAATGACTTGTTAAGTTTGCATAAAATGGCTTAGTATGCATTTTTGGCTTATAAAGGTGAAAATGTAGTAAATGTATTCGAATGATAATGAAATTTGGCATGTAAGTAGTTTATAACATTGAAATATTGGGTGTAAAGTTTCATTGCATTTGAACATTGTTTGTTAGGTCAAATCGATTAAAAACTAGCAAAAATCTGTCATTACAAGTCAGGTCGTATCGATACGGGTAATGGCGTATCGATACGGGTAAGCATAATTAAACCTAAGGAACAGGGTGTATCGAAACAGTCTAGAGCCATATCAACATTTTGCTACTGGAATTTAATGTTTCGATACAGATCTATAGTGTATCAAAACATGTCAAAGTCAAGGACAAAAGATAGTCAACCCGTACCGATAGAGGGCTTGCCCGTATCGATACGGTATAAGGGAAAGTCAACTCAAGTTGACAATTGTTCACCTGTATCGAAACAGCATTGAGTGTTTCGATACAGGGTTAGTTAAGTTGGTTAAAAAGGGTTAATCTGGCAGTTTACATTGTTTACAAAATGGTCACTGAATTTAGGATGGTTAAATTAATTGAGTAAATGAATACCGAATGGCATGAAAATTTGCAGGCTAGTTAATATTGCATTGAATTTCATTGTGGAATGGTTAATTACATCAAGGGACCTCTAATTAAATATATTTACAGTTTAGTCCCTAAAACTTGTAATAATCAAGAATTAGTCCAAAATGATTAATTATTGTTCTTAAAGAGTGAATTGGACTAAGATATATATCTGGTAATGTTTTGTTTGTGTAATATTGTTTAAATGTCGAATTTGGAATAAAATTTTATTGCACCGACCACCGCATTGTTCACTGGTAGCACTCTCCGACCCGGTTCTCTACTAGGCCAGGAAGGGGGTGTTACAAAATCAGTGACCATTTTGAAAAAAAATTGAAAAAATTGTGTCTCGCGGAGCAAAAAAAAAGCAGAAGATTTAATGAAGTAATAAGCCTAATTTGTTTTGGGTATAAAACCCACTTTTTAAAAACATATTTCATTTTTCCTTTCTTAAAATTTAGATCAAACACTCTAAAAACATTTTTCTCTCAAACATTCACCGGGTTCTTCATTGATCGAAGATTCAGTGACCATCCGTCGTGCTGACTGCCGCTCGTCGGTGGTGACTTTTATTTTTATTTCGAAAAAACAAAAAAGGACAAGAAAAAGACATTCTAATTCGAATGAAAGGTGGGAATCTAGTCACAACATCAACACACCGCAATTAAATTAAGGTGAGCACTTCGTTTTCTAATATACATGATATTCGAAACAACACATATAAAAAAGATTAATCAAAAATATGAAAAAGGAAGAATACGATACCAAAAAAACTTTTCTTGATCGCTTCTATTCCAACCATTCCGAGTACAAACAAGCCACCAAATTCAATTGCTTTTCCTCTAAATTCCAACGTTTTAATCAGTGTTTTTGGTGTGTATAGTCGTGATGATTTTTGGTGGTACATGAAAATTAGATTGCCTTTTATAGGTACAAATATGCTTGAATTTCAAGTATGAATCCCTAATTTCCCCCCTAAATTTAATTTGAATTTTGCTTGATCTTAGCCATGGCTTCAATTTTGTGATTTAATTTCCATTCATCATCCGATATTCGAACCAATTTTTGGGATTGATTTCTCCTTTTAATTCTCTCTTGCAAACTTTCTTTTTCTTTTTTTGAAGATTCAAATGGTGAAGGAATCGCCGGCGGTCATCGCCTGCGCAGTGCGACGAGGAGGAGGAATTGAAGGAGCGGCTGGAAGGCACAGCCTGGGGATGCATCACGGCAACGCGACAGTAGGACGTTGCAGCAATGGAGGCTGAACGGCCTTGAAGCATGGGGGTACGGGCGCAGGATGCACACGCGCGCACAGGGGACAGGCGAGTGGCGGCGCGAGTGGGGGAATCATCCATTCATTTTCTTCGATCCAATCTGGATTGTTGGATCCTAGCCCTAGATCCAACAGTTGAAATTAATTCCTACACATGGGATTAAAAAGGTTATTTAGGTTTTTATTTGGGCTAACATGAGTTATTACTGTATTGGGATCTTATTTAAAATAAATGGACCCTTATTTCATTATTGGACCTTTTTTAATTTTTGGGTTTATTAATAATTATGATAGTATAATAATAATAATAATAATAATAACAACAACAACAACAACAACAACAACAACAACAACAACAACAACAACAACAACAACAACAACTTAGGTGAAAATTCAGTGACAACAAGTTCCCCTCTTTGCTCATTCTAGTGAAACAAGGATAGAGCAAGGACAAAAAGGCGCTGATTTTCACCATTCACAAACTCGTTGATCATCAAGGCAAGATTTCATTCTCCTGATGCCTGAACGGATAGGTAGGTTAAAAAAAAGGTTCCATCCTCCTCATGCTCAGATGAATTAGCAGGTTCCGAAAAAAAGTTGCATCCTCCTAATGCTCGAATGGACAAGAAGGTTGAAAAATAGGCTTCATCCGCCTCATGCTCGGATGGATAAGCAAGTTCCATTAGCCTTATGCCAGAACGGATAGACGAGTTCTATTCTCCTCATGCTTGAATAGATAAGCAAGTTCTAAAAAAGATTCCATCCTTCTTATGCTCGGATGGATAAGCAGGTTCTATTCTCCATATACCCGAATGGATAAGCGAGTTCTTTTGCTGGAAAAGCTTTCATATACCTTTAAAAATTTCAATACTTGATGTAATTATGATGAGCATGCATCTATGGATGCTTAAGGCATGAATGTATGTCTTATTTCTTTTGCTTTTTAAATTCTTTTCCTCAGAATTAATTTTTCCTTTGGTTTTTGAATCCACACGTTTGCTCGCTTAGTCCAGATAGAAATTTGTGTTTTTTCATTGTATTTCTTCAATCCATGGAAAACATCTGATCTTTTCAAATTTCCTCACTCAATCCAGTGATCTTGTACTCCTGATTGGAAGGACAAACTTCTTCAACTGTCTCTGCTTTTCAATTCTCATTCTTTGTTCCCTTTCACTTCATCGAAAACATCTGATCTTTGTAGGCAAATGTCTCGAGATCTACTATCATTGTAGTTGATACATCAATATCGAGTGAAAGGCCTCCTTTAATGGTCTTGAAAGCTTCAAGTTTTCATATGCCCATGATGTTGGCGCCTTAATCTATTCCTTTCATGCCTATCAAACTTAGTGATCTTGAACACTCTGGTTAATATAAATTGCCCTAACATGTGGCTTAGTTTCCCCACTAGGCACAATTCTATCATCCTTTCATGCTTTTGGGACCTTACATCTTATGTGCGGGTTTTGCTCGACAATACAATCCACTTAAAACTCTTCAACACATGTGCTTTTCCATCTTTTTTCTTTTCATGCAAAGTGATGCCCTTGTTCAAACTGAGTTTCAATTGTCGGCCACTTCATTATTCGCTAAAGTGATGGAAAACATTCGTTCCTGGTTCCTTACGGTTAGGATTAATACAAAAAAACATTTGTTTTTTTTCATGAATCCATGCCAATCTACTTGTAAGATGCAAGAAAAAGCTAGAAATAAGAATTAAGAGAGGGAAAAAGGTCATGGAAAACATAGGAATAGGGAAAAGTTAGATGCCCCAAAATTCATAGTATGGATGATTCAATAATCCATCAAACGGATAGTGCCCCGGTTTTAGGTGGCTCTCTTTATGTAACACCCGGGTTTAGGGGTCGGGTGTTAGGAGAGTTAAATCAGGTTCGAGTCGTTGGGCTCGTTCTAATTAAAATGGGCTTGCTTTAAAATTTAAAAAGGGCTTGAGACTATCATTAAGGTCAATTGAGTAATTTGCTAAATGGGAAAAGTAAAACAAGTAAAAAGAGGCTTTTACTAGTCACCTTCTTCCTCCCTTCAAAATCAAAACTCACGACAACTAAACCTCTCCCAACCCAAATCACTATTTCATTCATTTTTCACCATTTCAAGAGCTCTATTCAAGGTAAAATCGTTTTTGACTTCTCCTCTTTATTCTGAATGTTTCCATGGCTTTAGTTTCTCTTAAACACCATTTTTGAAGTTTTCAAGAAAAAGGAAGAAGCTTTAATGGGTTTTCATGTGGGTTTTTATTCGTAAAGTTAATAGGTGTTTTAATCTTGCCATTAAATGTATTATATGTGAAAATGGTGGGGTTTTATAAAAAATCACGAAATTGGTTTTTGTGGGTGTTTTAAAGAGGTGAAAACTTGGGTTTTTGAGGTAGTTTGGTGTAGGAGAGTTGGGCTGATGTTATAGTAATGCTTGAGGGTTGTCTTGAAGGTGTTTAATGGTGATTTGAGTGTTGGATTCAATAGTTTTCTGCTGGGTTGTGTGTGAGCTCGAAAATGGGGATTTTTGTGTTAGCTTTGGCTTGGAAATGTAGAGAAATGACTTTGTGTTGTAACCTGATTTGTGATAGTAGTTTTGTGGATGATATGTTGAGTAATGTGTTGTTTTTGGATGATTAGAATTAAAGGAAACCGTTGGAGAAGCTTCGGGCTTGATTCCGAGAAGTTTGGAGGCTTGATTCGGCTTTCTCGGTTTGCTTAAGGGTGTTTGGTGAGTGTATTATTTTAAATGGTTTTAAATTGGTTCAAGTGTGTTGTTGAGGTGTTGGATTTTGCTTGGTAGGCCAATCCAAGGAGGGGATTAAGTTCGTAGCTTAATCTCTTGTTTGGCTTTATGAGTTCTTGCTTAAATTGCATAATCGTGGTCTTGTGTAGTATGTGTTGGTTTATGCATGTTGATGTATATATATATGTTTTGAGGATGTATATGGTGATGAAATGTTGTGTGCATGATTTATAAATCATGGTGAGACTTGTATAGCATGATTGGCACTAGTTAATTACTGGGCATAAATGATTGGTCATTAGGATGAGTGTGCACACGATAAGAGTCAAATTCGCACGTGGCCTTGGTGACGTGTAGTCATCAAGGAGGAGTACTGTGGAGTAATATTCCACCGAAAAATGTTAGAATGTGATGATGAGTGTAATCCCATCCATGAGTGAAAATGGTGATGAGTGTAATCCCACCGGAAGGTAATTGTTGTTGAGTATGTTGGGGGTGAAAATCCCAACGGAAGTTATCCGCATATCCAAGTAAGAAAATAGTTGCCAATATACTTGTTCATGTGTGGTTGTTGTGATGAGATATTTGTTATATCTTGTTTAGCATAACATGAGGTAAGATGCCATGTTCATGCATTCTTGTAACGTTTGGCTATATTGCTATGTTGGTGTATGTGTATGCCTTGTAAATGTCTTAAGGATATCATGCTTTGAACCCTGCATTGTCGTTGTTTTGATTTAGAGCTCCCTCACTAAGCTTCTACCTTACTCTCTCGTTTTCGACAATGCATATCATTAATGTGGAGTTAGGAAGGAGCAAGGAAAGGGCATCCAAGTGCGTTTGTGGTTGCTCAAGTATGATTTAGTAAATAATGTAGTAGTTTAGCAATGGGGATGCTACGTGTTGTAGGAGCGTGTATCTAGACTCCTATGTGTTGGCTTTATTTTGTTAATGCTTTTATGTCGTGGACTTGTAAACCCTGTTTATGTTGATGCCTAAGTGTGTTGCTTTGAAAGCATGTAAACCTTGCTTCTTGAATGCTTATGTTTTGTAATGAAGGCATGTAATCTTGTTTTTTCAATGCTTTTGAGGATGTATGCTCCTTTGAATGAATGACCTTGTTATGCATGTGTATATGTTTGATCATGCTTGAAGTGGGGTGAAATGTCTATAGATTGTATGCTTGTTTGTTGTTTCATGATTCTTGTGGTTTTAGGGCATGTTTGGGAACACTTGGAGATGCAGAAAACTGTTTTTAGGGTCACACAGAGTGTAGGGGTTTCGAAACGCTCGTGGTTATTTCGGAACGGGTGTAGCTCCAAGGATACTCGTATCGTAATGGGGGTGGTGCCGTTTCAATACGATTTGACACTGTGAGCCCCCGTTTCGGTACGCGTTTCGATACGGTTTGCCTCTGTGAGTGCCCATTTTGGAACCTGTTTCGGAACATTTCAACACTGGAGACCCCCGTACCGGAACGGAGTGGACTGCATCGGTACGGCCTGGTATGGCTTTTGAACTAGAGCCCGCGTATCAAAATGGGCAAGCTTGTTTCGAAACGCAGGCTTGTATTTGGGCTTTTTAGCATCTTCAAAGGTTCTCGGATTTCGGGTTTTAGTCTCGTTTGTAACATATTCCCTTGTTAAGTTTATATGCATTGTTTGTGTATGATTTTTGTTATGAATGCAAGCAATTGGACTAATATATAACTTGGTAAATTTATATTACCTTACACCTCGTTTGTATCATTTCGTACTCATCTTCCGCTGTGGTTTTCACACATAGGACTAAATGATGCATTTAGACAAGATAAATAAAGAAAGTTTTTCTAGGGTTGCTAATCGAAGTGGAGCCTTAACGGGTTTCGCTTCAGTTTTCCCCGTGTAACCTGCTCGGACCGGTCTATCGTCTAGCCCGGGACGAGGGGGTTACACTTTAACTCATCCACTCCCCAAATTTTAATTTTCCCACTTTTCTAATCGCAATCTAACATTAGAAGTTTTGAGGTCCCTGAAGAAAGGTTAGCTCAATAAGATGGAATGTATTATGAGGACAGACTCTTCTTCTCAAATATTTATGTGCGATCCAAATGATCTTTAAGGGCTTGTAATGTAGGCTAGGCTCAGGTTACGAAGAAAATATATGTCAGCTCAAATACATGCTTTAAGGGTAATTAAACCAAAGATCAACTTTTCTTGATGAAATCCCCATTCTCTTTCTTTGGATCACTTTAGACTGCCCATTTTAGGTTTTCACCCTAAAGTTCATTTCCTTTTTTGGCACATGTCTCATTTGGAGGATTTGTTTCACATTTTCCTCCACACTCCAGCTTTCATTTCTTTTTTTTCTTTTTCCTTTTTTTTCTCTTTTCTTCTTTTTCTTATTTCATGCCCTTTTCATTTTTAGTTTAGGACATTCAACTTGATCTGACATATTTTCCTTCTATTGCAAACAACTTTTCATCCTCTTTGCCCCAGTGTGGGGAGTGATCCTTGGTTAGGGTTCAATCACAAGAAAAATATCAGGCTCAAAATGGGACAACAAGGGATTTTTCTTATTTGTGAAGGGAAATGAAGGAATGCTAAATGTCAAATCGAAGAGAAACAACCTTTAGTTGGTAGATGTTTTAGAGTTATCTCTTCATTCAAATACCTTAACAACAATGTTTGAGAGGAAAGTTCACTAAAAATAGGATCTCCCCATTAATCCTAAACACACTTTATCGCCCTTCCACCTCAGGATTTAGATTCACAAATCATTCATAAAATAGTGGCTCTGCCAAAAAGATGTATTTTGGAAGAGAAAATAGATGAAGAAGAAGAAAAGGAAAAAAAGAAACGTTTGCCACTTGAGAAAATAAAAAAGGATGCATATTTGAAAAAAAGTAAATTAACATAAAATACCTTACAAAAGATCCCTAATGCTCGCGGGAAAAAGCAAAAGGGTTGGTTCTAAGTATGACCCCAATTATCTGAGAAAAATTAAGCATTATTCTAGGAAGGCATGGATAAACTTCAGTTAAGCTTGACTGTCTTCTTTGCGATGCGATTCTATAGGCGTTCATCATATTCCCCTCGTTCGAGTCTCCCACTCTTGATGGCCGCCAATATCAACTCCCCATTTATGACCATGTCTTCGAAACCTTTAGTGGCATGGTTTAACATATGGTCGTAGAAGGGACCATTTAAACTCTCCACAAACATTAGAGTGACCTCGTTCTCACATAGTGGAGGTTGAACTTGGGATGCAACGTCTTGCCATCTTTGAGCATATTGGCAATAGCTCTCGTCGGGCCTTTGTTCCAAATCTTGCAGAACAAGCTGGTTGGGGATCATGTCTGTCACATGCTTGTAGTGTTCAAAGAAGGCTCTTGACAGATCTCTCCAAGTTTGTATGTCGACCTATTGTCACTAGATTTTCTCCCCAGTTTTAAATAATTCGAAAAAATAAAAAAAATCTTTTTTCCTTTAAATAATAAAAGGCCGCCCTTTTCTATATTTAATATAAAAAAACAAAAACCTATTTTTTGTAAAGCCCACATCAAAAGGAAAAAACAAGCCCACTTTGAAATTTAAGTCCACTTTTAAAACAAGAAGGAAAAAAAAGGAAAAAAAGAAAATGTCATAACATTTAAAATAATTAATAATGGGGAAAATAAATGTAGGAAAATGAAAATAAGATGAAACCCAAAAAAATGTAAAAAAAAACAGCAGCAAAAGCAACAAAAAATAAAAGGAAAAGGAAATAAAAAAGGGGGACCACGCGCCTAGCCCCGAAAACCCCTGTTTGGTGCACAATTGGCGACCAGACGACGTCTTCCGGTCACAGTCGGTGACGTTGCTGGTCTAGCTTTTGAACTGGAGTCCGCGTATCGAAACGGGCAAGCCTGTTTTGAAACACAAGCTTGTATTTGGGCTATTTAGCATCTTCAAAGGTTCTCGGATGTCGGGTTTTAGTCTCGTTGGTTGTATGTTCTTGTTAAGTTTATATGCATTGTTTGTGTATGGTTTTGGTTACGAATGCAAGCAATCGAACTGATATGTCACTTGGTAAATTTATATTACCTTACGCCTCGTTTGTATCTTTTCGTTCTCGTCTTCCGCTGTCGTTTTCACACATAGGACTAAATGATGCATTTAGACAAGATAAAAAAAGAAAGTTTTTCTAGGGTTGCTAATCGAAGTGGAGCCTTAACGGGTTTCGCTTCGGTTTTCCCTGTATAACCTGCTCGGACCGGTATGTCGTCTAGCCCGGGACGAGGTGGTTACATTTGTTGGTATCAGAGCATGAGGTTTCCGCGACCTCGAGAAGGTAAGTGAGGTAAGTTTGAGGTGTATGTTGTACGGTGAGTGTTTTCCTATGTTTGCTTGCTTGTACGGTGTTTGAAAACATGTGATAGCATGGTTGTTGTTGAGGCGTAGTGTCCAGTTCTCATTGCTAGTATTACTTATTTAAAAAAAATTACGAAAAGGAATACTTGAGCACGTTGGACCCTTGCCTTTGTTAACATAATCTTTGTGTGTTTGTTTGTTTGTATTTGTTATATTGCTAGTCGTAAGATGAGACCTAGAGGCAGACCTAGGATGGTTCATCCGGAACCACGGGCAATAGCTCCGGGAGTTGAGCCGGTTGTTGAGGCGCAGGCTCCTCCACCTCCTCCTTCTTCTCCTCGTCAAGAGGGAGGTGAGGCGAGAGCTGAGGGTGTAGGACCTCAGGTTGGCCAAGGTCCGGCTGATATAGATTTGGCTTCGTTAGTTCAGGCTATAGCTGGGGCTTTCTAAGCAGATGTAGCTGGGGGACAAGCAACGGCACAACCTCAGGGTGAGGGCACCGGTTTTCCACTTGAGAGGCTCCATAGTTTGGGTGGTGAAGAGTTCCGAGGGTTGGCGCCCGAGAGACCCGAGGCTTGGTTTGACAAGATTGTCCGTATTTTGTCTTAGATTGGTTGTACTGGGGCGCACAAACTTGGGTGTGTTGTTTCTCTGCTTTAGGGTGATGCCTACACTTGGTGGATCACCATTACTACTAACATGCCAGATGCCGAGATCACTTGAGAGTTCTTTGAGTCTGCTTTCCGTAAGAAGTATTTGGGTCCCCGTTATCTTGATGAGAAGAAGAGAGAGTTCATGGCTTTGCTTCAGGGGAACTTGTCAGTGACCGAGTATGAGATACGGTTTGTCAGATTGAGTCAGTATGCGTGTGAGCTAGTTCCTACTGAGAGGGAACGTTGTGACTGTTTCTGTTACAGGTTGAGTGAGGAAGTGAAGAGGTACACCTTAACTACAGACTACACAGATTTTGATGTCTTAGTCGCTAGGGCCAAGGACATAGAGCACAGTTTGGGTCTGACCAAACGATATGGTGATTCTAGTTCCGGGAAGAGGTCTGGAGACTTTGATGGAGGTGATGCCAAGAGGCATATGGACAATAGGCATCATTATGACCATAGACGTAGCAGTGATAACCACAGTAGAGGCCATCAGGGCCAGAGAGCTGGTTGGAATTTGCCCGAGTGTGCTCGATGCAGGAGGAATCACACCGATGAGTGTTGGGGGAACTTTCATTCATGTTGGAACTATGGAGCTAGAGATCACCTTAGACGTGATTGTCCACATCCGGGTGAGTATGCACCGGTTCAGGTTCAGGATCCTGCTAGAGCTATTGATTATCCGAGAGGCCGTGGGCGTGGTCGAGGTAACTTTAAGCTGAGAAATGATGGCCAGAGGAATATAGCACATGAAGTTGTGGTTCAGCCAGAGGGCCGAGGTCAGGCTAGAGTTTATGCTCAGCGAGAGAGACAGATCGAAACAGATGAGATTACAGGTAATTTCTCAATACAGTCTCTGAGTTTGCTTTCCTTGATTGACTCCGGGTCTACACATTCTTATATTTTGAGTGAGCATGCAAAGATGTTGAATATACCTTGAGAGGTACTAGAGGTAGGTGTTAGTGTTACTAGTTCATTTGGGGATACAATAGTGGTTAGGAAGATGTACAAAAGGTGTCCGTTAATGGTTCAGGGGCATGTGTTTACATTGGATATGATGAAGTTACCGTTGTATGGTTTCGATGTGATTTTTGGTATAGACTGGCTTACAGAACATAGGGCTAGGATAGATTTCGAAACTAAGAGAGTCTGCTTGAAGCTTGCGGATGACTATGAGATTGTGGTAGTAGGTGAGAACGTGAAGTTCTTATCGAATGATGTTTCAGCCTTAGAGGCTCAAAGATTAGTTGAGTTGGGTTGTGAAGCGTACTTGGCCTACGTGATGAATCCGAACATGAATGAAGTTAGACCGCAAGATATCAGAACAATGTGTGATTTTTCGAGTGTGTTTCTGGAAGAGTTGCCCAGTTTACCGTCTGATAGAGAGGTAGAGTTTGCTATAGAGACATATTCAGATTCTGCTCATGTTTCGATTGCTCCATACCGTATGACACCGAAAGAACTGAAAGAGTTGATGACTCAGTTACAATAGTTTTCAGATAGAGGTTTTATCCATCTGAGTTCTTCGTCTTGGGGCGCTCCGGTATTGTTTGTGCAGAAGAAAGACGGTAGTATGAGAATGTGCATCGATTATAGACAGTTGAATCAGTTGACAATGAAGAAAAAGTATCCCTTGCCGCGTATTGATGATTTGTTTGATCAGTTGAGAGGGGCATCAGTCTTTTCGAAGATTGATTTGAGATCCAGTTACTACCAGTTGAAGGTAAAAGAGGTTGATGTACCGAAGACAACTTTTAGGACTAGGTATGGTCACTATGAGTTCTTAGTTATGCCGTTTGGGTTTACGAACGCACTGACTGCTTTCATGGACATGATGAACAAAATTTTCCATCAGTACCTAGACCAGTTTGTAGTTGTCTTAATAGATGATATTTTGGTGTATTCGCGTACCGAGAAAGATCATGACCGACATTTGAGGTTAGTTTTGCAGACTTTGCTAGACAACCAGTTGCACGCTAAGTTGAGTAAGTGTGAGTTCTGGATCAGAGAAGTAGTCTTTCTAGGACATGTAGTGTAAGCCGAGGGGATTAGAGTTGATCCGCAGAAGATAAAATCCATTGTTGAATGGAAGCAACCAAAGTTTGTGACGGAGATTCGTAGTTTTCTAGGCTTAGTGGGTTATTATAGGAGGTTTGTGGATGGATTCTCGAAGATAACCGCTCCTTTGACAAAGTTTCTTCAGAAGAGTGTTCAGTTTGAGTGGTCAGATGCGAGACAGCAAGCCTTTAAGAAATTGAAAGAAGCTTTGACCAATGCAGTGGTCTTGATTCAGCCAGAGTCAGGGAAAGATTACGTGATCCACAGTGATGCTTCTTATGTAGGATTAGGTTGTGTGCTCACGCAAGACAAAAGAGTGGTGGCTTATGCCTCGAGACAGTTGAAGACTCACGAGCGTAATTATCTGACACACGACATAGAGCTAGCCACAATTGTGTTTGCCTTGAAGATCTGGAGACATTATTTGTACGGTGAGAAATGCATAGTGTATATGGATCACAAGAGTCTGAAGTATATAATGACACAAAGAGAGTTGAACCTTAGACATCGTAGGTGGCTAGAGTTTCTCAAGGACTATGATCTCACGATTGAGTACCATTCGGGTAAAGCCAATGTAGTGGCAGATGCTTTGAGTAGGAAGGTAACCGTTGAGTTGAGAGCCATGTTAGCTAGTTTGAGCTTGTCCGGAGATGGTGGTCTAGTGGTCGAGCTTCAGGTTAGACCTACCTTAGGTCAGTTGATTAGAGAGAAACAGCTGTTAGATAGGTCTTTGGCACCTCACGTGCAAGATATAGCCGAGGGTAGACCATCGAACTATTGTTTCAGTGTTGATGGGGTCTTGTGTTTCAGAGATAGAATAGTTGTGTCGGATGACAGTAATTTGAGACGTACTATCTTGACCAAAGCACACAGTATCACATTTGCTATGCATCCCGGTAGTACGAAGATGTATCATGATTTGAAGAATGAATACTATTGGGTTGGTTTGAAGAGAGACGTAGCCGACTTCGTGAGTAAGTGTATGGTATGTCAGAGAGTGAAGGCAGAACATCAGGTTTGTTGGAACCGTTGAGAATTCCGGAATGGAATTGGGAAAATATCACCATGGATTTCATTTCGGGATTGCCTTTTACTCCTTCGAAGAAGAACTTAGTTTGGGTTATAGTTGACCACTTTACGAAGTGTGCTCACTTTTTAGCTGTTAATACGACTTACTCCTTGGATAAGTTGGTTGATTTGTACATCGGTGAGATTGTGAGACTGCATGGTGTGCCGAAGTCGATTGTGTCTGACAGAGATCCGAGATTTACAGCCAGATTTTGGGAGTGTTTGTATATAGCTTTGGGTACCCGATTGAATTTTAGCACGTCGTATCATCCTCAGTCAGGTGGTCAGTCAAAGAGAGCTATACAAATTTTAGAGGATATGTTGCGTTGTTGCATCATTGATTTTCATGGTATTTGGGAGAAACACTTGCCATTGGTCGAGTTCGCATATAATAACAGTTTTCAATCGAGCATTCAGATGGCTTCGTATGAGACACTGCATGGTAGAAAATGTAGAACTCCGGTTTGTTGGGCCGAAGCAGGTCAGAAACTGTTACCGATGCCGGATTTTCATAAGGGGACTACCGATAAGGTGAAGTTAATATGTGATTGTTTTAAGGCAGCTTTGGATAGGCAGAAATCCTATGCCGATTTGAAGAGGAAAGAAGTTGAGTATGTCGTGGGAGATAGAGTGCTCTTGAAAGTCTCTCCGTGGAAGAAAGTTATGAGGTTTGGCAGAAAGGGGAAATTGAGTCCGAGGTACATTATATCATATGAGATTGTGAAGTGAATCGGTCTGGTTGCTTATCAGTTACGTTTGCCATCCGAGTTAGAGAAGATTCACAATTTGTTCCATGTTTCGATGCTTCGTAAGTATAGATCAGATCCGTCGAACGTGATGCCTGTGGAAGAGATTGAGTCGAATCAAGATTTGATGTATGATGAGGAACCAGTTGAGATCTTAGCCTTAGACATCAAAGGGTTGCGTGGTATATCGATTGAGTTGGTCAATGTGAGGTGGCAACGTCGAGGTGTGGACGAGGCCATTTGAGAGAAAGAAGGATATGGTGAGGCAGTTCTCGTACCTCTTTCAGCTAGGTAATTTTAGGGACGAAAATCCTTAAGTAGAGGAGAGTTGTAACACCCGAGTTTAGGGGTCGGGTGTTATGAGAGATAAATCGGGTTCGAGTAATTGGGCTCGTTCTAATTAAAATGGGCTTGCTTCAAAATTTAAAAAGGGATTGAGACTATCATTAAGGGCAATTGAGTAATTTTCTAAATGGGAAAGTAAAACAAGTAAAAAAGGGCTTTTACTAGTCATCTTCTTCCTCCCTTCAAAATCAAAACTCACAACAACTAAACCTCTCCCAACCCAAATCACTATTCCATTCATTTCTTCACCATTTCAAGAGCTCTCTTCAAGGTAAAATCGTTTTTGACTTCTCCTCTTTATTCCGAACATTTCCATGGCTATAGTTTCTCTTAAACACCATTTTTGAAGTTTTCAAGTTTTCAAGAAAAAAGAAAAAGCTTTAATGGGTTTTCATGTGGGTTTTGATTTGTAAAGTTAATAGGTGTTTTAATCTTGCCCTTAAATGTATTATATGTGAAAATGATGGGGTTTTATCAAAAATCCCGAAATGGGTTTTTGTGGGTGTTTTAAAGAGGTGATGTTTGTTGCGTGTAAAAGAGTCTATCGCAATTGTAGTGCAAGTGTACACGACGCAAGTAGTAAAGTGATACGAAGTATCGGATATCGTCTCCACAGGGATTGGGCTAATGACTTCACCTTAATTCACTACACGAAGTAAAAGAGATAGTTTAGAATTGTCACGAGAATAATAAAGAAAACCGTAAATAAAAGAGTTGAGATATCAAGATGGAGAGAATGGGCTGGTATTGAGTTGCTCGGTAGTGCAGGTATTGAATTGCTTAAGACTTCCAGTTCTGTCGTAGCGCCCGTCGCCGACAGCACCTGTCGCGGCGTCTATCCGTTGGTTGTTGCGGCAGCAGACACACCAACTCCGTACTTCAAGTTTGGCAAGAATCCCAGATCTGCCTTGCCCTATCCCTAGGCACAAGTCTGTCGATGAACACGTCTTTGATGATACCTCCCGGCGTGAATCGAAGGATGAACACCGATGTGTATGAATTCTTCCTTAGCCACTTAACCTCGCCCTATCCCTAGGCACGAGATGGTTCAACTATAAACTAGAGAATGCGCTTTTATCTCTTTCGTATACTTAACTCTCCCGATGCTAAGTAAATAGATAACCTCACAATGCTCTCCCGATGCTCTTGCAAGATATTAAAACCAAGATAAAAGAACTTGAAGTTTATTTTATTGAACTGAAAAATCCTAAAACAAAGCAACCCTTGCAACTACTTTACAAAACGACCCGTAGCCCTAGGGGGAATTTAGAACATGTCGGTGACGGGTGGACGGCAGGGGTTTAGGTTTGGTTATGGGGTAATCGGTTCTGCTCCTAGGTTAAATCTATGCCCTTATATAAGCTTTGGGCTCAAGTTATCTAAGGTAACAAGGATTACAACTTTAATTAAAAGTAAGATTCTAATAAAGACTAAATCTCTAAAGTCTCCTACTTTCCAGCCGCATCCCTATTTTGTGGGAATTCCTTTCCTTGAGCTTTGGCTTGACATATCTTTTGATCCGGGGCTTGGAAAATTATTTGGCTTCCACACGACAGACGAGCAGATTTTTCTCTATCTATCGAGGTCCACTTGACTTTTCCTCTTCATAAGTCTGCTGTCAGCTTGCTGTCGCGACAGGTCCATGACAGGTTCGTCTTCTTCGGCTGCTTGTCCAGTTCAGCTTTCCTGCTTATCTGCCCTACGCCTGCCTTCATCGTCAACTATGACAGATACCTGCAAAAATAGCCATCTTTCAGTAGAATCCGTACTTTTAATCCTTTTGTGATGTTTTACTAAAAACTAACCTAAATGCAATGCAAAGATGCTTGAATGCAGCAGAAATATGGGTTAAAAATGGTGTAAATAATAGAACTTTTACACACTCAACACACCCCCAAACTCAAGTTTTTGCTTGCCCTCAAGCAATGAAGAAAGAAAAATGAATTTTTTTTTTTGTGTTGGCCTTCAAACGATGAACTGTCCCTTACCCGTCGCTCATTCTCTGTGGCGGCAGCAACCTGTCGGAAAAGTTAGGATCTGTCCGGAATCTCCCTATAGCTCTCGTGCAGTGTGTGCATGCTTGTGAACAGTTATATGCTAAGACTCTCTTAGTTTCACTAGAATATTCAACTTCTTAACTCGAATTTTTATGCCAAAGTTTATTTTTTTAAGAAGGCACATTTTCATGCTTCTTTTTCTTCTATTTTCAAGCTTAATTTTTCTAGAGCCAGTTTCGGGCACCTCTAGTTAGCTTCCTTGAGCCGGTTTCGGGCACCTCTATGTTTTTATTTTTCTTTTGCTAAACTTCTTTCCTAGAGCCAGTGTTAGGCACCTCTAGGGGCTATTCAAGTTCTAAGCTTCCTATTCTAGTTTGGCTAAAAGAAATCTAAGCAATATAACAGTCACAAAAGTGTTTAAGTTTTCAGAACTATAGAAAGGCTCTAAACTTTTCCTTAACCTATCCTAAAGATGCTGCCACGATAGAGCCGTCATGACAGGTAAGTTAACTTCACAGTTTTAAGCCAACAGTTTTATATTTTTCTGATTTTTTTTGAACTTAAATAAAAATGAGACACAACAAATAATAAAAGATGTGCTAAAGACTCCATTAAATATGGAAGGTTGCCACCCCCAAACTCAAGGGTTGCATTGCCCTCAATGCAAAATGAGACGAAAAATAAAAGAAAGAAAAAGTACATCACAAAAATATAAAAGCAGGCAGCAATAAGAGGAAAATAAAGACTTAAATTTTCAATCGCTGCTCTCGCTGCTGCTGCTGACGCGGATCTGATGGCGGCGCCTGCGCTGTGGAGGGGGCTGGGCAGGTTCAGGAGCAGGTTGAGGGGCAGGTTGCTCTATGAGCTGGACTTCGGAACTGCTGCCGCTGTCTCAGCTGCTGCTGCTTCTAGCCTTTGGCGTCGGCTTCTTGGTTGCCATATGCTTTATCCGTTTGTCCGGCGTAAATTCTTGCTCCAAATTCCTCCGGATAAGAGGGCTGTCGTCAGTGGCAGGTCTCTTGGTTCTCGAGGGGAGGTGTCTGCCGGAGGGCTGCCGGCTGCCGTCGGGGCAGGGGATGGTGTGGAAGTGGCAGATTGTGTATGGGGAGAGACAGGTGGTGTAGGTGTGGGGGAGGGGATATGGAAATAATGGTCGGGGAAGGTGGGGAAGATGACATCCGAATAATGTAAAGTATTGGTAATGAAATTTACCGTTGCATTGGTGAAATCGCGGATGAAAGTCATCAAACCCATTTGGCGCTCCTCTACCCGTAGGATTGCAGCAAGGATGTGGGCAGACTGATCTATCGGGGCAGTGGTGGTGGCAGCTTCAGTGGCAGGCTCGGTGGCAGGTTCCTCATCCGAGTCAGCAGGTGGTGCGTTTGGATCAAAGGCGTTGATGGGTGTTGCAGCCACGACCTCCATGAGGCTGGAGATGTTACTGTCGGTCTAGCCATTACCTTGGTGTAGTTCATCGGAGGGCTCCTCTGGTACAGCAGCACAGCGGCAGAGGGCTGTGATGGTGAACGGAAGGCAGAGTCGTGAGTCGGAGCGGAAGGCACTGTCGATGATGCTGTCCCTCATGTACCTGCCAACGTTGATGGGCCTGTCATGCATAATAGAGTGAATGAGGGCCAGCCGCTGCCGGTTTACTGTAGTGTGGTGGGATGAGGGCAGGATACGCTTTTTGATGAAAGCGTTCCACAGTTTTGCCTCGGGGAGGAGCTGCCCCCTAGTGACAGAGTGAGGGTTCTTCTTGCTGGTGGTTCACGTCGTACCAGCTTCTGTCAGCTCCACCATGATGGCATCATAGGCAGCAGCGTCGAGGGTCTCCAGAAATTGTTGGTGAGCATCATCATCGGGGCCAAAGAAAAGGCCGAACATATGGTTGATGCTGTTGGCGGTGAAGGGCACGTCCACTCCTCGGACGGTGATAGATGTCGCCGTTTTGCTGTCAATGGCCTCGTAAAACTCCCGGACCAAGGTATCATTTAGCTCTGCCGGCTGCTCGGCAAAGTTCTCCCACAGCTGTGCCGTTATGGCCTTTATAATGAACGGCCGGAGTCCCATATGGGGGGCATCTCTGTTGTAAATGAAGCCGCGCTCCTCCCATAATTCTTTGTTGGCGAAGGGTGACGCTGCTTCTGAAGAAGAGGCGGCAGCAGCGTTACGACGGGTTTGTCTCGACGACATTTTGGTTGCAAGGGCTGTGAAAGAGAGAAAACAAATAAAACTAGAGGAGAAAACAAGAGAGAAAAATCAGAAGTGATGAAAAATGAAAGGGAGAACGGGGTTATATAGCTGTTGGGTATCTGCCCATTTATTGTTGCAACGGCAGGCGGGAATAACGGGGCGGCAGATTGGATGTAGCGTGTCTGACACGTCTGACACGCATTTATGCGTCTGCTGTGCGTCTGCCGCACGCTTCTACGTCTGCAGTGACAGTCTGTTGACAGCCTGTCAAGTCCGTCTGCGCCGGCAGCTGAAACGACAGGTTATCATAAATGGGCTGTATTGGGCTGGTGGATGGGCGGTGGGCTTGGGCCACTTCTTCTTTCCTTCTTGACTCCTTTATTTCCTAAAAACTGAAATTATAAAAACAAAACATTATTGAAATAAAATAAACCTAATTCCTAATAAATAATAATAATGATAAAAATAAAAAAAAATAAAACTTAGGTTAAATTAGGGGTGCCTTGTGGGGCATCTCCTAAAGTAACCACTTCCTGAATTCCTGGGGCTTCAGTCCCCTGATAGTGATTGAGGCGCTGTCCATTGACTTTGAATTGGTGCCCGTCCTTTAATGATTGAATTGTGATGGCACCCTGGGGAAAAACTTGAACCACTTGAAACGGGCCAGACCATCTAGACTTTAGCTTTCCTGGGAAGAGTTTAAGTCTAGAATTAAATAACAACACAAGCTGCCCTGGGCAGAACTGTCGTGGCAGCAGTTTCTTGTCATGCCACTTCTTAGTCTTTTCCTTGTAGATTCTTGCGTTGTCGTAGGCCATTGTCCGTAATTCCTCAATCTCGTTCAGATCTAATAATCTTTTCGGGCCGGCCTTGTCCAAGTCCATATTCACTGCCTTGATTGCCCAATATGCCTTGTGCTCGATCTCGACAGGCAAGTGACAGGTTTTCCCATAAATCAGTCGGTATGGAGACATGCCCAATGGAGTCTTGAAAGCTGTCCTGTATGCCCATAATGCATCATTCAGAAGTAAAGACCAATCTTTCCTAGTTGGTTTAACCATTTTTTCAAGGATGTTCTTCACTTCCCTATTGGAAATTTCAGCCTGTCCATTGGTCTGTGGGTGGTATGCTGTCGCGATCCTGTGCTTGACACCATATTTCTTTAAGGCGGCATCAATTACCCTATTATCAAAATGTTTCCCTTCATCACTGATAATCGCTCTAGGGATGCCAAATCTCGAAAAAATGTTTTTGTGCAAAAAATTTTGGACCGTTTTGGCATCATTCTTTTGAGTTGCGATTGCTTCTACCCACATGGAGACATAGTCCACCGCTAGGAGGATGTACAAATTCCCACATGAAGACGGGAATGGTCCCATAAAATCAATCCCCCAAACGTCGAAGATCTCGACTTCTAAAATATTCTGCAGTGGCATCTCGTTTCTCCTCGAGATGTTACCTGTCCGCTGGCACCTGGCACAGTTTTTGTAAAATTCCTGTGCATCTTTATAAAGTGTCGGCCAGTAGAACCCTGACTGCAGCACCTTGGCAGTAGTCTTATTGCCTCCTAAGTGACCTCCATATTGTGAAGCATGACAGTGATGGAGAATGTCTTCTTGTTCTTCTTGTGGTACGCACCTCCTTATAACCTGATCTGCGCACATTTTGAAAAGAAGAGGTTCGTCCCAATAATAATGTTTAACATCATTTTGAAACCTCTTCCTGGCTTGATAATTAAGATCAGAAGGTAATATTCCGCTAACAATAAAATTAACGAAATCAGCATACCAGGGAAGGTTAGAAGACTTACCTGTCGCCATGGCTGTCGCGACAGCTATTGCGGCAGCAAAGAGTTGCTCATCTAGGAAGGTCTCCAGTATGTGTGTCTCATCTAACGGTAGACTCTGTCCCATCTCCAACCTCGACAAGTGGTCTGCCACCTGATTTTCTGTCCCCTTTATGTCTTTGATTTCAAGATCGAACTCTTGTAATAGCAAGATCCATCGTATCAACCTAGGCTTTGCATCCTTCTTTGCGAACAAGTACTTAAGGGCAGAATGGTTAGTGTGCACTATTACCTTCGTCCCAAGTATGTAAGATCGAAACTTGTCGATGGAGAACACCACAGCTAACAGCTCCTTTTCTGTGGTGGTATAGTTCACTTGGGCGTCATTTAAAGTTTTGCTGGCATAGTATATGACGTGAAACAGCCTGTCTCTGCGCTGCCCAAGTGCTGCCCCGACAGCATAGTCACTAGCGTCACACATGATCTCAAACGGTTGTGTCCAGTCTGGTGGCTGTACTATAGGGGCTGTCACTAGTTTTTCCTTCAGAACCTTGAATGCTTCAGTACATTCCTCATTAAAGTCAAAGGGTCGGTTCTGCTCCAAAAGATGGCATAGGGGCTTCGTGATTTTTGAGAAATTCGCGATAAATCTCCGATAAAACCCAGCATGCCCTAAAAAACTCCTAATGCCCTTGACTGTCGTTGGCGGCGGCAGCTTCTCAATTACCTCTATTTTGGCCCTGTCGACTTCTATCCCACGGCAGCTAATCTTATGGCCTAGAACTATCTCTTCATCTACCATAAAATGGAATTTTTCCCAATTAAGAACAAGATTAGCTTTTTCACATCTTTCAAGTACCTTTTGAAGGTTGCCGAGGCAGCTCTCAAAATCGTCTCCAAAGACGGAAAAATCATCCATGAAGATCTCAAGGAAGTCCTCTACCATGTCGGAGAATATAGCCATCATGCATCTTTGGAAGGTGGCAGGTGCGTTACAGAGGCCGAACGGCATCCTCCTAAATGCGTATGTTCCGTAGGGGCATGTGAAAGTCGTTTTCTCTTGGTCCTCCGGTGCAATAGCAATTTGGTTATAACCTGAGTAACCATCAAGAAAACAATAGTAAGGCTTACCCGCTAATCTATCAAGCATTTTATCAATAAAGGGTAAAGGAAAGTGGTCCTTTCGGGTTGCTTTATTAAGCTTCCGATAGTCCATACAAACCCTCCAACCGGTCACAGTCCTAGTTGGGATTAACTCATTGTTTTCGTTGGTTATTACGGTCATGCCTCATTTCTTGGGAACACATTGCACCGGGCTTACCCATTTGCTGTCGGAGATGGCGTAAATAATACCAACATCTAACCATTTAATTATTTCTTTACGCACTACCTCCTTCATCGCAAGGTTTAACCGCCTTTGGGCATCAATAGTCGGCTTATGATCTTCCTCTAGGAGGATTTTATGCATGCATATTGCCGGACTAATGCCCTGTATATCTACTATCGTCCATCCAATCGCCCGTTTATGCTGCCTTAACATGTCGATCAGCTGTCGTTCCCATTCCTGTGGCAGCTTAGCAGAGATGATTACGGGCAGTGTGTCATCACAACCAAGATAAGCATATTTAAGCTGCCCTGGCAGGGGCTTAAGTTCTAAGACAGGTGGTTCAACAGTTGATGGTTTTTGGATTAAATGGTTATCCGAAGTGTAATTCAAGGGTTCGAATAACTTACCTGGACGATGGTCTATCCAGTTTACCTCCTCATGACCTTCAGTATCAGATGTATCGGATTCAGAGGAGTCACTGTCGTCGGTGCTGTCGTCATTGCTGTCGTGACAGGCCTGTAGATGGCTGTCGCAGCAGTGACCAAATTTTATATCACGGCAGCCCGACCTGATGCAGGGTTGATCAAAGGTCACCTCAATAATGGCCTTGCATTCCTCATCCACATCAACATGTTTCATCGCTTGGAGAACATTCAACTTAATCTCTTGATCGTTTACGCGCATGGTGAGTTCTCCTTTCTCCACATCAATCAATGATCTTCCCGTGGCTAAGAAGGGTCGCCCAAGGATGACTGGTGCGTTTTCATCTGCCTCACAATCTAAAATAAGAAAGTCAGCAGGAAAAATAAGCTTATCCACTCTTACCAAAATATCTTCAATTTTTCCCTCGGGGTGAACGTAAGAGCGGTCGGCTAGCTGTAGGGTAACTGTCGTGGGCCGCGCCTTCCCAATACATAATTTCTGAAAAACAGATTTGGGCATTAGATTAACACTAGCTCCAAGATCACAAAGTGCCTTACCCACGAATTTGTCGCCGATTACACAAGGTATGATGAAGCTTCCCAGATCCTTCTTTTTCTGGGGTGGCTGTCGATGAAGAATACTCATGCAACCTTCGTGCATCCTTACCGTTTCAAATTCCCCAAGTTTAGATTTTTTCGACATAACATCCTTGAGAAATTTAGCATAACCGGGCATCTCCCTAACAACATCTAACAACGGAATATTAATATGAACCTGTTTAAAAATATCATAAATCTTTTTAAGTTGAGATTCATGCTTAGCTTGTTGTATCCGTTGAGGGAAGGGTGGTGGGGGACGATAATCAGCAATGCGTCCTTCCCACTGCATGCGAATTTGAGGACGATAATCTTCTTTTTTCTCCTCTGTCGCTTCTGCTGTCGTGACAGGCTCATCGGCAGCAGTCTGTTTGTCACCTGTCGGGGCAGCTTCCTCGGCAGGTTTATCCAAGGCAGGTTCTTTTTCTGTTTCAGCTTCTTTTTCCGGCCCTGGTAGTATCTTCCAACTCCTAGTAGTAATCGCCTTACATTGTTCGTGTGGGGGCGGTCTAGCATTTTCAGTATTGCTAGGGAAACCTCCATTCTGCCTTGGCTTAATATGCTGCGACACCTGACCCATTTGTGTCTCTAGAGATTTCAAGGTAGCCTCATGATTTTTCATTCTCATCTTGGTTTCATCCATAAAGGTTTCCGTCTTCTTGACAAACTGATTAATATTCTCCATGTACGTACCAGTCTGAGACATAAATGTGGCCAGAGTCTGCTCCAATACACTACTCGTGGCAGGTGGTGGCTGCTGTTGCTGCTGCGGCAGGTTCTGCGGCGGCAGTTGCTGTCGCGTCAACAATCTAGGACCCCCCTGATTCTGATTATATGCTTGCAGATTTAGGGCATTGTTAGGGTTACTCCAGGAAAATTTGGGATCCTTCCTCCAATTAGGGTTGTAGTTGTTGGAATTGTAGTTTGGCTTGTAATTTCCAACATATTTTCCCTCTTCTATATTTATTGGGCACTCATCCCTACTATGATTTCCCTCACAAATAGCACAAACTTCCTCGACAACAAATCCCCGTAATTCTTCTTCATTTAATAAGTGTTTCATTGCTTTAGTGAGGAATGCTACCTGTGATTTCATAGTGCTGTCGGTCTCATAGTCCTTGACAGCAAGTACCCGTTTACTCCCTCTTCTAGCTGTCGGAAACTGCTCCTCATTCTTGGCTAGATTTTTCAGAACTTGCAATGCATCATCCGGATCTTTATCCAATAGTAGTCCATTTGCTGCAGAATCAATCCGAATTCGAGTTTGTAAGTTAGCAGCATTATAAAACTTAGTTACCTGATTCCAGACGGGAAATCCATGCATTGGGCAGTTTCGTAGAAGAGTGGTAAATCTGTCCCAGGCCTCGTGCATCGGCTCGTCATCTTCCTGTTGAAAAGTAGCAATTTCATTACATAATCGCTCAGATAAACGCGAAGGATTAAAATGAGATAAAAATTCACGAGTTAGATCTGCCCAAGTCATAATAGAACCCGGTGTAAGTTTATTCCACCAAGTTTTAGCTCTGTCCCTCAATGAATGGGGGAATAGCCGAAGCCTCAGTATCTCCGGACTAACTCCTGGCAGTCTAAACGAACCACAGATCTCCTGGAACGTTTTGAGATGCTCCCTAGCATCTTCTGTCGCAGAACCACCGAACTGCCCAGCGTTGTTGATCATACTAAACATGACAGGTTTAAGTTCGAAGTTATCAACATCAATATCCGGCAGTGTGGTCTCCAGCTCTACATGATCGTTCAGCATGTAGTCACGATATGACCGTCGTCTATCTGCCCCAGGCGGGTCGACGACAGGTGGGTTATTATCGCCAAGGGGTGGTATGAAACCACCAGCAGGTTGGTTATGGCCCATCTTCTCTAGCTGTTCTTCAAGATATTCGTTTCTGTCTAAAAGTCGGCGAAGTTGTTTCTTGAGATTGAAGGATCGTTCGATCTCCGGATCTAATTTATACTCAGGATCTTCACCTCTTTTGGATCTGCGCATAAACAAGAAAACCTCGTGAAAAACAAGAGTTTAAAACAAAAAATAAAAATAAAAATAAAAGCGAAAAACAAAAATAAAAAGTGCAAGAAAAGAAAGGTGTAGTTATGTTGCCAATCCCCAGCAACGGCGCCAAAAACTTGTTGCGTGTAAAAGAGTCTATCGCAATTGTAGTGCAAGTGTACACGACGCAAGTAGTAAAGTGATACGAAGTATCGGATATCGTCTCCACAGGGATTGGGCTAATGACTTCACCTTAATTCATTGCACGAAGTAAAAGAGATAGTTTAGAATTGTCACGAGAATAATAAAGAAAACCGTAAATAAAAGAGTTGAGATATCAAGATGGAGAGAATGGGCTGGTATTGAGTTGCTCGGTAGTGCAGGTATTGAATTGCTTAAGACTTCCAGTTCTTTCGTAGCGCCCGTCCCCGACAGCACCTGTCGCGGCGTCTGTCCGTTGGCTGTTGCGGCAGCAGACACACCAACTCCGTACTTCAAGTTTGGCAAGAATCCCAGATCTGCCTTGCCCTATCCCTAGGCACAAGTCTGTCGATGAACACGTCTTTGATGATACCTCCCGGCGTGAATCGAAGGATGAACACCGATGTGTGTGAATTCTTCCTTAGCCACCTAACCTCGCCCTATCCCTAGGCACGAGATGGTTCAACTATAAACTAGAGAACGCGCTTTTATCTCTTTCGTATACTTAACTCTCCCGATGCTAAGTAAATAGATAACCTCACAATGCTCTCCCGATGCTCTTGCAAGATATTAAAACCAAGATAAAAGAACTTGAAGTATATTTTATTGAACTGAAAAATCCTAAAACAAAGCAACCCTTGCAACTACTTTACAAAACGACCCGTAGCCCTAAGGGGAATTTAGAACATGTCGGTGACGGGTGGACGGCAGGGGTTTAGGTTTGGTTATGGGGTAATCGGTTCTGCTCCTAGGTTAAATTTATGCCCTTATATAAGCTTTGGGCTCAAGTTATCTAAGGTAACAAGGATTACAACTTTAATTAAAAGTAAGATTCTAATAAAGACTAAATCTCTAAAGTCTCCTACTTTCCAGACGCATCCCTATTTTGTGGGAATTCCTTTCCTTGAGCTTTGGCTTGACATATCTTTTGATCCGGGGCTTGGAAAATTATTTGGCTTTCACACGACAGACGAGCAGATTTTTCTCTATCTATCGAGGTCCACTTGACTTTTCCTCTTCATAAGTCTGCTGTCACCTTGCTGTCGCGACAGGTCCATGACAAGTTCGTCTTCTTCGGCTGCTTGTCCAGTTCAGCTTTCCTGCTTATCTGCCCTACGTCTGCCTTCATTGTCAACTATGACAGATACCTGCAAAAATAGCCATCTTTCAGTAGAATCCGTACTTTTAATCCTTTTGTGATGTTTTACTGAAAACTAACCTAAATGCAATGCAAAGATGCTTGAATGCAGCAGAAATATGGGTTAAAAAGGGTGTAAATAATAGAACTTTTACACTCTCAACAATGTTATAGTAATGCTTGATGGTTATTTTGAAGGTGTTTAATGGTGATTTGAGTTTTGGATTCGATAGTTTTCAGCTAGGTTGTGTGTGAGCTCGAAAATGGGGATTTTTGTGTTAGCTTTGGCTTGTAAATGTAGAGAAATGGCTTTGTGTTGTAACCTCATTTGTGACAATAGTTTTGTGGCTGATATGTTGAGTAATGTGTTGTTTTTGGTTGATTAGAATCAAGGGAAATCGTTGGAGAAGCTTCGGGCTCGATTCTGGGAAGTTTAGAGGCTTGATTTGGCTTTCTCGGTTTGCTTAAGGGTGTTTGGTGAGTGGATTATTTTAAATGGTTTTAAATTGGTTCAAGTGTGTGGCTGAGGTGTTGGATTGTGCTTGGTAGGCCAATCCAAGGAGGCGATTAAGTTGGTAGCTTAATCTCTTGTTTGCCTTTATGAGTTCTTGCTTTAATTGCATAATAGTGGTCTTGTGTAGTATGTGTTCGTTTATGCATGTTGATTATATATATATATATATATGAGACTTGTATAGTATGATTGACACTAGTTAATTACCGGGTATAAATGATCGATCATTAGGATGAGTGTGCACACGGTAAGAGTCAAATTCGCGCGTGGCCTTAGTGACGTGTAGTCATCAAGGAGGAGTACGGTGAAGTAATATTCCACCGAAAAATGTTAGCATGTGATGATGAGTGTAATCCCATCCATGAGTGAAAACGGTGATGAGTGTAATCCCACCGGAAGGTAATTGTTGTTAAGTACGTTGGGGGTGAAAATCCCAATGGAAGTTGTCCGCATATCTGAGTAAGCTAATAGTTGCCAATATACTTGTTCATGTGTGGTTGTTGTGATAAGATATTTTTTATTTCATGTTTAGAATAACATGAGGTAAGATGCCATGTTCATGCATTCTTATAACGTTTGGCTATATTGCTATGTTGGTGTATGTGTATGTCGTGTAAATGTCTTAAGGATATCATGCTTTGAACCCTGCATTGTCGTTGTTTTGATTTAGAGCTCCCTCACTAAGCTTCTAGCTTACCCTCTCGTTTTCGACAATGCAGATCATTAGTGTGGAGTTAGCAAGGAGCAAGGAAAGTGCATTCAAGCGCGTTTGTGGTTGCTCAAGTATGGTTTAGTAAATAATGTAGTAGTTTAGCAATGGGGATGCTACGTGTTGTAGGAGCGTGTATTTGGACTCCTATGTGTTGGCTTTATTTTGTTAATGTTTTTATGTCGTGGACTTGTGAACCCTGTTTATGTTGATGCCTAAGTGTGTTGCTTTGAAAGAATGTAAACCTTGCTTCTTGAATGCTTATGTTTTGTAATGAAGGCATGTAATCTTGTTTTTGCAATGCTTTTGAGGATGTATGCTCCTTTGAATGAATGGCCTTGTTATGCATGTGTATATGTTTGATCATGCTTGAAGTAGGGTGAAATGCCAATAGATTGTATGCTTGTTTGTTGTTTCATGATTCTTGTGGTTTTGAGGCATGTTTGGGAACACTTGGAGATGCAAAAAAATGTTTTTAGGGCCACATATAGTGCAGGTGTTTCGAAACGATTGTGGTTTTTTCGGAACGGGTGTAGCTCCAGGGATACTCGTATCGAAATGGGGGTGGTGCAGTTTCGATACGATTTGACACTGTGAGCTTTTGTTTCAGTACGTGTTTCGATACGGTTCGCCTTTGTGAGTGCCCATTTCAGAACTTGTTTCGGAATGTTTTAACACTGTAGACCCTCGTACCATAATGGAGTGGACCGTATCGGTACGACCTGGTCTGGCTTTTGAACTGGAGCCCGCGTATCGAAACGGGCAAGCCTGTTTGTATCTTTTCGTTCTCTTCTTCCGATGTCGTTTTCACACATAGGACTAAATGATGCATTTAGACAAGATAAATAAAGAACGTTTTTCTTGGGTTACGAATCGATGTGGAGCCTTAACGGGTTTCGATTTGGTTTTCCCCGTGTAAGCGGCTTGGACCAGTCTGTTGTCTAGCCCGGGACGAGGGGTTACACTTTAACTCACCCACTCCCCAAATTTTAATTTTCCCACTTTTCTAATCGCAATTTGACATTAGAAGTTTTGAGGTCCCTGAAGAAAGGTTAACTCAATAAGACGGAATGTATTCTGAGGACAGACTCCTCTTCTCAAATATTTATGTGTGATCCAAATGGTCTTTAGAGGCTTGTAATGTAGGCTGGGCTCAGGTTACCAAGAAAATATATGTAGGCTCAAATACATGCTTTAAGGGTAATTGAACCAAAGATCAACTTTTCTTGATGAAATCCTCATTCTCTTTCTTTGGATCACTTTAGACTGCCTATTTTGGGTTTTCACCCTAAAGTTCATTTTCATTTTGGCACATGTCTCATTTGGAGGATTTGTTTCACATTTTCCTCCACACTCCAACTTTCATTTCTTCTTCTTTTTTTCTCTTTTCTTCTTTTTCTTTTTTCATATCCCTTTCATTTTCAGTTTAGGACATTCAACTTGATATGACATATTTTCCTTCTCTTGCAAACCACTTTTCATCCTCTTTGCCCCCAGTGTGGGGAGTGATCATTGGCTAGGGTTCAATCACAAGAAAAATATCAGGCTCAAAATGGGACAACAAGGGATTTTTCTTATTCGTGAAGGGAAATGAAGGAATGCTAAATGTCATTTCACACACAAACATCATCGAAGAGAAACAATCATTAGTTGGTAGATGTTTTAGAGTTATATCTTCATTCAGAGACCTTAACAACAATTTTTGAGAGGAAAATTCACTCAAAATGGGATATTCCCATTAATTCTAAACACACTTTATCGCCCTTCCACCTCGGGATTTAGATTCATAAATCATTCATACAATCAATAATAGGGGCTCTGCCAAAAAGATGTATTTTGGAAGTGTTGCGTGTAAAATACTCTATCGCAATGGTAGTGTAAGTATACACGACACAAGTAGTAACGTGATACGAAGTATCAGATATCGTCTCCACAGGGATTGGGCTAATAGCTTCACCTGAGTTCACTGCACGAAAGTAAAGGAAATATTTGAGAAAGTTGTCACGAGAATAATAAAGTAAACGTAAATAAAAAGAGTAGAAATATCAAGATAGAGATAATGGGCTGGTATTGAATTGCTCAGTAGTGCAGGTATTGCAAAGTTTAGGAAATCCAGTTCTGTCGTCGCGCCTGTCGCGGCAACACCTGTCACGGCGGCAGTCCGTTGATCGTCGCGGCAGCAAACGCTCAACTCAATACTTTCAAGTTTGGGAAGAATCCCAGATCTGCCTTGGCCTATCCCTAGATTCAAGTCTGTCGATGATCACGTCTTGATGATACCTCCCGGCGTGAATCGAAGGATGAACATCGATGTGTATGAATTCTTCTTTAGCCACTTAACCTCGCCCTATCCCTAGGCACGAGATAGTTCAACTATAAACTAGAGAACTTGCTCTTATTTCTTTCGTATACTTAACTCTCCCGATGCTAAGTAAGTAGATAACCTCACAATGCTCTCCCGATGCTCTTGCAAGATATTAATAACCAAAATAAGAGAACTTGATGTTTATTTTATTGAACTGAAAATTCCTAAAACAAAACAACCCTTGCAACTACTTTACAAATCAACCCATGGCCCTAGGGGGAATTTAGAACATGTCGAGGGCAGGAAAACGGCTAGGGGTTTTTGGTTGTCGGTTATGGGGTAATCAGCTATGTTCTCTCCCTAGGTTAAAATATATGCCCTTATATAAGCTTTGGGCTCAAGTTATCTAAGTTAACAAGGATTACAACTTTAATTAAAAGTATGATTCTAATAAAGACTTAATCTTCAAGGAATCTACTTTCCAGCCGTCCTCCTTGTTTCTTGGGATTTTCTCTCCTTGAGCTTTGGGCTTGACATATCTTTTGATCTGGGGCTTGGAAAAATATATGGTTTTCACACGATAGACGAGTAGAATTTTCTCTATCTATCGAGGTCCACTTTGCTTTTTCTCCACTAACTTGCCATCGTCCCCTGCTTTCACGACAGCACCATGACAGCATCGTCCTCTTTGTCTGCTTGTCCAGTTCAGCTCTTCTGCTTCTCTGCCCAGTGCCTGCCTTCTCCGTCTACTATGGCGGCAACATGCAAAATCAACCATCTTTTAGTAGAATCTGTGCCTTTAATATATTTGTGATGTTTTGCTGTAAACTAACCTAAATGCAATGAAATGATGCTTGAATGCAGCAGAAATATGGGTTAAAAAGGGTGTAAATAATAGAACTTTTACACACTCAACACACCCCCAAACTCAAGTTTTTGCTTGCCCTCAAGCAACTAAGACCTAAAGAAAAAGTTATTTTTGTTTTGGCTTTCAAACAGTGAACTTTCCCTTACCCGTCGTTCGTTCCCTATGGCGGCAGCAACCTGTCGGATAATTTAGGATCTGTCCGGAATCTCACTATAGTCCTCGTGCAGTGTGTGCATGCTTGTGAACAGTTATATGCTAAGACTCTCTTAGTTTCACGAGAATATTCAACTCTTAACTCGAATTTTTATGCCAAAGTTTATCTTTTTGAAGGCACATTTTCATGCTTCTTTGATTTCTTTATTTTGACTCAATTTCTATAGTTTTACTAGAGCCAGTTTTAGGCACCTCTAGTTAGCTTCCTAGAGCCGGTTTCGGGCAACTCTAGGGTTTTTGAGTCTCTTTTGCTAAACTTCTTTCCTAGAGCCAGTGTTAGGCACCTCTAGGGGCTATTCAAGTGCTAAGCTTCCTATTCTAGTTTGGCTAAAAGAAGTCTAAGCAGTATAATAGTCACAATGGTGTTTAAGTTTTCAGAACTATAGAAAGGCTCTAAACTTCTCCTTAAACTGTCCTAAAGATGCTACCACGACAGAGCTGTCACGATAGGTAAGTTCAATTCACAGTTTTAAGCCAAATTTTCAAACTTTTCTGATTTTTTTTAAAGAAAAAAAATAAGTAAAAGACACAACAATTAATTAAGATGTACTTAGACTCCATTAAAATGGAGGGTTTCCACCCCCAAACTCGAGGGTTGCATTGCCCTCAATGCAAATGACAAAATAAAAATGAAGGCAGTACATCACAAAATATAGATATGGCAGGCAGCAAATAAGAAAATAAGAAACTTAAATTTTAAGCACTGTCTTCACTGCTGCTGAGGCGGATTTGGCGGCGGATTCTGGGCTATGGGGCAGGCTGGGCTGGTTGCTCTACAACCTGGATGTCAGAGCTGCTGCCGCTATCCCAGCTGCTACTGTTGCTGCTGCTGCTGGCCTTTGGCATAAGTTTCCTGTTGGCCATTCTTTTTTGCCTCTTGACAGGTGTAAATTCTTTTGCCAAGTTCCTCCGAATAGAGGGTTCGGCTTCGCTCTCTGCCCAGACGGAGGAAGAAGAAAACCCAGCTACAAAGGCAGCAATGTCATCCGAGGGTGCTGGTCGTTTTGTTCCTCGGGCAGATGTTTCGACCTGAGGGCTGTCGGCTGCCGTCGGGGCAGGTGATGGAATGGAGGCAGCAGATTGTGTATGTGGTGTGGCAGCAGGTGTAGGTGTGTGGGCAGGGGTAGGGACAGTGAAGTAGTGGGCAGGGAAGGTGGGAAAGACAACATCAGGAAAATTTAAAGTATGGTGAATGAAATTTACCGTCAAAATCCTTGATGAATGTCATTAGACCCAGCTGTCTGTCCTCCATCCTCTGAATAGCAGCAAGAATTTGAGTGGATGGGTCGGTCGGAGCAGCTGTTGTGGCAAGTTCAGGGTTGGGCTGCTCTGATGATTCTGCTGGGGCGGCAGCAGGGTTGACGGAAGAGAGGGGGTTGCTACTGTCAGCTCCATGAGGCTGAGGATATTTTTGTCTATCCAGCCCCGTCCCTTCACTAGGCGATCGGTGGTGGCTTCCGGTACGGCAGAGGAGCGGTAGAGAGACGTAATAAGGAAGGGAAGGCAGAGGAGGGCCGTCGATCTATGGGTGCAGTCCAAAATACTCTCCCGTATATAGCGTCCCACATTAATGGGTCGTTTGTTCATAATTGAGTGGATTAGGGCTAACCTCTGCTGGTCCACTGTGGTGTGATGTGAGGACGGCATAATCCTCTTTTTAATGAAGGCGTTCCACAGTTTGGCCTCTGGCAGCAGCTGCCTCCTCTTCACGGTGTGGGGATTTTTGCGGCTCGTGTTCCATTCGGTCCCTTCTTCTGTCACTTCTGCCAAGACAGCGTCGAAGGCAGCGTCGTCTAGAGTGTCAAGGAACTGCTGGTGAGCATCGTCGTTGGGGCCGAAGTAGAGGCCATAGAAAGAGTTGATGCGCTCGGCTGTGAATTGCACTTTTGTCCCTCGGACGGTTACTGCTGTTGCCGTCCTGCTGCCGATGGCAGCATAGAATTCCCTTACCAGCGTTTCATTCATTTCTGTTGGTTGCTTTGCAAATTGTTCCCACAAGAGGGCCTTAATCGTCCTTGCGATGAAAGGCTTGAGTCCCATATTAACAGCCTTGCGAGTGTAAATAAAGCCTCTTTCTTCCCATAGATCCTTAGTTGCGAAGGACTGCGGGGTGGGTGCTGCCGGTGAAGAGGTTGAAGCAGCACTGCGGCGGGTTCTTCTGGAAGACATGTTAGTTGCAAGGGTTGTTTGAAAGTAAAGAAAACAAAGAAAAACTAAAGGGGAGAGCAAGTAAGAAAACAGAAGTGAGTGAAATGAAAATGAAACGGGCTTTTATAGAGGAGGAGTTGCTGCTCGTTGAAGCGGTAACGGCAGGCGTGAATAACGGGGCGACTGTTCAGCTTTAGCGTGTCTGGCGCGTCTGACACGCATTTATGCGTTTGTTACGCGTCTGTCACACGTTTCTGCTTCTGCCGTGACAGTCTGGTGACAGCCTATCTTTTCCGTGTCTGCCGCGACAGCTAGAACGACAGGCTTCAATATTGGGCTTTGTTGGGCTGATGGATGGATGGTAGGCTTGGATCACTTCTCCTATTCTTCTTGCCTCCTTTATTTCCTAAAAACAGTAAACATAAAAATATTATTCGAATAAAATAAACCTTATTTCCTAATAAATAATAAAAATAAAATTTAGGTTAAATTAGGGATACCTTGTGGGGCATCTCCTAAGGTAACCACTTCTTGTATTCCTGGGGCTTCAGTCCCCTGATAATGCTTGAGGCACTGTCCGTTGACTTTGAATTGGTGCCCGTCTTTTAATGATCGGATTGTGATGGCACCATGGGGAAAAACTTGTACGACTTGGAATGGGATCGACCATCTAGATTTCAGTTTCCCTGGGAAAAGTTTCAGTCTAGAATTGAACAACAATACAAGCTGCCCTGGGCAGAACTGTCGTGGCAGCAACTTCCTGTCATGCCACTTCTTAGTTTTCTCCTTGTAGATTCTTGCATTGTCGTAGGCTATTGTCCGTATTTCTTCAATCTCGTTCAAATCTAACAGCCTTTTCTGGCCTGCCTTGTCCAGGTCCATATTCACTGCCTTGATTGCCCAATATGGTCTGTGCTCTATCTCGACAGGCAGATGACAGGTTTTTCCATAAATCAATCGGTATGGAGACATGCCCAATGGAGTCTTAAAAGCTGTCCTATATGCCCATAATGCATCATTGAGAAGTAAAGACCAATCTTTCCTAGTTGGCTTAACCATCTTCTCAAGAATGTTCTTAACTTCCCTATTAGATATTTCAGCTAGTCCATTGGTCTGTGGGTGGTATGCTGTCGCGATCCGATGCTTAACACCATATTTCTTCAAGGCGGCAGCAATAACCCTATTGTCAAAATGTCTCCCTTCATCACTGATAATCGCCTTAGGGATGCCAAACCTAGAAAAAATGTTTTTGTGTAGAAATTTTTGGACTGTCTTGGCATCATTCCTTTGAGTGGCGATAGCTTCAACCCACTTAGAGACATAATCCACTGCTAGGAGGATGTATAAATTTCTACATGAAGATGGAAAAGGTCCCATAAAATCAATCCCCCAAACGTCGAAAATTTTGACTTCTAGAATGTTCTGCAGCGGCATCTCATTTCTCCTCGAGATGTTTCCTGTCCTTTGGCACCTGTCACAGTTCTTGTAGAAGATTTGTGCATCCTTATACAGTGACGGCCAATAAAATCATGACTGCAGCACCTTGGAAGCAGTTTTGTTGCCTCCTAAGTGACCTCCATACTGTGAAGCATGGCAGTGATAAAGAATGTCTTCTTGCTCTTCTTGTGGTACACACCTCCTTATAACTTGATCTGCACATAGTTTGAAAAAAAGAGGTTCGTCCCAATAATAATGCTTAACATCATTTTGGAACCTCTTCCTGGCTTGATAATTAAGATCAGAAGGAAGTATTCCGCTAACTATAAAATTAACGAAATCAGCATACCAGGGGAGTTCAGAAGACTTACCTGCCGCCATGGCTGTTGCGGCAGCAAAGAGCTACTCATCTGGGAAGGTCTCCAGTATGTTTGTCTCATCTATGGGTAGACTCTGTCCCTTCTCCAATCTTGACAAGTGATCTGCCACCTGATTTTCTGTCCCTTTTTTGTCCTTGATTTCAAGGTCGAATTCTTGCAATAGCAGGATCCACCGTATCAATCGAGGCTTTGCATCCTTTTTCGCAAACAGATACTTCAGGGCAGAATGGTATGTGTGCACTATTACTTTCGTCCCAAGTATGTAAGAACGAAACTTGTTAATAGAGAACACCACAACTAATAATTCCTTTGCTGTGGTGGTGTAATTCACTTGGGCATCATTCAGTGTCTTGCTGGCATAATATATAACATGAAATAGTTTATCTCTGCGCTGCCCAAGTGCTGCCCCGACAGCATAGTCACTAGCATCACACATAATCTCAAATGGATGTGTCCAGTCTGGTGGATGTACTATGGGGGCTGTTACTAGTTTTTTCTTCAGAACCTTGAATGCTTTAGTACATTCATCATTAAAGTCAAAGGGTCGGTTCTGCTCCAAAAGATGGCATAGGGGCTTGGCGATTTTTGAGAAATTCGCAATAACTCTCCGATAAAAACCAGCATGTCCCAAAAAACTTCTAATGCCCTTGACTGCGGTCGGCGGCGACAGCTTCTCTATCACTTCTATCTCAGCCCTGTCGACTTCTATCCCACGGCAGCTAATCTTATGGCCAAGGACTATCCCTTCATCCACCATAAAGTGGCATTTTTCCCAATTCAAAACGAGATTTTCTTTTTCACATCTTTCAAGTACCTTTTGTAGATTTCTTAGGAAGCTCTCAAAATCGTCTCCAAAGACTGAAAAATCATCCATAAAAATTTCAAGGAAGTCCTCTACCATATCGGAGAATATGGCCATCATGCACCTTTGGAAGGTGGCGGGTGCATTGCATAATCCAAACGGCATTCTCCTAAAAGCATACGTTCCGTAGGGGCATGTGAAAGTCGTCTTTTCTTGATCCTCCAGTGCGATAGCAATTTGATTGTAACCTGAATAACCATCAAGAAAATAATAGTAAGGTTTACCTGCTAATCTATCAAGCATTTGATCAATAAAGGGTAAAGGAAAGTGGTCCTTTCGGGTAGCTTTATTAAGCTTCCGATAGTCCATACAAACCCTCCAACCAGTCACAATCCTGGTTGGGATTAACTCATTGTTTTCGTTGGTCACCACGGTCATTCCTCCTTTCTTGGGAACGCATTGCACCGAGCTCACCCATATGCTGTCGGAGATGGCGTAAATAATACCAGCATCTAACCATTTGATTATCTCTTTACGCACCACCTCTTTCATCGCATGGTTGAGCCGCCTTTGGGCATCTAAAAGGATTTTGTGTATGCATAACGTCGGACTAATGCCTTGAATGTCAGCAATCGCCCATCCAATCGCCTTTTTGTGCTACCGCAACATCCCTATTAGTTGTCGTTCTTGTTCCTGTGGCAGCTTAGAAGAGATGGTTACGGGCAAGGTATCATTTGAACCAAGAAAAGCATATTTTAGGTGCCCTGGCAGGGGCTTCAGTTCTAGGGCAGGTGGTTCAACAGTAGATGGCTTTTGGATTGCATGGTTATCCGAAGTATAATTCAAAGGTTCGAATAACTTACCTGGACGATCGCCTATCCAGTTTACCTCCTCCCGATCTTCAGTATCTGATGTATCGGATTCAGAGGAGTTGCTGTCGTCGGTGCTGTCGCCAGTGCTGTCATGACAGTCCTGTAGGTGGCTGCCGCGGCAGTGACCAAATTTTATATCGTGACAGCCCGACCTGATGCAGGGTTGATCAAGGGTAACGTCAGTGATAGCCTTGCATTCCTCGTCTACATCAGCATGTTTCATTGCTTGGAGAACATTCAACTTGATCTCTTGATCGTTCACTCGCATGGTGAGTTCTCCTTTCTCCACATCAATTAGTGATCTTCCCGTGGCTAAGAATGGTTGCCCAAGGATGATTGGTGCGTTTTCGTCTGCCTCACAATCTAAAACAAGAAAGTTAGCAGGAAATATAAATTTATCCACTCTTACCAAAATATCTTCAATTTTTCCTTCCGGGTGAACATAAGAGCGGTTTGCCAGCTGCAAAGTTACTATCGTGGGCCGCGCCTTTCCAATACCTAATTTCTGAAAAACAGATTTTGGCATTAAATTAACACTAGCACCAAGATCACAAAGTGCCTTACCCACATATTTATTTCCGATTACACAAGGTATGATGAAGCTCCCCGGATCCTTCTTTTTCTGGGGTGGCTGCCAATGAAGAATACTCATGCAACCTTCTGTCATCTTTACCGTTTCAAACTCCCCAAGTTTAGATTTCTTTGACATGACATCCTTGAGAAATTTGGCATAACCGGGCATCTCCCTAACGGCATCTAACAGCGGAATATTAATATGAACCTGCTTAAAAATATCGTAAATCTTTTTGAGCTGAGATTCCTGCTTAGCTTGTTGTATCCGTTGGGGAAAAGGAGGTGGGGGACGATAGTCAGCAATACGTCCTTCCCACTGCATACGAATCTGAGGAGGTTTGGGTTCATCGTTTTTCTCCTCTGTCGCTTCTGCTGTCGTGACAGGCTCATCGGCAGCAGTCTGTTTATCACCTATTGGGGCAGCTTCCTCAGCAGGTTTATCTAAGGCTGGTTTCCTTACTGTTTTAGCTTCCTTTTTCGGCCCTGGTAATTTCTTCCCACTCCTAGTAGTAATAGCTTTACACTGCTCATGTGTGGGTTGCCTAGCATTTTCAGTATTACTAGGAAATCCTCCAGTCTGCCTCGGCTTAATATGTTGGGAAACCTGACCCATTTGTGTCTCCAAAAAACCCTAGAGGTGCCCGAAATCGGCTCTAGGAAGCTAACTGGAGGTGCCTAAAACTGGCTCTAGTAAAACTTTAGAGAAATCGAGTCAAAACAAAGAAATCAAAGAAGCATGAAAATGTGCCTTCAAAAAAAAGATAAACTTTGGCATAAAAATTCGAGTTAAGAGTTGAATATTCTAGTGAAACTAAGAGAGTCTTAGCATATAACTGTTCACAAGCATGCACACACTGCACGAGGACTATAGTGAGATTCCGGGCAGATCCTAAATTAACCGACAGGTTGCTGCTGCCATAGGGAACGAACGACGGGTAAGGGAAGGTTCACTGTTTGAAAGCCAAAACAAAAATAACTTTTTCTTTTAGGTCTTAGTTTCTTGAGGGCAAGCAAAAACTTGAGTTTGGGGGTGTGTTGAGTGTGTAAAAGTTCTATTATTTACACCCTTTTTAACCCATATTTCTGTTGCATTCAAGCATCATTTCATTGTATTTAGGTTAGTTTACAGCAAAACATCACAAATATAGTAAAGGCACAGATTCTACTAAAAGATGGTTGATTTTGCAGGTTGCCGCCATAGTAGACGGAGAAGGCAGGCGCAGGGCAGAGAAACAGAAGAGCTAAACTGAACAAGTAGACAAAGAGGACGATGTTGCCATGGTGCTGCCGTGACAGCAGAGGACGACAGCAAGTTAGTGGAGAAAAAGCAAAGTGGACCTCGATAGATAGAGAAAATTCTGCTCGTCTGTCGTGTGAAAACCTTATATTTTTCCAAGCCCCAGATCAAAAGATATGTCAAGCCCAAAGCTCAAGGAGAGAAAATCCCAAGAAACAAGGAGGACGGCTGGAAAGTAGATTCCTTGAAGATTAAGTCTTTATTAGAATCATACTTTTAATTAAAGTTGTAATCCTTGTTAACTTAGATAACTTGAGCCCAAAGCTTATATAAGGGCATGTATTTTAACCTAGGGCAGATCTCATAGCCGATTACCACATAACCGACAACCAAAAACCCCTAGCCGTTTTCCTGCCCTCGACATGTTCTAAATTCCCCCTAGGGCCACGAGTTGGTTTGTAAAGTAGTTGCAAGGGTTGTTTTGTTTTAGGAATTTTCAGTTCAATAAAATAAACTTCAAGTTCTCTTATTTTGGTTATTAATATCTTGCAAGAGCATCGGGAGAGCATTGTGAGGTTATCTATTTACTTAGCATCGGGAGAGTTAAGTATACGAAAGAAATAAGAGCAAGTTCTCTAGTTTATAGTTTAACTATCTCGTGCCTAGGGATAGGGCGAGGTTAAGTGGCTAAAGAAGAATTCATACACATCGATGTTCATCCTTTGATTCACACCGGGAGGTATCATCAAGACGTGATCATCGACAGACTTGGACCTAGGGATAGGCCAAGGCAGATCTGGGATTCTTGCCAAACTTGAAAGTACTGAGTTGAGTGTTTGCTGCCGCGACGATCAATGGACTGCCGCAGTGACAGGTGCTGCCGCGACGGGCGCGACGACAGAACTGGATTTCCTAAACTTTGCAATACCTGCACTACTGAGCAATTCAATACCAGCCCATTCTCTCTATCTTGATATTTCTACTCTTTTATTTACGTTTACTTTATTATTCTCGTGACAACTCTCAAATATTTTCTTTACTTTCGTGCAATGAATTAAGGTGAAGCTATTAGCCCAATCCCTGTGGAGACGATATCCGATACTTCGTATCACTTTACTACTTGCGTCGTGTATACTTGCACTACCATTGCGATAGACTATTTTACACGCAACAAATGTTAAGAGAAGATTTCACGCAAATTGGAGGATTTTAAGGAAGAAAGATATAGTACTTTAAAAGAAGACCTTTTCTTTTAATGTATTTAATTCTAACTTAACTTGTTCCTCAAGAAGGACTTGACCTAGACCTCCTATATAAATATAAAGCCAAAACCGGCCATTGAGAGCATCAATCAAGCAATTAAGAGTTGACAGACTTTGTAGCGAGCTTACATTGTTATCATCTTCTAATTTCTTCTTAGGGTTTAGATTGTATTGTTTACTAGTTGTGAGAAAAATTGGATTTTGTTTAAGTTTTTGTTAATGCAATTTTAGTTCAAGGTTTTCTTATTCTTGGATTTAATCTTGTTTGCGAGTGAATTGGGAGACAATCTCGTGAAACTATCTATTTTTCTAATATTGGGAGAGTTAGACTCACGAAATGGGTAAGCATGGTTTTCATTCCGATCAGTGAAAGCAAACTCAGCTTAGGGATAAGTTCGAGTTTCAACGGCTAAAAAAAGTGTAAGAATGGTTGGTGTTCATCCTAGTTTCAACGGCCACTGAAAGACATTTTTCCGAACCTTGGTCTTTGCTGAGGCAATCCGGTGTTTGTTGCATTCAAAAACCGAGACAATTCCAATTGGTTTCCACACTACAACACAATATAATATGGCCCATTCTCTCATCTTGGCTACTCAACTCTTTAGTTTACTGGCTTATTTTTTTTTCTGTTATTAGATAACTCTAAAAACCCAATCAATCACTTGTATTTTTTACTTTTATTTCCTTTTCGGTGCGAGACGATAACATTGAAGGTTACACCAATCCCTGTGGAGATGATACTCAATACTCATCCCTTTATTACTTAAGACGTGTATACTTGCACAATTGCGGGACACCTTACACACGCAATAGTGATCAACTACCAAATTTTCATTGTTCTTCTTGTCTCAGATCTCGAGGTCAAATTCCTACAAAATAAGCATCCATCGGATCAACCTAGGCTTGGCATCCTTCTTTGCCAATCAGTGTCGAATGATTTGTATACACCACAACTTTGTTACCAAGTAAATAAGATTTGAATTTATCAAAAGCAAATACAACTACAAGAAATTCTTTCTTAATTGTGGAGTAATTAAGCTGAGCTCCATTTAAAGTTCGACTGGCATAGTAAATGGTATGGAGAACTTTGCTATGTCGTTGTCCTAACACTGCTCTGGTGGCGTAGTCGTTGGCATCACACATTAACTCCAATGGCTCATTCCAATCTGGTGCCACAACTATAAGGGCATTAATCAACTTCTTCTTATGTTCATGAAATGCTCTCAAACAAGCATCATGAAATGCAAAAGTGGTATTTTGTTCCAATAACAAGCATAAAGGTTTAGAAATTTTAGAATAATCTTTAATGAAGCATCGGTAAAAACCTGCATATCCTGAAAAACTTCTTATACGTTTTACACTCGTACAAGGTAGCAATTGCTTGATTACCTCGACTTTTGCTTGATCAAACTCTATTACTCTCTTAGTTACCTTGTGCCCGAGAACAATGGCCTCCTTCACCATGAAGTGTCATTTTCCCAGTTCAAGACTAAGTTTGTCTCAATGCAACTCTTCAAAACTTGTTCTAAACTCGAAAGGCGTTCCTCAAATGTTTTGCCAAACATCGAGAAATCATCCATTAATACTTCCGAGTTATGCTCAATCATGTCAAAAAAATGGCCATCATGCAACGTTGAAACATTTTCGGGGTATTACACAAGTCGAATGACATTCTTCTGAAGGCATATGTCCTATATGGACACATGAAGGTGGTCTTCTCTTGATCATCAGGTACAATGGCAGTCTGGTCATAACCTGAATAACCATCCAAAAAACAATAGAAAGCTTTACCTGCCAGCCTATCCAACATTTGGTCGATGAAAGGCAATGGGAAGTGATCCTTCCTCGTGGCTTTGTTTAGCTTTTTGTAGTCAATGCATACTTTCCATCCTGTGATAGTCCTAGAGGGTATCAAATCATCCTTGTTGTTTTGTACCACTGTCATGCCACCCTTATTTGGCACACATTGAACTGGGTTAACCCATGAGCTATCGGAAACGGGGTAAATTATCTTGGCATTAAGCCATTTGATAATCTTCTTCTTTACTACTTCTTTCATGCTCGAATTCAGCCTTCTCTAACTTTAATCGGTCTTGCTATGGTATTCCTCCGAGATGATCTTGTGCATGCAAATGGTTGGTCTTATACCTCGGATATCGGCCAAGTTTCAACCCAAAGCTTTCTTATTTTTGCTTAATATTTCCACCAATCTTCCCTCCTGATCATTAGTGAGATCAGCAACAATGATCACTGGCAAAGTTGAGTTTTTACCTAGATAAGCATACTTGAGGTGATCTGGCAATGGTTTTAGCTCCAATTCTGGTGGCTCCTCAATTGATGGTTTTGGTGCCTTGATTTCTATGCCAGCTAACTCTAATAGCTCAAAATAACTCACATCTTCAGCCTCTAAGGCTGGTTCTTCAAGTTCTTCACTCGCTTATCATTACCAACCAGTTCACTGCAATCATCATTTGTGTCTTGGCACAATTGTGCCACGTCCAAAGTAAAAAATGGACTCCATCATCTCATCGGTTTGGTAGTCATCTGGTTCATCTACACATTTCAAAGCTTGAAACATATTAAATGTAACATGATGATCATTCATGTGCATTGTAATTTCACCCTTATGAACATCAATCAAATCCCTACCCGTGGCAAGGAATGGTCTACCCAAAATAATTGAGACATCAATATCTTCCTCATAATATAAAATGATTAAATCAGTTGGGAAAATGATTTTGTCTACCTTTGCTAACACATCCTCAATCTTACCATTAGGAAGTGCAAAGGATCGATTTGCTAGTTGGAGTGTCACCGTGGTAGGTCTTGCTTCTATGCCAAGCTTTCTAAAAACTTCCATTGGTATTAGGTTGATGTTGGCTCCTAGGTCACAGAGTGCCTTGCCATGAATATGTTGCCAATGGTGCAGGGAATAGTAAAATTTCCCAGATCTTTCAACTTCAGTGGCAATCGATTGAGTATCGTGGAATTGCATCCTTTGGTGAGAGCTACGGTCTTAAAATCTCCCAACTTTCTCTTTTTGGACAAAATGTCCTTCATGAATTTGACATAGTTGGGGATTTGCTTAAGAGCCTCTACCAATGGTATGTTGATTTTCAATTGTTTAAGAACCTCTAAGAAGCGCTTAAATTACTAGTCTTGCTTATGCTTTTGAAGCCTTGCTGGGAATGGTGGTGGTGGTGGATAAGCAAATGTCTGCTCCACTAGCTTTGCCAAGGTGGTGCTGGTATCTGACTCTTGTCCGGCATTGGTATGTTTCTTGGCATCAGGAATTGGTCTGGCATCAGAATGTTGTCTTGCATCAAGTCTTGCATCACCAGCCACTGTTTCTTTCTTCTTTGGTTCTTTGGAATCATCTGTTGGCATGACATCCATATTGAATGCTGGCATGGCATTCTTACTTTGCCTTTGGCCATTGTTGTTCTGACGATGGGCATTGTACTAGTTACCTCCTTGAATTCCTCAACCTAAATTTGGGTGCTATCTCCAACTTGCATTGTAAGTATTCTTGTTAGAATTATAATAACGACCAAAATTACCAATAAAATTTACCGACTCATTGTTAACAGGGCAATCATTCGTATGATGATCTTCTCCATATGTTGTGCAAAATGGTTCTAATACCTTGACTTCTCGGCAATCATTACTCTTTTGCAAAGTTTTCACAATGCTAGTAAGATTGGAAATTTGAGCATTGATGGATGTAAGTGCATCTAGCTCATATTTTCAAGTTGATTTTGTGCTGGTCCCTAGAATAGCAGCAAGATACTCAAAATCATTGGCAGCGATCCTTTCAAGCATGCTAACCGCTTTTGAGTATTTCTTGTCGAAAAGTGAACCATTTACCGAAGAATCAACAACTATACTGGCATGTGCATTAAGTCCATTGTAGAAGGTCTCTATTTGGGTCCAACTGGGAAGCCCATGCATAGGACACCTCCTCAACAAGACTTTGATTCTCTCCCAAACACCATATAAGCTCTCGTCATCAACTTGCCTGAATGTTGTGATCTCATTTCTTAATCTGGCATTAAGATTAGGTGATTGATATCGCAATAAAAACTTTTGGCATAGATCTGCCCATGTAGTCACCGATCCAGGTGGCAAAGAACTTAGCCACATCTTAGCTCTGTCTCTAAGGGAAAATGTGAACAATTTCAGCTTCATTGTATCCTCTAGAACTCCATGTTGCTAAAATAATTGGCAAACTTCCATGAATTGCTTCAAGTGTTGCCTTGGATCTTTAGTGGGTGATCCGTCCAACTGACCTACATTCAAAAGATTTTGAATCATTACCAATTTAAGTTCAAAATTGTCATCATTTACCTCTATGCCAACTAAGCATGACATCGAATTGTCAATATTTGGTGCCAAGTGCTTTCTAATAGGTCTTTCTATGGCATCATCCACTACGGGTGTGGAAGGTGCAGTCGATATCCCTCCGTGTATAGGTGGATCTGCTTGATTGTGTGGGACACCCTCTACTCCTCCATTAGCATTTTGAGCCATCTCTTTGATTTTCTTTTTCAACCTGTGATAGTCCGTAGGGTGGTTCCTGGTCATACACCGAACAAAACAAATAAGTAATGTAAAACAAAAACAAGTAAAAAACGATAAACTCCATTGCAATCCCCGGCAACAACGCTAAAAACTTGTTGACTCGCGTTACTGCTTGGTTAAAGGGTAGAAAATGTAATGGAAAAGTAATAAAATAGTGCCAAAGGTTGAGTCTTTTACATGCAAGTATACATGATCCACAAGTAATAGAGTAGTGAGTTGAGTATCGTCTCCACAGGGATTGGCCAAGAGTTTGAATGCTTTGATTTTTTACTTTTCAAGGAAAAAATGTCGTTTTATTTGAGAGTTATTGAAAATGATTTAAAATAAAAATAAGAATAAAACAGCGTTGGCAAGGAGATTGTCAAATGAGTGATGAGCTTTGGCAAGGGATGCCTGGTTTTCATGCTACTCATGCCATGCCAGCCTTTCATAATGTAGTGTCTTGGCATCATTTAACGAGCATATTCAAAGTTGGCAAAGCGTCTTTCGATGGTCGATGCCCAAAATTAACCATGTAAAAAACCATATATTTCTATAGTGAATGTTTTTTTCATAAATCAATTTGATTAAGTCCCAATCTATTCTCCTAAGGGGTAGATTCACTTCAAAAGTAAGCCCATCTACTTGAACATCTTCTTTCGAAGCATCTCGCCTTAGTATCTGGCAACAGATCGTTGCCCCCTAAGTCTATTAAGATATTACGGTTCAATAAGCCAACAATGCCAGTTTTCGCTTGGCACAGTTTTGATAGAACATTAAAGACCATGCCAGATAGGGAAACGATGTTGAAGCATTATCATTATTAAAAAATAAACATAAAAATATCGTTCAGCGCAAACATCCTCCACCAAATATTAAATTAGTTCATGGTGAGGGTATCAAACCAAAAACCTTTAACGTTTTCCAAACACATCATCATTTAAAATTAAAAAAAAAACTTAAACAAAAAGAATGGGCGAGAAAGGGGTCTCTCGATGCAGCCCTTCAAGGACCAGGCTCTCGATCAAGCTGGTCGAACCTCGTCTCCTTGGTGCAGTCAGTCATCGATGGGTCACTCGATCTCTCCAAAGTCCTTCTCCCTTGTTCCTCTCCTCACACACACCATCAGTCTTTAAATATGCGTGCAAGGGAGAGTATGATAAGCTCTTGTATTTTGAATTTTGAATGTTCAAGGGATAAGGGATGTGATCATCTTATCCAAATTTTGATGAGAGCTGATCAGGTTGGAGCTGACGTCATTCTTTCGTCGCTGCTCTAGCAATCAAGCTTGGCATGAATCTACCAACCAAGCTTGGCACAATTTATCCGCTATTTTTTCAGAGATTGATCCAATTGCTATTTTCTCGCGTCCTGATCTAATACTATTTTTTCGGGTTAACCTACTTCTTGGTCAGGCATTAAATTCCTCTACTCTGTCAATCGGTGCCTTGGCAATATTTGGTCCATCTGTGCCAACAACATCTCGGCATTCTCTTTGTCATCCCCTCAAGTGTTATTGTGTTTTGCCAACCGCTATGCCAAACCTGCAAAATTTACCAACAAAACAACCCTTCACATTAGCATAGACAAAATTCCTAACTCTATGGGCAAATGCATGAAATTAACAACTAAATGCAACAAAATGTACTCAAAAATAAGCAAAAGCATTGTAAAATAGGCATGAAAATCAGTACTTTTGAAAAGCTAACAAAAACATATTTAAAGAGTCAAGAACTTGGGGATTTTAATAAAGAACCTTGATTAGAGGAGAAGAACGAAGATTACATCTAATCCCTTGCATTTCCCTTAATTGACAAGATTGAATTGAAATCTTCAAGGAAACAAATGAAGCTTATTGTAGAAATCCTAGGAAATCATTTAGAATTCAAGGTTGGATGAGAAGGAATAAATCTCTGGAGATTTTAGAAGAGAAAAGCTAGTTTGGCTGATAAAAAGTAGAGAGAAAAGTTGAGAGTCAAAGGAACTTACGTAAGAAAATGTTTTGTTTAACTAAACTCTTTTATTAAAATCCTTCTCATCCTTAATTATCATTTAATAAAAAAATTTATTAAAAAGGCCTAAATTAAGGGAAATAGCTGATTAAAATAAAATAGCTCCTTAAAGATTCAAATTTTTGACTCTTTACAAAACAATCAACAAAACAGTTTTGCCGAAATTACATTTTAGTCACTAATCCCCAAATGTCACATTTCCAAATTGTTTTTCCCAAAAATGATTTCACCATTAATCAATATATATAATAAGGGTTTTTAACCATTTTCCTTATTTTTTCTCGCAAATAAATATTAAATCCCAAATCCGACTCGAATCTCTAACCTGGTCCACCGAACCATCTACGTAACGAACAAACTGCCAGGCCCAAAACCGGGGCGTTGCAACTCTCCCACACTTAGGAAATGTTTTCCTCGAAATTTTACATGAAGGGAAAAATACAGAAATTGCTTCAACATGTCCCCTTTGCTTTCCTACGTGGCATCCTCAACTCCTCAGTGTCGCCACAACACCTTCACAAGATCAATCGTCTTACCACGAAAGACTTTGCTACTAGAATCAAGAATCTCAACAAGTTCCTCATCATAAGACAAATTTGGTCGCAACTCAATATCCTCCACTAGCATAACATGCAACAAATCTGACCTATACCTTTGCAACATCGACACATGAAACACATCATGATTTTTCTCCAATTCAGGAGGTAACTTCAAACGATAAGCAATAGGACCAACTCGCTCCACAACCTCATACGATCCAATAAACCTTGGAATAAGCTTGCCCTTATGTCCAAACCTCATCACCTTCTTCCAAGGCGACACTTTCAAAAACACACGATCACCAACCGCATACTCAATCTCCATACGATTCAAATCCGAGTAAGATTTCTGACGATCTGAGGCATCTTTCAAGCGATCACAAATGAACTTCACCTTCTTATTTGTGCCTTTTAACACATCAGGAAAGGAAACGTGCTTTTCCCCAACCTCAGCCCAACACAAAGGCATATATGACACTTCTACCGTACAACGCTTCATAGTGTACCATTTGTATACTAGCTCGGTAACTATTATTATATGCAAACTCTACCAAAGGCAATTGTTTCTCCCAGGTTCCTTGGAACTCAATGATACAACATCTCAACATATCCTCCAAATCCTGGATCACACGCTCAGACTGACCATCCGAGTGAGAATGATACAAAGTACTGAAATTCAACCGTGAACCCAAAGCTCAATGTAAACACTCCCAAAACCTCGATGTAAACTACGGATCTCTATACAAAACTATAGATTTGGGAACTCTGTCAAAACGCATAATCTCAACGATATAAAAATTCGCCAACTTATCCAAAGTATACATTGTATGCACGGGGCACAAAATATGCACACTTCGTAATCCGGTTAACAATCATCCAAATGGAATCCATCTTAGCTGGCGGTAACGACAACCTAAACACAAAATCCATGGTGATTCTCTCCCACTTCTATTTCGGTATCCTCAACGGTTGCAACAACCAAGAAGGAAACTGATGTTCAGCGTTAACAGGCTAACACACCATGCACTTAGAAACAAAATCAACCACATATTTCTTTAAACTGACCCAATAATACCCTTCTTTCAAGCCTCGATACATCGTAGTACTACCGGGATGCATAGCAAAAGGACTACTATGCGCTTCAGTCAAAATGGTACGCCTCAACTCATCATCCCTGGGCACCACTATCCCATCTTTGAAACACAACACTCCATCATCGTTAAAATGAAAATATGTCAAATTTCCATCAATAATATCCTTAACATGCGGTACCAACTCCTTGTCATAAGGTTGTTTGTCCTTTAACAACTATGACAAAGATGGCTTCACTTGCAATTCGGCCAAGAGACCACCATCTTGCTTCACGCTCAACCGTGCAAACATTGCTCTTAACTCCACCGCAACCTTCCTACTCAAGGCATCCGCCACAACATTAGCCTTACCCGGATGATGCTCAATCGTCAAATTGTAATCCTTAAGCAACTCCAACAATCTACGTTGCCTAAGATTCAAATTCTTTTGAGTCATCAAATAGTTCAAACTCTTGTGATTCGTGTATACAATACACTTCTCACCATAAAGATAAGGCCTCTAAATCTTTAAGGCAAACACTACCACGACAAGCTCAAGATCATGGGTGAGATAATTACGCTCGTGCACCTTCAACTGTCGAGATGCATAACCCACACGTTTCCACCTTGCATCAACACACAACCAAAACCAACGTATGATGCATCACTATACACAACAAACTCCTTACCCAACTCAGGTTGAATCAAGATAGGATCTTGTATTAAAGCTTCCTTCAACTTCTCAAAAGCTCGTTGTCTATCCTCTATCTACTCAAAACGAACATTCATTTGCAACAACTTGGTCAAAGGAGCAGCAATACGTGAAAAACCATCCACAAACCTACGATAATAGCCAGTCAACCCAAGAAAACTACGAACTTCTGACACATATTTAGGTGATTTCCAACCCATCATTGCCTCGATCTTATGTGGATTAACCCGAATTCCTTCGGCTGACACAACAAGTCCGAGAAAGACAACTTCCCTAAGCCAAAACTCACATTTGTTCAACTTAGCGTACAACCGGTTATCCAACAAAGCCTGAAGCGCAATTTGCAAATGTCTATCATGATCTTCCTCAGTACGAGGGTACACAACGATATCATTAATAAACACAACCACAAACTGATCCAAAAACTCATGAATAATCTATTCATCATGTCCATGAACGCACCAGGGGCATTAGTCAAACCAAACAACATCACCAAGAACTCATAATGCTCGTACCTCATATGAAAGGTAGTCTTAGGCACTTCTACATCCTTTACTTTCAACTGACAGTACCCAGACATCAAATCAATCATAGAAAATACTGAAACACCTCGAAACTGATCAAACAAATCATCAATCCACGACAAAAAATACTTATTCTTAATTTTGAACTTGTTTAGTTACCGATAATAAATTCACATTCGCATCATGCCATCCTTCTTCTTCACAAACAACACCAGTGCACCCCAGGGTGAAACACTATGCCTAATGAACCCTCGATCAAGCAACTCCTGAATTTACGTCTTCGACTCCTTCAACTCTTTCGGAACCATATTATAGGGAGCAATAGACATTCGATACTCACAAATGGTACGTATGTCCTGAACACGCTCCTCTTTTGACCTTGGATTCATAAAGTAGGCCAAGAAAGCCTCACAACTAGATTCCATCAAATGACTCGCTTCTAGAGCCAAAATAGCATTGGTCAAGAATTTAACATTCTCAACCACAATTACCACTTCATAATCATCAGCAAGTTTCAGGGTAACTCACTTGGTTTAAAAATCAACTACAGCCCTATGCTCTGACAACCAATCCATGCCTAGGATTACATCAAAACCGTGAAACGCCAACTCCATTAAATCAACTGCAAACACATGACCTTGAATATTCAAAGGACATCTCCTAAAAAACCTTCTTATAACAACTATTTCACAAAAAGAACTAGTTACTTGCATTCCCACATTGAACACCTCAACCTGCATACAAAGCAAATGTGCATGTTCATGCAAGATATATGAATGCGTAGAACCGGAACCAATTAAAGAAAACAATGACAAAGACTATAAAGTAAATGTACCTACAACCACATCAGTATTACTACGTCTATCGCGATATGTGTACACCCTCGCAGGACCACCACCCTCAGGTTGAACCGCCACAACATGGGCCATAGTCCTCTGACCATCCTCCTTATGCTGGAAATTACCATGACCGCGCCCACGACCTCTTTGTGCTGCAACAACATGTGCCCTAGCCGTACCACCACCAACCAACAACGGAAAATCCCACCTCAAATGATCAGTAGATCCACAACTCCAACAAGAGTTAGCTGCAATAGCAGCATGAGTCTGTTCCTCACGAGCCAAACATGGACAGTCTCGCCTCAGGTGCTCACACGGTCCATATACCTAACAAGGATTGAAAACCGATCTAATCTAGGTATCCTGACCATATAGTCCACGCCCAGCATTTCCACCACCTCATCTCGTATTAGAACGATACCTCCTATCATGATGCTTCTCAAACTAACCACCACTAGAACTAGAATCTTTAACTCTCTTGCCCAAGCCAGAACTTTCCACACGAGAGAATAAACCCAAATTTTTCTCAATATACTTCAATAGTGTAACCAACACATCGAAATCAACGTCGTCATAGGCCAACATAAAGGTCTTAACATCTTGCACCAACCCGTAACGGAATCGATCACAGCGATGCCTCTCATCTAGTACTAACTCATGAGCATATTAGCTCAACCGAACAAATTGTACCTCATACTCAGCCACAGACACACTGCCTTGTGTTAGGGCCATGAACTCATGCTTCCTTTCATCCAAGTATCTAACTCCCAGATATTTCTTCTTAAAAGCAGTTTGGAAGAATTACCAAGTCACATCACCGGGTTACATGCCCACGATCACAATAGTCCATCAGTTATATGTGTCTCCTTGCAACAGAGATACAGCGAATCCCAACTTACGGGGCATCAATGCACCCCATTGGATCCAAAATCTGATCTGTGTTAGCCATCCACTCCTCGGATGCTACGGGTGCCAACCCACAAAACTCAACTCCTCCAAGATTATGCAAATGTTCCAACATCAAACCCATTTGTCCAGCAATAGGTGTCGGCACTTGCACTCCAGCAATAGCAGCCTGGAAAGCTCTTGTCATCACCTGAACTAAAGGCGTCAAATCACCCAACACTGGCCCATCTGGAGCAGGGGTTACCTGTTCCAGATTCTCAGATGGATTAGGCGGAGGAGGTGGCAACCCTCCAGGAGGTACATCATTCTCCTGATTTCCCTGCTGTCCAGCAGCAGCAATCGTACCAAATCATAACTCTCTCCTGGGTCCCATCGTGCTAAAATATCTAAGGCATGATAATTTCAAGAAAACAACCAATCATGCTAGCTTCAAGCAAAAATCCAAGACTTTCATTTCAAATTAAAACATTTCAAACTATAGTAATAAGGCAATGGTTTCCTGAAGCAAACCCCACCTAGCATATCAGAAACATGGTACATATAACAATCACCGTGCATAGCAAACAACAACAATCAACCAATATCAACATCCCATTTTTATCGCAAACTTGGTTTAATAATTCAACAACAACAGAAATCATTCACAACTTACCTCCCAGTTATTGCAAACTCAGCTCTGATACCACCAAATGTAACCCCCTATTCCCGGTCTAGATGCTCAGTCGAACTGAGTGAGCTACAATAGGTTTGCCGAAGCAAACCAGAAAGAATCAACTTGAAAATACATCCATTTTTCCTTTATCTTGTCTAGATGAAAATTATTAACCTATGATGCACATGTTGGAAGCGGTTCGAATCCTACCCAAATTAGACATCAATAGAGAATTCAATTGCATTCTCGAACATTTATGGACCGAATTGTAAAACTAGCACACTAAAATGACTTTGATTAGAATTAAACCTATATTGAATCAATCAATTAAACCTAGATTGAATCATATTACCCAATTAAATCATAAAACCTCATTAGAAAACATATTTAGAGAGTCAAGAAATTGAGAATTTCAATAAAGAACTTTGATTAGAGGAGAAGAATGAAGATTATCTCTAATCCCTTTCTTTTCCCTTAATTGGCAAGATTGGATTGAAATCTTCAAGAAAACAAATGAAGATTGTTATAGAAATTCAAGGAAATCATTTAGAAATCAAGGTTGGGTGAAAATGAATAAATCTCTGGAGATTTTAGAAGAGAAAAACTAGTTTGGCTGATAAGAAAGTAGAGAGAAAAGTTGAGAGTAAAACGAAGTTACGTAAAAAATGTATTGTTTAACTAAACTCTTTTATTAAAATCCTTCCCATCCTTAATTATCATTTAATTAAAACATTTATTAAAAAGGCCTAAATTAGGGGAAATAGTTGATTAAAATAAAATAGCTCCTTAAAGATTCAAAGTTTTGACTCTTTACAAAACAGTCACCAAAATAGTTTTGCAAAAATTACATTTTAGACACTAATCCCCAAATATCACATTTACAAATTGTTTTTCCCAAAATTGATTTCACCATTAATAAATTTATATATAAAATAATTATTTTTGAACATTTTTCCATATTTTATCTCAGATAAAAATATTCAATCCCAAATCTAATTCAAATCTCTAACCCGATCCACCAAACCGTCTATTTAACCCACAAACCGCGAGGCCCAAAATCGGGGCATTACAATCGTGTCACACGCAACCAATTGAATTCTCCCACCATTCATCCACGCTAACTTTGACATCATCCTTGTAAGCTTGACCCAAACCAATGATCTTACTTTCGTATGAAAGAGAAGGTCCTTGATCGATGCCCTTTTCTCCTTGAACACCCTATCATTTCGAGCAATCCAAATGCTCCATAAGGCTGCGAAAATTGAGTTAAACCATAAACTTCTTGGTCAGCCTATAAAAGCAAATTCAAAGCAGAAATTATATAACCCATTAATGCCTCTCGCCTCCACCCAATTCACTCTCCACCATATGCAAAATGCATCCCAAAACTCCCCTACTGCTTTGCATCCAACAAAGACGTGATCTGCATCCTCAGTCCCATTGTTGCACTCCCCACATATACATTGTCCCTCCTCTTTTAGGACCCCTCTCCTCAACAAAAATTCCTTTGTGGGCAGTCGATCGAGTCTTAGCATCCAAGGGAAGTTCTTGATTTTAGCATCCAATTCCACATTGACAATCAGTTCAGACAACTTCTTAACAAAAACATACATGTTGTATCATAAATTCATATTATCTTATCGGGAAATTCAATGTACAAACTTACCTTGGAAATTGTCGCCTTCAATTCCTCTACTATGTGCCACTCCATGTCAAGTAAAGTTCTGGAAAACATAGCTTCCCATTTAACATTACTAAAAGCATTTTGTTCTGCAGCATTTGCAATCATTGTTCCTTTATTTCTTGCGAGTATGTACAATCGAGTAAAGGCGATGCGCAATGGTCTATCCCCACACCACATGTCCTCCCAAAATAATGATGTCCTACCATCCCTTACTTGCCATCTAGACGATTGAAAGTTCATCCACCCACTCACATCCACAAGTTTCCAATTGTTAATTATCCCTCTCCACACTATCGACATTATTTTCATCTTACAAGAATTAACCCGTATGTAGTCCAAAGAACTGTCGTATTTCAAATGTATCACTTTACACTAGAGGGCCGATCTCTCTGTAGCAAACCTCTGCCCCCATTTAGCGAGCAAGGATTTATTCTTCACATTTAGATTGCCAACTTTCACCCCACCTTTATTGCGAGGTAAACACACTTTCGACCAACTTACACGAGCCATTCTCTTGTTTTCCATAGTGCTTTCCCATAGAAATTGTCTTCTAATCTTCTTGATTTTTTGTAACACAGTTTCCGGAATCTCAAATAACAAAAAATAATAAAGTGGGGTGAGGACAATACTGAGTTTAGTAACACTACTTCCCTGCGAACGACAATTTCTGACATTTCCAGCTTGCTAACTTCATTTGAAATCTCTCTATCACTGGTGCCCAGGCTATAACCCTCCTCGAATATGCCCCAAGAGGGATGCCTATATAAGAAAATGGTAAGGTACGCGTAACGCAGCCACAAATCTAAGCCATGTTGGTTGCAACTTCTTCCTCAATCTTAATTCTGGCAAGGTATGACTTCTTAAAATTGATGCTCAAACCTAAACACAACTCAATGCATCTAAGAATTCTCTTCACATTAAAAATTATCATCTCTAAAGGTTTAAGGAAAAGGACCGTATCATCTGCGAATTGTAGATGTGTAAAGGATTCACCAGGTAACGCCTTCAAATGCCCTTGATCACTCCCAATTCCTCGACTTCTTCAAGAAGCAAGTGCATTACTTTTGTAACAATAATAAACAAAATTGGTGATAGAGTGTTGCCTTTCCTCAAGCTTCTCCTCATATGGAATTCCTTAGTAGGCAGCTCATTCACGAGAATCGAAACTTTCGATGAGGTAACACACTCTATGATTCATCCTCTCCATTTGAGCCTGGACCTCATTCCTATCAAAACCATGTCCAAAAACACCCAATGCATACAATCGTATCCTTTGGAAAAATACAATTTTATGACAACACCCCCCGAATCTACATCTTCATTCTTCATCGAGTGTATAATCTCATTGGCTATAAGAATGTCGTCGAATATATGTCGACCACTAAAAAAGCACACTGAGTGTCACTTATAATCTTCTCCATTACTACCCTCAATCGCCTCGACAACACCTTCATGATAATTTTATATATTGATCCGACCAAACTTATAGGCCTAAAGTCAGCAATGTCCACCAAATTGTTGATTTTAGGGATTAGAACTATGATTGATGAATTAACATTTGGATCCAACTTTTCAGTTCTATGGTATCTCCCCATAAGTGTAAGCAGATCTTCCTTCACCTGGAACGTCCCAGTTTTTGGCCTAGAGGTTTTTGGTTGGGTTCAGGGTCCGTTGGACCAAGACTAGGGACTCGGGTTAATTTCAGGATGAGATTAGTGATGACCTAGTTTGAGAGGTGATAAAAATATGGAAAAATTATCTAAAATCCTTTTTAATATAAATAAGAGTTCGGTGGAATCAATTTTGGAAAATGGCAATGGGAAGGTGGATATTTTACTTTAGTGACTAAATTATAAAAATTGAAAATTTTTAATGACTATTTTACAAAGAGTCAAAGCTTAGAATCTTTAGGGAGCTTAAAGTAATTTTAATCAGCTATTCCCTTAATTTGACTTGTTTTACATGTGATTTAATTAAAAGGATTTGACTAAAAAGTAAATTAATCTTTAAAACACATTTTGACGTAACTCTTATTTTCTTAAGACTTCTCTCTATTTTCTAAATAGAAAAACTACCTATTTTCTTCCAAAACTTCTTGAGATTTGTTGCTTTTCATTTTACTTTGATCCCACAATGATTTCTATGGATTTTCCTCTACTAGCTTCAATGGTTTCTTGAAGATTTTCAATATTAAGGGAAAAGCAAGGGATTAGAGGTAATCTTCATTCTTCTCCTCTAATAAAGGTTTTTTATTGAAATTCCCGAGTATTTGGCTCTTTAATTATGTTTCTTAATGAGGTTTCATGATTGATTTGAAGAAAATACTTAAATCAAGCTTTAATTAGTGATTTTGTGTAATTTTCGTAACGAATCTTCTTTGATGGGTTTATGTTTGTTTTTAATCATGATTTGGAAGTCTAATAATGTTAAGATAAGGGTTTAAGCATGGTAATCCCGAAACTATGTGAGTCTTTAGTTGTTTAGGTTGCTAGAATTGGGGTTTTTTGGTGTTGTGGTGGTTTTGTGAATGTTGGAGGTATAAGGTTGATTATATGATGATTTTGGATGTTAATCAATGATAATTGATGATTGAAAGTGTTAGGTTTTGGCATGGTTAAGTTTAGAGCTTAATCAATATTGTTTTTAGTTGTTTCAGATAGGCGATTGGTAGTTTTTGGCAAGGCAATGTGGTGGAATTGCTATTAGGAGATTTGAATGCATTGAGATGCATAATCCTCTATTATTATGTGGTTAAAATTGGGGAGAACTTTTCGATAGCAACTGTGAAGCTTTGGGAGCTTCAGACGCTTAGTTTTGCGTCAGCGAATCGAGGTTTCGCGTGTCATTGAGTGAGAACGTGGATTTCAGTTTTGAAATGTTTCAAAGGTGGTTTTGGGAACTTAGATGTAAGCTTGAAATGCATGTCTAAGTGCGGAAGTGAGTATAAGAAATTTCTCTCTTGGTTGTGCTATTATGAAATGGTTTTATGCACTTGCTTTTGAATTCATGTTACCTACTATTAAAGCATGTTTAAAGTATGTGGTTGACTATTTATAGTGTTAAATGATGAAGGAAGCACATGGTAAGTGATCCTTGTAAGTATATGACTTGTACTTGTGATTTAAAGCCTGGTTTGATGCTTTGATAAAAGGTTTTTTTTTATTTTTTGAAAACAATGAGGTTTGTGGTTAAATGTGATTTATATTAGCAAGTGATGTTATAAAAATGTTTTATGAATGTTATCGGATAGAGTTAGCCAGCTATAGTATTGAGTGCACTATAAATAAGTCGCCTTGGATGTCGAGGAGGTTGGTGTCCCGTCTCCATCCAACTACCCTAACGATCGAAGAGGTTGGTGTCCCATCACTCGTTAGTGGGTTAAGCATCTAACTGATGTTTGGGGTTGTTGTCCTCGCGGGGTTGGTGCCCCGTTGGTTGTGATTGTACCATTATTCCGTTTAAGATGGCTTGAAGTGTTATGAAAACACTTGTTGAATCCGCATATCCGATATGATATTTTGAGAATGGAACATGGTTAATGATCACTTGTAAGCCAATATAATTGATGATGTATCATGAAATGGTTTGTGTTGTAAAGTGTGATTTATACATGTTTACACTTTAAGCTTTGCATATGGTAGTTATGCATGGGAAGACTTAAATTGAATGTTAGCAATGGGACTTGCTATTGGTTCATGATACATGTTGTATTTTGTTTATTATGCTGGTTTTTTATTGTTAAAGTGCATGGATTTAAAGGCATGATTGTTTTCAAGTGATGATTTGAAGTAATTGAAATGAGATTTCAATGTGGATTTGGAAAATGGTTTTAAATGCATTGATGGTGTTTTGTTTCTGAGCACTCCTCACTAATCCTTGTGTGCTTACACTCTATTTTGTCCATCAATGTAGAGTATTGAGGTTCGGAAGGTAGCGAGGATCAAGGGATCAAGAGAGACTTCATTCTTGAAAGTATGCTTTCGGTTTAGACTATAAGTAATAAGGGCAATGGGGGATCCGTTATGTTTTTGAGAGATTTGTGTAAACACCCTATTTGAGCAAGTTTATATCGTTGTTTTAGACTCGTAAATGGCATTTGGTATTTGGTTTGTGCTTTGCTATGGTTTTTGGTATCTTGTTTGGTTGTGTTTCTAGGTTGCATGCCTATAGTTTCTCATTGATTCATATGCCATGTTTGGTTGAGAATTGATATTTGGAAATTTGTACATGTGTTAGAAGCATGTTCAGGTGGTTTGTGTATCATTAAAGAGTGTAAAACCAGCAAAATGAGACATTACAGGCCTAGGCGTATCGATACGTCTAAGGCTGTATCGATACGATGAGTTTGAAATGGGCACGATGTTTCGGTACAATGCATGGTGTATCGAAACAGGTTTGGCTAATTTGGTTATAGGAATTTCGTGTATCGACACACTTAAAATACCGTTTCGATACGGGTTTGTGTATCGAAACACCCAGAGCTATTTCGGTACAGGGCGTATTGATATAGGGTTGAGTGACCGATACGCTAAGCAATTATTTAGTTATTTAGAATCTTCTTGAAGTTTTATTTCTTATGTTTTAGTCATTGAATATTGTGGATGCAATTAAAAGAGTTTGAGTGATCGAATTGATCTGAGATTTGACACAGTAGCATGAAACATGACTAATTAAAGGATGGTAACTTAAAATTAAATGAATTCCATGTAGTTTGTTAAAATTACAAAATGGTCCATATTTCATGTTCTTAATCGATTGAATGTCAAATCAATGTTTGATTGAGTTGATGTTTCATTGTGAGTCTTATCACATAGGATGTTGATGTGCATCTAGACAAGATAAAAAGAAAAAATAGGGTCATTTATTGAGATAAACCTTCCGGTTTAATTCAATATTCCCTGTGTAACCTATTTGGTTCGGTCTCGCGTCTAGACTGGGTCGATAGGGTTACACTTGGTGGTATCAGAGCCAGGTTTCGAAAGATTAGGATGTTGGTAAGTTGATGTAATGTAATTGTGAATTGTACATTGTTGTTTGCATTGCACGGTGATTGTTATATACATGTTGTTGTGAATTGAATCTTGTTGATGCTATGCATGGTGTTTGCAATATGTGTATTAATTGCCTTATGTCATGTTGGAGGAAAATTGGGATGCCCATTGCCTTATTACTATAGTTTAAAAAGTTTTCTGAAAGGTTTTGATTCAGAAAGGAAGTCTTGGATCCTTGCTTGAAGCTGGCCTGAATGTATTGTTTTGTTTTGTTTATTATCATGCCTTAAATATTTCTTTTAGCACAATAGACCGAGGAGATAGTTGTGATCTGGTATGATTGTTGTTGACGTTGGGCAAGGAGTAGAGAAGTGTGTTGTATCTCCTAGGGGTTTTTCGCCCCGAAGTAAGTACAACATGCGCCAGTTGGGCGAGTTTTGGGTGACATGGCGCCTAGAATTTAGGTGATGCCTGCAGCTTGTGAAGCTGTCGTTGCTTGAATGCATGAGATTGCACCAGCTGTTGGACGACTGTGAGTTGTTGTTAAGGCTCTTTTATAGTTTGGAAGTAGTTGAGTTTCGAGGGTTGACACCCGAGGTATCCGTAGAGTGGATAGATTGTACTATTGGGATTATGGAACTAAAGGGGTGTAATGATGATCGTAGGTTGAAGATGTGTCATGTTTTAGTTGCAAAGAGATGTGTACATCTGGTGGACAACTGTGGTCGTGGGCATAGTACCCGGTGAAGTAACCTGGGAGTTCTTTCGAATTGTCTTTGTGAAGAAGTATATGTGAATTAGATATTTTTATGACAATGAATGTGAATTCAAGGCTTTGGTTCAAGGAAGAATGTATATGGTCAATTTTGAGGTATAGTTTATTCAGTTGAACTGGTATGCTCCTGAATGGATATTGGATTTGAGACATCTTTGTGACTGATTCGGTTACAAATAGGTATCGGATGTTAGGTTATACATGTTGGCTTTTGGCTACACCGTTTTCGATGTGTTGGTTACGCATGTGAAGATCTTTGAGCGGAATCAGGGTTTATCGGCTTGTGTCGGAGTTCTAACCCTGGGAAGAAAGTTGCAGACTCTAGTTTTGGTAGTAGTTAGTTTAAGAATAAACATGATAAAAAGGTATTGCTTGAGTTGAGGCGAGGTGGTGGTGGTGTTGGGGGAGGATCATAGGGTCAGTGTATCCAGGCTAGAGTAGCTTTTAATACCTATTAAGTATGTGGATCATGTGATCACATGAGGCGAGATTGTCCACATTTGATCCGTGGGGTACAGACATTTGCGCCTGTTGTGGCTAACGCTTGTGTGAGTTGTGGTTGGAACGATCGTCTTAGAAGTGTTAGATGTGGGAATGCATGTAACTAGTTCTTTTGGTGAAACGGTTGTTACAAGAAGGTTGTTTAAGAGATGTCCTTTATCTGTTCAAGGTCATGTGTTTGCGGTTGATTTAATGGAGTTGCCTTTTAATGGTTTTGATGTAATCCTTGGTATGGATTGGTTGTCCAAACATCGGGATGTGGTTGATTTTGAGATCAAGCGAGTTACCTTAAAACTTGCTGATGATTACGAAGTGGTAATCGTGGGTTAGAATGTTAAATTCTTGTCCAATGTTGTTTCGGCTCTAGAAGCGAATCGTTTGATAGAATCAGGTTGCGAGGCTTTCTTAGCTTATGTTATGAATCCGGGATCAAAGAAAGTGCGTGTTCAAAACATATGTACGGTATGTGAGTTTTTGGGCGTATTTCTGGAGGAATTACCTAGTTTGCCTCTGAATAGAGAGGTTGAGTTTGGCATTGGGTTGTACAAAAATACAACTTCAGTGTCTATTACTCCCTATCGTATGGCACCAAAGGAATTAAAAGAGTTGAAGACGCAACTTTAGAAGTTGCTTGATCGAGGGTTTATTAGGCCTAGGGTTTCACCTTGGGGTGCATCGGTACTGTTTGTGAAAAAATACAGATGGAACGATGCAAAAGTGTATTGATTATTGGCAATTGAACAAGTTGATGATTAAGAGCAAGTACCCTTTGCCAAGGATTGATGATTTGTTTGATCAGATTTTAAGTGCTTCGGTGTTTTCTAAGATTGATTTGAGGTCTGGGTGTTATCAGTTGAATGCGAAGGATGTGGACGTGCCTAAAACAACTTTTCATACGATGTACGAGCATTATAAGTTCTTGGTGATGCCGTTTGGTTTGACAAATACGCTTGTTGTATTTATGGATATGATGAATTGTGTGTTTCATGAATTCTTGGACCAGTTTGTGGTTGTTTTATTGATTATATCCTTGTGTACTCTCGTATCGAGAAGGATCATGATAAACATTGCAGATTGTGTTGCAAGCTTTATTGGATAATCAGTCGTATGCCAAGTTGAGTAAATCTGAGTTTTGGCATAGAGAAGTTGTCTTTCTTGGAGATGTTGTGTCAGTCAAGGGTATTCGGGTTGATCCACATAAGATCGAGGTGGTGATGGGTTGGAAGTCACCTAAATCTGTGTCAGAAGTCCGTAGTTTTCTTGGGGTGGTTGGTTATTACCGTAGGTTTGTGGATGGTTTTTCGAAGATTGCTGCTCCATTAACTAAGTTGTTGCAAAAGAATATTCACTTTGAGTGGACGGAAGATAGAAAATGAGCTTTCGAGAATTTGAAGGAAGCTTTAACGCAAGCTCCTACCTTGATTCAACTTGAGTCGGGTAACGAGTTTGTGGTTTATAGTGATGTATCATATGTTGGTTTGGGTTGTGTGTTAATGCAAGGTGGAAAGGTTGTGGCTTATGCATCTAGACAATTGAATGTGCACGAGCGCAACTATCCTACCCATGATCTTGAGCTTGTCGTCGTTGTGTTTGCTTTGAAAATTTGGAGGCATTATCTTTATGGTGAGAAATGTGTTGTTTATACAGATCATACGAGTTTAAAGTATTTGATGACACAAAAGGATTTGAATCTTAGGCAACGTAGATGGTTAGAGTTTCTTAAGGATTATGATTTGACGATTGAGTATCATCCGGGAAAAGCTAATGTGGTAGTCGATGCTTTAAGTAGAAAGGTTGCGGTTGAGTTGAAAGCCATGTTTGCACGGTTGAGTCTGACACAAGATGGAGGTTTGTTGGCCGAGTTGCAAGTTAAGCCATCTTTGTCACGGTTGATTAAGGAAAAGAAACCTTATGATGAGCAGTTAGTACCGCATGTTAAGGATATTACGAATGGGAATCTGACAGATTTTCGTTTTAATGATGATGGAGTGTTGTGTTTCAAGGATCAGATAGTAGTGCCTAATGATGATGAGTTGAGGCGTACTATTCTGACCGAAGCGTATAGTAGTCCCTTTGTTATGCATCCTGGTAGTACTAAGATATATCAAGGCTTGAAGGAAGTGTATTATTGGGTGGGTTTAATGCAAGATGTGGCTGATTTTGTTGCCAAGTGCATGGTGTGTCAGTGTGTTAAGGCTGAACATCAGTTTCTTTCCGAGTTGTTGCAACCTTTGAGGATACCGAAATGGAAATGGGAGAGAATCACCATGGATTTTGTGTCTGGTTTGTCGTTAACACCAACCAAGAAAGATTCCATTTGGGTAATTGTTGATCGGTTTACGAAGTGTGCTCATTTTGTGCATGTGCATACGACATATGCTTTGGATAAGTTAGCGGATTTGTACATTGTTGAGATGTTGTGTTATTGGATTCCAAGGAACCTGGGAGAAACAGTTGCCTTTGGTGGAGTTTGCGTATAGTAAAAGTTATCAAGCTAGTATACAAATGGCACCGTATGAGGTTTTGTATGGTAGAAGGTGGCGTACGCCTTTGTGTTGGGCTGAGGTTAGGGAAAAGTATGTTTCCTTGCCTGATGTGTTAAAAGGCACAAATGAGAAAGTGAAGTTTATTTTTGATTGTTTAAAAGCTCCCTCAGATCATCAAAAATCTTACGCGGATTTAAAGCATATGGAGATTGAGTTTGCAGTCGGTGATCGCGTGTTTTTAAAAGTGTCACCTTGGAAGAAGGCGATGAGGTTTGCAAGTAAGGGTATGCTTAGTCCAAGGTTTATTGGACCATATAAAGTTGTAGAGCGTGTTGATCCTGTTGCGTATCGGCTGAGGATATCTCCTGAGTTGGAGAAAATTCATTTTTTGTTTCATGTGTCGATGTTGCAGAGGTATAGACCAGATTCGTCGCATGTTATGTCAGTTGAGGATATTGAGTTGCGACTGAATTTGTCTTATGATGAGGAACTTGTTGAGATTCTTGATTCTAGTAGTAAAGTTCTCTGTGGTAAGATGATTGAACTTGGAAAGGTGCTGTGGCGACATCGAGGTTTTGAGGAAGCCACGTGCGAAAGCAAGGCGGATATGTTAAAACGGTTTCCGCACCTTTTTCCTCTAGGTAAAATTTCGAGGGTGAAATTTCTTAAGTGGGGGAGAGTTGTAACGCCTCGATTTTGGGCCTAGAGGTTTTTGGTTGGGTTCAGGGTCCATTGGACCGAGACTATGGACTCTGGTTAGTTACGGGATAAGTTCAGGGAAAACCTAGTTCGGGAGGTGATTTAAATATGGAAAATTATCTAAAATCCTTTTTAAATAAAAATAAGGGTTTGGTGGAATCAATTTGGGAAAATGGTAAATGGAAGGTGGACATTTCACTTTAGTGACTAAATTGTAAAAATTGAAAACTGTTTTAATGACTATTTTGCAAAGAGTCAAAGCTTAGAATCTTTAGGGAGCTTAATGTAATTTTAATTAACTATTCCCTTAATTTGACTTGTTTTACATGTGATTTAATTAAAAGGATTAAAAAGGATTTGACTAAAGAGGTAGCTAATCTTTAAAACACATTTTGACGTTACTCCCATTTTCTCAAGACTTCTCTCTATTTTCTCATCATCCAAACTACCTATTTTCTTCCAAAACTTCCAGATATTTATTCCTTTTCATTTTACTTTGATCTCCAAATGATTTCCATGAATTTTCCTCTACCAGCTTCAATAGTTTCTTGAAGATTTTTAATCAAATCTTGTCAATTAAGGGAAAAGCAAGGGATTAGAGGTAATCTTCATTCTTCTCCTCTAATCAAGCTTCTTTATTGAAATTCCCAAGTATTTGGCTCTTTAATTATGTTTCTTAATGAGATTTCATGATTGATTTGAAGAAAATACTTAAATCAAGCTTTAATTGGTGATTTTGTGTAATTTTCGTAATGGATATGTTTTGTTGGGTTTAAGGTTGTTTCTAATCATGATTTGGAAGTCTAATAATGTTAAGATAAGGGTTTAAGCATGGTAATTCTGAAATTATGTGAGTCTTTAGTTGTTTAGGTTGCTAGAATTGGGTTTTTGTAGTGTTGTGGATGTTTTGTGAATGTTGGAGGTATAAGGTTGATTATATGATGATTTTGGATGTTAATCAATGATAATTGATGATTGAAAGTGTTAGGTTTTGTCTGGGTTAAGTTTAGAGGTTAATCAATGTTGTTTTTGGTTGTTTTAGATAGGCGATTGGTAGTTTTTGGCAAGGCAATGTGGTGGAATCGCTAGCTGGAGTTTTGAATGCATTGAGATGCATTAATCCTCTATTATTATGTGGTAAAAACAGAGGAGAACATTTCGGAAGCAACCGTTGAAGCTTTGGGAGCTTCGGGCGCTTAGTTTCGCGTCGGCGAATCGAGGTTTTGCATGTGGGTAAGTGAGAACGTTGATTTCAGCTTTGAAATGTTTTAAAGGTGGTTTTTGGAACTTAGATGTAAGGTTGAAATGCTTGTCTAAGTTCAGAAGTAAGTATAATGAATTTCTCTCTCAGTTGTGCTATTATGAAATGGTTTTATGCACATGGTTTTGAATTCATTTTACCTATTGTTAAAGCATGTTTAAAGTATGTGATTTACTATATTTAGTGTTAAATGATGAAGGATGCACATGGTAAGTGATCCTTGTAAGTGTATGACTTGTACTTGTGATTTAAAACATTATTTGATGCTTTGATAAAAAGGTTTTTTGTTGATGCTTTGAAAACAGTGAGGTATGTGGTTAAATGTGAATTATATTGGCAAGTGATGTTAAGAAAATGGTTTATAAATGTTATCGGATATAGTTAGTCGGTTATAGGATTGAGTGCACTATAAATAAGTTGCCTTGGATGTCGAGGAGGTTGGTGTTCCGTCTCCATCCAAGTACCCTAACGATTGAGGAGGTTGGTGTTTCGTCTCTTGTTAGTGGGTTAAGCATCTAACCTATGTTTGGGGTTGTTATCCTTTGGAGTTGGTGTCCCCGTTGGTTGTGATTGTACCATTTGGTTGTGATTGTACCATTATTCTGGTTAAGATGGCTTGAAGTGTTATGAAAATACTTGTTGAATCCGCGTATCTGATATGATATTTTGAGAATGGAATATGGTTAATGATCACTTGTAAGCCAATATTATTAATGATGTATCATGAAATGGTTTGTGTTGTAAAATTTGATTTATACATGTTTACTCTTTAAGCTTTGCATATGGTAGTTATGCATGGGAAGGCTTAAATTGAGTGTTAGCAATGGGACTTGGTGTTGGTTCATGATACATGTTGCATATGGTTTATTATGTTGGTTTTTTATTGTTAAAGTGCATGACTTTAAAGGAATGATGGTTTTCATGTGATGATTTGAAGTAATTGAAATGTGATTTCAATGTGGATTTAAAAAATGGTTTTAAATGCATTTATGGTGTTTTGTTTTTTAGCACTCCTCACTAAACCTTGTGTGCTTACGCTCTAGTTTGTCCATCGATGTAGAGAATTGAGGTTCGGAAGGCAGCGAGGAGCAAGGGATCAAGAGAGACTTTATTCTTTAAAGTATGTTTCCGGTTTAAACTATAAGTAATATGGGCAATGGGGGATCCGTTGTATTTTTTGGAGATTTGCGTAAACTCCTTGTTTGAGCAAGTTTATATCGCTATTTTAGACTTATAAATGGCCTTTGGCATTTTGTTTGTGCTTTGCTATGATTTTTGGTATCTTGTTTGGCTTGGTTTCTAGGTTGCATGCCTATAGTTTATCTTTGATGCATATGTCATGTTTGGTTGAGAATTGATATTTGGAAATGTTGTGCACATGTTAGAAGCATGTTCGGGTGGTTTGAGTTACACTAAAGAGTCTAAAACTAGAAAAATGAGGCATTACAGGCCCAGGTGTATCGATATGCCTAAGGTTGTTTCGATACGGTGAGTCTAAAATGGGCTCGGTGTTTCGGTACAGTGCTTGGTGTATCGAAATAGGCTTGGTTAATTTGGTTACTAGAATTTCGTGTATCGATACGCTTAAAAGACCGTTTCGGTACGGGTTCATGTATCGAAACACCTAGAGCTACTTCAATACAGGATGTGTCGATACAGGGTTGAGTGTACCGATACGCTAAGCAGTTATTTAGTTATTTGGAATCTTCTTGAAGTTCTATTTCTTATGTTTTAGTCCTTGTATGTTATGGATGCAATTAACAGAGTTTGAGTGATCGAATTGAGTTGAGATTTGACACAATAGCATGAAATATGACTAACTAAAGGATGGTAACTTAAAATTAAATTAAGTCCCTGTAGTTTGTTGAAATTACACAATGGTCTATATTTCATGTTCTTAATCAATTGAATGTCAAAATTATGTTTTATTGAATTGATGTTTCTTCTGTTGCGAGTCTTATCACATAGGATGTTAATGTGCATCTAGAAAAGATAAAAAGAAAAAAATGGATCATTTATTGGGGTAAACCTGGATAACTCGTTCGGTTCAGTCTCGTGTCCAGGCCAGGTCGAGGGGTTACATCACCTCTTCCCAACAACATTTGAAGAACTTCAAGTTATATCCATTTGGCCCTTGGAATCTTAGCAACACCAAATTACCCCTTTCACTTGCTCCAAGGAGAAAGGTTCTTCAAGTTTTGACTCCTCCTCAAGAGTAATCCTCTTATATCTTAATTACGCCACTACCCTCCACGCTCTCCTCTTGCAACTAAAATGATTACTGAATTAATTGAATAACACGTTTTGCATACTCTTAGGATCATTATAGCTTTTGTTACCAATCTTTAAACCTTGCATTGTCCTTCCTTTCGCAACTGCATTGTGAAAGAAAGCGTTATTCGAATCACCCAGTTTAAGCCAGTTTGTTCTCGACTTTTTCTTCCATAACTCCTTTTGTATCTTCAAATTCTCCCGCAGATAAATTTGTGGTTGCCTTAATTCTGCAATAATCTCGTCATTGGTGCTGCCATCCCCCTCTGTATCCTCCAAATTACTAATTTTCTCCTATAATTCCTCGAATTTAGCATCAGAATTCTCGCATGATTCGAATTCCACTTCTAACATTCCTTTTAAGATTTTAGTTTCGACATAAGTTCAACTTTGGGACTCTCTCCTTCTACAAACACATCCTTTATCAGCTCATGACATTCCCCTTTTAAAGCCCTCTATCGGCATTAATTATGGCATGGATCTAGAAGCATTGATTAAAAAAGAAGATATATTGTCGCCTGAAGTCGAGAGGTCGAAGAATATTGTCTCCATGATCTAAAAGGTCGTCGAGAGGTGAAAGGTCATCGTGGAATATGAACGGTCACTAGAAGCACGAATGTCGAACATTCATAATCACATTAGGATGTAGTTCTCCTTCTACTTTTCGATTTTTACAAAAATGAAAATAAAAGAAACAAAGTGAGGATGTTAACCGAGTGGTTAAAGAATTTGCTTTGTTTGTTGTTGGTTATAATGACTTGCATGTTGTTTTATTTGTTTTGTTGCTTTTACTTTATGCTAATCATATGGTGACATGTGTCACCACCTAATTGGCCAAAAATAAATTTATTGATTTTTAAAAATTAAAATAAAATAATGACCATATTTATAGAATATGTTGGTAATGGAACCAAATGTGTAATTATACAAATTTTTGTTAGCTGCCACATCACTTCCTCTGTTAAATTTTAACGGTAGATGGCTTGATTGATACCACTTAAATAGTTAGGTAATCAAATCGACAAAATTAAAATTATAGTGGTCATATCGAAACTAATCTAATAATTAGGTGGTCATTTAAGTAGTTTACCCTTATTTATAATAATAAAAATCTAACTATTCATCTATGCACAGATAAAAAACACAAATTCTTCAAATCTTTGCAGCCACCACTCTCTCATTCAAACTATCACTCCTTTTCGTTTTCTCTCCCTTTGAACCCCCAAGAACCCAACAGAAGAAAGACAAGAAACGAGTTCAGAGAAGACTTGTATCTCCCTAGTAATCTGAGCTTGACTCGGCTCATTAAGAACTCGAGCCGAGTTCAATCGAGTCGAGTATTGACTGAGCTTTAATCGAGTAGAACTTGAGTAGCTCGCGATCTGTCTCGTCTCATTTAAAACTCTGCTAGGAAAAAACTTTGATACACAGGGTGTTAGTTTAAGGTTTAGAGGTTTAGGCGGATGAGTTTAGAATTCATGATTTAGATTTTAGGGTTTAGGACTTATGTTTTAGGGTTTTAGGTTTAGGAATTTAGATTTTAAATTTAAAAAATATAAAATTTTAGTATATTATATTTTCGAGTCGAGTATCAAGTAGCTCGATTCGGCTCATTAAGAACTCAAGCCGATTTCGAGCTTGAGTCGAGTCCAATCTAGTCGAGTGTTGACCAAGCTTTAATCGAGTCGAACTCGAGTAGCTTGCGATCTGTCTCGTCTTATTTACAACCCTAATTAGGATGAGGTAGAAATAGTAAATTTTAAATAATATATAATGACTTATTAGTATTTAAACTTAAAATTCATAAGACAATGTCTAGTTTGTCTAATATTTGAACTTATAAGGACCAAAGTCGATTATTAGGGGAACACCATGACCGACTGCTCTGGGCCCTTAACCAGCCTAGGCCGTAAAAATTAATTGTTCTTATTTTCTATATGTTATTTTTAATTAATCAAAAGAATAAATTAATCTAACATTAAAATTTAATTCTCTTTCCTAAATCTCAAAATTTAATTTCCCCCAAATTTAATTATCTTTATTCTTCTCTAATCTAACGATAAAAAAATAAATGATACATTATTCTTTAATTTTTGTATTTATTAGTCAAACCAAGCTCCATATCATACCCACGGTTTAATTTCTTCAATTTTTCTTAACAAAGCAATGAAAATAATATGTTTATGCGGTTTACTAATGAAATATTAAATTAATTGTTTAAAGTATTTAGAAATCATGTGAAATATTAAATTTATTGTCCAAGGTAATGGGATATTGCTCTATAGGAGGTCCATTTTTTATTTTTTGCTCAGGGTCCTGAAAATGTCCAAAACGGCCCTAATAAGGATATAAATTTTTATTAGGCTGAGAAACAGAATCATCCTTCTTTAGTTTAGCCCCTGCTTAATTACATATTAAATATTTTTTTTGTATTTTTTAATTTAAATACTTATTTTATAAGGAACAAAATACTATATGACTAAAATTTATCAAATGTATAAAATTTTCATTAGGGTCAAGGCCTTCGCCCTAGAACCCATATGTGGCCAAGGAGAAAAAAATTTACTCAGTGGGTAACCTACCCGCCTGTATTTATTTAATAATTTTATAGAAAGCATACATGTTAAATAATACGTTAGTTAATGTTCATTTTTTGTCAATTCAAACATTTTTAATAATATTTTCTGTTATTTTTTCACTTATATGATATAAATTTTAGGAAATACTCATAATCTTATTTTTTACGTTTATTTATTTTTAAATGATTACAAATATTTTATTTTCATAGATGATTATATAATTTTATTTTTTAAATTTAGATAAAATTATTGTCTAGAAAAAAATAAATCAAATACTCTTAGTCTACCATCTCTTTCTATCCTATTCATTGTCCCCTTCACGGATTATTGTCACGTAACTTTAATTAATTATGTTTTTTTTATATTATGCCCTATTTACATCTAACAAAATCTAATTTTTATTTTTAATGTACAATAATTATATAATCTATTAAGCTAAAATGTTCCATATATTATATGTTACTTATAGATTTAGTTCTTGTTAACCAATTTGATAACTTTAAGCCATATAATTTAATTATATTGTCTTTGTATTATTAGTCAATTGAAATTTCAAATTTTAAAAAGTTCATGAATCGAACCCAACGAGTGATCTCATTTTCCAATTGGATAAATTTAAGTCATATGATTTAGTTATAATGTCTTGGTATTATGAGTGGATTGAAATTTAAAAAAAAATAAAAAGTATGAATCGAACCCAATGAGTGGTCTTAGTGGAAAGGGAGATTATATTATGCTTATCTTAAGGTTATGGGTTCGCACGCAAGCACACGCGCGCGCACACACACATATCACACCAATTTTATTTTTTTTAAATACATTAATCAAAACTACCAAAATTAGAATATATGAACTATTGACTTGTGTGTTTTAAAAGAACAAAAATCAACTATTTCATCTTAATTTCGAAATATTATATTTCTTCAAGGGCTATTATTTGAAGCAAGGTCAAACTAGTTGATCCGAAAATTAGCAGAACATGATATTATGACGGGTCAAAATATTATTTTAGTTAACTTAGTTTCTCTTCTTATTATATTAAAAATATATATTCTAATAAAAATAAAATATTAATTATATTATCTTTATAGTTATGAAAATTGTTTATGTGGTAAAGATGTATTAATTGTATTGTAATTATAATCTTAAAAATTATTCACCAAACTTAAAAGAGATATTAATTGTATTGTATTTATTACTTAATAAAATATATATTGTATTACATTTATTAGTTAGCAAATCATGTGCCACATAAATTAGGTAATCTACTCCGTAGGTGAATGTAGCATTGCCATGTGGCCAAGCTTTTGTTGCTAAAAGATACAAAACTCTTGGCCTCATCATGCAAATAATGATACTTATGCTTCATTTAACTTCAATTTTCTTTGCTTCTTTCCAGAAATTATTAGATGAATTTATTTTAGCACGTCATTTATGGTCACACTCAATAAAGTTCATATTATCTTTTGAACTTTTAAATAACTATCTATTTTTTATTGACATGTAAGAAAGAGATAAAGATTCACCTTAGAAAGAAATAAGATGAATGAATCTTATTGGCTGAGACCACGAATGACATGGTGAGCCATATCTATCTAATAATTTTTCGCTTCTTTGTGGTTCAACCTGAAAAATATACTTATCTTTTGCGGCAAAGATGAAAATATCTCCAATGAAGCTCAAACCTACATTCTTTATTCTCTTCCGTACATTGCCGCTCAATCTATTTTATTATGTTCCACTCTGTCCATTCTTCTCCACATTTCCATTAACTACCTTCTTGTTTTTGTACTCAACCTCAACATCAAAGGTGTTGCTTTAGGCTCGGTTTGGATGAATATAAATCTCGTCTATTCGTTGATTATTTACGTGAAAATATCTGGTGGTGTTATGAAATCATGATTTTGTTATGTGGGTTGTTGTTGAATCCACAAGCAACAATTGCTTCAATGGGCATTTTGATTCGGACAACAGCATTGATATACATTTTCCCATCTTCCTTAAGCTTTGGTGTGTCCACTAGAGTTGGAAATGAACTTGGAGCTAACAATCCAAACAAAGAAAACCTTGTCGCAATGTCGGCTTCTCATCGACCTCGGTACTTAGGCTTTCGGCATTGATTTTCGCTATATCAGTAAGAAAGAAATGGGCTACGATTAAGCGTTGCGCACCACGCGCCCGCAAATCTGTTTCTCTCGAGCCAAAACTCGTGAGCCTCAATCGGCGATTTGTTTCCCTGCCCCAGCATTAGTGAATCGGTTATGGGTGAGTGTGGCTTTGCCCCTCGACTATCGACCGTCCTTTGTCGGCGTCTTGCAGTGTTCGACGTGGATTGGAGGTTTGCTCATCGGAGTCGCGGCTGGGCCTGAGTAGGATCTGGGTGCTTCCCTTCTGCTGCTTAGCGGAGCAGGGACGACAGAAAAGAAGCGGGGTTTTGGTCGCGTCTGGGTCCTGCGTTGCAGCAAGGTGTTGGAAGGCAACTCTTCTGACGGGTTGTTGACATTGGTAATATTTTTTCCCTTACGTTTCCTTTGTGTCGAATCCCCAGCTTCTGGTGTGCTTTCCCCTTCCCCCGCCTCTTCCCGATTCCTGGTGGTCTTGCCCTTTCTTTCGCTGGTGGCGTTTCTTTCTTCAATTTCCTGTGTGAACTTAATCTTGTCGGTGGCTTTCCTGTCTGATATTTTGAGGTTGATGTTGTTGTGTGGGTCTGTGCTCTTAGTGTATGGTTGATTGTTTGCTTTCGATCCCTTTCATTATTGTTTTTTGATCCGAAGTTTCTGGACTGGAAGAGCCGGCGGTTGGTTAGGAGACATCTGGTTTTTGGATCTGCGACCGATTGTCCAGGGAGTTTGGTTTTCCCAGCGTTCTGCTGGAATTCGATTTTGCTTCTCGCATTTTGGTCTATTCAGTTGAGATTTGGTTGGGTTTTTTATATGGTTTTCTTGGAGTTAATGTCAGTTTGATTGGGTCATGGGCCCCGAAGAACTGCCAGTAAGGTGTGATGTCTCGACAGTTCTTTGATCAATCCATAGAGCTGAGACCCAATTCATCCATCTGTATGTGTTCTTAGCTGGTTGCGGTCTGGTGGTGCTTGTTTTATGTTGAAGTAGCAAGAGGAAATGGTCGGATACAATGTATGGAATGTTCGAGGATTGGGAAACAGGAAGACTGTTCGGGCATTGAGAAATTCAACTTCAAAACACAAACCTTCTATAATGTTCCTAAGTGAGATGAAACAGAAAAAACGGTATCTCGAGAAGATCAAAATGAAAATGAAAATGGAGCATTCCTTTTACGTTGAACCGCAAGGGTTAGCGGGTGGTTTAGCCCTTTGGTGGACGGGAGAAGCAAAAATTAGTATCCTGAGCCATGGGCAAAATTTCATTGATACCGAGGTGGATTTCTTTGAAGGGGAGAAATGGTTCGGCACCTTTATTTATGGTCCGCCGCGTAGAGAGGAAAGGCAAGCCTTTTGGATGGAAATGTCAGAACTCAGAAGCTCTACGAATGTCAAATGGCTCATCATTGAGGATTTCAATACGGTGCTTAGACAAGAGGAGAAGGAAGAGGAAATCCGGTCATCCCTGAGGAGGCAAAATGGTTGAATGATCTTGTGAACTTGGTTGGTCTCGTTGAAATGCCCATAAAAGGTGGAAATTTCACGTGGTTCAACCAAAGAAGTGAGGATAACTCCATCCTCGAAAAACTCGATCGTATTTTGTGTCCTGCTGAGTGGAGCCTAGATTCCCCCAAAGCTATAGGGGTTATGGAGATTGCCATTTCTTTGGACCACGCCCCTATTGTTCTTCTCACAAAGGGCGCCTCTAGGAAATATAAAAAGGATTTCAAGTTCGAAACCAAATGGTTGTTGGAAGAGGATTGCTCTCAAACGGTCTTTAAGGGATGGGATAGCTCGCCGGGAGAAAGAGTGGTCACCAGGTTTAGAAGGAAAGTCCAAAACACTCAGAGAGCCCTTCTCAGATGGAACAAGGAGAAGATGAAACCGAGAAATGAGAAGAAACGACATTTGATGACCTTGATGAAACATCATCAAGGAAGGAAGCTTACAGAAGCAGAATTAAAAGACTATAGTAAGCTTAAAAAGGAGTTAGATGCGGAGTGGGAAAGTGAGGAAAGGTACTGGCACCAACGGTCCAGGGTAAACTGGCTGAAATGAGGAGATAGAAACACCAAGTTTTTCCACGCTACTACCATCCAACATCGCAGAGCCAATTCCATGGTGAAGGTGAAAAGGGACAATGGATCTTGGATCGAGGAAACAGAAGACATAGCCTCCTATCTTCAGCAACACTTTCAAAAGGTTTTCACCAAAGACGATTCGGTTAATTTTCTTGGCCTAAGTGACTATATCCCCAGGTTGGTATCGAAGGATATGAATGCTGAATTGTGCAAAGATGTGTCGGAAGAAGAGATCAGAGAGGCGGTTTTTAATATGGGGGCTACAAAAGCTCCTGGCCCAGATGGTTTTCCTGGGTGCTTCTATCAGACCTACTGGGAAACGGTGAAGGACGATCTTATTGGGATGGTATCATCTTTTTCCAAGGAAGGAGACATGTATGTTGGACTCAATAAGACAAATTTAGTTCTCATTCCGAAAAAGACTAATCCTACCGAGGTTTCTCACTTCAGACCAATTAGCCTATGCAATTTTACTCTTAAAGTCATCACCAAGATTTTGGCATCGCGGTTGAAAGTTTCCCTCCCGAAGCTCATCCCTCAATCTCAATCAGCGTTTGTTCAAGGCCGAACAATCCATGATAACATCGTTCTTGCGAACGAGGCCTTTCATGCTATCAAGCGAACAAGGAAGGGGAAAAGGGGCTCATGGCTCTTAAGATTGACCTCGAAAAAGCTTATAACAAGGTTGATTGGGGCCTTCTTCACTTTGTTCTGATCAGTCTAGGTTTCAATGACTGGTGGATTAGCAGGGTCATGCAGTGTGTAACGACAGTTTCCTTCTCCTTGGTCATAAATGGTGAACACACTGGCAATTCAGAGTTGAGAGAGGGTTGCGGTAGGGTGACCCCTTATCTCCCTTTCTGTTCACGTTCGTTTTAAGCATTCTATCCTGGATTATTGAAAAAGAATTAGAGAGGAATACGTTCACAGGCCTGAGAATCAAAAGGAGATGCCAAATTTTGAGTCATCTTCTCTTCGCTGATGATTGCTTGTTGTTCTCGGAAGCAAATGAAGAAAACTGTGCAGCTGCTATTCGAATACTGTGGTTGTTCCAATCGACTACAGGGCAGATTGTAAACTTCTAGAAATCATCGGTGTTTTTCTCCCCCAATATCAGCAACAACCTCAACATGCATCTGTCAAATGTTTTGGGGTTCAAACATATGGAGGAGGAAGCTAGATATCTTGGTCTTTCGTCCTTTTGGGGACGCAGCAAGAATGATGCATTGGGATTCATCAGAGAGCGAGTTCAAAATAGACTGAGAGGGTGGAAAACTAAATTCTTGAATATGGCTGGCAAGGAAGTTCTTATCAAGGCAGTGGCACAAGCCATCCCTACATATGTGATGCAATGCTTTCTGCTTCCTGTTACCTTCTGTGATGAGCTCTGTTCGATGGTTGCGAATTTCTGGTGGAACAATTGTGCGGATAAGGAGAAAAGTATCCATTGGATTAACTGGAGGGATCTATGTCTCCCAAAGGATCAAGGAGGAATGGGTTTTCGTAACCTTAGAGCCTTTAATAAAGCTCTCATCGCAAAATTGGCTTGGAAAGTGCTTAAGAAACCGGAATCCTTTCTTGCTCAGATGCTCGGGGGAATTTACTATCCAGACGGCAACATCTTCGATGCACCAAACTTGACCAATCCACCTTGGGCCTGGTCAGGAATTAGAGAAGGGTTCAAGGTAATTAAGGAGAGAGGTATTTGGAGAGTTGGAAATGGGAAGTATATCTTGACCTGGAAAGACAACTGGATCCCGAAACTCCCCAATTTCAGGATTCACTCAAAGCCGTCTTTAGAGGTCTCTTATCCTACTGTGTTCAGTCTCATGAATCCGGATCTTCGCTCGTGGAATAAGTCTATGATTGAAAATCTATTTGATTTTGAAGAAGAAAAGGCTATTCTTTGGAAACTGTGCCACAACATAGTTCCGACCAAAGGTATTTTGGCGTCTAGGTTTCATGGCAAACTTCAGGACTCAGATTGTTGTCCTCGATGTGGGGAAAGAGGGGAATCGATAGAGCATCTTATGTTCTTCTGCCCTTTTGCACAGGCAGTCCGGAAAGAGTCTGGTTTTAACTACTCCCCGTCTCCCCTTGGTTTCCTGGGTTTTCCGAAATGGTGGAACAAGATACATGATTTCCGTCAATCAAGAAAGTTTGATGATGGTTGTGCACTTATTGCTTTCCTAATGTGGTCTCTGTGGAAATCGAGGAACGCGTGGGTTTTTGAAAGAGACAAAAATTTTCAATGGGATGTATGGCTGCGAGCGGAATGAGCTTTCTTGGAATACCACCACCATACCTCCTTCAGTCAACCAAAGAAACCTCATTCCCCCCAGGAACCGAGGCGTTGGTCCTTACCCCCCGACTGGCTCTTAAGATCAATTGTGACGCTGCTTTCGACGCCCAATCAGGGAAAGCTTCAGCTGCGGTTGTCACATGGGATTGCTCAGGGGCTTTCATCCAAGGAATCCCGGACTCCTTCGTGGCCCCATCTGCTGAAGTGGCGGAAGTTTTGGCCATTAGACTTGGGGTTTCTTTGGCCCTGAGGAATGGTTTCAGCAATATTATTTTGCAAGCTGACTGTAAGGTAGCTATTACCAGGCTTATTGGGGGATCTTTGTTGGCATGGGCTACTTCTTCTGTGGAGGAGGATATTAGGTCTTTAGCTAGGTCCTTCGCCTCTTGCTCCTTTAACTTTTGGTAAAGGGGTACTTTGCTTCAGAAACAACGCTCCTTGTTCGTAAACGGATCTAGGATCGTAGCTGTAATCACTAATTTTGTCCGGACATCGGACCCCTTTATGTTTGTGTTGTTAGTGGGCTTATTGGGCTGTTAGGTATTTAAAATAAAAAAATAAAAAAAATAAAACGAAAAGGAAAAAAATATACATATATAAGTGTCACTACTATTATAATATTATTACTATTAGTATCATTTTTTTTTGAATATGCTGGTGCGATGCAAGGGTAGCATCTGTTCAACTTTCTTAGTCTTTTCAAAGACAGCACACACAACATGGCATAACTGGTGCTCGAACCCGGGTCCCAAGGGATGATAAACATTTACCTTTGCCACCAGGACACAAGGGGATGAGCATTAGTATCATTATTTTTATATATTCATTATATTATTGATATCATCCATTTCACAAAAACCCCTAAATATTACTAATATATTATATTATAATATTCTTTTATTATTTGCTCGAATTATGGTTATTCTACACCATTTATATTATTAAGTATTTAATAATGTTTTTAACATTAATGTTTAGCTATTAGTATTATCACTAGTTATTGGTATTATTATTATATATTAATCTAACTTGTTTATTCATCTTTTTTATTCATATTCATTAGTATAACTGTTTATGTCATTAGTATGTGTATGTTTTTATTATTATTATGTTATACGTATTATTATTTGTTATCATTTGTTTATCATTTATTATTATTATTATCTATTATCTATTATTATTAATAAATCTGAAAATCTGAAAAAACAAAAAAATACTAACATATAAATAAAAGCCCAATATATTTATTTAGTTAATACAATCCATAACCTAAAATAAAATACATTAGGCCCGAGCCCGGTAAGCCTTTACAACAACCCTAATGAAAAAACCCTAATTGCTTGGTGTTTCTTTGTGCAGCCGCCGCCTCATCCCACAGCCGTTGGATCTGGCTTGGGATTAACGGTCCAGATCGCACCCTCCAGGAAAACCCTAGGGAGGCTCTTCGAATCCCTCGCACCGCACGCCCATTGTCGTTCGATCTGGGCGAGATCAACGGCCCAGATCGCGTCGAAACGAAACCCTAATGAGGGTGACCTTGATCCGCGCCGCACATGCCCTCCACCGTTAGATCAAGATCTGATCTAACGGACCAGATTTGCGCGTGCAATACACCCGACGTCCGTTCGTGTTCCACGCGCGCGCCTGAGACGATCCGGCTCCCACCACGCGCGCGTAGCTGATCCCGTGACCATCCATCTGCACCCTCTGCCGCCCCTGACCCGGTGCACGCTAACACCGTTTTGGGAGGGTTCGTCATGCAACAGTGGAAAACAAAGAAGTCAGATTCCAAAAATGCAAACGAAAACAAATTATACACTAAAATGGCAACCAGAAATCAGAACATAGAGCAGAACAGAGAGAAAAGGAGAGAGATATTGCATGTAATGTTTTCGGATATAAATCCGAAACTCAAACCCATTGTATTGATCGGAAAATTTTCAGAGAAATAATACAAAATATCCTTCTGAGGTACCATTTTCCTTTTCGATTTCATTCGCATGCAAACCAAAAAACAAATCCAAAAAATAATAAAAAGGAAAAAGGTTTTGATTTTACCTTTCGAAAGCTTTTCCTCCCTTCCGTTTCTGGATTCACGCCGGCGATAAGCCCATCGTCTTCCGTCCAAGGAATTGACCGGGTGAGCCATCGGAATCACAGAGGGGATTTTCTCCGTTTTAGGGTTTCAAAAAAGGTTACGTTTTACCTTTTGCCGTCTTGGCTTCTTCGCCCTTTTGTTCACCGGTGATAAGCCCACGGTTTCCTACGGGAGCGACGGGTGAATCGGCGAGAAGGCTAAACGCCGGAAGGGAGATTTAAAGCATTTTAGGTTTTCTTTTTCTGAAAAATAGTAAAGGTTTCCGGGGTTTTGATTTTAAAATACGACGGCCTTTCAGTTTGCTTTGGTTTCAAAAAAGGGGGGAAGTTTTTTTTAGGGTTCCGGCACCGGCAACGGCGACCGGAACCGTGACGGCGCCGGATTCTCAACAGAGGATGGAGAGGGAAAGAACATCTCTCTTTAGGGTTAGCAAAATGAGTAAAGCGATAAAATGAATTTTAAACCTTGTTTTTATACTTAATCGATGTTTTAAAATTGGTCTAATTCATTTTTTAAACCCATCCGTGTCGTCGTAATTACGCGAGGAAGGGTTTTCGTGTTTTTTAATCCTTCCCGCAGTCTCTGTATGTTTTCCAATGTTTTCAATTTCGTCCTCTATTTTGTTTTAATCAACTTCGAATGGTTTAATAACCATTTCGGTCCCTCCTGAATTCAACGTTCTTCAATTTTGGTCCCAGTTTTGACAACTTAGCCTTTTTTATGGTTTAATTTTCTCACTAGTCCTCAGAGTCTGTCCAGAATTCATCCTAGTCCTTTTAGCAATATGGCTATCATCTCATGCATTTTTAATTTTCCGGCTCAATATTTATATTCATATGCTCATCTTAATCTATGTTTTATTTACATGTTCCATATATGTTTGATGATGTATATACGTATTTGTGCAATTTATGTTTGCTATGTCATCACGTGCCATGCCACTTACTTTATGTTTAATTATTTTTTATGTCCCGTTTACGTTTCTAAGTTGCATACGAACTTATAAAATGCAATGCGAGCGTCTTTTTATTCGGGAACAAACGAGGCCAGTACCAGTCGTAGTGGTGGTGGTTCGGACGTTCCTTCTCGAATATTAAGACCTTTAAAATTTACTCGCTCGTATAACCAAATTTCGATACACTTCGTAACTTTAATTCGCAAAATTTAATATTAATTAAGCGGTAATGTTTTTTGTACTGATTTTCGGGCACGACGGGGGTGCTCATCCTTCCCCGCGTGTAACCGACTCCCGAACCCATTTTCAAAAAGAATCTCTGGTTTTATTTCGGTGTCCGGTCTACCATTTTTAAATGGCCGGTGGCGACTCCTCTATTTTTTAAATCCGATTAAAATTTTCAAAAACCATTAAAACCCGGTTCGTCCGAGCGACACCCGAGGTACCTTGTATTTTTGAATTTTTTTAGTCGCAACAGTAGCAAACATTTCTTTGCAATAAAACACAAGAATGGACGTTTTTAGATGGTTAAAATAAAAAACAAACAAAAAAACAGAATAAAGGTGTAGGAATTTCTAGACAGATTTAGATTCGAACAAGATGAAGGCTTCAACGGGATTTCATGGCTGTTACGGAGACCAAAATATGGCAGAAACGTTGCTGGAAAATTATCGAAAGTTTGACAACGTTAAACTCGAAAGAACTCGAACAATCTGTTGAACGAACCCGAATCGAATCTGTCTAACGTCAAAGACAAAAAGCTCGAAAGAACCTGAACAATCTATTGAGCAAACCCGAATCAAATATGCTTTACGTCGGAGGACTTGGACCCACTAGATAGCGATCTAGGAACCCGAAGTATCAAATAAATTTGACACAACAAAAACATGCTCACATCAACTTTGTTCCCCGAATTTGTAATCAGGTTGCTGATTGGCTAGTCAAGTATGCTAAAAGTTGTCAAGGTCTGATGTTATAGGTACGAGAGTCATACCCGCCTAATCTGTTGTCTCTTTGATTTTCCTATGAAATGAAGTTATCTTTTGAAAAAAAAAAGAAATGGGCTACCATGTTCACCGAAGACCCCGAAATCACTGCCGTAACATCAATGGTCTTGCCTATACTAGAACAGTAGGACTGTGTGAGATCGGAAACTGCCCGGAAACAACAAGATACAAAGTTGTAAGAGGGACAGCGAGACCGAAATTGGGAGCAAACATCAACTTGGGGTGTTTTGTAGTCGCCCAAGGCTCGTGTTTGGTGGCCATGTTGTTCTTAGTGACTCTACCGGTTGGGACTACGAAGCCTGGAGGGCGCGGGTGAAATACCAAACTAGCCCCTTTATGATCTAAATTCCCCAAACTAGTACTCAAATTTTATATTTCTCAAACTAGCACCATTACAGTAAACTCTATGGCGAGTTCAAATAAAAAAAAAATTAAAAGCTCGTTGTGCATGCACGCCGAGTTAAAAAATTTAAATTTTTTCATATTTTAACTTAATTAATTAGTTAAAAGATGATTAACATATCCTAATTGAAACTCGTCGTACATGCATGACAAGTTTCAATCAAATTTCTTAAAATCAATTTTTTTACTAAAGGATAAAAAAATAAACTATTAGAAACCTACTTCGCATCTTCATTGTATTGGAGAACGAAAAAAAAAATTAACTATTAAGAATCAACTTTGATATTGACCTCCATGATTTACAAAAAAGTTATTGACATTAGTTATATATAGGCCTAATTAGAGTGTAAGCATTATAATTCTAAAAAAATGCCTTTTCAAGTGCTGTATTTTTTTAATAGGGTACCAACAGCTGCATTAAAAGGTATTCCCCCTTATGAAAAAAAAAATGTTTAATAAAGCTCCTGATTATATTCTTATGAAGATATATGGATGTCTGTGCTACCCCTTATTAAGACCTTACAATAGACAAACTTCAGTATAGGCCATCTCCTTGTGTTTTTCTTAGCTACTCACAAACTACCCTAAATATTAATTAGCTGTCAAGCCATTATAAAGTTGTTAGGTCCGTTGGGCCTGACAATTGGGGATTCTGTTAAATATCAGTTGTGAACTTTGAGTATAAATAGGCTCTATGAGTTAGAGATGTACACAACTTCGATATATCAGATTATTTTATATTCTCTCCTTATCTTTGTATTCTCTCTTACTCTTGTTATCTCATAACTATCCAAATAGTCATCGGAATCTAGCAGTTGGTAATATTGGAGCTCCACTTGGTCCAATGTTACTTTTTAGTTGATCAATATGAACATTACTACTTGGTTATAAACCCGATGTTGCTTCCTGAAAAACAAATTCTTTTTTAACTAAATTAACAAACCCTTCAAGCTTCTTACCATCCAACTTTTCAGTACATTCATCCTTTCCAAACATTTGTGAAGAAGAAAATCTCCCATGCGTCTGACCAGTACAATCTCTCATTACACTCCCAATATTCAACTTCCTCTCCACAACAGTTAATACATTTTTCTCTTTCCCCACCACAACAATGGCAATGTAGCTTGGGTTACTTTCTAATAAACCTTGATACACCACACGAGCCATTTGCTACCATGTTTCAGCTTTGGGATAGACTGAGAAGGCGAAGATGATGGAGGAAAAGGGGTTAAATTTATTGTTTTTTAATTAGAAGTAAATTGATTGAATTTATAAATACAAAATACTAAATGTGTTATTATTTAAATTTTCATAATTGCAACATTACCCCATTAACGGCCGGTCGAGTTACCATTTTATTACAAACATATAAAATTTAATTATCATTTTGTAACATGTGAAAGTTTAGTTACATTTTATTTTTTAACAAAGTTTAGTGACCATTTTAGTACTTTACCCAATTTTTAAATAAGAGTGGTTGAATTTATTGAATTATATTTTAATTTTAATAGTAGAATAACTTGTTTGTAATAAAAGTTTAAATTAGTAACTAAATTGTAACTTTTAAAAGAAAAATAACTAGTTTGTCACTAAACTTATATTAATTATTAAATGACCTATGATGGGACTTGGGAGCAGAAACATAGTACTATCCAGCGCCTTTGAGAACAACTGAACAAGCACATTCCTGTACAATAATGTACAGCCTTTCACCATTGGAGTAACTTGCACTGTAACTAGGGATGTAAAAACAGGTAATCAGATGGGTTTCAGGTCGGGTACTGTCAGGTCGGGTAAAATCGGGTACAGGTCATTTCAGGTCATTTTTTTATTTTGACTCGACTCGGGTCGGGTGCGGGTCCATTTCAGGTCGGGTCAAAACGGGTCGGGTCCGAAGCAGATAATTGACAGGTTAATTTGGGTTCGGATATACTTCAGGTCGGGTTCATTTCAGGTCGGGTACATTTCAGATCGGGTTCGTTTCAGGTCGGGTCCATTTCAGGTCGGGTCCATTTCAGGTTGGGTTCATATCAGGTCGGTTGCATTTCAGGTCGGGTGCATTTCAGGTTGGGTAATTTTAGGTCGGGTAGTTTTAGGTCGGATAATTCATGTCGGGGTATTTTTAGGATTGAAATTCGTATTGAGTTTGAGTTCGGTACAACCGTATAAGTAGTCGATAGACTTTAGGTTGGCCTTCGTCAATTGTCATTGATTTGGAGTTAATTATTTAAAGTCATATCAAATTAAAAGTATAAACCATTGGAGTAATTAAAAAATACTAAAAAAGGGTCAATTTGGATTAAAAATAAAGTTTCACGGATTATAATAAACAAAAATATCAAATTAAAATTATATAACATTAGACAAATTTAAAAGAAAACAATAAAAAGGGTCAATTTGGAATAAAAATAAAATTTTGTGGACTATAATGAACAAAAATATCAAATTAAAAGTATAAAAATTAGAGTAATTAAAAAAACAATAAGTAGATGTCAATTTAGAATAAAAATAAAGTTTTAGGGTCTAGAATGAACAAAATTTCAAATCAAAATTATAAAACATGATGAATTAATATATATATATATATATAGGGGTCAATATGGAATTAAAATAAAGTTAAGGGACTAGAATGAAGAAAATATCAAATTAAAATAATAAAACATTTGACAAATTAAAAAATAAATGTGGGTCAATTTGGAATAAAAATAAAGTTTTAGGGTCTAGAAGATGAAAATATCAAATTAAAATTATAAAACATTGGACGAATTAAAAAAACAATGAATAGGGGTCAATTTGGAATTGAAATAAAGTTAAAGGGACTAGAATGAACAAAGTAAAAATTAAAATTATAAAACATCGGATGAAATAAAAAAACAATAAATAAGGGTCAATTTGGAATTAAACTACAGTTTAGGGGACTAGAATGAACAAAATATCAAATTAAAATTATAAAACATCGGACTAATTAAAAAATAATAAAAAATGTCAATTTGGAATATAAATACAGTTTAAGGACTAAAATAACAAAATGTCAAAGTAAAATTATATATTGTTTGACTAATTAAAAACAATTAGTAGGGGTCAATTTGGAATATAAATGAAGTTTTAAAGGCTATAATGAACAGAAATATCAAATTAAAATTATAAAACATTGGACGATTCAAGGTTTAGGGTTTAAAGGGTTTAGGTTTTAGGGAAATTTTATTAATAGTTTAGGGTTCATACATTGATAGATACATACATACTTGCATACATTAGGGTTTTTATGGTGTAGGGTTTAGGGAAATTCATCAAGGGTTTAGGGTTCATACATAAATAAGTACATATATACATACTTACATACATTAGGGTTTAATGTTTAGGGTTTATGATTTTTAGGGTTTAGGATTTATGGTTAAGAGAAAATTCATCAAGAGTTTAGGGTTCATACATTGATAGGTACATATATACATACTTACATACATTTTAGTCTCAATATTAGGCACTAGAATGAACAAAAATATCATCAAATGATTTATATCTAAAATATTAGAGTAAATTATAAAAATTAGAAACTAATAAAGGTAACTTTTTGTGAAAAATAAAATTTTAGGGAATAAAATAAATAAAAATATCACTATATTAAAAATGAATAAAATTTGTATCTACATATATATACACATATACATTTAAATATACATATATTATGATATATACATATACATGTATTGTTATAATTAATTAAACATATATATATACTAAAACGCACATGTATGTAAGGCCTCTTAAAAGCAGAACCAAAGAGAGTAGTGAGGGGAGAGGAGTTAAAACCCGACTCAAGGCCCAGTAGATCTATTCCTGCTACCGTACTTACTTCCCTGGGGGAGGTCGATAAGAAGAAGCTGTTACAGAATTAGCAGCTATTGAACCCCTATCCGTTGGAGGAAGGCACTACCTATTAGTAGGTAGTGGTTCGACAACTCTTATCTTATTAGTAGAGCGGTCAGTGGGAAGAAGACTAGCTCTGGCTTGAAAGCGTGAACCTAGCTTGTGTAGCCTATGCGAAGCACTGGTCTGGGAATCGGCAAGAGGTCTTGGATTCGCCATTGTAAGGGCATGGCATTAGATTAGGAAAGGGCCTAAGCTAAGCCCTGAAACCGTTCGTTCGTTTGGATTTCCACACAAGCAAGCACGAGCGAAATTAAGCTTTGAGAGAGTCTCAGAGCAACAATCCCAAGCCAGGAGTTTCCCAGTCTTGGACTTGGAGGCTATGGATAGAGATAGCTCCCTACCCCAATATTCGATCGAAAAGCGGGGGAGGCGAACCCAGATTGCAGCAAACGTCGAATGTATCATAAAAGGGTTGGAAATCCTCTCTCCACCGATCAAGTCCTAAAACACATATATATGCATGTATTTAAGTTTTAGTATATATATATATACATGTATGTATGTAAGTTTTAGTATATATATATTGTTATAATTATATATATACATACATATATATATATATATATGTATGTAAGTTTTAGTATGCATATATTGTTATATATATATATACTAGAACATACATATTTGTATGTATATATGTATACCCCTAAACAATACTCATAAATTTCAACCCTTAAATCTTATAATCACTAATAATTAGAGTACAAGCCTAATCCCCTAATCCTTAAACTAATCTCATAACCCCAAATAATTAAGTTGACATATTTACCCCTAAACCCCAAACATGAATATCTAAATCTTACAGACATTATTAACTAATAATTAGAGTGCAGGCCTAATCACATAATCCCTAAACTAATATCATAGCCCCAAACAAACAACTTGACACACTTACCCTTAAACCCTAAACATAAACCCATAAATCTAACAAACAAAATAAATTAAAACATAAAAGGACAAATCTAAAAATAAATTAAAACTAAATTATTAATTAGAGCCCAAATCACAAATAATAAAATTATTAAACCTAATTACTTACCAAATCTTTATACAAGGACCAAATCAAATTTAAAGCAAATCAAAAAGCTTAATAAATAATTAATTTATGAAGCATGACCTAATTAAATAAAATTTAAAGAAACTAAACCAAAAGTTAAGACTAAAAAAACGAACTAAAACCTAAAAAATCTAAACCCTAACCATCTAATTAAGGAATGACCTAAAGGATAATTAACCCCTAAATAAAAAAATCTCACCTCCACTCTCAATTTTGTTTGATATTGGCGGCAACACCCCCCACCCCATTTTGTTTTGGTTTGATATGGTGCCAAAACCTCCCCATAATTTCCTATCAATCAAAAAAACTTTCCCCCATTAATCCAAAAAAAAAAACTTCCCCCTAAACTAAAAAATATTTTTTTATTATTTTAATAGTTATAATTAAATTTTTTTAATAAAATATTTTTTAAATTTAATGATCACAAATAATAAATTGATTTAAATTTTAAATAATTTGTTTTAAATTCATCCATCACAACTTATTAATTTAATAAAACTTTTAAATTTTGAATATTTTTAATAAAATAAATTTAAGTATGTTAATTCTTATTAAACTTCACAAATAATTTATATTGAACGAGTTAGTATTAAATTAATTTATTAAATTAATACTTTACATTTATCAACACTTTAAATTTATCAAATCGTAGACTTCTTCAACTATATATCAGGTAAATATCAAGTCAGATCAATATCAGTTCAGGTTAAAAATAGGTCGGGTTCAAAGCAGGTCGGGTTCAAAACAAGTCGGGTCCAAAACAGGTCGGGTTCAAAACAGGTCGGGTTCAAAACAGGTTGGGTCCAAAACAGGTCGGGTTCAAAACAGGTCGGGTAATATCGGATCTCGGGTCAATTTAGTCTGGTAAAATCGGTTATCTGCCAGGTCGGCTTCAGGTTCGTTTCAGTCGGGTTTCAGGTCCACAGTAACAGGTCCAATTCGGGTTCGGGTCGTTTTCAGTCGGACGCAGGTCGGGTTCGGTCACTACAGTAACATGTCGAATTTAGGTTCGGGTCAACAACAGTCGGTTACAGATCGGGTTCGGGTCATTAAATTTTCAGGTCAAATCAAGTTATGACTCGAGCATGTTTCAGTCGGGTTTTTAGGTCGGGTCAGCTTTTTACATCCCTAACTGTAACCCGTAGCGTTATAAGGACAGCGCCATGAAGGACCGCTTAAGTTTCCAACCAATTTAGAACCTATAAATATTAATTATATTTATTTTTTAATTTTTATTTTATATTTATCACATGAATAAATTAATTTAACGGTAAAATTTAATTATCTTTTTTAAATCTAAAAATTTAAATTTATTTTTCAAAATTTAATTATGTGTTATTCTTCAATCTTTGTATTTATTATTCAAAATTAAGTTTCATATCATATCCACAATTTAATTCCATAAATTTTTCTTAACAAAACAATGACATAATTTCGTTTTATGAGAATCTCTTTTTAAATTATTAGTGACGTTTAAAATATATTTGTCTTAATCATGAGTAAATGTGGCCATATGTAGGGATGTAAAAACATGTAATCGGACGAGTTTCAGGTCGGGTACTGTCAGATACATGTCATTTTTTTGTTTTGACTCGAATCGGGTCGGGTGCGGGTCCATTTCAGGTCGGGTCCATGTAACACCCGTGTCTTGGGCCTAGGAGTTAGCCGGGTTGTTGTTCGAGTCAAATAAAATCTAATTAAAATAAACCAACTTTGAATAATGACCTATTTGAATCTTAATAAAGAGGGAGGGACCAAAATTGTGATTTACCCACATTTTAAATAAAGCAAGACAACTTTTATGGAAAAGTTGTCATCTTTTTTCTCACTTCCCCTTTCCCAATTTCAAAACCCCCTCCCCCATTTTCAAACTCTCCTAAAACCTAGTTACTATTCCGTTGACTTTGCTAATCGATTTCAACATCGAATTAAGAGGTAAACATATTTTCTTAACCTCCTCTCTATCCTCTACTTATCTATTGTTTTAGATTTCAAAAATATTGAGTTTTGGGAATTAGGGTTCATATGGAAATTTGGGGTTTTGATGGGGTTTTTCAATTTGTTTTGAGAAATTGTTTTGGGTTATGTTTAATCATAATGAAATATACAACATATCTTAATTTGGTTGATTTTGGGTAAATTTTCGTAGTGGGTCTTTAGGGCAAATTTTAAAGTATGAAAAATTGGGTTTTTGAGAGGTTTAGTGTTGGAAATGAAGGGCTGATGGTCTACCTATGTTAGGAGGGTGATTTGGGATGTTTTGGAAGTCATTTGGGTGCTTGGAATTGGGTATTTCAGTCCTTGGTTGTGGGAGTCCGAAAATTGGGTTTTGGAGATGTTATGTGGTTTGGAAATTTTAGGAAATTGGGTTGTGATTTGCAAAGTAGGTTGATGGTTGAATTAGCATTGAATCGGGAAGTAATGTATGTGTTTTGTTTGACTAGAAACAAGAGGAAACGTGGAAGAGGCTTTGGGATCGAATCCGGGAGTTTGAAGGTGAATTGCTTGCTTACTTGGAGCTTGGAAGCTTAGGTGAGTGGTTAATTGTTTTAAATGGTTTTAAATAGTTGGTTCGAGTATATGGACTAGGTTGGGCTTGGTAGACCCACCTAGAGTTAGGATTAGGGTGGTAGCCTAATCCTAAGCTTGATCTAGAGCCCTTGGATGAACTCATTATATGGTGGTGTATGTCCCCATGTCGTACTCTTTTCTTCCGTTAGGCTTAGGGAGGTTTTTGATGAGGCGCATGTGTGACTCGCGTTGTATATTTTCCTATATTAATATACATCGTTTTGCCGATAAAAAAAATTTAATTAGTATTTATTCTATGTATTTTCCGCTTTGAGTTAAAATGTTTAATGTAAACGGTTTGCTAATAAATTTAGGTTACTTTATTTTAACCAACTTGTAAATGTTAGTATTTATTCTATGTATTCTCCTGTGTTCATTTCTAAGGAGTTGCTGCGTTTATCATAATTCTTTTGCAGAAATGTCTCAAAGGATTGTTGTCTAACAACACTGTGATTTATGCTACACACCGACTCCAATTGCAATTTTTAGATGCAGCAGACATTGCGATTGGTTCCCATAAAATACTAAGAACATACTGTCATGTCTCATATTAAAATATTACACAGATTCATGAACAACAAAGTTTAATACATTAAATAAAAAGTTTCATATAATATCCTTCACACAGCGTTGGAACCATAATTTATGCATTCTCTGCGAGGGGTGGAAAGGGTCGAAGAAGGCATGGGCTTCTCTGTCGCCGCAAGGGGTTCTACCAGGAGCGCATTCCCGCGTTTGATTCCCATTTACATCAATGCAACAGGAATCAACAACATTTGTAAACCCTGCATCAACAAACAACAAATTAGTCTAAATTATTCTTTTGCTAAAACAAGAGATAATTTTGCAGTGAGATTATCTTCCTCAGTCCTCACCGTATGTTTGAGGCTGAGCATGAACTTCTTCAAACAGTTTGAACAAGTCGCACAATCTAAAAGCAGATCCCTTCGATGACTCCTCTAATTTCGTCAACATGTAGGGAAGAAGATCATTGAAGTGAGCTACTCTTCGATTAACGTCTTCCACACAGAAAGTATAACAAGGTTAGTGCGCTTTTCCTCCTTAGGATTTAGAGGGAGGTTTTTAGAGACGACTACCTTGTTTATTACAAAAAAAATCTAAAATTAATATCTTACTTTAAATATAGAATATACAAAAACTTAGATAATATTGGTTAAAACTACAATTTATTACTACCGATTTTACTAAAACTTTAAACAATAAACAAAGACATTATTCTTCTATTTTTTATTTGATAATTTAAAATTCTAAATTTTACTTTTGATTGTTAAAAAATGTGGAATGTGAAATGTGGTCTGCTTTTTTATTTAATAATACTAGTTTTTTTTCTATTTTTAGTCATGGCTTTTCTTATTTCAAGTGATTTCAAAAGAAAACTCGGTAATGACAAAAAATAGAATGCCGAGCATAGAAACTATTTTTAGTCATGGCTCATTATTCTAATAAACACTATTTTATAAACATTAGTGCATCATATGAATTAATTATGTAGCAATCGTCGAGTAGTGGCTGCTTAGAAATTATGCCCGACCCTTGCTATTTCTCTAACCAGATTTCATTTATTTATTCTCAAAAGCGAAGTTTCGATTTTGTAATTCAAATATGAAAATCCTGCATAGAATTTTATGTGCATATTTAAACCTTTTATTGAAATATCTTAATAATTTCAATAGATATTATAAGTGAATATTAAAAGATATGCATATTTGGATTTTATTTGATAACTTAAAAAATTATTCTTTTAAAATAATATTTTAAATTTGTGATAGAATATGTGAATCCATCAAAAATTTGTGACGAAATATGTGAATCCGTCATAAATTTCCGAGAGGTCCACGTATTCCGTCACAAATTTGTGACGGACCCACATTTTCCGTCACAAATTTTAGAATCTTTTTTTCTCCCTCGTCTTTGCTTTCCCTCCACTCACACATAAAATTTTAAACCCACTAACTTTTTACTCTAATTTGTGACGGGCCCACATTTTCCGTCACAAATTTTAGAATTTTTTTCCCACCCCGTCTCTACTTTTCCCTCCACTCACACATGAAATTTTAAACCCACTCACTTTTTACCCTAATTTTTTCTCCTATTTAAACCATTCTAAACTCATTCTTTTCTCAATTGTTTCTTTTCATTTCATCTATTCATGTTAACTCATTTTTTCTCATCAAAAATCTTCTCTTAATTTCATCTTTTCTTTTATTATCATTTATCAATATTGATGTAAGTTTTCATTTTTATTTAATATAACTTTGTTTAATAATTACTTTGCCTATTATACCTCTTTTTAATTAATCACTAACATCTTTTATTATATTTTGTAGGTTGCTTGGAAATTTTTAAATGATAACAACTTTTTAGTATGTAAATTTTGTATTTTATTCTTTTTTATTATTGAATATTATATTTTTCATGTTTATTATATCTTGTAAACTCCATAGTATGTAAAGGATGATAGTATTTTTTTACTCTTTTTTATCATATATTCATGTTTTTTTAGAAATATTGAATTGTGAAATATATGTAGTAAATTCATATTTAATATTTGCTAAGGTGAATTTTATTTTTCATTGTATGTTATTATTTTCTTTTTAAAGTATTACCAAAATACAATATAAACTTGTTACTATTATTATTATTATTATTTAATTTTTTAAATTAAAGAAATAATTTGAATTATATTAATTATTAATTTTTGGTACATTAAGCAAAGCAATGTAGATTGTCATTTCCTAATTCTGTGAATAATTCTAATTCACCTTTTAATTTGGCGCATTGTGACATTTGGGGACCGTACAATAATCAGAACTAAAAGTATGAGAGAAAGGGAGGCGTGGATAGTTTTCGTTGGGAATCTTTCAACGTCGATCCATTGGAAGGGGGTGTGGCAGGTGTTCGATCGCCATGGGACAGTGGTGGACGTGTTCGTTCCCCGGAAGGTAGATAGAAACGGCCGCAGATTTGGGTTTGTACGGATGAACAGCCGCGATGATGCTGAACGGGTGATCGAAAGATTGAACGAAAAGTGGATTTATGGATCGAGAATCACGGTTTGTAGAGCGAGATATGGCGAGCGATACTCTTATTGGAAACGAAAGCAATCTAAAACCGATACAAATCAACCCGATATGGCAAGGAAAATGGGTTCGCAGCCGCCGGGGATATCGCGCTCAGAAGTGGAGGTAAATGATGGTAAGGCCGTCAATTACACAGTGAAGGGATCTGTGGATAGCGCAAAGATGGAGATATTAAAGAACTGCGCAATCGGATGGTGTAAAGAGCCATGGAGTATCAAAGAATTGGCGGCGAAATTAAAGTTACCAGAGATAGAAGGACTCTCAATTCTGCGCATAGCAGGGGACGGCATCTTACTCATGTTTAAGGATTCGAATACGCGCGATAGGGTGGTGCAATTGAAGTCGATCACAGACTGTTTCACGCGGATTGAAGTCTGGACCCCTACAACGATATTGAATTCACGGAGATCTTGGCTTTCGATTCAAGGGATGCCGATTCATACTTGGTCTCAACATTCGTTCGAGAATATTGCGAGAGTGTGGGGCAATCTGGTTCGAGTGGCAGACTCTACCATCTCGCCAAAATCCTTTGAGCGTGGCTGGATTCTAATTGAGACACGGACAATGATAAATATTGAGGCCACATTGTGTTTAGAAGTGGAGGGCGATTCTTTTCCTATCCAAGTCCGGGAATGTACTTTCGGACCTTGGTTGGAATGTGAGTGTAACTTGCTCAATTCCGAGGATGAAGATGATGAGGAATCTTCGATGCAGGGGTCGAACGGATCGGATGAGGAACATCAGGGTGTTAATTATCAAATTACGGATGTGCCGAAGGAGGATTCTATTGGAAATAAGATTCAATTAGCCGAGTCACGGCACTGGCACACAAATTCGTTGTGGGACCATAGGGTGGTGACCAGCCAATTGGAGGTGAATACGTCAAAGGAACAGTCACAGTCGGCACAGTTACAGGCTGGTGGGGATACGACGGCTCTGTTGGAGGCACAGGGTATCGGAGAGGAAACCGACTTGATGGTAGGGCAAGGCTCAAGGAGTTTCACGAGTGAGGGGAAGCAGAGTCCTGGCTACACACCTTTAGTTGAGGACTTTCAATCAAATTCAAATTCCGCTGATTGGAATACTACACTTCAGGAGGTAATTAAATCTATCCCTAAGGCTACAGAGGTGGTGGAAAACGTGGATTTTAATAGAGAGAAAACAAGAAATTCAGTGGGCAACAACACAGGATTTTCAGATACTAGTACTACCATTCGCATAAACGGTAAAAAAACAAAATCAATCAACTCTATTTCCGGTGTGGTATCGTCAGTGAAACCTGGGAGGGGCAGGCCGCGAAAATTCTTCAACACACAGATTGTATCAACGCAAGTTGCAAACGCGTCTTTGACAGATTCTGATGTACAAAACCGGCAACGATTGATTGCTAAAGAGATAGAGGCGACAGTGGCATTGGGGAACATTGTGGGCGTGCGAACGGTGGGATGTGAAGCGGACATTATCAAAGATCTCCAACAGGTTTTTACTGGGGACAGGCGATAGTTTCTGACATTATGCGGATCGTGTCTTGGAACGTTAGGGGGTTGGGTTCAAATTTGAAGCGTAGGACAGTAGGTGATGTTATAAAGAAGCAAAGGGTGGATATGGCATTTTTTCAAGAGTCGAAATTAGAGGATGTTTCAGCACGAATGCTTACGTGTATGTGGTTGTCGGATGGTTTTGATTTTGTCTTTTTGCCGTCGATAGGTGCATCAGGGGGCTTGATAACGGTTTGGGAAACATCACGTTTCAGTCTATCTTCTGTAGAGGCGGATAGAATTTTTATTTTTGTTAAAGGTAAATGGCTTGCGGATGATTTAAGTTGTTGCATGCTGAATGTATATGCACCTTGTGACGCAGATGCACGAAATTAGTTGTGGCAAAGACTAGGGGAGATTATTCTGGGCGTCGATGAACCTTGGTGTATCGCGGGGGATTTCAACTCCATACGTTGGCAATCGGAACGTGCGGGATGTAACACAATATCGACAGGTATGCAAGATTTTTCTGATTTTATCGAACACACGGGGCTTGTTGATTTGCCGCTGATAGGAAAACAGTTTACTTGGTTTGGGAGGGGCTTTAGGCGTAGTCGGTTGGATAGGTTTCTGCTTTCTCCTAGTTGGGTTGATGCTTTCAACAATATCGGTCAACATGCTTTGCCAAAGGGGATTTCGGACCATACACCCCTCTTGTTGCTGTGTGATGAACAGGATTGGGGACCCCGCCCTTTTCGTTTTATAAATTGTTGGCTGGAAAATAATAAAAGTGTGTTTGAACTCTCTAATGAATGGAGCCGGCTGTCGGATCAGGGGGTTGGTAGTGCTAACATTATGGTTAAACTCCGAAGCATGAAGAATTTCCTGCGCGTTTGGAACCGGACGGTTTTTGGTGATGTGGAAAAGGATATACAGTTGATGCAAGGGAAATTGGACGCTGCTGATGCAGCGGTTTCGAATGAAGAATTGAACGTATCGGAAGCTGCGTTGATTGAGAAGAAAAGAGAATGGCTACACTGTTTATGGCAGGCTATAAGGCGCAAGGAGTCGCTTTGGCGACAGAAATCAAGGGCAAGCTGGTTGCGGTTAGGGGATCGAAACGCTGCATTTCTTCACCGTACGGCAAAGCTTAGAGCTGTGCGTAATTTGATTTCTGGTCTGATGATACATGGACGATGGGAAACGAATGTTAAGCGCCTTCGAAAGTATATAGTGGCAGAATTTGATATGCATTTTAAAGCCACACAACGTCGATGCTCTTGGACCATTGTGGGCGATTTTGGACGGGTGGAGAGGCACGATAATGAGATGTTAGTGGCACCGTTTTGTCGTGAGGAAGTGTGGGAGATTATACGGGGTTGCGATGGATCGAAAGCGCCAGGACCGGATGGGTTTAGCATGGCTTTCTTCAAGGTATGTTGGAACACAGTGAGTGAGGATGTGCTAAGATTTCTTGGTGAGTTTCACGCAACAGGCAGATTACCACCGGGTGTAAATTGCACTTTTCTTGTGTTGATTCCTAAGATTGACTCGCCAAAAGTACTTAGTGATTACCGTCCGATAAGTCTTGTTAATTCAGTGTACAAAATTCTTGCGAAGGTGTTAGCTACGAGGTTGCAAAGGGTGTTAGGATCGTTGATTAGTGAGCATCAGTCGGCTTTCATTCGTGGCCGACAGATAATAGACGGTATCCTTTTGGCAAATGAGATAATTCATTCTTTACGGAAGAGTTCGAGGGGTGGCTTAGTGCTTAAGCTAGACTTTGCTAAAGCCTATGATTGCGTGCGATGGGATTTCCTCGATCATATGCTGGTTTGTATGGGTTTTTGTGAGACTTGGCGCCATTGGATATTAGAATGTGTTTCAACGGTTCGTATGTCTGTTTTGCTAAATGCGTGCGCTACATCTGAATTTAATTTGGGGCGTGGTTTGAGACAGGGCTGTCCACTGTCGCCACTGTTATTTGTTATTGTAGTGGAGGCTCTTCATAGTTTATTGGTTCAAGCTGAGTCGGCGGGGTTGATAAAGGGCGTTTGTGTTGCACCGGGGGTATCTATATCGCACTTACAATTTGCAGATGACACCGTCTTGTTTTTTGAGGCTTCCCCTGGTTGTGCCGACTCTATCCGACGGTTACTCAATTGCTTCCAAGTTTGCTCAGGTTTACAAATAAATTTCAGCAAGTCATCTTTATTTGCGGTCGGGGTTGATGAGGATTTTACTGATTTATGTGCTAAGGCATTGGGGTGTCGACGCGGGTCTTTCCCTTTCACATACTTGGGGATGCCGCTAGGCTCTAATCCGCGAAGTTTGGCAGTTTGGGAACCGGTCGTTGCAAAGGTGAGGCGGAAATTAGCAGGTTGGAAACGCAACTCGTTGTCATTTGCGGCTCGAGTCACTCTGGTTAATGCCGTCCTGTCTTCACTACCGATTTTTTACATGGGTGTATTTCGCATTCCTAAAGGAGTTATCGCAGCACTTGACAAGATCCGCCGTGCTTTCCTTTGGGGTGGTGTAAATCTACATAGGAAAATGAGCAGAGTTAGCTGGAAGTTGGTGTGTAAACCGAGACACTTGGGTGGTTTGGGAATATCGGATTTACAAGTTCGCAACACGGCTTTATTATCTAAATGGTCGTGGCGATATGCCACGGATGCATCGTCGCTATGGAGGGCTATTATAGTGGCTAAATACGGGGAGAATGTTCAATGGTGGAGATTTAATTCATCCCGTCAGCATGCGATGTCGGTGGTATGGAAGCAAATTGTGCAAACTGCCTGCTCGGATGAAGTGCAGCGAAATTTACACGAGAAGTTGGTATGGCAAGTGGGGGAGGGTAATCGAGTCCTCTTTTGGGTTGACTCATGGTGCGCGAGCAGGCCATTGAAGGATATTTTCCCAAGGTTATTCTCTTGTGCTATCGATAAATTGGCGTTGGTTGTGGATTATTCGGTGCAGGGGGGTTCCATCATTCACGTTGGGCTGAATTTTTCCGGCGTCCGCTGCGTGTTTTCGAGGCGGGGCTGTTGCGAGACATGCGGGCAGTGGTAGGCAATACACATTTACATACATGAATTTGTGATAAGCTGATTTGGACTCCGGATAGGAGAGGTATGTTCACGGTTAAAGCTGTTTCTCAGATTTTGATGTTAGATGAAGCTGGGGAGAGTGAGTTTGGGGCTTGTTTCACGTGGAAAATCTTAGTCCCTCCGAAAGTACAGGCTTTCTTGTGGTTTGTGTGGTTACGTCGCCTGCCGACTTTTGCTTTCCTGAGCCGAAGGGGTGTTGTTTTTGAAGGGCAATGCACGATGTGCTTTTGGTGTCGGGAATGTGAGGAAGACGTTGATCATTTGTTGTACTTATGCCCGGTTGTTCAGCGTTTATGGGACTGGTTTCGTTGTTGGTGGGGAGTGAGTTTGCCGTTACCACGATCATTGTCCGAATTCTTTGTACCTGACTTCCATTGCTCGTTTTCGGGTATGCATCGTAGTATGTGGGTATCGTGCGTGGCAGCGATGTTATGGTCGATTTGGCTAGCACGAAATGAGATGGTCTTCAACAAGAAACACTTACCGGTTGAGGAGGTGTGCTTTTTGATTAAATTGCGCTCGTTCTATTGGTTGCGGACTTTAAGGACCGACTTGTGCATTGGCGAGGCGTTGTGGTGGGATTGTCCGAGCCTTTATTCCGAGACGTCTCTTTCGCGACCAGAGCGGGTTGGCGTGGTATGGGAACCGCCATCGCGAGGGACGTTGAAGTTTTCGGTGGATGGTTCAGCACGTGGTAAGCCGGGCCCGGCAGGCTATGGGGGTGTGTTACGCGATGAGTTTGGGAGTATATTGGCGTTATTTTCTGGCCCCCTTGGGTGTATCGAATCAAACGAGGCTGAATTGCGAGCGATTGCTTTCGCTTTGTCATACTTCCGGAAGTCAACATGGGCAATGATTCCTTTGATTGTGGAATCGGATTCTATGGTTGCGGTTAGCTGGGTGTTACATATGGACAAACGGCCATGGCGATTTTGGGAGGTTTTTCGCGAGATCGACAATTGTTGTTCATCTTTGGCTTCGGTTTGCTTCTCTCATATTTTCCGTGAGGCGAATGGTTTAGCGGATGCTTTGGCAAAGGAGGGGGTAACACGCATTTCGTTGTTTTGCGCTTGTTAGTGATAGGTTGCTTTGGTGTTATTCCCGTTTGTAATTTCTTTGGACTCTGGTTTCACCACATACGGTTCGTACTCTTTTCCTCCGTTAGGTTTTAGGGAGGTTTTTAACGAGGCGACCGTTGTGGCCTTTTGGTTGTATATTGCATCTTAATATACGACATTATTGAGCAAAAAAAAAAGTATAAAGGTGGAAATGCAGCTTGATTTAAATACTAAGAGTTATGATATTTTATGTTTTATCTTCCACTAAGAAAACTATTAATGGCCAGAATTTAATTTATGTAACAAATTAAACATTTGATCATAACTAATTCAAACTATCATGATCTTACTCCTATTTACATTTTTAATTCTGTTTATTAGTAAATCCAAAAAAATGAGTAATTTGTGAGATTGTTTGAGCTAAATCATGGTTATGTAACTAATATGCAGCTCTAAAAGATTGGTGTGTAACTCATGACACTAAATTAAAGTAATGGAAAATGGAACTACAAGATGAACATAACATCTCAAAACATAACTAATTCATATGAATAGCCATTATACTTTGGTCAAAAGAGGTACGATGCAATATCTTTGTATCTCAAAATGCAATATAATCGAATAAAACATTAAGTAAATGAATAGTTTTATCCAAACCAAATTTCACCAGGTTATCAGCTTCCATGTTAATCGTGTTTGGAAAGTGAACAATACAAAAACTTATTCAACTTTAAAATATCATATTCTATATAATCGAGGGAGTTTCAGAACTTACAGAAATGAACAAATTCCAGAGCGATGGCCATCTTATCACATCGGGAAGACTTTTGGTATAGTCTCTAGCATCATGGATAATTGGCTATAGAACATTTTTTCAAAAATTGACCTTTTCTATAAAATTAAAAATGAAAGTAGTAAAGACTCAAACTATTAAAAATAGAGTGAAAATGAGAGAGATATACTTATGGGTAGAGAGGAGGAGGAAGGGCTGCCGGACTAGGGTTGATGGAGTCCATGACTGGTTATTGTGGTTGAATAAGGGCATAAGATTAAGGTATTTGGGCGATGGGCAGAGGATGAGCGATATGAAAGAGGGAAATTTGAAAAATGAAACAAAGCTTTAGGGTTTTAAGTTATTTTTAAATAACATTTAAATTTTGACTTGAATACTTAATATATTAATTAATTATTATATAATTAAATAATAACTATTTATTTTTAAATAAATTTATAAAGACAAAAAATAATTTAATCTTTTAGATAAATTTGATTATTAAAATTAACAAAGAGTAAAATATGAAGTAAAGAAATATGAGTTTTAATTAACTGATTATTGGAGTAAAAATAAAATATCATGTCATACTATAAACATTTCGAGATAGATCAAACAGAATTTGGTTCACAATCTCTAGCAAGCTTTAGCAATTAATCAAAACTACAAATAAAGATCTTTCATTTTAACCTTAAATTTCTTACGATTTTACTTCTAAACCTACTAAGAATTATTAAAAAAAATAGAATGTAATGGTTTATACTAAATTAAACAAAAAGTATTTTACATAAATATATAATTTTAGCAAAAAAAGTCTTAAAAATATACAATAGCAGAAAACTTTGAGCAAACTAGCCAGGTTTCTCAAAATTATGAGCCTAAATCTAAAAGATTTGAAAAAATTTCAATAATAAAATTTTGAATTAGTGATGCCAATGAGATGTCGCTGTAAAATTTCTCACCTATTTTTTGTGTTAATTTTTGGCATCAAGCATTAAATTACACAATTATATGATATTTTTTTACAATCATCATATAAGACTTAAGAGATATAACATTGAGTACAACAACTATTTTTATCACATTAAACATATTTTTGTGACATAAATAAAATGCCACCTTTTTATATCTTAAGAAATATGACGAATAAAATTGTCAAGAATAAAGCTAATCGATGACAAATTTGTAACGTCGCCAATTCAAATTAAATTTTTATGATAATAATTCGTCACTAATATAATCTTTTACTGGTGACAGTTTTGCAACGTCATCATTTTATCTAAACGTCATTAAAATCTTTCCCGCCAATTTTTTCTGGAGGTAAATTTTGGTGCCAAACATATAGTGACGAAAATTAAGGATGTTTTATACAATTGTCATAGAAGATATACCATAAATCACTAAATGTGACGAAAATAAATAATCGCCACATTCATAGTATATTATGTGCCATTCAATTACAAGAATTTTGTCCCTTGACCGACGTTGATCGTTAAAGTGCTGATGTGGCAATTAATGGTGCTAGCGTGGCGGTCCAAGATTATGCCCATGAACTTGAAAAAATAATCATTTTTTCCCTCGTAGTAAATTTTAAAAATCAATTCAACCCCTCAACCACATCATCTTCACATGTGTACTACAACGTTAGTATCGTGGACTACCATGTCAACACAGTCGACCCCACATCAGCATCGTTAACTGTCATTTCATTACTTTAACGGTTAATGTCAGTCAAGGGGAAAAATTGTTGCAATTGAATGACTTCGAGGAAAAAATTGATGTTAAAAAAGTAGGGGCAGCATTGCGATTTGGGTTAACTACAAGCGAAAATAAGCAAAGGTTTCATTAAATTTTAACAAAATTGACGTTTGTAATGAAATTCGATGGTTCCATAGTGACTTCAGCTGAACGAATGAGGGAGGTTACTGTTGCGTGTAAAAGAGTCTATCGCAATTGAGTGCAAGTGTACACGTCGCAAGTAATAAAGTGATACTAGAGTATCGGATATCGTCTCCACAGGGACTGGGCTAATAGCTTCACCTTGTTTACTGCACGAAAGTAAAAGAAATAGTTTAGAAGATTGTCACGAGAATAATAAGAAAAATGTAAATAAAAGATTGAGTTATCAAGATAGAGAGAATGGGCTGGTATTGAATTGCTCGGTAGTGCAGGTATTGAATTGCTTAGGATCTCCAGTTCTGTCGTCGCTCCCTTCGTCGACAGCACCTGTCGCGGCGGCTGTCCGTTAGCTGTCGCGGCAGCAGACACACCAACTTCGTACTTCAAGCTTGGCAAGAATCCCAGATCTGCCTTGGCCTATCCCTAGGTCCAAGTCTGTCGATGATCACGTCTTTGATGATACCTCCCAGCATGAATCGAAGGATGAACACCGATGTGTATGAATTCTTCCTTAGCCACTTAACCTCGCCCTATCCCTAGGCACGAGATGGTTCAATTATAAACTAGAGAACGCGCTCTTATTTCTTTCGTATACTTAACTCTCCCGATGCTAAGTAAATGGATAAACTCACAATGCTCTCCCGATGCTCTTGCAAGATGTTAAAACCAAAATAAGAGAACTTGAAGTTTATTTTATTGAACTGAAAAATCCTAAAACAAAGCAACCCTTGCAACTACTTTACAAAACAACCCGTAGCCCTAGGGGGAATTTAGAACATGTCGGTGACGGGTAAACGGCAGGGGTTTTTGGTTTCGGTTATGGGGTAATCGGTTATGCCTCCTAGGTTAAATCTATGCCCTTATATAAGCTTTGGGCTCAAGTCTTCTAAGGTAACAAGGATTACAACTTTAATTAAAAGTAAGATTCTAATAAAGACTAAATCTCTAAAGACTCCTACTTTCCAGCCGCATCCTTGTTTCTAGGAATTTCCTCTCCTTGAGCTTTGGCTTGACATATCTTTTGATCCGGGGCTCGGAAAAATATGTGGCTTTTACACGATAGACGAGTCGATTTTTCTCTATCCATCGAGGTCCACTTTGCTTTTCCTCTTCATAAGTCTGCTGTCATCATGCTGTCACGACAGGTCCATGGCAGCTTTGTCTTCTTCGTCTGCTTGTCCAGTTCAGCTCTCCTGCTTCTCTGCCCTGTGCCTGCCTTCTTTGTCAACTATGGCAGATACATGCAAAAATAGCCATCTTTTAGTAGAATCCGTGCTTTTTACATATTTGTGATGTTTTACTGAAAACTAACCTAAATGCAATGCAATGATGCTTGAATGCAGCAGAAATATGGGTTAAAAAGGGTGTAAATAATAGAACTTTTACACACTCAGCACACCCCCAAACTCAAGTTTTTGCTTGCCCTCAAGCAATTAAGACTAAAAGAAAAATGAAAATTTTTATGTTGGCCTTCAAACAATGAATTGTCCCTTACCCGTCGCTCATTCTCTATGGCGGCAGCAACCTGTCGGAAAGGTTAGGATCTGTCCGGAATCTCCCTATAGCTCTCGTGCAGTGTGTGCATACTTGTGAACAGTTATATGCCAAGACTCTTTTAGTTTCACTAGAATATTCAACTTCTTAACTCGAATTTTTATGCCAAAGTTTATTTTTTTTAGAAAGCACATTTTCATGCTTCTTTTCTTCTATTTTCAAGCTAAGTTTTTCTAGAGCCAGTTTCGGGCACCTCTAGTTAGCTTCCTAGAGCCGGTTTCGGGCACCTCTGGGTTTTTGATTTTCTTTTGCTAAACTTCTTTCCTAGAGCCAGTGTTAGGCACCTCTAGGGGCTATTCAAGTACTAAGCATCCTATTCTAGTTTGGCTAAAAGAAATCTAGGCAATATAACAGTCACAAAGGTGTTTAAGTTTTTCAGAACTATAGAAAGGCTCTAAACTTCTCCTTAAACTATCTTAAAGATGCTGCCACGACAGAGCCGTCATGACAGGTAAGTTAACTTCACAGTTTTAAGCCAACAATTTTATATTTTTCTGATTTTTTTTGAGAACTTAAATAAATAATAAGACACAACAAATAATAAAAAGATGTGCATAAGACTCCATTAATGATGGAGGGTTGCCACCCCCAAACTCGAGGGTTGCATTGCCCTCAATGCAAAATGACATGAAAAGATAAAAAAAAAGAAAAGTACATCACAAAAGATAAAGGCAGGCAGCAGTAAAGGGAAAATAAAAACTTAAATTTTAGTCGCTGTCCTCGCTGCTGCTGCTGACACGGATCTGACGGCGGCGTCTGGGCTGTGGAGGAGGCTGGGCAGGTTCAGGGGCAGGTTGCTCCACAAGCTGGACATCGGAACTGCTGCCACTGTCCCATGAGCTGCTGGTGGTGGTGCTAGCCTTGGGCAGCCGTTTCTTGTCTGCCACGTGTTTAATCCGCTTGATCGGCGTAAATTCTCTCTCCAAATTCCTCCGAATCAGCGGGCTGTCATCGGAGGCAGGCCTCTTTGTTCCTCTAGGAGAGGTGTCTGCCGGTGGGCTACCTGCTGCCGTCGGGGCAGGTGATGTGGTGGAGGCAGTAGAGTAGGAATGTGGAGAGCCGGGTGGGGTGGGTGTGTGAACAGGGGTGTGGACAGGAGTGGGGATACGGAAATAATGGGCAGGAAAAGTAGGGAATTGAATATCGGGAAAATTTAAAGTTTGGGTAATAAAATTTAGCGTTTAGTTCGTGAAGTCCCGAATGAATTGCATCAATACCATTAGTCGCTCCTATACCCGTTTTAGCGTAGCAAGGAGGATGGCAGACTGGTCTATCGGAGCGGTGGCGGCAGTAGGTTCCGGGGCAGGCTCCTCTGATGATTCTGCGGGGGAGCCGGTAGGGTTGAAGGAGGAGACAGGTGTAGCCACGATCAGCTCCATGAGGCTGTTGATGTTATTGTCTGTCCAGCCTCCGCCCTTCCTTATTTTGTCGGATGGATCCTCGGGTACAGCAGCACATCGGCAGAGGGAAGTGATGGTGAACGGCAGGCAAAGGCAAGAGTCGGAGCGGAAGGCGCAATCCAGGATGCTATCCCTCATATATCGGCCCACATTGATGGGCCTGTCGTGCATGATGGAGTGAATAAGGGCCACCCGCTGTCGGTTGACTGTCGTGTGGTGGGAAGAGGGCAGAATACTTTTTTGATGAAAGCGTTCCAAAGTTTTGCTTCGGGGAGGAGCTGCCCCCTGTTGACGAAGTGGGGGTTCTTCTTGCTGGTTGTCCATGATGTTCCCGCCTCTGTCAACTCCACCATGACAGCATCATACGCGGCAGCGTCGAGGGAGTCGAGGAATTTCTGGTGAGCATCATCATCGGGGCCAAAGAAAAGGCCAAAAATGTGGTTGATGCTGTCGGCAGTGAAGGGCACTTGCACTCCTCAAACGGTGACGGATGTCGCCGTTCTGCTGTCTATGGCTGCGTAGAATTCCCGGACGAGGGTGTCGTTCAACTCTGCCCGCTGTTCAGCAAAGTACTCCCATAGTTGAGCCGTGATGGCCTTTACAATGAACGGCCGGAGTCCCATGTTGGGCGCCTGTCGGATGTACACGAAGCCACGTTCCTCCCATAACTCCTTGTTGGTAAAGGGTGTTGCTGCTGCTGAAGAGGATGCTGAGGCAGCACTACGACGGGTCTGTCTAGTAGACATGTTAGTTGCAAGGGTTGTGAAATCTGAAGAAAGCAAATAAAACTAGAGGAGAAAGCAAAGAAGAATAAGCAGAAGTGAGAAAAAATGAAAATGAGAATGGGTTTATATAGCGGTCGAGTAGCTGCCCATTTAATGCCGCAACGGCAGGCGTGAAGAACGGAGCGGCAGATTGGATTTAGCGTGTCTGACGCGTCTGACACGCATTTATGCGTCTGTTACGCGTCGGCCGCACGCTTCTGCGTCTGCCATGTCAGTCTGTTGACAGCCTGTCATATCCGTCCTTGGCGGCAGCCGAAACGACAGGTTTCCATAAATGGGCTTTATTGGGCTGATGGATGGGCGGTGGGCTTGGGTCACTTCTCCTTTTCTTCTTGACTCCTTTATTTCCTAAAAACTGAAATTAAAAAAAATAAAACAAAACATTATTCGAATAAACCTAATTCCTAATAAATAATAATAATAATAAAATAAATAAAAAAATAGGTTAAATTAGGGGTGCCTTGTGGGGCATCTCCTAAAGTAACCACTTCCTGTATTCCTGGGGCTTCAGTCCCCTGATAATGCTTGAGGCGCTGTCCATTGACTTTGAATTGGTGCCCGTCTTTTAAAGATTGTATCGTGATGGCACCATGGGGAAAAACTTGAACCACTTGGAACGGGCCAGACCATCTAGACTTTAGTTTTCCTGGGAAGAGTTTAAGTCTAGAATTAAATAACAACACAAGCTGCCCTGGGCAGAACTGCCGTGGCAGCAGTTTCTTGTCGTGCCACTTCTTAGTCTTTTCCTTGTAGATCCTTGCGTTGTCGTAGGCCATTGTCCGTAATTCTTCAATCTCGTTCAAATCTAAAAACCTTTTCTGGCCTGCCTTGTCCAAGTCCATGTTCACTGCCTTGATTGCCCAATATGCCTTGTGCTCGATCTCGACAGGCAGGTGACAGGTTTTCCCATAAATCAGTCGGTATGGAGACATGCCCAATGGAGTTTTGAATGCTGTCCTATATGCCCATAATGCATCATTCAGAAGTAAAGACCAATATTTCCTAGTTGGTTTAACCATCTTCTCAAGAATGTTCTTCACTTCCCTATTGGATATCTCAGCCTGTCCATTGGTCTGTGGGTGGTATGCTGTCGCGATCCTGTGCTTGACACCATATTTCTTCAAGGCGGCAACAATTACCCTATTATCAAAATGTCTCCCTTCATCACTAATAATCGCCCTAGGGATGCCAAATCTAGAAAAAATGTTTTTGTGTAAAAACTTTTGGACCGTCTTGGCATCATTCTTTTGAGTGGCGATTGCTTCAACCCACTTGGAGACATAATCCACTGCTAGGAGGATGTACAAATTTCCACACGAAGATGGAAAAGGTCCCATAAAATCAATCCCCCAAACGTCGAAGATCTCGACTTCTAAAATGTTCTACAGTGGCATCTCGTTTCTTCTCGAGATGTTACCTGTCCGCTGGCACCTGTCACAGTTTTTGTAAAATTCCTGTGCATCTTTATATAATGTCGGCCAGTAGAACCCCGACTGCAGCACCTTGGCAGCAGTCTTATTTCCTCCTAAGTGTCCTCCATATTGTGAAGCATGACAGTGATGGAGAATGTCTTCTTGCTCTTCTTGTGGTATACACCTCCTTATAACCTGATCTGCGCACATTTTGAAAAGAAGAGATTCGTCCCAATAATAATGCTTAACATCATTTTGGAACCTCATCCTGGCTTGATGATTAAGATCAGAAGGTAATATTCCGCTAACTATAAAATTAACGAAATCAGCATACCAGGGAAGGTTAGAAGACTTACCTGCCGCCATGGCTGTCGCGACAGCGATTGCGGTAGCAAAGAGCTGCTCATCAAGGAAGGTCTCCAGTATGTGTGTTTCATCTATTGGTAGACTCTGTCCCCTCTCCAATCTCGACAAGTGGTCTGCCACCTGATTTTTTGTCCCCTTTTTGTCCTTGATCTCAAGGTCGAACTCTTGTAGTAGCAATATCCATCGTATCAACCTAGGCTTTGCATCCTTCTTTGCGAACAAATACTTTAGGGCAGAATGGTCGGTGTGTATTATTACCTTCGTTCCAAGTATGTAAGAACGAAACTTGTCGATGGAGAACACCACAGCTAACAGCTCCTTTTCTGTGGTGGTGTAGTTCACTTGGGCGTCATTTAACGTCTTGCTGGCATAGTATATGACGTGAAACAACTTATCTTTGCGGTGCCCAAGTGCTGCCCCGACAGCATAGTCACTAGCATCACACATAATTTCAAATGGCTGTGTCCAGTCTGGTGGCTGTACTATGGGGGCTGTCACTAGCTTTTCCTTCAGAACCTTGAATGCTTCAGTACATTCTTCATTAAAGTCAAAGGGTCGGTTCTGCTCTAAGAGATGGCATAAGGGCTTCGTGATTTTCGAGAAATTTGCGATGAATCTCCGATAAAAACCTGCATGCCCTAAAAAACTCCTAATGCCCTTGACTGTGGTTGGCGGCGGCAGTTTCTCTATGACTTCTATCTTGGCCCTGTCGACTTCTATCCCACGGCAGCTAATCTTATGGCCAAGGACTATCCCTTCGTCCACCATAAAATGGCATTTTTCCCAATTTAGAACAAGATTAGCTTTTTCACATCTTTCAAGTACCTTTGAAGATTGTCGAGGCAGCTCTCAAAATCGTCTCCAAAGACGGAAAAATCATCCATGAAAATCTCAAGGAAGTCCTCTACCATGTCGGAGAATATAGCCATCATGCACCTTTGGAAGGTGGCAGGTGCGTTACAGAGGCCGAACGGCATCCTCCTAAATGCGTATGTTCCGTAGGGGCATGTGAAAGTTGTTTTCTCTTGATCCTCCGGTGCGATGGAAATTTGGTTGTAACCTGAATAACCATCAAGAAAACAATAGTAAGGTTTACCCGCTAATCTATCAAGCATTTGATCAATAAAGGGTAAAGGAAAGTGGTCTTTTTGGGTAGCTTTATTAAGCTTCCGATAGTCCATACAAACCCTCCAACCGGTCACAGTCCTGGTTGGGATTAACTCATTGTTCTCGTTGGTTATCACGGTCATTCCTCCTTTCTTGGGAACACATTGCACCGGGCTAACCCATTTGCTGTCGGAGATGGCGTAAATAATACCAGCATCTAACCATTTAATTATCTCTTTACGCACTACCTCCTTCATCGCAAGGTTTAACCGCCTTTGGGCATCAATCGTCGGCTTATGATCTTCCTCTAGGAGGATTTTGTGCATGCATATTGCCGGACTAATGCCTTGTATGTCTGCTATCGTCCATCCAATCGCCTTCTTGTGCTGCCTTAGCATGTCGATCAGCTGCCGTTCCTGCGGCAACTTAGCAGAGATGATTACGGGCAATGTATCATTGCAACCAAGATAAGCATATTTAAGCTGCCCTGGCAGGGGCTTAAGTTCTAAGACAGGTGGTTCAACAGTAGATGGTTTTTGGATTAAATGGTTATCCGAAGTGTAATTCAAAGGTTCGAATAACTTACCTGGACGATGGCCTAACCAGTTTACCTCCTCCTAACCTTCAGTATCAGATGTATCGGATTCAGAGGAGTCGCTGTCGTTGGTGCTGACGTCGTTGCTGTCGTGACAGGCTTGTAGGTGGCTGTCGCAGCAGTGACCAAATTTTATATCACGGCAGCCCGACCTGATGCAGGGGTGATCAAAGGTCACCTCAATGATGGCCTTGCATTCCTCGTCCACATCAGCATGTTTCATTGCTTGGAGAACATTTAACTTAATCTCTTGATCTTTTACTCGCATGGTGAGTTCTCCTTTCTCCACATCAATCAATGATCTTCCCGTTGCTAAGAAGGGTCGCCCAAGGATGACTGGTGCGTTTTCGTCTGCCTCACAATCCAAAATAAGAAAGTCAGCAGGAAAAATAAGCTTATCCACTCTTACCAGAATGTCTTCAATTTTTCCCTCGGGGTGAACGTAAGAGCGGTCGGCTAGCTGTAGGGTAACTGTCGTGGGCCGCGCCTTGCCAATACCTAGTTTCTGAAAAACAGATTTGGGCATTAGATTGACACTGGCACCAAGATCACAAAGTGCCTTACCCACAAATTTGTCGCCGATTACGCAAGGTATGATGAAGCTCCCCGGATCCTTCTTTTTCTAGGGTGGCTGCCGATGAAGAATACTCATGCAACCTTCTTGCATCCTTACCGTTTCAAATTCCCCAAGTTTAGATTTTTTCGACATAACATCCTTAAGAAATTTAGCATAACCGGGCATCTCCCTAACCGCATCTAACAACGGAATATTAATATGAACCTGTTTAAAAATATCATAAATCTTTTTAAGTTGAGATTCATGCTTAGCTTGTTGTATCCGTTGAGGGAAGGGTGGTGGAGGACGATAATCAGCAATGCGTCCTCCCCACTGCATGCGAATTTGAGGACGGTAATCATCTTTTTTCTCCTCTATCGCTTCTGCTGTCGTGACAGGCTCATCGGCAGCAGTCTGTTTATCACCTGTCGGGGCAGCTTCCTCGGCAGGTTTATCCAAGGCAGGTTCCTTTTCTGTTTCAGCTTCTTTTTCCGGCCCTGGTAGTTTCTTCCCACTCCTAGTAGTAATCGCCTTACATTGCTCATGTGGGGGTGGTCTAGCATTTTCAGTATTGCTAGGGAAACCTCCATTCTGCCTTGGCTTAATATGTTGCGACACCTGACCCATTTGTGTCTCTAGAGATTTCAACGTAGCCTCATGATTTGTCATTCTCATCTCGGTTTTATCTATAAAGTTTTCTGTCTTCTTGACAAACTGATTTATATTCTCCATATACGTACCGGTCTGAGACATAAAGGTGGCCAGAGTCTGTTCCAATATACTACTCGTGGCAGGTGGTGGCTGCTGTTGCTGCTGCGACGACAGGTGCTGCGGCAGGTTCTGCGGCGGCAGTTGCTACGGTAGGTTCTGCGGCGGCAGTTGCTGTCGCGTCAACAATCTAGGACCCCCTTGATTCTGATTATATGCTTGCGGATTCAGGGCATTGTTAGGATTACTCCAGGAAAATTTGGGATCCTTCCTCCAATTAGGGTTGTAGTTGTTGGAATTGTAGTTCGGCTTGTAATTTCCAACATATTTCCCCTCTTCTATATTTATTGGGCACTCATCCCTACTATGATTTCCCTCACAAATAGCACAAACTTCCTCGACATCAAATCCTCGTAATTCTTCTTCATTTAATAGGTGTTTCATTGCTTTAGTATGGAATGCTACCTGGGATTTCATAGTGCTGTCGGCCTCATAGTCCTTGACAGCGAGTACCCGTTTACCCCCTCTTCTAGCTGTCGGAAACTGCTCCTCATTCTTGGCCAGATTTTTCAAAACTTGCAATGCCTCGTCCGGATCTTTATCCAATAATAATCCATTTGCTGCAGAATCAATCCGAATGCGAGTTTGTAAATTAGCAGCATTGTAGAACTTAGTTACCTGATTCCAAACGGGGAATCCATGCATTGGGCAGTTCCGTAGAAGAGTAGTGAATCTGTCCCAGGCCTCGTGCATCGGCTCGTCATCTTCCTGTTGAAAAAGTAGCAATTTCATTACGTAATCGCTCAGATAAATGCGAAGGATTAAAACGAGATAAAAATTCACGAGTTAGATCTGCCCAAGTCATAATGGAACCCGGTGTAAGTTTATTCCACCAAGTTTTAGCTCTGTCCCTCAATGAATGGGGGAATAACCGAAGCCTCAGTATCTCTGAACTAACTCCTGGCAGTCTAAACGAACCACAGATCTCCTAGAACGTTTTGAGATGCTCCCTAGCATCGTCTGTCGCAGAACCACTGAACTGCCCGGCGTTGTTGATCATACTAAACATGACAGGTTTAAGCTCGAAGTTGTCAACATCAATATCCGGCAGCGTGGTCTCCAGCTCTACATGGTCATTCAGCATGTAATCACGACATGACCGTCGTCCATCTGCCCTCGGCGGGTCGCCGACAGGCGGTATTTCTCCACCAGCGGGCTGGTTACGGGTCATCTACTCTAGCTGTTCCTCAAGGTACTCGTTCCGGTCTAAAAGTTGGCGAAGTTGTTTCTTGAGATTGAATGAACGTTCGATCTCCGGATCTAATTTATACTCAGGATCCTCGCCTCTTTTCGATCTGCGCATAAACAAGAAAACCTCGTGAAAAGCGAGAGTTGAAAGAACAAAAGAAAAATTAAAGAAAAGAAAAATAAAAACAAAAATAAAAACAAAAATAAAAACGCAAAGTGCAATAAAAGAAAGATGTAGTTATGTTGCCAATCCCCGGCAACGACGCCAAAAACTTGTTGCGTGTAAAAGAGTCTATCGCAATTGAGTGCAAGTGTACACGTCGCAAGTAATAAAGTGATACTAGAGTATCGGATATCGTCTCCACAGGGACTGGGCTAATAGCTTCACCTTGTTTACTGCACGAAAGTAAAAGAAATAGTTTAGAAGATTGTCACGAGAATAATAAGAAAAATGTAAATAAAAGATTGAGTTATCAAGATAGAGAGAATGGGCTGGTATTTAATTGCTCGGTAGTGCAGGTATTGAATTGCTTAGGATCTCCAGTTCTGTCGTCGCTCCCGTCGTCGACAGCACCTGTCGCGGCAGGAGACACACAATCTCCGTACTTCAAGCTTGGCAAGAATCCCAGATCTGCCTTGGCCTATCCCTAGGTCCAAGTCTGTCGATGATCACATCTTTGATGATACCTCCCGGCGTGAATCGAAGGATGAACACCGATGTGTATGAATTCTTCTTTAGCCACTTAACCTCGCCCTATCCCTAGGCACGAGATGGTTCAACTATAAACTAGAGAACGCGCTCTTATTTCTTTCGTATACTTAACTCTCCCGATGCTAAGTAAATGGATAACCTCACAATGCTCTCCCGATGCTCTTGCAAGATGTTAAAACCAAAATAAGAGAACTTGAAGTTTATTTTATTGAACTGAAAAATCCTAAAACAAAGCAACCCTTGCAACTACTTTACAAAACAACCCGTAGCCCTAGGGGGAATTTAGAACATGTCGGTGACGGGTAAACGACAGGGGTTTTTGGTTTCGGTTATGGGGTAATCGGTTATGCCTCCTAGGTTAAATCTATGCCCTTATATAAGCTTTGGGCTCAAGTCTTCGAAGGTAACAAGGATTACAACTTTAATTAAAAGTAAGATTCTAATAAAGACTAAATCTCTAAAGACTCCTACTTTCCAGCCGCATCCTTGTTTCTAGGAATTTCCTCTCCTTGAGCTTTGGCTTGACATATCTTTTGATCCGGGGCTCGGAAAAATATGTGGCTTTCACACGACAGACGAGCCGATTTTTCTCTATCCATCGAGGTCCGCTTTGCTTTTCCTCTTCATAAGTCTGCTGTCATCATGCTGTCACGACAGGTCCATGGCAGCTTCGTCTTCTTCGTCTGCTTGTCCAGTTCAGCTCTCCTGCTTCTCTGCCCTGCGCCTGCCTTCTTTGTCAACTATGGCAGATACCCGCAAAAATAGCCATCTTTTAGTAGAATCCGTGCTTTTTACATATTTGTGATGTTTTACTGAAAACTAACCTAAATGCAATGATGCTTGAATGCAGCAGAAATATGGGTTAAAAAGGGTGTAAATAATAGAACTTTTACACACTCAACAGTTACCAACCTTGTGTTCGGTATCCCTAATGATCGACCAACCATTATTCTCTGTGTAATGGGAAAGACTACCAATAAGCTTTTAGTAGAATCCATTCATTTTTTTATCCATTCATTTTTTTATCTAAGAAATTACACAAATAAGTCTTATTATAACACCTCTTTTCTACATCAATATTTTATTATGATTTTAGAACCAATACAATATAAAGTTTAAATAGGTAACGTTTGATAAGAAATATGTTCTTTACTCAACTTTAATAATTATTTTTTTTGATCAACTACTGTATGAATTTATTGATATAAAAAACATACAGCTCGACGCAGCCCTTACGCCTCATTAAAAACCTCCCTAAGCCTAATGGAGGAAAAGAGTACGTAAGTGCTCGTCTAGGATGAAACGCCTAAATACAAGCTATGAAAAGAGTACTCCGATCCACACTCTCTTTGGCGAGTACATCAGCAAAACCATTTGCTTCCCTCGGCGTATATTGAAAATGAATCTCCGATATCGTTTGGCATGCCTGATCAATCGAAACAAAAGAGTCCCATAATCTTCACGGGCGTTTTGCCAAGCCCATTACCCAACTCAATGCTACTTGGGAATCCGATTCAATCACCACGCACTTCTCGCGCCATGCCCCTTCCGCCACTACCTTCACAGCAAGTTCGATAGCCTTTACTTCCGCCACGTTAGAATCTAAACATCCCATAGGTCCGAAAAAAAGGGCCAGAATGCGGCTGTCTGCGTCGCGCATCACACCCCCGACGCCTGCCGGACCAGGCTTTCCACGCGCCGAGCCATCGACGTTGAATTTCAAAGTTCCCGCAACAGGTGGCTGCCATACCAGACCACCACGTACCTTCTTTGGGCGTCGGCTAACCACACACATCGATGGGCTCGACCACCACACTGATTCGGACATAAAATCGCTGTCGGCATCCACTTTTATCCAATAGAATGATCTCAGTTTTACAAGGAAGCACACCTCCGCTACCGTCGATCGTTTGCCTTTAAAAATATATTCGTTACGGGTGAGCCATAACGACCAAAGCATAGCACTCACACTAGCCACCCACCACTTTAATTGACAGCCTTGAAAGGAGCTGTGGAAATTCACAATAAAGAACTCGAAAAAACATGCTGGTAAAGGTAATGCAATACCCCACCATCCACGTAACCAGTCCCAAACCTGTTGGATGCATGGGCAATCGTAAAATAAATGGGCGATCGACTCCTCCACCCGTACACACCATGGACACAAACCTTGACCTTCCGCCAATGTAACTCCTCTTATACGCAAAAAATCAGCCGTCGGTAGCCTCTTCAACCAAATAAACCATAGGAAGGCTTGTACCTTTGGGGGAACGAGAACTTTCCAAGCGAAACAACCTCCGAAATCGCCATCTCCCACCCTCTCTAAAAGCAACGCCTTAGTCATAGCTTGCACCGAAAATTCCCCATTTTCACCCGGAGTCCAAATCAATGTGTCTATTCGATCCATTCTCAAACGAAACCCACTTACCACGTCACATAGAGAATGCAACTGTTCTTGTTCGAAACTCCATAGCTGCCGGCGGAAAAAACCATCCCAATTAGCATGATCGAAATGACCATCCGATGCATAATCTTGTACCCAAGCTAACTTATTCACTGCCAAGGCGAATAAACGTGGAAATGCCTCCTTTAACGGCTGTTGCATCACCCAAATATCAAACCAAAAAAGAACCAACTGTTCACTGCCAATTTGCCACTGAAAATTAGTACCCCCCACGTGGGATTCAATAACTGGGCAGCAAGCGTTTGACACTATTTGACGCTAAACCACCGACATCGACGATAGATTTTCAGTGTTAAATCTCCACCATTGAACATTATCCCCATATTTGGCCGTTATTAGACGACGCCAAAGCGAATCATGGTCGCGTGCATAACGCCAAACCCACTTAGACAGTAGAGCCATGTTCTTCACTCTCAAGTCCGCCACCCCCAAACCCCCAAGATGTCAAGGTCGACAAACAATATCCCATCCGACTCTACTCATTTTTCTCTCTAAATTGACGCCACCCCAAAGAAACGCTCTTCGTATCTTGTCTAGCTTCTCAACTACCCCTTTTGGCACAACAAATAATCCTAAATAAAAAATAGGGAGTGACGAGAGTACCGAATTGACTAGAGTCACCCTACCAGCAAATGATAGAGAAGTGCGCTTCCACCCTGCTAACTTGCGTCTGAAATTTGCTATGATCGGATCCCATACTGAAAGACGCCTCGGATCAGCTCCCAACGGAAACCCCAAATAGACAAATGGTAGTTCCCCTAGCCGACAACCCAGAATAGAAGCAACCGATGCACTTAACTCTTCTGTCACACCAATCGCATATAAAGAGCTCTTTGCAAAATTTATTTGCAACCTGGAGCATAGCTGAAAACAGTGAAGAATCCGCTTAACATTACGTGCATATTCAACATTGGCATCAATAAACAATATAGTATCATCGGCGAACTGGAGGTGAGTAAGCCTTATGTTCGAAACCACCTCCACTCCTCTAATCAGCCCACCCGATTCCGCCGTGCTCAACATCAAGTGCAGAGCCTCCGCAATAATCACAAACAGTAACGGTGATAAGGGACAACCCTGTCTCAACCCACGACCCATCCTGAATTCACTCGTCGCGCTACCATTAAATAGAATAGATAAGCGTGCTGTACTGATACAAACCTGTATCCAATGACGCCATGTTGCACAGAACCCCATCTTTGCGAGTATAGAATCCAAAAATGACCAGCTCACGCAATCATACGCTTTGGCGAAATCCAGCTTCAAAATGAAACCGCCCACTCCATTACCTCGAAGAGAATGAATTATCTCCGTTGCTAACAAGACCCCATCTACCAATTGGCGGCCCTTGATGAAAGCTGATTGAGTGTCGCTAATCAGAGAATTCAATACTAATTGTAACCGAGTCGCAAGGCACTTGGCTAATAGTTTGTACATAGAATTCACCAAACCAATCGGTCGATATTTGCCAAGTATCCGCGGTGTCGCCACCTTAGGTAGAAGCACAATAAAAGTGCAATTCGCTCCCTTTGGTAAAGTCCCTCATTCATGAAATTGAGAGAAGAAATTCAGCATATCATCTTTTACCACCTCCCAACTTTTCTTGTAAAATTCGAGAGTGAATCCATCTGGACCCGGAGCTTTTGAACCATCGCAATTCCACAGAGTTCGCTTTATCTCATCAATTGTAAAAGGTGCTGTCAACGTGCCTCTTGCCTCTGCTTGTATTCGACGAAATTGGCCCTCAAATTCCCACAATCCACTACGATCCACTCTAGCAAAATGAGTTGAAAATGCCTTAACAACATAAGCGCGTAAAGTGGCCGGAGCTGTAACCCAACGTCCGTTAATCAACAGTCTAGGTATAAAGTTTCTAGCGGTCCGTAGCTTCTCCGTTCTATGAAAATAAGCTGTGTTTCGGTCGCCTAACCTCAACCAATTTGCCCGAGATTTTTGACGCCACATAGCTTCTTTGTTGCGCATTGCTTTCCATAGTGCTTGCATCCATTGACGCCGTTCACATTCTATCTCGTTATTACCCTCATCCGTTATCAACAAGTCATCCGCCTTTTCTATTTGTTGCTGTAATTGTTCAATTTTTAAGTTCACGTCCCCAAATATGTCTGTGTTCCAACGTTTCAGAAACGACTTCAAATGCCTCAACTTCACCATAATATTATCCTTTCCCAAACTAGCTGTAGTCAGACGACACCACTCTCTAGCGAGGTCCAGCACGTTAGATTTTCCCTCTAACCAGCAATTGAAGAAACGAAAAGGTCTTGAACCCCAATCACAATCGTCACACGCCAATAGCAACGGCGTGTGATCAGATACTCCTCGCGACAAAGCTGTTTGCTGTATGTTGTTGAAATTATCAAACCAAGGTGCTGAAATTAGAAACCTGTCAATTCGGCTACTTCTATTACCCGGACCAAACCACGTAAACCGTTTACCAGACATAGGTAAATCTATCAAACCAGCACTGTTAACAAAATTCCCAAAATTTTCCATTTCAGCTTTTCTATCCGATACCCCTATCATGTCCGAATTTTTCAATATAGCGTTGAAATCTCCTGCCACACACCAAGGCCCCTGAAACGTGCTCATACTAGCCAACAAATTATTCCATAACGCACATTGACTCGTTACTTCACAAGGTGCATATATCGCAACAATACCACAAACTAGTTCTTCAATAGACCATTTTCCCAACAGCATAATATAGTAGCGATCAATATGAAATGAGTCTAATATAAATTTCGTACCTTCCCATATTGCCAATACACCTCCTGAAGCACCAACCGACGGTGAGAACGCCAATTCGAAATTATCCGAATACCACAAACTATTCCCCAACAATGTAGGAATCTCCTCCAGCTTAGTCTCCTGTAATAACACCATGTCGCAATGATTTTTCCGAATGACCTCGCGAACATAACGCCGTTTCGCACTCCCTCCCAAACCCCTTACATTCCACGTTAGTAATTTCATGAGTCAGAAACCCCGGCACTCCCCGGCAATAACCCGCGAAATGTCTTTAATGATATCTTCTTCCCTACCGATTGATTTAACTCCAATCAACGCTCCCAACTTCACTGTTTCGGTCACTTCGTTTGTACCCTGCTGTTGCCCCACGCACATAACATAATTCGCATGCCCCTGTTCAATTGCATCTGCTTGTGTGGCCTTCTTCCCCGACCCTCGACCACGACTGGACAGAGGGTTGCCTGAGTTTTCGGTAATCTCACCTCCTACCACCCGTCGGACTTTGCAATATGAGTTCCCCACGCGAATCACTTCTGTATTACCCAATCCCTGTGCTGCTGAGTTTGCATAGGTGGTAATTTTTGAAATTGCATTGTCATCCACTTCCGTAACCCCCTGTTTTCTGTAGAGTTTGATTTCGAATTCACCACCCCAGCTATTTCGGGACTCTCCACTATAGTTCTAGTATGAAACAATCTCTCACTCTCCAAGCTGTCAGAGCTGATCGGAGTAATTAGCTGTTGCGCCGGCACAATTTCTGCCTTTGTAATAGCCGGCGTGTGCTCCACGTTTATTTCACCTTGAGGCCCTGATGTATCAACCCCCAATCAAATTTGCTTCGTTTACCACTGTTGTATTTTCCTCCGCCCCTCCTAATCGAGCCTTCGACGGACGACTTGTACTGCTACCTTCCTTCTGTTGTTTCGATTGTGACGTGTTACCCTCGTAACAGCCGCATTCGATCGTGGGACCTTGTCCATCCCATTCAAACACCCTCACCATGTATTCCGCGGCTGCTAATTTCACCTTGATGGTCTCCTCAATGAGTTCCATCGTTGTCGTTTCCACCAGAATACGACCATAATCAAAGGATGAGGGAGTTTCCGTATCGTCGTCCATGCATATGAATGACCCCCATAAACCTGCTATATTCGCAAATGTTTTCTTGTGCCATAAATGGATCGGTAATCCCACCACGGACAACCAAACTCGACGAGATTCTGTTGAAATTGATGGCGACCAATCTAGCACTTTAGAGAAACACTCTCTAATACAATCCATCTTTAACACTTCCTCGCGAATTTTCGCCGATGTGCACATTAATAGGATCATTGACCCCGATAGCCTCATGATCGAAAATCCCTCCTTTTCCACTTCCAATCGATCCGCGAGAGTTTTTAAGTTCCAAGGTTTAATACTCCATCCGATCGCACACCATTGGAGAATTGCCCACTTATCCTCATCTAATACCCCTTCTATCACTCGCCGATTTGATCCACTTTCACATTCCCCTTGTACATCTGATTTCTCTGATATGGAGCCTGAATTGTTGTCGTTCGTCGACTGTTGAGTCTTCGGCCGTTTCCATGTATCCCTCAAATGATTTATCCCCTTCCATGCTAACGTCACTCTCAATTTGGCCCCATAAATCCACTTTCCATGTAGCCGTTCAATCGCTCTTTCCGCGTCCTCCTTTGATGCCATTCGAACAAAACCAAAGCGTGCCCCGTCTCGAGCCCTCTTACGTGGTATGAACGCATCTCGTACCACTCCATGGCGATCGAAAACTTGCCATAAACCCTTCCAGTGTAAGGTCTCCGATATTCCTCCCACATATATGGTCCAAACTTGTTGTGTCGATTGTGGGTTTGTTGTATTTCGATCGTCGCTGCCGTGATCACTGCCGTCTTGTTCCCTGTCTAGCCGTCGCCAAAGTATCCCGTCCGTCGTTTTCTTCATCCCGTTATTTTAAATAATTATTTTTTTACATGAAATAAAAATATGAAATGAAATATATTTCTTCATCCACGTGCGCCACAAATAAAGTCCAGTCAAATAAGTCGAAATGCATAAAATATTATCGCATAGGTTCTGTTCTTTTATTCAAGTATATATTTTAAACAAAAAAATTTAATCCAAAAGTTTTTTAATAACATAGAATTAAAATGAAGCAAGTGCATTTGTGTAAAATGAAAATGCTCATGAGCTACATTTTCCTTGATCATTGCAAGCCATTTAAACCGTAGGGGTAGGGTTTGGTGGTACGGGAGCTGCACATGCAGCTGGATTTTGTTTGCCAGTAATTTTGGGTTTTACATTTTTACATTCAGATACTGCAGGGCCATTGGGTCCACTGTACGTAATGTCAATGTCGGCAAGCTCAACATTTTCGCATGGAAAAGTACCGCTGCAAATGATTCGGACAACTTCTGGAAGCGCAGCCGTACCGTGAATGTTCTTGAAGCTGATGTTGCTTAGTTTAACATTTGATTCTGTCTGCATGAACACAATAATATTTAGATGATTGATAAACTGTTTCCACTATTTAGGATTTTGATAAGCGTTTACATACATTCATTTTGCATTTATTCGATGGGCAATATTTTTGGTCAACTATAACAGGGCAACTGACATTCTTCACGGTGATATCCTCATAATGAATATCTGATGCAGTCCCAGGAAATTCACCCGCCCAACTCTTGATTCTAACACCATTCGATGTATCACTCATGGTGCATTTTGATACTTTAATTCCTTGAACTGGTTCTTCATTGTCGAACTTTCCAAGAATGCCAATACTGATGCCATGTCCTGGTCCACAAGTAACTCCCCTGATGTCCACATTTTTGGAACCATCCCCAATGGAAATACAATCATCACCGGTTTTAATTTCTGAGTCAATAATATTAACTCCATCTGATCTCCCCATGTGTATACCATCTGTGTTTGGACTATCTTTAGGTGCGCGCACGTTGAAACGTTCAAGAGTAATGTTTTTGCATCCCAAAAGATTAACGTGGAACTGTTTGCTATCTCTGCTGGTTATATCTTGTATAAGCGCGTTTGTCAAATAATCAAACCTTATATTCTGTTTAATTTCAGAGTTAAAATAGAGTCATAGAAAACTATATATTAGTTATAACTACAAATATATATATATATATATATATATATATATATATATATATATCAAATTCTAGCAAAAGGCAAGAAACATTACAATGGGGAGTGTACTGCAAAAGTCTTTTTTATCACAACCTTGTCTACTATAAGCTAGTGTTCCCTGACCATCAAAAATTCCTCCGCCAGACATTTTGAAATTTTCAATTTTGTTAAATTCAATCCATTTAGGCTCCTTGAATGCTCCAGGATCAGCTGGAGCTTTTATAGTGCCCTGAACTTGAATCTCAATAGGAGCCTTGCAAGGACCTTCTAGTGTTGCTTGACTTAACATATATACGCCTTTAGGAATCACAATTGTTGATGGAGTTGCTGAACTACAAGCTTCTTTCCAGGCATCCAACAATGGCTAAAACAAAATATGTTATTACAAAAATTCTACATGTTTTTACCGTTGGAGTATGAAAGTGATTTGCAATTTCACTTACCTTACTCATATCTATTTTCAAGTCAGCCTTTGCGTCAAACTTAGCAACGACATCGAGAACATCTGCTTGAGCTTCGATGGCAGAAAGGATTAAAAGTAATAATATGGACACCGTAGAAACAACATTAAATTTTATTGCCATGTCTTTTATATTTTATTTTAGCTTGGAAGTAGAATGATTTTTCCTTTTCTTTCGTTTCAAATATATAGAGAGGTTGTGAAAATTACAATCAACCAATATTTTCTATAAATTCGATTACAATGCAATTAAATATGTGTAAATCTTATGGCTAGGCTTTGATTTCTATGATCACCATGTATTTTATATCCACATGTCTTGGCTAGATAAATTTGTTTTTATAAACTTGAATTATGTGAATTAAGAAAAATGATTTGACTAACGAATGATTTTTTAACAATTCCTAATTCTAATCTTGCTCTTACCTAGAGGGGAGGAGAAAAAAGGGGAGTGCTCCTACTGGGTCTAGAATCCATGACCTAAGGGAATATGAGTAACAAAGATGAGCAGCTTGACCAATCATCTAAATGTGCTTGCACTACTAACAAATGATTTAGAATCACTATTTAAGATTTATATAAATAATAATACCCGTGTATAATTAAGATTATGAATAATGTTGTAGCTATTACATTAATTTAAAATATTTTAATCATGTTACTTTTTTGTGTAGTTTTAATGATGTTTATTATTATTACAATATAGTGAGAATATCAATGCAAAGGGACTTGGCATAATGCTTAAATATGCCCTAATAATTCACACACTTTTCATTTTAGCCTTTATTCTTTTCTTGAAGCACTTTAGCTCACAACGTTTCATTTTTTTTAACAAAAGAGTCCTTTGTTGAATGGAAACGGTTACTTAACTAAGGGTCAACGATTCCGACTGACTAGGCAAGTTCACATTGACTGGAATGATGACATGGCATTTCAATGTAGATGTTAAGGATGATGTGGGATAATGTCACGTGAGCAAGATTATTTAAAAAAAATATTATTTAAATAAATATATTAATTAAATTATTTCTAACCAGACGAAAGCTGACAGGTAGTAACTCCAATTGGTTTAAATTTTGATAAATTTAAAAATTACCTTCAAGGAGTGTCAAACCCAAGGCTACAGGCATAACCACCGGGCCAAATTGTTTTGTTGGTCATGATTTGATAAGCATTTTATATAACAAAGACTAAAGGGGTAACCAAAAATACATATAAATCAAGACACCAAATTTTAAAACAATACTGAGTATATATTTTTAAGTAATAAGGTGGAATGGGTGAAAGAGCTGCTGGGCGACAATGCTAGACATTATTTATCGGAAATCTGCCGTCACAATTGCATTGGAAAGGAGTTTGGTAGATTTTGGATAGACATGGGGTTGTGGTTGATGTATTTGTACCGACAAAGAGGGCTCGTGATGGGTCAAGGTTTGGATTTGTTAGGATGAAAACAAAAGTGGAGGCTGATAGGGTTATTGAGCGATTCGATGGTTTTCGGCTATACGGATCAAAACTTAAGGTTCAATTGCCACAACGGGATACACGCGATTCCTATTGGCGCCGTCAGAGGGAGGATTTCCCTGCTGGGTCAGAGAGTAAGAAGCTGGGTAGGGCAATTTCTAAACGAAAGGATAGAGACGTCGAGAATGGCGACACTAGGGATGGATTTCTTGGAGAACAAGTTTAATATCGCAAGGTCGAGGGGGTTATTTATGAGGAAAAAGTAGAGGTTTTGAAGAATTGTGCAGTGGGGTATTGTCGACAAATGCGATCGATCCTGGATTTGGCGATAGATTAGAAAAGGGCAACTAATAACGAGGTATCTATAATGAGAGTGGCAGGTTCTTTAATTCTATTCATGTTCCCAAATCAGGAAACAAGAGATGAGTGTGTCGAATCGGGTTGTTTTTCACCATGGCTAAAGAATGTGATGGCATGGACGCCAGATTGTGTTATTCCGAATCAGAGAGTATTGTTAATGGCGTGTGGAATACCGATTCACGCCTGGTCCGCAGGGACGTTCTGAAATATTGCGGCCTTATGGGGCGAACTAGTGTGTATTGAGGACGCAACGGTGGCACCTACTTCGTTCGAAAGAGCTCGATTTCTACTTGAGACTGATTGGTTCCTGCCAATTGAGGAAACACTTGATATGGTGATCTGTGGCAAATAGTACCGCATCCGGGTACATGAAGTTGGTGAGGTCAGTTCGAAAGATAGGGGGATGATAAGGAGGGAGAGGTGTTTTCGACTGATGGGGACTCGGAGGAGGTGAGTCGGACGGTTGATCCAACCAATGTTGTAGAGGTTGCGGATCAAACACCTATGGGTTATGTGCAAGGGACAGCGGATGATACAGTGGTTTCGAATTCGTTGAGTGCGACTTCGCCAAATAGTTGGACGATCAGTAAACTATAGGATGATAATAGGAAGATCGATGATCGTGTTGTGGATTCCTTGTCAAAGCAACGAGATGTTTTGCATTTTGAATAAGCCCATTCTAGAGTGGCGGATGAAGATGTGGGTGTGGTGGATCGGGAGGTGATTGTGAACCAAAGTATGGACGTGAGCGAGTGCGAGAGGGACGTCAGAAACGTGAACTGCTGTGAGATTGGAAGGGGTGTTGGATCTATGTATGGTGATGGAGTTGAGGTTGGGCCTCAGGCTAAGTTAAATAGGGTTGGGATTGCCGCGTTAATTGAGTATAAAGGCAGGCAGCGCCGTGTCTGCCAGCTATCAGAAATTCTTCGTTCATCAGGTCTGCCAGGAAGCGCAGGGGAGAGTGAGCCAGCAGCGATGAAGCGAGGGCAGGGGCGACCTCGGAAAACTCCTCCACCCGACGCGACAGATTTGGAAAACGGATCGTTGTCGGACTCTGACTTTATACAAAGGAAGATGAGCATTTTATAGGAAGCACAAGAGCCGTTGGAATTGGGGAAATTGTTGGGTGCTGAAACAATAGGGAATGAGGAGAACGTCATTAAGGATATCGCTTGGCTCATTGAGGCGATGGAGCCGCTTCATAATTAACGAAGCTATGCGAATGTTGTTGTGAAATGTGCGAGGTTTGGGAGCGGCGGCAAAGAGAAGAGCAGTTCGCAATCTGATACGACAATATCATGGTGAGTGTGTAGTTCTTGTGGAAACGAAGCTGGAATTGATTTTGGATTTTGTGGTGCGGAATATTTGGGTGTCAGATAAGTTTGAGTTTGCGTTTGCACTGTCGATAGGAAGATCCGACATAATTCTTGTGTGTTGGGATAAAGATCGCTTTCAGGTTTGCTGGACGGTTATGAGGGAAAGGTTTGTGGCCATTAAAGGCTGTTGGGTTCTAGACAATTAGAGGTGTGGTCTGATTGGAATTTATGAATCATGTGAGGTGGAACAACAAGGGGTCTTGTGGAATGAACTTTCGGCTATTGTGCTTTCCCGCGACATTCCATGGTGTCTGATTGGAGATTTTAATGTGATCACGTCTCTATCAGAGAGGCAAAGGTGTGTTTATACGTCTCGAGGTATGGACGCTTTTATAGATTTTATTCAGGCAAATGGTTTATGTGATTTGGATTTATATGGACATTCGTTCACGTGGTTTGGACCCGAGAACAGATGTAGTAGGATTGATAGATGTTTAGTTTCAATGAGTTGGTTGGATAAGTTTGAGAATTTGAGAATGTCTTCGTTGCCGCGAGGATTATCCGACCATACACCTTTGTTTCTTGTGAGTGATAATTTGGATTTGGGGCCGAGGCCGTTTAGGTTCCTTAATGCTTGGGTGGGGGAACGAAAATATGTGCGAGATTTAGAAGAGGAATGGGTGCGAATTTCGTCGTTACCGAGGTCTGGGGAGATGGTTGAGAAGTTGCGACTATTGAAAACTTTCTTGCGGGGTTGGAATAAGTCAGTGTTTGGTAACATTGATCATCGAGTTGAGCTAGCAACAAATTCCATTGCTGCGATTGATATGGTTGTAGGTGCATGCAGTGTGTATGATTCACAAGTGGTGAATAAACGCCATTTTCAGCAGGAATTGTGGTCTCTATCACGCCTACGGGAGTCAGTGTGGAGGCAAAAGGCGAGGGTGCGTTGGTTTCGAGAAGGAGATGAGAACGCGACCTTTTTTCATCGATCGACTAAGTTGAGATCGATGCATAATGGTCTCTCCGGCTTGCTGGTAAATGGGGTGTGGGAATCGGATCCGGAACGACTTCGCCAGGTGGTGTTTGAGGAGTTTAGAAAACATTTTGCGCAACAATCATCCTTGGGGGAGATGGATATGGCGGTGAGCTTTAATCAATTGCCGAGGGAATTGGCAATGGGTCTTGAAGTACCGTTTAGTGAGGAGGAGGTGCGATCGGTTGTTTGGGGGTGTGAAGGGTCTAAGGCGTCGGGTCCGAACGGATTTACTTTTGAGTTTTATAAGAAAGGATGGGAGTTTTGAAGGGTGACATGATGCACATGATGCAGCAGTTTAATGAGACGAATGCTTTGCCGAAGGGAGTAAATTTAGCCTTTGTGGTGTTAATTCTGAAGAAAGAAAATTCTCGGATGATAGGCGATTACCGACCTATTTGTTTGCTGAATTCACTATATAAAATTGTTGACAAATGTTTGGCGAAGAGATTGCAACGAGTTCTACCAGTGTTAATCAACGATTTTCAATCAACTTTTGTTAAAAGACGTCAGATTGTGGATGGTATTATGTTGGCGAATGAGGTGATTCACTCGATGCACCAACATTCTGTTAGTGAGGGGGTGATTTTGAAGCTAGATTTTGTGAAAGCTTATGATTGCGTCAAGTGGGAATGCCTTGAGAAGATTCAATATCGAATGGGTTTTGGGGCGGTTTAGAGGTTTTGGATGAGAGTTTTTACTCAAACAGCGAGGCTCTCGATTTTACTAAATGGTTTCCCGACTCGAGACTTTCTGATGTTGCGTGGTTTACGGCAAGGCGATCCAATCTCGCCTTTATTATTTGTTATTGTGGCTGAATTGTTGCTTCAATTGTTGTGTGAAGCGGAGAGGAGGGGGTTAATCAAGGGTGTTCGAGTTGTGAATAATTGCTTTGTGTCGCATCTTCAGTTCGCAGACGATACAATGATATTTTTACAAGGTGAGCCTAGTTTCGTAACTAATTTAAAGAGGGTGCTAACTTGTTTTGAGTATTGTACGGGTTTGAAAATCAAATACGCTAAATCATGCTTATATGGAGTGGGCGTACCGGAGGGGGTGTTGAGTTCGATGGAGGGGATTATGGGATATCATAGAGGCACATTACCGATGGTATATCTAGGATTGCCACTTGGTATCAATCCTCGTAGTTTAACAATGTGGGAGCCATTATTGCAGCGCTTTCGTAAGAGTTTGGCAGGTTGGAAAAGGGACTCTCTCTCGTTTGCGACTCGTCTGACTTTACTGAATTCGGTGTTGTCTGCTCTTCCGATTTATTATATGGGCATCTTTGTGGTGCCTAAGGGTGTTATCCGACAAATTGACCGCATCCAGAGAGCTTTCCTATGGGGCGGTACTGAGGAGCGACGAATATTGAGCAGGGTGAGTTGGAGGGTGGTGTGTAGGCTGAGGAAATTTGGTGGATTGGGGGTGGTTGATTTACGCCAGCGTAATTTGGCCCTTTTGGCGAAATGGAGATGGCGTTTTGCGATTGAAGGGGTGTCTATGTGGCGGGCGATTTTAGCTTCGAAATATGGTGAAGATGTGTTGAGTCGGAGGGTACCGAGTGGGCGTAGACGGGCTATGTCGACAGTATGGCGGCATATTGTAGAAGTACAAGATGATGTTTGTGTTAATCAATTTATGGGATTGTTGAATTTTACTTGGTTAATTGGTAACGAGAGGAAGGTGTTATTTTGGCGTGATCGTTGGTGCTTGGACGAGCCATTATGTGTGGTTTTTGCCCGCCTCTTCCGCATTGCTACGGATAAATGGGCATTGGTTAAGGATTACGCCTGAGGGAATTCGTTGGGCATGAGGATTGGTGTGTGTAATTCTCGAGACCGTTGCGATCTTTTGAATTGACACAGTTGAGGGAGTTGAGGTGCGTTGTAGGGGCGACGGTTTTATCAGATGTTTTATAGGATAGGTTGGTGTGGAAACATACGACGATGGGAAATTTTTTGGTGGCGATGTTGTCTCGTCTAATGGCGTCATTTGGGTTGGAAATGGAATCGGAAATTTCTGGGATTTGGTCATTCCAAATCCCGCCGAAGATGCAATGTTTTGTGTGGTTTGTGTTACTACGACGTTTGCTCACATTGTGCTTTCTGCGGGATCGATGGATTAGGTTAGATGTTCAAGACTTCTCTTGTCGTTGGTGTGGGGAAAGGGAGGAGGAGGCGGGCCATATTCTTTTCCGCTGTCCGTATATATGGGTGATTTGGTCGATGTTTTTTGCATGGTGGTGTGTCGAGGTGGTGCGCCCAGCATCGTTGGTTGAGTTCGTGCACATGGCATTGGATAGCTTCTTCCGGGGGTCTTTACGACAGTGGTGGTTAGCGGGGTGTGATGCGGTACTTTGGTCTATGTGGTTAGGTGTTCCTCGTTTAGGTGTTACATGGGCACCACCGCTACAGGACATGGTGAAATTTAATGTTGACGGCTCAGCTAGGGGGAAACATGGTCCCGCAGGTTGTGGCGGAGTGTTAAGAAATGATCGGGGCCAGGTGTTGGCGTTATTTTCGGGGCCGTTGGGTGTGTTGGATTCGAACGGGGCAGAATTGCATGCGATTTAGTCGTTTCGGGTATCGCAATGGGGTGTTTGGCCTTGTATTTTTGAATCGGATTCCTTGGATGCTATATCATGGATTCTTAATGTTGAGGGTTGGCTTGGGGGTACTTCTTTTTGTTTCGGCGTATCGATGCAGCAAGGTTAGTGGTGAATTGTGCGTTTCATCATGTTCAACGCGAGGCAAATGGAATAGCCGATACTTTGGCTAAAGGTGGAGTGGACCGTCGTGTATGGTTGTGTGTGGGTCTTTAGTATCATGGCCGGTGCTGGGGGTGTGCGGGCTGGCAGAGATGGGGGCGAGCTGGGTGGTTAGGCCGGATGCTTTGGGGGCGTGCTGCTTTGGTCGGCTGTGACCGGGGCGGTTTGAGCCTTTGGGGTTCAGATGGGCGGAGTTTGTGAGTTGTACGGGTTGGTGTTTGGTTCTCGTTTGTCCTTATCGGGTACTTTTTTCCTCCAATTAGGTGTAGGGAGGTTTTTAATGAGGCCCGATGTTGGATGCTGTGTATGATTTTCGTGTTAATAAAATCATACTTATTGAGCAAAAAAAGTAACTATTAATTCATTTGTTTACCATGTTTCATCTAGTCTTTATGTTACCATTCATTTCTTTAAACATGATCATCAAGTTCTCCAAATATTCAAGAGGCATTTGAATTGACTAACATGGAATCTTAAATAATTTTTAGCCCTTAATTCTAAGTTTGTGATTTTTGGTGAATATTAGAAGTTACTGCCCAAAACGGAACATTTTGGGAAGATTTTAACAACTTTCATTTTAAGCTCCTAAAATGTCATGTACAATATTTTAACAAGCCAATTTAGTGCCAAAACATTTTCTAACATGTCTAGCTTGATCTTAATCAAATTTTTTACCCATGTTAAAATAGAGCATGTTGCCAATTCACCCCAATTAACATGTGTGCACTGTTTTACCTAGTAAAACAGTCTCATGTGCTTCCAAGGTTAATTCAATGCAAATGTTCATTTTCACATATGTCCTAAATCAATTTCCAGCAACTTAATCATGTACACACTTATTTTTCTCTAGCAACAAGCCTCGTTCTAGTGATTACACCATTTTTACCTAGTAAAAACAATTTCATCTTACTTCATTTTCATTATCATGCTCATTTTCACTTTCTAGTAACATAAGGAGTCATTTAAGTGTTTAAGGTTAATATCGAGTGAGTTAGGTTATACAAACGTGAACAGTGGGGCTAAGCTGTTAACTTAGTCTTAATCTGACTTAGACATAAGTTTAGGGTTTCAACAACTAAAAGGGAGTTCTTAACAAATAATAGAGTCGTTAGGGTTAACGAAGACATGTATCCCCTTAACCATTATATTATTAACTTCTAAGCATCGAGAGAGTCAGAATTTCGTTAGAAAATCTTGTCGAGCAGATAAAGAATCTAATGGTTTACGCAGACATGTATTTACAACCGCTATAGCATTGCCATAGGTAATCAAGCATATATCCTTAGCAATAATCCAAGCCTCCATAATTATCTTCAAGTTGTTCTAGCTATTTATCTTAATCATAGCTATATTTAAATTAGTTAATTTATTTTTAATCAAACTGACAACCACCGATACTTACAAACACATTCTTAAGTTCGATAACTTCATAATTATTGATCCAATCCTCGTGGGTTAGACACTCTACTAATCCCTTTATTCCTTGATACGATGAGTATACTTACTCTAAAGTGAAACACTATTTGAAAAGCATCACTCTTACAATAAATAAGAATGAAGAACGATAAACCGAATAGATAAAGGAAAAGAACTATAGCATTAAAGAAATAATCGAAACATAGTATCCTAAAAATAATAAACCCATGCAAAAGTACTTAGCTCATGTCTAAGCCTAAAACATCCATAATAAAAGTATTTAAAAACATAGATTATTTAAACTCCTGATGATTAAAAGGTATCGAGTAGCATATGATATCTTGGATGCTTTGGACAAAGGTGGTATCGCGATTTGGTGTCAAGCTAGTGTTGAGAAGTCTTTTGAGCTGTTATTTTTTGTATCTTGGCTTAGGTGTTTTCTCTTTTCTTGTATTTGTTCGCACTTGGTGTGCGGGTTGTGTCTTCCCTTTTCGCGTTTGTTCATTTTATATACTCTCAAGGGCAGTCTTTTTCGTCTTACTAAGTTTAAGGGGTTTAATGAGGCATCTATTAGTATTTTCTATATGATTTGTGTTTAATAAAAATAATACTTGCACAAAGAGCAGGTTGGTGTGGGTATAACACTTGTTGGTCCTATGTTTGATTCACCCCAAGGCCATTCTACCCCTTTTAGAGTCGTTGACGGTGAACTGACAAACAAGAGATATAGAACGGTAGAATTTTTGGTGACATGGAACAAAGACAGTAACATTTTACGTGGAAAACCTAGGGCAAGCACTTCATTGGCGAGGTCTATGTCATGCATTTGCAAGGCACGACGACGTGGTGGATGTGTTTATAGCCCCAAACAAACGTAATCAAAGAGGGAAGCGATTCAGTTTTGTAAAATTTGCCATGGGAATTGATGTAGATAGGGCCACTGATAGGTTAAACGGATTCTCTCTATATGGCAACAAGCTTTTTGTTATCTGGAGCCAAGTTTAACACGCGCCAATCATATTGGAGGAAAGTTAGACCACATAAGCTCAACAGAGGTGAGAACCTTGACACTGGAGATAAATCAATTCTCTAGGAAAAACATGGTGGTTGAGGCCAAAAAAGAGTGAAACATGGATTAAAAGAATCAGTGGGCATGTGGATACAGAGCATGTTGCCAATTTGCCCCAATTAACATGTGTCAACTGTTTTACCTAGTAAAATAGTCTCATGTGCTACCAAGCTTAGCTAGCCAACAAGCTAAAATAGTTCATTTCCTTCCCAACAAGCTTAGCTAGCCGAATCCAAGTCCTTTTTAAAGTTGGATCATAAAATCACCATGGAAGCTCTCTAGAGCTTTCTCTCAATTCTCTCCATTTTCTCTTAAGTGTTTTGGTGTATAATGAGAAAGAATAAGAGGGGTGGACACATGTTATGCCCACTCTTTAAACTTTAATTAACATGCAAACCTTAAGTTTGTAAACTATGAAATTTAGCCCCTTTTAATGTGGCACCTCACTTTGCTTTTCCTTCAATTTTGGTCACGAACCGATTCTCCATTCTTTTTAATTTAAATTTTGGCACTACAGTGCTAATTCTTCCAATGTAACCCTTAATTCCTATTTTTAATGGTTGCTTTCGTATTCATTTAGTCCTTGCTAGGTTTTCACTTATCTTTTCTTTTAATTATAACCTTAATCCTTTCTAATTAAGGTTTAATTAAACTTAGTTAGATTCATGATTAGTAGTCATAATACTAATAGACCCTATTTGGGGTGTGACAATTCTCCCCCTAATTTAAATTCGCTCTCGAATTTACCTGAGTTAAACAAGTGAGGATATTGACTTCTCATTGTATCCTCGGGTTCCCATGTAACACCCCAATTTTGGGCTTAGAAGTTTTGGGTTTGGACCGGACCGGTCGGGTTGCGGTTCGAATATAAAAGGTGATTTTTAGGAAAGCCTAGTTCGGGTTGCATTAAAAATATGGAAAAATGTCTTAAAATTCTCTTTTATTATATATAAGAGAAAGGTGAAATCAATTTTACAAAATGTGGTTTGGAAGAGTGACATTTTAGGTTAGTGACCAAAATGTAATTTTTGGAAACTGTGTGACTGTTTTAAAAAGGATTGAAACTTTGAATCTTTATGGAGCTATTTATCCAATAGGAGTTTCTCCAGATTTTTCTAAAATATTAAAGGTTTAATTAATGGTTTTTAAATAAAAGTAAAGGGAGAGAAGATATTTTGGTATTTTCTAACTAACTTTCCAAATTTCCATTTTCCTTTTCTCTCATCTTTTCTCTCAAACCAAACACATTTCTCCAGAGCATTTTCCTCTGATTTTGACATCCAAACATGATATTTCAATCCTCCTTTGATCACCAATTATCTCTTCAACAAAACCTTTGCATTTGCTATTTGGATTTTCAAGAATCTTGGTTCCACAAAGGGAGAAACTCAAGTTTGGAGGTAAGAACGTCCTTCTCCTCTAAACTCTCAGTTCTTTACTGAAATTCCCAAGTTCTCTATCCTTGATTTATGTTTTATTAAAGGTTTTACAATTGAACTCTTGACCTTGGCTTTAAAATGCAAGATTTGGTTGATTTTTGGTAAAATTCGTATGATCTGTTTGGGCAGTGTTTTGAGGTGTCTTTTTGATGTTAAATGAATGTTAAATTAATGAGAAATTGAGGTTTAATCAATGCAATCCCGAATAGGTTGATTTTCCTAAGTTTTGCTTGAGTTTTTGTTGGTTTTTGGAGTGATCTTGATGATCTATTATAGCTGGAGGTATAAGGATGTGTTTGGGATCATTTTGAATGTTAATTGATGTTTATAAATGGTTAGAAGTGATGGATCTTGGCTGGGTTAAGTTTTGGAAGTGTTTGGAGGTGATTTCGATTGTGTTTGGTAGCCGAAATGTTGGTTTTGCAAAGAGCAACGAGTTTAGGTGTGTTGCTGGTGTTTTTAATGCATTATGATGCATTAATCCTCTGTTGTTGTGTGCTTGAAACAGGGGAGATTGATCCGTGAGCATTAGAGGTGGTGTGGAAGGTTTCGGATGCTTGGAAGGCTTGTTGGCTAGCCTTGTTTTGTGCATCGGTGAGTGAAGTTGGGTTTTCAGCTTTAAAACCAAGGTTTGAAGGTTTTGGGAGCTTAGTTTAAGTCTAAACAACTTTGCTAAGCTCAAGAGTAAGTAAATGGAATTTCTCTCTTGGTTGTGTTATGAAATGGTTTTTTTTAAAGCACTTGTGATTGTTGGATGCAATGCATGTGATTTGCATGTTTTAAATTCTGTTTTGAAAGCATATTTTAGCATGGTTTAATGATGGTTTTGAAAGCCATGTGTGAAGGATGCTCAAGCTAAGAGATCCTTGGTTTTGTACATTGGAATTGTGGAATTTATGCATAGTGTTGCATGTTGTTTAATGGCTTTGTGTAATGCTTCAAAAACAGTGGATTGATGATTGTTGTGTGTAAATAGTCTATCGCAATTGTAGTGCAAGTATACACGACACAAGTAGTAAAGTGATACGAAGTATCGGATATCGTCTCCACAGGGATTGGGCTAATAGCTTCACCTTATTTACTGCACGAAAGTAAAAGAAATATTTGAGAGTTGTCACGAGAATAATAAAGTAAAACGTAAATAAAAGGATTGAAATATCAAGATAGAGAGAATGTGCTGGTATTGAATTGCTCGGTAGTGCAGGTATTGGATTGCTTAGGAACTCCAGTTCTGTCGTCGCTCCCGTCACCGACAGCACCTGTCGCGGCGGCTGTCCGTTAGCTGTCGCGGCAGCGAACACACCAACTCCGTTCTTCAAGTTTGGCAAGAATCCCAGATCTGCCTTGTCCTATCCCTAGCTCCAAGTCTGTCGATGATCACGTCTTTGATGATACCTCCCGGCGTGAATCGAAGGATGAACACCGATGTGTATGAATTCTTCCTTAGCCACTTAACCTCGCCCTATCCCTAGGTACGAGATAGTTCAACTATAAACTAGAGAACTTGCTCTTACTTCTTTCGTATACTTAACTCTCCCGATGCTAAGTAAATGGATAACCTTACAATGCTCTCCCGATGCTCTTGCAAGATATTAATAACCAGAATAAGAGAACTTGAAGTTTATTTTATTGAACTGAAAAATTCCTAAAACAAAACAACCCTTGCAACTACTTTACAAAACAACCCGTGGCCCCAGGGGGAATTTAGAACATGTCGGTGACGGGTAAACGGCAGGGGGTTTAGGTTATCGGTTATGGGGTAGAATCAGGGATCCTTTCTAGGTTAAAACCTATGCCCTTATATAAGCTTTGGGCTCAAGTATTCTAAGTTAACAAGGATTACAACTTTAATGAAAAGTAATATTCTAATAAATGCTTAATCTCTAAGGATTCCTACTTTTCAGCCGCATCCTTGCTTTATGGGAATTTCTCTCCTTGAGCTTTGGCTTGACATATCTTTTGATCCGGGGCTTGGAAAAATATTTGGCTTTCACACGACAGACGAGCAGATTTTTCTCTATCTATCGAGGTCCACTTTACTTTTCCTCTTCATAAGGTTGCTGTCACCTTGCTGTCACGACAGGTCCATGGCAGCTTCGTCTTCTTCGTCTGCTTGTCTAGTTCAGCTCTTCTGCTTCTCTGCCCTGCGCCTGCCTTCTTTGTCAACTATGGCAGATATCTGCAAAATAAGCCATCTTTTAGTAGAATCCATACCTTTAATCCATTTGTGATGTTTTACTGAAAACTAACCTAAATGCAATGCAATGATGCTTGAATGCAACAGAAATATGGGTTAAAAAGGGTGTAAATAATAGAACTTTTACACACTCAACACACCCCCAAACTCAAGTTTTTGCTTGCCCTCAAGCAATTAAACCTAAAAGAAAAATGAATATTTTTGTGTTGGCCTTCAAACAGTGAACTGTCCCTTACCCGTCGCTCATTCTCTATAGCGGCAGCAACCTGACGGAAAGGTTAGGATCTGTCCGGAATCTCCCTATAGCTCTCGTTCAGTGTGTGCATGCTTGTGAACAGTTATATGCTAAGACTCTCTTAGTTTCACTAGAATATTCAACTTCTTAACTCGAATTTTTATGCCAAAGTTTATTTTTTTAGAAGGCACATTTTCATGCTTCTTTTCTTCTATTTTCAAGCTAAGTTTTTCTAGAGCCAGTTTCGGGCACCTCTAGGTTTTTGATTTTCTTTTGCTAAACTTCTTTCCTAGAGCCAGTGTTAGGCACCTCTAGGGGCTATTCAAGTTCTAAGCTTCCTATTCTAGTTTGGCTAAAAGAAATCTAAGCAATATAACAGTCACAATGGTGTTTAAGTTTTCAGAACTATAGAAAGGCTCTAAACTTCTCCTTAAACTGTCCTAAAGATGCTGCCACGACAGAGCCGTCATGACAGGTAAGTTAACTTCACAGTTTTAAGCCAACAGTTTAATATTTTCTGATTTTTTTAGAGAACTTAAATAAAAGACACAACAATTAATAAAAAGATGTACTTAAGACTCCATTAATGATGGAGGGTTGCCACCCCCAAACTCGAGGGTTGCATTGCCCTCAATGCAAAATGACAGATAAACAAAAATATGAAGAAAAGTACATCACAAAAGATAAAGGCAGGCAGCAGTAAAAGAAAAAGAAAAACTTAAATTTTCAGTCGCTGTCCTTGCTGCTGCTGCTGACACGGATCTGACGGCGGCGTCTGGGCTGAGGAGGAGGCTGAGCAGGTTCAGGAGCAAGTGCAGGGGCAGGTTGCTCCACGAGCTGAACATCGGCACTGCTGCCACTGTCCCAAGTGCTGCTGGGCAACCGTTTCTTGCCTGCCACGTGTTTTATCCTCTTGACCGGCGTAAATTCCCTCTCCAAATTTCTCCTGAGCAAAGGGCTGTCATCGGAGGCAGGTCTCTTTGTTCCTCTGGGAGAGGTGTCTGCCGGTGGGCTGTCTGCTGCCGTCGGGGCAGGTGATGTGGTGGAGGCAGTCGAGTGGGAATGTGAGGAGGCAGGTGGTGTGGGTGTGTGAACAGGGGTGGGGATATGGAAATAATGGGCAGGAAAAGTAGGGAATTGAGCATCGGGAAAATTTAAAGTTTGGGTAATGATGTTTACCGTCGAGTTAGTGAAGTCCCGAATGAACGTCATCAATCCCATATGTCTCTCCTCTACCCTTTGTAGCGCAGTAAGGAGGAGGGCAGACTGGTCTGTCGGAGCGGTGGTGGCAGTAGGTTCAGGGGCAGGCTCCTCGGATTGTTCTTCTGGGGAGCCGGCTGGATTGAAAGATGAGACAAGTGTAGCCACGACCAGCTCCATAAGGCTGTTGATGTTGTTGTCTGTCCAGCCTCTGCCCTTGATTATTTTGTCGGTTGGCTCCTCGGGGACAGCGGCACAGCGGCAGAGGGAGGTTATTGTGAACGGCAGGCAGAGGCGGGAGTCGGAACGGAAGGTGCAGTCCAGGATGTTGTCTCGCATATATCGGCCCACATTAATAGGCCTGTCGTGCATGATGGAATGAATAAGGGCGAGCCGCTGCCGGTTGACTGTCGTGTGGTGGGAATAAGGCATGATACGCTTTTTGATGAAAGCGTTCCAGAGTTTGGCTTCCGGGAGGAGCTGCCCCCTGTTGACGGAGTGGGGGTCCTTTTTGCTGGTTGTCCATGATGTTCCCTCCTCTGTCAACTCCACCATGACAGCATCATAAGCGGCATCATCGAGGGTGTCGAGAAATGTCTGGTGGGCATCATCATCGGGGCCAAAGTAGAGGCCAAACATGTGGTTGATGCTGTCGGCAGTGAAGGGCACCTTTACACCTCGAACGGTGACGGATGTCGCCGATCTGCTGTCTATGGCAGCATAAAATTCCCAGACTAATGTGTCGTTTAGTTCGGCCGGTTGTTCCGCGAAGTGCTCCCATAGTTGAGCCGTGATGGCCTTTACAATGAACGGCCGGAGTCCCATGTTGGGTGCCTGCCGGATGTACATGAAACCACGTTCCTCCCATAACTCTTTTGTGGCGAAGGGCGTTGCTGCTGCCGAAGAAGAGGCTGAGGCAGCACTACGGCGGGTCTGTCTAGATGACGTGTTAGTTGCAAGGGTTGTGAAAACTGAAGAAAGCAAATAAAACTAAGGGAGAAAGCAAGAGAGAATAAGCAGAAGTGAGAAAAATGAAAATGAAAACGGGGTTTTATAGCGGTCGAGTTGCTGCCCGTTTAATGCTGTAACGGCAGGCGTGAATAACGGGGTGACGGATGGGATTTAGCGTGTCTGACGCGTCTGACACGCATTTATGCATCTGTTACGCGTCTGCCGTGTCAGTCTGTTGACAGCCTGTCATATCCGTCCGCGGCGGCAGCCGAAACGACAGGCTTCCATAAATGGGCTCTGTTGGGCTGATGGATTGATGGTGGGCTTGGGTCACTTCTCTATTTCTTCTTGAATCCTTTATTTCCTAAAAAAAGAAAATAAAAAACATTATTCAAATAAAATAAACCTAATTTCCTAATAAATAATAAAAATAAATAGTAAAAATAAAAGAATAATTTAGGTTAAATTAGGGATGCCTTGTGGGTCATCTCCTAAAGTAACCACTTCTTGTATTCCTGGGGCTTCAGTCCCCTAATAATGCTTGAGGCGCTGTCCATTGACTTTGAATTGGTGCCCGTCTTTTAATGATTGTATAGTAATGGCACCATGGGGAAAAACTTGAATCACTTGGAATGAGCCAGACCATCTAGACTTTAGCTTTCATGGGAAGAGTTTAAGTCTAGAATTAAACAACAACACAAGCTGCCCTGGGCGGAACTGTCGTGGCAGCAACTTCCTGTCATGCCACTTCTTTGTTTTTTCCTTGTATATTCTTGCATTGTCGTAGGCCATTGTCCGTAATTCTTCAATCTCGTTCAGATCTAATAACCTTTTCTGGCTAGCCTTGTCCAAGTCCATATTCACTGCCTTGATTGCCCAATATGCTTTGTGCTCGATCTCGACAGGCAGATGACAGGTTTTCCCATAAATCAGTCGGTATGGAGACATGCCCAATGGAGTCTTGAAAGCTGTCCTGTATGCCCATAATGCATCATTCAGAAGTAAAGACCAATCTTTCCTAGTTGGCTTAACCATCTTTTCAAGAATGTTCTTCACTTCCCTATTGGATATCTCAGCCTGTCCATTGGTCTGTGGGTGGTATGATATCGCGATCCTGTGCTTGACACCATATTTCTTCAAGGCGGCAGCAATTACCCTATTATCAAAATGTCTCCCTTCATCACTGATAATCGCCCTAGGGATGCCAAATCTAGAAAAAATATTTTTGTGCAAAAACTTTTGGACCGTTTTGGCATCATTCTTTTGAGTTGCGATTGCTTCTACCCACTTAGAGACATAGTCTACTGCTAGGAGGATGTACAAATTTCCACATGAAGATGGAAAAGGTCCCATAAAATCAATCCCCCAAACGTCGAAGATCTCGACTTCTAGAATGTTCTGCAGTGGCATCTCGTTTCTCCTCGAGATGTTACCTGTCCGCTGGCACCTGTCACAGTTCTTATAAAAGTCCTGTGCATCTTTATATAGTGTCGGCCAGTAGAACCCTGACTGCAGCACCTTGGCAGCAGTTTTATTGCCTCCTAAGTGACCTCCATATTGTGAAGCATGACAGTGATGGAGAATGTCTTCTTGCTCTTCTTGTGGTATACATCTCCTTATAACCTGATCTGCGCACATTTTGAAAAGAAGAGGTTCGTCCCAATAATAATGCTTAACATCATTTTGGAACCTCTTCTTGGCTTGATAATTAAGATCAGAAGGTAATATTCCGCTAACTATAAAATTAACGAAATCAGCATACCAGGGAAGGTCAGAAGACTTACCTGCCGCCATGGCTGTCGCGACAGCGATTGCGGCAGCAAAGAGCTGCTCATCAGGGAAGGTCTCCAGTATGTGTGTCTCATCTATTGGTAGATTCTGTCCCTTCTCCAACCTTGACAAGTGATCTGCCACCTGATTTTCTGTCCCCTTTTTGTCCTTGATTTCAAGGTCGAACTCTTGTAATAGCAAGATCCACCGTATCAATCTAGGTTTTGCATCCTTCTTTGCGAACAAATACTTTAGGGCAGAATGGTCGGTGTGTATTATTACTTTCGTCTCAAGTATGTAAGAACGAAACTTGTCGATGGAGAACACCACAGCTAACAGCTCTTTTTCTGTGGTGGTGTAGTTCACTTGGGCGTCATTCAACGTCTTGCTGGCATAGTATATGACGTGAAACAGCTTATCTCTACGCTGCCCAAGTGCTGCCCCGACAGCATAATCACTGGCATCACACATAATCTCAAAAGGCTGTGTCCAGTCTGGTGGCTGTACTATGGGGGCTATCACTAACTTTTCCTTCAGAACCTTGAATGCTTCAGTACATTCCTCATTAAAGTCAAAGGGTCGGTTCTGCTCTAAGAGATGACATAGGGGCTTCGTGATTTTTGAGAAATTCGCGATAAATCTCCAATAAAAACCAGCATGCCCTAAAAAACTTCTAATGCCCTTGACTGTGGTTGGCGGCGGCAGCTTCTCTATGACTTCTATTTTAGCCCTGTCGACTTCGATCCCACGACAGCTAATCTTATGGCCAAGGACTATCCCTTCGTCCACCATAAAGTGGCATTTTTCCCAATTTAGAACAAGATTAGCTTTTTCACATCTTTCAAGTACCTTTTGAATATTGCCGAGGCAGCTCTCAAAATCGTCTCCAAAGACGGAAAAATCATCCATGAAAATCTCAAGGAAGTCCTCTACCATGTCGGAGAATATTGCCATCATGCACCTTTGGAAGGTGGCAGGTGCATTACAGAGTCCAAACGACATCCTCCTAAACGCGTATGTTCCGTAGGGGCATGTGAAAGTCGTCTTTTCTTGATCCTCCGGTGCGATAGCAATTTGGTTGTAACCTGAATAACCATCAAGAAAACAATAGTAAGGTTTACCCGCTAATCTATCAAGCATTTGATCAATAAAGGGTAAAGGAAAGTGGTCTTTTCGGGTAGCTTTATTAAGCTTCTGATAGTCCATACAAACCCTCCAACCGGTCACAATCCTGGTTGGGATTAACTCATTGTTCTTGTTGGTTATCACGGTCATTCCTCCTTTATTGGGCACACATTGCACCGAGCTTACCCATTTACTGTCGGAGATGGCGTAAATAATACCAGCATCTAACCATTTAATTATCTCTTTACGCACTACTTCCTTCATCGCAAGGTTTAACCGCCTTTGGGCATCAATAGTCGGCTTATGATCTTCCTCTAGGAGGATTTTGTGCATGCATATCGCCGGACTAATGCCTTGAATGTCTGCTATCGTCCATCCAATCGCCTTTTTGTGCTGCCTTAGCATGTCGATTAGCTGCCGTTCCTGTTCCTGCGGCAGCTTAGCAGAGATGATTACGGGCAGTGTGTCATTTGAACCAAGATAAGCATATTTTAACTGTCCTGGCAGGGGCTTAAGTTCTAAGGCAGGTGGTTCAACAGCAGATGGCTTTTGGATTAAATGGTTATCCGAAGTTTAATTCAAGGGTTCGAATAACTTACCTGAACGATTGCCTAACCAGTTTACCTCCTTCTGACCTTCAGTGTTAGATGTATCGGATTCAGAGTAGTCGCTGTCGTCGGTGCTGTCGTCGTTGCTGTCGTGACAGGCCTGTAGGTGGCTGTCGCGACAGTGTCCAAATTTTATATCACGGCAGTCCGACCTGATGCAGGGTTGATCAAAGGTCACCTCAATAATGGCCTTGCATTCCTCGTCCTCATCAGCATGTTTCATTGCTTGGAGAACATTCAACTTAATCTCTTGATCTTTCACGCGCATGGTGAGTTCTCCTTTCTCCACATCAATCAATGATCTTCCCGTGGCTAAGAAGGGTCGCCCAAGGATGACTGGTGCGTTTTCGTCTGCTTCACAATCTAAGATAAGAAAGTCAGAAGGAAAAAACAAGCTTATCGACTCTTACCAAAGTATCTTCAATTTTTCCCTCGGGGTGAACGTAAGAGCGGTCGGCTAGCTGCAGAGTTACTGTCGTGGGCCGCACCTTGCCAATACCTAGTTTCTAAAAAACAGATTTGGGCATTAGATTAACACTGGCACCAAGATCACAAAGGGCCTTACCCACAAATTTGTCGCCGATTACACAAGGTATGATGAAGCTCCCCGGATCCTTCTTTTTCTGGGGCGGCTGCCTATGAAGAATGCTCATGCAACCTTCTGTCATCTTTACCGTTTCAAATTCCCCAAGTTTAGATTTTTTCGACATAACATCCTTGAGAAATTTAGCATAACCGGGCATCTCCCTAACAGCATCTAACAACGGAATATTAATATGAACCTGCTTAAAAATATCATAAATCTTTTTAAGTTGAGATTCATGCTTAGCTTGCTGTATCCGTTGAGGAAAGGGTGGTGGAGGACGATAATCAGCAATACGCCCTTCCCATTGCATGCGAATTTGAGGACGATAATCATCTTTTTTCTCCTCTGTCGCTTCTGCTGTCGTGACAGGTTCATCGGCAGCAGTCTGTTTATCACTTGTCGTGGCAGCTTCCTCGACAGGTTTATCCAAGGCGGGTTCCTTTTCTGTTTCAGCTTCTTTTTCCTGCCCTGGTAGCTTTTTCCCACTCCTAGTAGTAATCGCCTTACATTGCTCATGTGGGGGTGGTCTAGCATTTTAGTATTGCTAGGGAATCCTCCATTCTTCCTTGGCTTAATATGTTGTGACACCTGACCCATTTGTGTCTCTAGAGATTTCAACGTAGCCTCATGATTTGTCATTCTCATCTCTGTTTTATCCATAAAGGTTTCCGTCTTCTTGACAAACTAATTTATATTCTCCATATACGTACCGGTCTGAGACATAAAGATGGCCAGAGTCTGTTCCAATACACTACTCGTGGCAGGTGGTGGCTGTTGTTACTGCTGTGGCGGCAGGTGCGGCAGTAGTTGCGACGGCTGTTGCGGCGGCAGTTGCTGTCTCGTCAACAATCTAGGACCTCCCTGATTCTGATTATATGCTTGTGGATTCAGGGCATTGTTAGGGTTACTCCAGGAAAATTTGGGATCTTTCCTCCAATTGGGATTATAGTTGTTGGAATTATAATTCGGCTTGTAATTTCCAACATATTTTCCCTCTTCTATATTTATTGGGCACTCATCCCGACTATGATTTCCCTCACAGACAGTACAAACTTCCTTGACAGCAAATCCTCATAATTCATCTTCATTTAATAAGTATTTCATTGCTTTAGTAAGGAATGCTACTTGTGATTTCATAGTGTTGTCGGCCTCATAGTCCTTGACAGCAAGTACCCGTTTACCCCCTCTTCTTGCAGTCGGAAACTGCTCCTCATTCTTGGCCAGATTTTTCAAAACTTGCAAAGCCTCGTCTGGATCTTTATCCAATAATAGTCCATTTGTTGCAGAATCAATCCGAATGCGAGTTTGTAAGTTAGCAGCATTATAGAACTTAGTTACCTGATTCCAGACGGGAAATCCATGCATTGGGCAGTTCCGTAGAAGAGTAGTAAATCTGTCCCAGGCCTCGTGCATCGGCTCGTCGTCTTCCTGTTGAAAAGTAGCAATTTCGTTACGTAATCGCTCAGATAAATGCGAAGGATTAAAACGAGATAAGAATTCACGAGATAAATTTGCCCAATTTACGATTGAACCCGGTGTAAGCTTATTCCACCAAGTTTTAGCTCTGTCCCTCAATGAATGGGGGAATAACCGAAGCCTCAGTATCTCCGGACTAACTCCTGGCAGTCTAAACGAACCACAGATCTCCTAGAACGTTTTGAGATGCTCCCTAGCATCTTCTGTCACAGCACCACTAAACTGCCCGACATTGTTGATCATACTAAACATGACAGGTTTAAGTTCGAAGTTATCAACATCAATATCCGGCAGCGTGGTCTCCAGTTCTACATGATCGTTCAGCATTTAGTCACGACATGACCGTCGTCCATCTGCCCCAGGCGGGTTATCGACAGACGGGTGGTTATCGCCAAGGGGTGGTATACGACCACCAGCAGGTTGGTTATGGCCCATCTTCTCTAGCTGTTCCTCGAGATATTCGTTTTTGTCTAAAAGTCGGCGAAGTTGTTTCTTGAGACTGAAGGAACGTTCGATTTCCGGATCTAATGGATACTCAGGATCTTCACCTCTTTTGGATCTGCGAATAAACAAGAAAACCTCGTGAAAAGCGAGAGTTGAAAGCACAAAAGAAAAATTAAAGAAAAATAAAAATTAAAACGAAAACGAAAACGAAAACAAAAATAAAAATAAAAACGAAAAGTGCAATAAAAGAAAGATGTAGTTATGTTGCCAATCCCCGGCAACGGCGCCAAAAACTTGTTGCGTGTAAATAGTCTATCGCAATTGTAGTGCAAGTATACACGACGCAAGTAGTAAAGTGATACGAAGTATCGGATATCGTCTCCACAGGGATTGGGCTAATAGCTTCACCTTATTTACTGCACGAAAGTAAAAGAAATATTTAAGAGTTGTCACGAGAATAATAAAGTAAAACGTAAATAAAAGGATTGAAATATCAAGATAGAGAGAATGGGCTGGTATTGAATTGCTCGGTAGTGCAGGTATTGGATTGCTTAGGAACTCCAGTTCTGTCGTCGCTCCCGTCGCCGACAGCACCTGTCGCGGCGGCTGTCCGTTAGCTGTCGCGGCATCGAACACACCAACTCTGTTCTTCAAGTTTGGCAAGAATCCCAGATCTGCCTTGTCCTATCCCTAGGTCCAAGTCTGTCGATGATCACGTCTTTGATGATACCTCCCGGCGTGAATCGAAGGATGAACACCGATGTGTATGAATTCTTCCTTAGCCACTTAACCTCGCCCTATCCCTAGGTACGAGATAGTTCAACTATAAACTAGAGAACTTGCTCTTACTTCTTTCGTATACTTAACTGTCCCGATGCTAAGTAAATGGATAACCTTACAATGCTCTCCCGATGCTCTTGCAAGATATTAATAACCAGAATAAGAGAACTTGAAGTTTATTTTATTGAACTGAAAAATTTCTAAAACAAAACAACCCTTGCAACTACTTTACAAAACAACCCGTGGCCCTAGGGGGAATTTAGAACATGTCGGTGACGGGTAAACGGCAGGGGGTTTAGGTTATCGGTTATGGGGTAGAATCAGGGATCCTTTCTAGGTTAAAACCTATGCCCTTATATAAGCTTTGGGCTCAAGTATTCTAAGTTAACAAGGATTACAACTTTAATGAAAAGTAAGATTCTAATAAATGCTTAATCTCTAAGGATTCCTACTTTTCAGCCGCATCCTTGCTTTATGGGAATTTCTCTCCTTAAGCTTTGGCTTGACATATCTTTTGATCCGGGGCTTGGAAAAATATTTGGCTTTCACACGACAGACGAGCGGATTTTTCTCTGTCTATCGAGGTCCACTTTACTTTTCCTCTTCATAAGGTTGTTGTCACCTTGCTGTCACGACAGGTCCATGGCAGCTTCGTCTTCTTCGTCTGCTTGTCCAGTTCAGCTCTTCTGCTTCTCTGCCCTGCGCCTGCCTTCTTTGTCAACTATGGCAGATATTTGCAAAATAAGCCATCTTTTAGTAGAATCCGTACCTTTAATCCATTTGTGATGTTTTACTGAAAACTAACCTAAATGCAATGCAATGATGCTTGAATGCAGCAGAAATATGGGTTAAAAAGGGTGTAAATAATAGAACTTTTACACACTCAACAATGATGGTAAATGGTGGTTTTTGCATTTTGGTTATGCTTGTAAAACAATGGATTAATGTGGTAAGATGGTTATATTGGCAAGTGATGTAAGTGGTTCTTGGTTACTTAAATCGGATATAGTTAGCCGGCTATAGGATTGGGTGCACCGTGAATAAAGTCGCCTTGGATGTGGAGTGGTTGTGAGTGAACCGGTAACTCCATCCAAGTACACTAACGAGATGGTTAAGAACACCATGGTGGTTAAAATTCCATGGGTGGGTCTTGAGTTAAGGTCATAATGGTGGTTAAAATTCCATTTGAGGACCTTGGGTAAGCAAAGGTTATAATGGTGGTTAAAATTCCATTTTAAGGACCTTGTGCTTGTTAAGATCACAATGGTGGTGTAAAGTCCATGTGTGGATCTTGTGAAGTATGTCCCGGATCTCGTTACTGATGTTATACAACTATCAATGGATAATGTTAAGGTCATATGGTGGTTAAAATTCCATATGAGGACCTTGTGAATGTTAAGGTTATATGGTGGTTAAAATTCCATATGAGGACCTTGTGAATGTTAAGGTTATATGGTGGTTAAAATTCCATATGAGGACCTTGTGAATGTTAAGGTTATATGGTGGTTGAAATTCCATATGAAGACCTTGTGTATGGTAAGGTCAAATGGTGGTTAAAATTCCATTTGGGAACCTTGGGATTGGTAGTGTGTATGAAGCGTGGGGACAACGCTTGTGATCCGCGTATCCGATTGGATGTTGAGTTGAAAAGTGGATATGGTTTATCATTTGGAAGCCAATATAATGTTCTTGAATGTAATGAAGCATAAGATGCTTGAAATGATGCATGGATGCATGAGAAGTGTATAATGATCTATGAATGCATATATTACTTGTTAGCTTGAACAAGTGTTGATTATCTATTGAGAATGGTGCATGTGTGCATGAAATCTCTTTAGTGCATTGAAGTCTTGCGAAGACTTGTTTTTAAAGACATGTGATGCAAATATTGATGATGTGGTTCATATGTTGCATTTGTTTAATGCACGTGTTAGATTGAATGAGTAAATGGTTTTTAAAGGTTTCTTGCTTTAAATGATATTCAAGTATGAGAAAGGTATGATGTGAAGTGGAAGTGTTTTCCAAGGATTTTGTATTTAACCTTGCATATGATGTACATGCATGGAATGGTTAAATTGATTGTTTTGCAAGTTTGTGCTTTGAAAAGGTTTACTTAGCTTTTCTAATCTAAGGGTTGGTTTTTATGTTTGAGCAATGCATGATTTTAAGCATGTTGTTGAAAAGGGTTTTCAAACATTGCTTTGGTTTATCGAATTGTGATTGCTTTTAAAAGTGGTTTTATGACTCGCTGCATTGATGTTGTTTTGGTTTTGAGCATTCCTCACTAAGCATTATGTGCTTACGCTCCTTTTTGTCCATCAATGCAGATCTTTGAAGTTGGAACAGCGAGAAGCAAGGGATTCAAGGAAAACTCCACTTGAGATGTATGTCTCGGTTAATAGCTATAGATAATAAAGGCAATGGGGGAAGAATCTCTTATGTTGATGTTTAATGAGACTGTGTATGTTGGACAAGTTTGGTTTCTCATTTTGAACTATATGGTTTAACGCTTGCAACGTTTGAATCTTTTTATGCTTAAGTCATTATGATGTGCTTCTTGTTTTAAAAGCATGTTTGAGTGTTGGATGTGTTAAATGAGTTGGTGCATCTAGGGGTGGTCATGTATCTAGATTTTGATGCGATTATGTCCCTTGAGTGTTGAATAACTTGCTGGTATTATTTGGTTGCCTTTGAAGCATGTTTGATGGGTCAATCGTGTGTTAAACCAGCAATTTTTCTGCAATCTGGGCAGCCTGTTTCGGAACAGGTGCTACCGTATCGGAACGGGGGCCTGAAATGCCCTGGGCGTTCCGAAACGGAAGGAACTGTTCCGGAACGGTTTGGCCACTGCCAGGCCCTGTTTCGGTACCAGTTTCGGAACGGTCCCGCGTTTCAGAATAGGTCCTCCCTGTTCCGGAACACTCGACCGTTGGGCACTGAAATTGTTGGTTAAATGTTTTGAAAACCTTGTGTTTTGGTCCTGAACTTCGTATATGCAATTGGATGAGTTTGAGATGTCCGTTTGAGCTGAAATTTGACAGGGAAGCATGAAACATGACTAATTTCATATTGGTAACTTTTAATTGGGTTAAGTCCCTGTAATTCTCAGAATTTACAATTTGGTCCCTAATTCCTTAATTTGTGCAATTGAGTCCATGAATGTTCTTTGATTGAATTGATCTTTATGTATGCTGATCTTGTGAACATATCTAGGGTTAATATGTATCTAGACAAGATTAAAAAGAAAAAAAAGGGTCGTTAATCAAGGTTGACTTTCGGGTTGACTTTGGTTTTCCCCGTGTAAACTTCTTAATTCGGTTCAACCGGCTGGGCCGGGTTAAGGGGGTTACATTTGGTGGTATCAGAGCTGAGTTGCGAAAGCTTGGGGAAAACGGTAAATTGTTGTAATATGTGTTTGATGTTTATTGTGATGTGTGGTTGAAAGCCGGTTGAAATGCGTGTTTTTGAGTGAATTGTTGATGTTTTTAGCATGCTTTTTGTTTGTGGATTTGTGCTGATGCTATGCTGGTGATGTGAGCTGAATTTTATGAATAACGAAAGTGTAATGGGTATGATATGTTGATGCTATGCTGTTGCGAGTGGATGTTGTTTGATGAGAGCATGATCGAAGTATGTTGCTTGATATGCTTGATGTTGTGATGTCTATGTTTTTGTTGACTGTTATGTCTTGTAAAAGGGGAGAATTCGGGATGCCCATTGCCTTATTATTATAGCTATTGTGTTATTTAGGAGTTGGAGTTTGAATCCTTGCTTAAATGGGGTCTAATTGATTTGTTTGTTTTGTTGTGATTGTTTACTGTTAATAGCATGGTGAAATCGATGAAAGAATGGCAGTTAGGTGAGATGGTTGCTGCTTTAGAGCAGGTTGTTAAGGCGTGGAATTCACCTTTTAATGGAGGTGTTTCGTCTCAGTCTTCTGTGCCTGGAGTTGAGGTAGTGAGGCAGGAGGAGGAAGTTGGTTCTGTGATGAAGAGTTCATCACCTGTTGTTCAAGAGGTGTTTGGAACATCTCAGGCTGTGGCAAAAGTAAAGTCTGTAGACGTGCCGGCTGTGGGATGTGTGGGTTTGTCGAAACAGCGTTTACATGATTTGGGAGTTGTGGAGTATCATGGTTCGACACCTGAGACGTTCGAGGCCTGGTTGGCCAGTGTGATTCTGATTTTGGATCAGGAAGGTTGTGACTATGCCTGTAAGCTGGGAAGTGTTGTCTCATTGATGCTGGAGGACGCTGGTGCCTGGTGGACATCCGTAGCGGTGGCATCGCACATCCAAGATATTGATTGGGACTTCTTTGTGTCTGCCTTTTATGAAAGGTATCTTGGAGAGAAATTTCCAAGGGTTAAGCAATGTGAGGGTGTGGTTTCAGTTTGTGAAGGTGAGAAAAGTTTAAGCAAGAGAGTTGTGGGTACTGACCTCGGGAGCGGTCAGCGTAAGAAGCTACGTGATAGAAGGTTTTGTTTGAATCAAAGTCTGAGTGGTAGTGCAATCTGGGGCAAGTGCTGCCTGATCAAGGAGTGGAAGCTCAGTTACCGGTGTGTGACCGTTGTGGGAGGCGCCATGTTGGAGGTTGTTGGGGCGCAGGTGCTTGTTGGAACTGTGGTTCTAAGGAGCATGTGAAGCGAGATTGTCCTTATGTGGTAAAATCAGCTTCAGTGGTAGCAGAAGGGTCTCTGAAGGGTCGTGGGCACGGCCGAGACAAAATTCGAAGGTGGCAGGAAGGGCAGAAAGGTGTGAGGAGCTTGGAAAATGAAATCTGTTTGAATTGTGGGTCTGTTGGACATATGAGACGTAATTGTTTGAAGTTGGCTCGGGGTAGCCAGGGTTCTTTACCGCAGGGAGACGGTGATGGCCTTAGGGTGTTAGCTGATGCTGCAGCGGTGCGGCTGGAGAATGATGGTTTTGCAAGGAAGAGAGCTCGTCTGTTGAAGCTCCGGGGCGGTGAGGTGTTTTCAGGTAACCTTGTTAAGTAACCTTTGCTCTAGTATCCTAGTTGGTTTTGGTTTGGGTTTTCCTTGCGTAGATAGTATGGCCTCGTTGCTAGCATGTTGGGGTAGTAGTTGTTGTAGTTTTGAAGACAACTTTAGTGTGAAGAGGGCTTTAGTGAGTATCTTGTGGATAATGGTTGCTAGAATGATGGAGTTAGACAAGTTGGAAGTGAGGTAGGAGGTTGTTCTTAGACGGATTTTGAGGATGTTATTGGTGGGTGTGAACCGACATACATGCACAGTTAAAATCATTTGTTATATGCTATATTATATATGTACTGGTCCATGCATACATGTGACATGACATTTGAGGCTTTGCATACATGTACATCAGGCATTGATAGGGCATATTGGTGACCATGCATACGAACGTTCACACTCGCTAATAACTAATCGAGTCTGTTAGTGTTGTGGTGGGGTTAGGTTGGATGATGGGTTTTAGAAGTTGTTTTGGTACTAGGAGGATGTTAGAAGTTATGGAGGGTATTAAGCAAGTTGTTAGTAATAGTGAGTGTGGTATAGCATGTTGGTAGAAGGAAGGTGTTTGATGCTTAATGAGTTTAGCGGTATGGTGGTGAGGAGATTACCGTTTGAGTTAGAATCAGTCAAAGTGGTTGTGAATAGCTGGTAGAAGTGGTAGTTTCTTGGTGTAAGTGATGTAGTAAGTTAGTGGATGTGTGCCAAAGTGCTGAGGTAACTTGGCATTGATGTAGTTGTAGAAGGGTTGTTTTTGTAGGTGAGGGTTCGTAGCAACCTTCGAAGAGTTGAGAAGAGGTTTTGTTGTGGGTTGTAGAAAAGGGTTAGCCCGGGAGAATAGAAGTTTCGTAACCTAAATGTGTAAGTGTAGGTTGGGCGGTGTCCTGGTAAGGCTAGTGTTGTAGTTAAAGCTTGAAGTGGAAAGGCAATGTAAGATCAAAGGCCATTGTTGGATGGGCGAGTTCTTGTGAGAAGTGGTTGGCTGGTTGTGATTAAGTAAGTTCTTTCTGAAGTCAGCTGGTGGTGTATGGAACGGCTGGCGGAGTCAAGGTTGGGGTTTTGGTGATGTGATTTTTTGGATATTGGGTGAGTAGTCCTGGTGAATCGTTATGGTAATGATAGCGACGAATGTGAAGGAATGCCAGCAATGCGTTGAGAGGTTTGAGTAAGCAGTTGATGCTTAAGAATTCTTGCTTGGTGTGGTAACCTTTGGAACAGGTTGAGTAGTTGTGCAAGGGGTTTTGGAAGCAGTGGAGGTTGTGGGTTACATGGTGGCTGAACTGGATTGGTTGGTGCCACTGTGTGAATAAATTTTGGAAGTTATAAGTTAAGGTGGTGTATGCTGTAAAAGTTGGAGGTTCTTCAGGTTGTTGTTGGGGTTGTATGCAGTCCGAGAGTGTGAAAGGTTAATGTGTGGTTAGCATCGAAGTGTTTTAGAATTCGTGAACAGTATGTGGTGGTGTTGGGTTTGGTGGAGTTTTGTCTGGAGAGTGTTCAGTGGTGGTTGAGTCTCTTGTGTTGCTTTGAGAAGGTTGGTTGTTCTCTTTTCGCCAGTTGAAATTTCGAGGACGAAATTTCCTAAGAGGGGGAGAATTGTAACACCCCAATTTTGGGCTTAGAAGTTTTGGGTTTGGACAAGACCGGTGGGGTTGCGGTTCAAATATAAAAGGTGATTTTTAGGAAAGCCTAGATCGGGTTGCATTAAAAATATGGAAAAATGTCTTAAAATTCTCTTTTATTATATATAAGAGAAAGGTGAAATCAATTTTACAAAATGTGGTTTGGAAGAGTGACATTTTGGGTTAGTGACCAAAATGTAATTTTTGGAAACTGTGTGACTGTTTTAAAAAGGATTGAAACTTTGAATCTTTAAGGAGCTATTTATCCAATAGGAGTTTCTCCAGATTTTTCTAAAATATTGAAGGTTTAATTAATGGTTTTTAAATAAAAGTAAAGGGAGGGAAGATATTTTGGCATTTTCTAACTAACTTTCCAAATTTCCATTTTCCTTTTCTCTCATCTTTTCTCTCAAACCAAACACATTTCTCCAGAGCATTTTCCTCTGATTTTGACATCCAAACATGAGATTTCAATCCTCCTTTGATCACCAATTATCTCTTCAACAAAACCTTTGCATTTGCTATTTGGATTTTCAAGAATCTTGGTTCCACGAAGGGAGAAACTCAAGTTTGGAGGTAAGAACGTCCTTCTCCTCTACACTCTCAGTTCTTTACTGAAATTCTCAAGTTCTCAATCTTTGATTTATGTTTTATTAAATATTTTACAATTGAACTCTTGACCTTGGCTTTAAAATGCAAGATTTGGTTGATTTTTGGTAAAATTCGTATGATCTGTTTGGGCAGTGTTTTGAGGTGTCTTTTTGATGTTAAATGAATGTTAAATTGATGAGAAATTGAGGTTTAATCAATGCAATCCCGAATAGGTTGATTTTCCTAAGTTTTGCTTGAGTTTTTGTTGGTTTTTGGAGTGATCTTGATGATCTGTTATAGCTGGAGGTATAAGGACGTGTTTGGGATCATTTTGAATGTTAATTGATGTTTATAAATGGTTAGAAGTGATGGATCTTGGCTGGGTTAAGTTTTGGAAGTGTTTGGAGGTGATTTCGGTTGTGTTTGGTAGCCAAAATGTTGGTTTTGCAAAGAGCAGCGAGTTTAGGTGTGTTGCTGGTGTTTTTAATGCATTATGATGCATTAATCCTCTGTTGTTGTGTGCTTGAAACAGGGGAGATTGATCCGTGAGCATTAGAGGTGGTGTGGAAGGTTTCGGATGCTTGGAAGGCTTGTTGGCTAGCCTTGTTTTGTGTATCGGTGAGTGAAGTTAGGTTTTCAGCTTTAAAACCAAGGTTTGAAGGTTTTGGGAGCTTAGTTTAAGTCTAAACAACTTTGCTAAGCTCAAGAGTAAGTAAATGGAATTTCTCTCTTGGTTGTGTTATGAAATGGTTTTTTTTAAAGCACTTGTGATTGTTGGATGCAATACATGTGATTTGCATGTTTTAAATTCTGTTTTGAAAGCATATTTTAGCATGGTTTAATGCTGGTTTTGAAAGCCATGTGTGAAGGATGCTCAAGGTAAGAGATCCTTGGTTTTGTACGTTGGAATTGTGGAATTTATGCATAGTGTTGCATGTTGTTTAATGACTTTGTGTAATGCTTAAAAAACAGTGGATTTATGATGGTAAATGGTGGTTTTTGCATTTTGGTTATTCTTGTAAAACAATGGATTAATGTGGTAAGATGGTTATATTGGCAAGTGATGTAAGTGGTTCTTGGTTACTTAAATCGGATATAGTTTGCCGGCTACATGATTGGGTGCACCTTGAATAAAGTCGCCTTGGATGTGGAGTGGTTGTGAGTGAACCGGTAACTCCATCCAAGTACACTAACGAGATGGTTAAGAACACCATGGTGGTTAAAATTCCATGGGTGGGTCTTGTGTTAAGGTCATAATGGTGGTTAAAATTCCATTTGAGGACCTTGGGTAAGCAAAGGTTATAATGGTGGTTAAAATTCCATTTGAGGACCTTGTGCTTGTTAAGACCACAATGGTGGTGTAAAGTCCATGTGTGGATCTTGTGAAGTATGTCCCGGATCTCGTTAGTGATGTTATACAACTACCAATGGATAATGTTAAGGTCATATGGTGGTTAAAATTCCATATGAGGACCATGTGAATGTTAAGGTTATATGGTGGTTAAAATTCCATATGAGGACCTTGTGAATGTTAAGGTTATATGGTGGTTAAAATTCCATATGAGGACCTTGTGAATGTTAAGGTTATATGGTGGTTGAAATTCCATATGAAGACCTTGTGTATGGTAAGGTCAAATGGTGGTTAAAATTCCATTTGGGAACCTTGGGATTGGTAGTGTGTATGAAGCGTGGGGACAACGCTTGTGATCCGCGTATCCGATTGGATGTTGAGTTGAAAAGTGGATATGGTTTATCATTTGGAAGCCAATATAATGTTCTTGAATGTAATGAAGCATAAGATGCTTGAAATGATGCATGGATGCATGAGAAGTGTATAATGATCTATGAATGCATACATTACTTGTTAGCTTGAACAAGTGTTGATTATCTATTGAGAATGGTGCATGTGTGCATGAAATCTCTTTAGTGCATTGAAGTCTTGCGAAGACTTGTTTTTAAAGGCATGTGATGCAAATATTGATGATGTGGTTCATATGTTGCATTTGTTTAATGCACGTGTTAGATTGAATGAGTAAATGGTTTTTAAAGGTTTCTTGCTTTAAATGATATTCAAGTATGAGAAAGGTATGATGTGAAGTGGAAGTGTTTTCCAAGGATTTTGTATTTAACCTTGCATATGATGTTCATGCATGGAATGGTTAAATTGATGGTTTTGCAAGTTTGTGCTTTGAAAACGTTTACTTAGCTTTTCTAAGCTAAGGGTTGGTTTTTATGTTTGAGCAATGCATGATTTTAAGCATGTTGTTGAAAAGGGTTTTCAAACATTGCTTTGGTTTATCGAATTGTGATTGCTTTCAAAAGTGGTTTTATGACTCGCTGCATTGATGGTGTTTTTGTTTTGAGCATTCCTCACTAAGCATTATGTGCTTACGCTCTTTTTTGTCCATCAATGCAAATCTTTGAAGTTGGAACAGCGAGAAGCAAGGGATTCAAGGAAAACTCCACTTGAGATGTATGTCTCGGTAAATAGCTATAGATAATAAAGGCAATGGGGGAAGAATCTCTTATGTTGATGTTTAATGAGATTGTGTATGTTGGACAAGTTTGGTTTATGATTTTGAACTATGTGGTTTAACGCTTGCAACGTTTGAATCTTTTTATGCTTATGTCATTATGATGTGCTTCTTGTTTTAAAAGCATGTTTGAGTGTTGGATGTGTTAAATGAGTTGGTGCATCTAGGGGTGGTCATGTATCTAGATTTTGATGTGATTATGTCCCTTGAGTGTTGAATAACTTGTTGGTATTATTTGGTTGCCTTTGAAGCATGTTTGATGGGTCAATCGTGTGTTAAACCAGCAATTTTTCTGCAATCTGGGCAGCCTGTTTCGGAACAGGTGCTACCGTATCGGAACAGGGGCCTGAAATGGCCTGGGCGTTCCGAAACGGAAGGAACTGTTCCGGAACGGTTTGGCCACTGCCAGGCCCTGTTTCGGTACCAGTTTCGGAACGGTCCCGCGTTTCGGAATAGGTCCTCCCTGTTCCGGAACACTCGACCGTTGGGCACTGAAATTGTTGGTTAAATGTTTTGAAAACCTTGCGTTTTGGTCCTGAACTTCGTATATGCAATTGGATGAGTTTGAGATGTCCGTTTGAGCTGAAATTTGACAGGGAAGCATGAAACATGACTAATTTCATATTGGTAACTTTTAATTGGGTTAAGTCCCTGTAATTCTCAGAATTTACATTTTTGTCCCTAATTCCTTAATTTGTGCAATTGAGTCCCTGAATGTTCTCTGATTGAATTGATCTTTATGTATGCTGATCTTGTGAACATATCTAGGGTTAATATGCATCTAGACAAGATTAAAAAGATAAAAAAGGGTCGTTAATCAAGGTTGACTTTCGGGTTGACTTTGGTTTTCCCCGTGTAAACTTCTTAATTCGGTTCAACCGTCTGGGCCGGGTTAAGGGGGTTACATCCCATGTGGCTTCTTCCACCTTGTTGTTCCTCTAGAGGACTTTTACGAGGGAGATTGACTTGTTTCAGAGTCTTTAAACTTCTCTATCGAGGATTTGGACCAGTTCTTCTTCATAGAACAAGTCCGGATTCAGTTCTACCTCTTCAGGTTCTAGGATATGAGAGGGGTCAGATTGGTATCTTCTTAGCATCGAGACATGGAAAACATTTTGGATCTTATCGAACTCACTCGGGAGTGCCAATTGATAAGCCACTGGACCAATCCTTTCAAGGATTTCGAATGGTCCAATGTACCGGGGGCTAAGCTTGCCTTTCTTTTCGAATCGAAAGACATTCTTCCAAGGTGATACCTTTAAGAACACTCTATCTCCCACTTCATATTGGATGTCTCTATTCATCTTGAATTGACATAGGCCTTTTGCCTATCAAGCTTGCTTAAGTCTACTATGGATGATTTGGACTTGTTCTTTTGTTTCACGTAGCAGTTGTGGTCCAAGTACCTTGTTCTCACCCAATTCAGATCAGCACAATGGTGTTCTACATCTTCTACCATATAAGGCTTCAAATGGAGCCATCTGGATCGAGCTTTGGTAGTTTTTATTGTAGGCAAACTCTACAAGGGGTAAAGACTTCACCCAGGTTTTCTCGAAGTCTACTATACAAGCTCTAAGTATGTCTTCGAGTACTTGTATTACCCATTTAGATTGCCCATCACTTTGGGGATGGAAGGCTGTGCTCAAGTTTGTTTTAGTTCCAAGAGCTTTCTGCAAGGATTTCTAGAAACGAGCAGTAAATCTGGGGTCTCGATCCGAAATCATCGATGTAGGAACTCTGTGCAAGAGAATCACTTCACAGATGTAAAGCTCGGCTAGAGCATCCAGGCTTAGAGTCATTCGAATAGGGATAAAGTGGGATGATTTTGTAAACCGATCAACTATAACCCACACAACATCATTCTTTCTTGATGTGCAAGGTAGACCACTCACGAAGTCCATGGTGATCCTATCCCATATCTATTGAGGCAATTCAATTGGTTGGAGTAATCTCGTAGGAACTTTATGTTCATCTTTGATTCTTTGGAAAGTAAGGCACTTAGACACGAAGTCTGTGATAACCTCCTTCATACAGGGCCGCCAATAGAGAGGCTTTAAATCCTTTTACATCTTCACCGATCCAGGGTGAATTGAGAAGGTGATTTGATGGGCTTCTTGCAAAATTTCCCTTTTCAAATATTCATTATTAGGGATACATACCCTATCCTTGAAGTATAGTAAGCCATTCGAATGAATGGAGAATTCAAGCTTGGGAGTTGATTCAAGCTTCGAGATAATAGCTTGAAGTTCATGGTCGGTTTGTTGGAGGTCTTTAATCCTCGAGATTAAGCTAGACCGGATATGAAGTTTGGACATGAATTTCCATTCCTTGGATAAACGGAAGTGAGCATCGATAGCTGAAGTAGCTACAAAATGATAAACAAGATCACTTTGAATGATTTCAAGTAATTACTTAATGGGCAAGGCACCATTCGAATGCTTTCTTGCAAGGCAAGAAAGGCCTATTTCGAATGGCTACTTCTCTGATAGGTAAGGCCTATTTCGATTAGGTGTTAGACGACCCAAAGAGGCTTAGTTCGAATGAATTAATCTAAATGCTTAGATTTAGGAGTTACCCGAGTAAGGTATGCGACTTAGAGCGTCGGCGACTATGTTGGCCTTCCCGGGGTGATAATCGATTACTAGATCGGAATCTTTGAGTAGTTCATGCCATCTTCTTTGCCTCAAATTCAAATCCTTCTGAGTTAGGAGGTATATGAGGCATTTAAGATCGGTGAATAGATAGCACTTCTCACCGCACAAGTAGTGCCTCCAGATCTTAAGAGTGAATACGATGGCAACCAATTCGAGGTCATGAGTGGGATAATTGAGCTCATGAGGTTTCAATTGCCTTGATGCATATGCTACTACATTCTTGTCTTGTATCAATACACATCTAATCCCGGAGTGTGAGGCATCACTATAGACCATGAATTCCTTTCCCGATTCAAGTTGGATAAGAACCAGGGCATGGGTCAAGGCTTGCTTGAGTTGGTCGAAGCCTCATTGTTGCTTCTCAAACCATTCGAAGGGTGTCTCCTTTTGAAGAAGCTTGATTAAAGGCAAAGCTAGGTTTGAGAATCCTTTAATAAACCGTCAGTAAAAGCCCGCTAAACCGAGGAAGCTTCTGACCTCATTTACATTCTTCAGAAGTTTCCAATCCAGAATAGGCTGGATTTTTCTCGTGTCTACTTTGATTCCTTCTGCAGAGATGACATGGCCGAGGAATGAAACTTCAGGCAACCAAAATTCACACTTGGAGAAGTTTGCATAAAGTCGGTGTTCTTGAAGGGTTTGCAAGACAATTTGGAGGTGCTTCGAGTGTTCCTCCTTGTTTCAGGGATACACCAAGATGTCGACGATGAACACGACCACGAACTTATCAAGATAAGGCTTGAAGACTCAGTTCATGAGGTCCATGAATGTAGTCGGGGCATTCGTCAACCCGAATGGAATTACGAGAAATTCAAAGTGACCATATCGGGTGTGAAAGGTTGTCTTAGGCACGTTTGCTTCTTTCACCATCATTTTGTAGTAACCTGACTGAAGATCAATCTTAGAGAACACAATAACATCTTTCAATTGGTCGAATAGATCTTCAATCCTGGGCAAGGGGTATTTGTTCTTGATGGTGAGTTGATTCAATTGCCGGTAATCGATGCATAGTTTCATCGTACCATCTTTCTTCTTCACGAATAAGACCGGTGCACCCCACGGTGAAGAACTAGGCCGTATGAAGCCTTTGTCTTGAAGTTATTGTAGTTGCTTTTAAAGCTCATTAAGTTCAATAGATGCCATCTTATAGGGAGTGATGGACACCGGGCTTGTACCAGGTTGGATATTGATCCCGAACTCCACTTCTCGTGTCGGGGAAGACCAGGGAGTTCCTCGGGAGAAATGTTGAGTGTGTAAAAGTTCTATTATTTACACCCTTTTTAACCCATATTTATGTTGCATTCAAGCATCATTGCATTGCATTTAGGTTAGTTTTCAGTAAAACATCACAAATAGATTAAAAGCACGGATTCTACTAAAAGATGGCTATTTTTGCAGGTATCTGCCATAGTTGACAAAGAAGGCAGGCGCAGGACAGAGAAGTAGAAGAGCTGAACTAGACAAGTAGACGAAGAAGACGAAGCTGCCATGGACCTGTCGTGACAGCATGGTGACAGCAGATTTATGAAGAGGAAAAGTAAAGTGGACCGCGATAGATAGAGAAAAATCTGCTCGTCTGTCGTGTGAAAGCCATATATTTTTCCAAGCCCCGGATCAAAAGATATGTCAAGCCAAAGCTCAAGGAGAAGAATTCCCATAAAGCAAGGAGGCGGCTGAAAAGTAGGAATCCTTAGAGATTAAGTATTAATTAGAATCTTACTTTTCATTAAAGTTGTAATCCTTGTTAAATTAGAATACTTGAGCCCAAAGCTTATATAAGGGCATAGATTTAACCTAGGAGGCATCGAATACCCCATAACCGATAACCTAAACCCCATGCCATTCACCCGTCACCGACATGTTCTAAATTCCCCCTAGGGCTACGGGTTGTTTTGTAAAGTAGTTGCAAGGGTTGTTTTGTTTTAGGAATTTTCAGTTCAATAAAATAAACTTCAAGTTCTCTTATTTTGGTTTTAACATCTTGCAAGAGCATCGGGAGAGCATTGTGAGGTTATCCATTTACTTAGCATCGGGAGAGTTAAGTATACGAAAGAAATAAGAGCGAGTTCTCTAGTTTATAGTTGAACTATCTTGTGCCTAGGGATAGGGCAAGGTTAAGTGGCTAAGGAAGAATTCATACACATCGGTGTTCATCCTTCGATTCACGCCGGGAGGTATCATCAAAGACGTGATCATCGACATACTTGGACCTAGGGATAGGACAAGGCAGATCTGGGATTCTTGCCAAACTTGAAGTACGGAGTTGGTGTGATCGCTGCTGCGACAGCTAACGGACAGCTGCCGCGACAGGTGCTGTCGACGACGGGCACGACGACAGAACTGGAGTTCCTAAGCAATCCAATACCTGCACTACCGAGCAATTCAATACCAGCCCATTCTCTCTATCTTGATATCTCAATCTTCGTATTTACGTTTTTCTTATTATTCTCGTGACAATCTTTTAAACTATTTCCTTTACTTCGTGCAGTAAACTAAGGTGAAGTCATTAGCCCAATCCCTTTGGAGACGATATCCGATACTTCTTATCACTTTACTACTTGCGTCGTGTACACTTGCACTACAATTGCGATAGACTCTTTTACACGCAACAAGTTTTTGGCGCCGTTGCCGGGGATTGGCAACATAACCACATCTTTCTTTTATTGCACTTTTCACTTTTATTTTTCTTTTTGTTTTCGTTTTAATTTTTATTTTTCTTTAATTTTTCTTTTGTCCTTTCAACTCTCGCTTTTCACGAGGTTTTCTTGTTTATGCGCAGATCCAAAAGAGGTGAAGATCCTGAGTATCCATTTGATCCGGAAATCGAACGTTCCTTTAGTCTCAAGAAACAACTTCGCCGACTTTTAGACAGAAACGAATACCTCGAGGAACAGCTAGAGAAGATGGGCCATAACCAACCTGCCGGTGGTCGTATACCACCCCTTGGCGATAATCATCCGCCTGTCGGTAACCCGCCTGGGGCAGATGGACGCCGGTCATGTCGTGACTACATGCTGAACGATCATATAAAGCTGGAGACCACGCTGCCGGATATTGATGTTGATAACTTCGAACTTAAACCTGTCATGTTTAGTATGATCAACAATGCCAGGCAGTTCAGTAGTTCTGCGACAGAAGATGCTAGGGAGCATCTCAAAACATTCCAGGAGATCTGTGGTTCGTTTAGACTGCCAGGAGTTAGTCCGGAGATACTGAGGCTTCGGTTATTCCCTCATTCATTGAGGGACAGAGCTAAAACTTGGTGGAATAAACTTACACCGGGTTCCATTATGACTTGGGCAGATCTAACTCGTGAATTTTTATCTCGTTTTAATCCTTCGCATTTATCTGAGCGATTACGTAATGAAATTGCTACTTTTCAACAGGAAGACGACGAGCCGATGCACGAGGCCTGGGACAGATTTACTACTCTTCTACGGAACTGCCCAATGCATGGATTCCCCGTCTGGAATCAGGTAACTAAGTTCTATAATGCTGCTAACTTACAAACTCGCATTCGGATTGATTCTGCAGCAAATGGATTATTATTGGATAAAGATCCAGACGAGGCATTGCAAGTTTTGAAGAATCTAGCTAGGAATGAGGAGCAGTTTCCGACAGCTAGAAGAGGGGGTAAACGGGTACTTGCTGTCAAGGACTATGAGGCCGACAGCACTATGAAATCACAGGTAGCATTCCTTACTAAAGCAATGAAACACTTATTAAATGAAGATGAATTACGAGGATTTGTTGTCCAGGAAGTTTGTACTGTCTGTGAGGGAAGTCATAGTAGGGATGAGTGCCCAATAAATATAGAAGAGGGAAAATATGTTGGAAATTACAAGCCGAATTATAACTCCAACAACTATAATCCTAATTGGAGGAAAGATCCCAAATTTTCCTGGAGTAACCCTAACAACGCTCTGAATCCGCAAGCATATAATCAGAATCAGGGAGGTCCTAGATTGCTGACGAGACAACAACTGCCGCCGCAGCAGCAACAGCAGCCACCACCTGCCACGAGTAGTATATTGGAACAGACTCTGGCCACCTTTATGTCTCAGACCGGTACATATATGGAGAATATAAATCAGTTTGTCAAGAAGACGGAAAACTTTATAGATAAAACCGAGATGAGAATGACAAATCATGAGGCTACGTTGAAATCTCTAGAAACACAAATGGGTCAGGTGTCGCAACATATTAAGCCAAGGCAGAATGGAGGATTCCCTAGCAATACTGAAAATGCTAGACCACCCCCACATGAGCAATGTGAGGCGATTACTACTAGGAGTGGGAAGAAACTACCAGGGTCGGAAAAAGAAGCTGAAACAGAAAAGGAACCTCCCTTGGATAAACCTCCCGAGGAAGCTGCCCCGACAGGTGATAAACAGACTGCTGCCGATGAGCCTGTCACGACAGCAGAAGCGACAGAGGAGAAAAAAGATGATTACCGTCCTCAAATTCGTATGCAGTGGGAAGGACGCATTGCTGATTATCGTCCTCCACCACCCTTCCTTCAACGGATACAGCAAGCTAAGCATAAATCTCAACTTAAAAAGATTTATGATATTTTTAAACAGGTTCACATTAATATTCCGTTGTTAGATGATGTTAGGGAAATGCCCGGTTATGCTAAATTTCTCAAGGATGTTATGTCGAAAAAATCTAAACTTGGGGAATTTGAAACGGTAAAGATGAAAGAAGGTTGCATGAGTATTCTTCATAGGCAGCCGCCCCAGAAAAAGAAGGATTCGGGGAGCTTCATCATACCTTGTGTAATCGGCGACAAATTTGTGGGTAAGGCACTTTGTGATCTTGGTGCTAGTGTTAATCTAATGCCCAAATCTGTTTTTTTGAAACTAGGTATTGGCAAGGCGCAGCCCACGACAGTAACTCTGCAGCTAGCCGACCGCTCTTACGTTCACCCCGAGGGAAAAATTGAAGATATTCTGGTAAGAGTGGATAAGCTTATTTTTCCTGCTGACTTTCTTATTTTGGATTGTGAGGCAGACAAAAACGCACCAGTCATCCTCGGGCGACCCTTTTTAGCCACGGGAAGATCATTGATTGATGTGGAGAAAGGAGAACTCACCATGCGCGTGAACGATCAAGAGATTAAGTTGAATGTTCTCCAAGCGATGAAACATGCTGATGTGGATGAGGAATGCAAGGCCATCATTGAGGTGACTTTTGATCAACCCTGCATCAGGTCGGGCTGCCAGGATATAAAATTTGGTCACTGCTGCGACAGCCACCTACATGCCTGTCACGACAGCAACGACGACAGCACCGACGACAGCGACTCCTCTGAATCCGATACATCTGATACTGAAGGTCAGGAGGAGGTAAGCTGGTTAGGCCATCGTCCAGGTAAGTTATTCGAACCTTTGAATTACACTTCGAATAACCATTTAATCCAAAAGCCATCTACTGTTAAACCACCTGTCTTAGAACTTAAGCCCCTGCCAGGGCAGTTAAAATATGCTTATCTTGGTTGCAATGATACACTGCCCGTAATCATCTCTGCTAAGCTGCCGCAGGAACAGGAACGACAGCTGATCGACATGTTAAGGCAGCATAAAAAGGCGATTGGATGGACGATAGCAGACATACAAGGCATTAGTCCGGCAATATGCATGCACAAAATCCTCCTAGAGGAAGATCATAAGCCGACTATTGATGCCCAAAGGCGGTTAAACCTTGCGATGAAGGAGGTAGTGCGTAAAGAAATAATTAAATGGTTAGATGCTGGTATTATTTACGCCATCTCCGACAGCAAATGGGTGAGCCTGGTGCAATGCGTTCCAAAGAAAGGAGGAATGACCGTGATAACCAACGAGAACAATGAATTAATCCCAACCAGGACTGTGACCGGTTGGAGGGTTTGTATGGACTATCGGAAGCTTAATAAAGCTACTCGAAAGGACCACTTTCCTTTACCCTTTATTGATCAAATGCTTGATAGATTAGCGGGTAAACCTTACTATTGTTTTCTTGATGGTTATTCAGGTTACAATCAAATTGCTATTGCACCGGAGGATCAAGAAAAAACGACTTTTACATGCCCCTACGGAACATACGCGTTTAGGAGGATGCCATTTGGACTGTGCAACGCACCTGCCACCTTCCAAAGGTGCATGATGGCGTTATTCTCCGACATGGTAGATGACTTCCTTGAGATTTTCATGGATGATTTTTCCGTCTTTGGAGACGATTTTGAGAGCTGTCTCGGCAATCTTCAAAAGGTACTTGAAAGATGTGAACAAGCCAACCTTGTGTTGAATTGGGAAAAATGCCATTTTATGGTAGACGAAGGGATAGTCCTTGGCCATAAGATTAGCTGCCCTGGTATAGAAGTCGACAGGGCCAATATAGAAGTCATAGAGAAGCTGCCGCCGCCGACCACAATCAAGGGCATTAGAAGTTTTTTAGGGCATGCGGGTTTCTATCGGAGATTCATCGAAAATTTCTCGAAAATCATGAAGCCCCTATGCCATCTCTTAGAACAGAACTGACCCTTTGACTTTAATGAGGAATGTACTGAAGCATTCAAGGTTTTGAAGGAAAAGCTAGTGACAGCCCCCATAGTACAGCCACCAGACTGGACACAACCGTTTGAGATCATGTGTGATGCTAGTGACTATGCTGTCGGGGCAGCACTTGGGCAGCGCAGAGATAAGCTGTTTCACGTCATATACTATGCCAGCAAGACGTTGAATGACGCCCAAGTGAACTACACCACCACAGAAAAGGAGCTGTTAGCTGTGGTATTCTCCATCGACAAGTTTCGTTCTTACATACTTGGAACGAAAGTAATAATACACACCGACCATTCTGCCCTAAAGTATATGTTCGCAAAGAAGGATGCAAAACCTCGATTGATACGGTGGATCTTGCTATTACAAGAATTCGACCTCGAGATCAAGGACAAAAAGGGGATAGAAAATCAGGTGGCAGACCACTTGTCGAGGTTGGAAAAGGGACAGAGTCTACCCATAGACGAAACAAACATACTGGAGACCTTCCCTGATGAGCAGCTCTTTGCTGTCGCAATCGCTGTCGCGACAGCCATGACGGCAGGTAAGTCTTCTGACCTTCCTTGGTATGCTGATTTCGTTAATTTTATAGTTAGCGGAATATTACCTTCTGATCTTACTTATCAAGCCAGGAAGAGGTTCCAAAATGATGTTAAGCATTATTATTGGGACGAACCTCTCCTTTTCAAAATGTGCGCAGATCAGGTTATAAGGAGATGTGTACCACAAGAAGAGCAAGAAGACATTCTCCATCACTGCCATGCTTCACAATATGGAGGTCACTTAGGAGGCAATAAGACTGCTGCCAAGGTGCTGCAGTCAGGGTTCTACTGGCCGACATTATATAAAGATGCAAAGGAATTTTACAAGAACTGTGACAGGTGCCAGCGGACAGGCAACATCTCGAGGAGAAACGAGATGCCACTGCAGAACATTTTAGAAGTCGAGATCTTCGACGTTTGGGGGATTGATTTTATGGGACCTTTCCCATCTTCATGTGGAAATTTGTACATCCTCCTAGTAGTGGATTATGTCTCCAAGTGGGTTGAAGCCATCGCCACTCAAAAGAATGATGCCAAGACGGTCCAAAAGTTTTTGCACAAAAACATTTTTTTCTAGATTTGGCATCCCTAGGGCGATTATCAGTGATGAAGGGAGACATTTTGATAATAGGGTAATTGCTGCTGCCTTGAAGAAATATGGTGTCAAGCACAGGATCGCGACAGCATACCACCCACAGACCAATGGACAGGCTGAGATATCAAATAGGGAAGTAAAGAACATTCTAGAAAAGATGGTTAAACCAACTAGGAAAGATTGGTCTTTACTTCTGAATGATGCATTATGGGCATACAAAACAGCTTTCAAGACTCCATTGGGTATGTCTCCTTACCGACTGATTTATGGGAAAACCTGTCACTTGCCTGTCGAGATCGAGCACAAAGCATATTGGGCAATCAAGGCAGTGAATATGGACTTGGACAAGGCTGGCTAGAAAAGGTTATTAGATCTGAACGAGATTGAAGAATTACGGACAATGGCCTACGACAATGCAAGAATATACAAGGAGAAAACAAAGAAGTGGCATGATAGGAAGTTGCTGCCACGACAGTTCTGCCCAGGGCAACTTGTGTTGTTGTTTAATTCTAGACTTAAACTCTTCCCAGGAAAGCTAAAGTCTAGATGGTCTGGCCCATTCCAAGTGATACAAGTTTTTCCCCATGGTGCCATCACTATCCAATCATTAAAAGACGGGCACCAATTCAAGGTCAATGGACAGCGCCTCAAGCATTATCAGGGGACTGAAGCCCCAGGAATACAGGAAGTGGTTACTTCAGGAGATGCCCCACAAGGCACCCCTAATTTAACCTAAGTTTTATTTTTATTTTTATTTTATTTTATTTTATTATTATTATTTATTAGGAAATTAGGTTTCTTTTATTCGAATAATGTTTTATTAATTTCTGTTTTTAGGAAATAAAGGAGTCAAGAAGAAGAGAAGAAGTGACCCAAGCCCACCACCCATCCATCAGCCCAATAAAGCCCATTTATGGAAGCCTGTCGTTTCGGCTACCACCGCGGACGGATAAGACAGGCTGTTAACAGACTGACACGGAAGACGCAGAAGCGTGTGGCAGACGCGTAACAGACGAATAAATGCGTGTCAGACGCGTCAGACACGCTATATCCCATTCGTCGCCCCGTTATTCACGCCTGTCGTTACAACATTAAACGGGCAGCAACTCGACCGCTATAAAACCCCGTTTTCATTTTCATTTTTTCTCACTTCTGCTTATTCTCTCTTGCTTTCTCCCCTAGTTTTATTTGCTTTCTTCATTTTTCACAACCCTTGCAACTATCATGTCTACTAGACAAACCCGTCGTAGTGTTGCCTCAGTATCCTCCTCAGCAGCAGCAACGCCCTTCGCCACAAAGGAGTTATGGGAGGAATGTGGTTTCGTGTACATCCGAAAGGCACCCAACATGGGACTCCGGCCATTCATTGCTAGAGCCATCCAGAATTTGCTATGGGAGCACTTTGCTGAACAACCGGCAGAGCTAAACGACACCTTAGTCCGGGAGTTCTACGCGGCCATTGATAGCAGAACGACAACATCTGTCACCGTTCAAGGAGTGGAAGTGCCCTTCACTGCCGACAGCATCAACCACATGTTTGGCCTCTTCTTCGGCCCCGATGATGATGCTCACCAGAAATTTCTCGACACCCTCGATGCTGCCGCTTATGATGCTGTCATGGTGGAGTTGACAGAGGAGGGAACATCATGGACAACCAGCAAGAAGAACCCCCACTCCGTCAATAGGTGGCAGCTCCTCCCGGAAGCCAAACTTTGGAACGCTTTCATCAAAAAGCGTATCCTGCCGTCTTCCCACCACACGACAGTCAACCGGCAGCGGCTCGCCCTCATTCATTCCATCATGCACGACAAGCCTATCAATGTGGGCCGATATATGAGGGACAACATCCTGGACTGCGCTTTACGTTCCGACTCCCGCCTCTGCCTGCCGTTTACAATAACTTCCCTCTACCGATGTGCTGCTGTTCCCGAGGAACCCTCCGACAAAATAAGGAAGGGCAGAGGCTGGACAGACAACAACCTCAACAGCCTCATGGAGCTGGTCGTGGCTACACATGTCTCATCTTTCAACCCAGCCGGCTCCCCAGAAGAATCATTGGAGGAGCCTGCCCCGGAACCTGCTGCCGCCACCGCTCCAACAGACCAGTCCGCCCTCCTCCTTGCTACGCTACAACGGGTAGAGGAGAGACAAATGGGATTGATGACGTTCATTCGGGACTTCGCACACTCGACGGTAAACTTCATTACCCACACTTTGAATTTTCCCGATGTTCAATTCCCTACTTTTCCTGCCCATTATTTCCATATCCCCACCCCTGTCCACACCCCTGTTTACACACCCACACCACATGCCTCCCCACATTCACACTCGACTACCTCCACCACATTACCTGCCCCGACGGCAGCAGCCAGCCCACCGGCAGACACCTCTCCCAGAGGAACAAAGAGACTTGCCTCCGATGACAGCCCTCTAATTAGGAGGAATTTGGAGAGGGAATTTACGCCGGTTAAGAGGATTAAACACGTGGCAGACAAGAAACGGCTGCCCAAGGCTAGCACCACCACCAGCAGCACTTGGGACAGTGGCAGCAGTTCCAACGTTCAGCTCGTGGAGCAGCCTGCCCATGAACCTGCCCCTGCACCTGCACAGCCTCCTCCACATCCCTGACGCCGCCGTTAGATCCGTGTCAGCAGCAGCAGCGAGGACAACGACTGAAAATTTAAGTTTTTATTTTTCTTTTACTGCTGCCTGCTTTTATCTTTTGTGATGTATTTTTTTTTCATATTTTTCATGTCATTTTGCATTGAGGGCAATGCAACCCTTGAGTTTGGGGGTGGCAACCCTCCATCATTAATGGAGTCTTAAGTACATCTTTTTATTATTTGTTGTGTCTTTTATTTATTTAAGTTCTCTTAAAAAAAACAGAAAATTTAAACTGTTGGCTTAAAACTGTGAAGTTAACTTACCTGTCATGACGGCTCTGTCGTGGCAGCATCTTTAGGACAGTTTAAGGAGAAGTTTAGAGCCTTTCTATAGTTCTGAAAAACTTAAACACCTTGGTGACTGTTATATTGCTTAGACTTCTTTTAGCCAAACTAGAATAGGAAGCTTAGAACTTGAATAGCCCCTAGAGGTGCCTAACACTGGCTCTAGGAAAAAAGTTTAGCAAAAGAAAATCAAAAACCTAGAGGTGCCCGAAACTGGCTCTAGGAAGCTAACTAGAGGTGCCCGAAACTGGCTCTAGAAAAACTTAGCTTGAAAATAGAAGAAAAGAAGCATGAAAATGTGCCTTCTAAAAAAATAAACTTTGGCATAAAAATTCGAGTTAAGAAGTTGAATATTCTAGTGAAACTAAGAAAGTCTTGGCATATAATTGTTCACAAGCATGCACACACTGCACGAGAGCTATAGGGAGATTCCGAACAGATCCTAACCTTTCCGACAGGTTGCTGCCGCTATAGAGAATGAGCGGCGGGTAAGGGATAGTTCACTGTTTGAAGGCCAACACAAAAAAATTTCATTTTTCTTTTAGGTCAATTGCTTGAGGGCAAGCAAAAACTTGAGTTTGTGGGTGTGTTGAGTGTGTAAAAGTTCTATTATTTACACCCTTTTTAACCCATATTTCTGCTGCATTCAAGCATCATTGCATTGCATTTAGGTTAGTTTTCAGTAAAACATCACCAATGGATTAAAAGCACGAATTCTACTAAAAGATGGCTATTTTTGCAGGTATCTGCCATAGTTGACAAAGAAGGCAGGCGCAGGGCAGAGAAGCAGAAGAGCTGAACTGGACAAGCAGACGAAGAAGACGAAGCTGCCATGGACCTGTCGTGACAGCATGGTGAAAGCAGATTTATGAAGAGGAAAAGTAAAGTGGACCGCGATAGATAGAGAAAAATCTGCTCGTCTGTTGTGTGAAAGCCATATATTTTTTCAAGCCCCGGATCAAAAGATATGTCAAGCCAAAGCTCAAGGAGAAGAATTCCCATAAAGCAAGGAGGCGGCTGAAAAGTAGGAATCCTTAGAGATTAAGTATTAATTAGAATCTTACTTTTCATTAAAGTTGTAATCCTTGTTAAATTAGAATACTTGAGCCCAAAGCTTATATAAGGGCATAGATTTAACCTAGGAGGCATCGAATACCCCATAACCGAAACCTAAACCCCCTGCCGTTCACCCGTCACCGACATGTTCTAAATTCCCCCTAGGGCTACGGGTTGTTTTGTAAAGTAGTTGCAAGGGTTGTTTTGTTTTAGGAATTTTCAGTTCAATAAAATAAACTTCAAGTTCTCTTATTTTGGTTTTAACATCTTGCAAGAGCATCGGGAGAGCATTGTGAGGTTATCCATTTACTTAGCATCGGGAGAGTTAAGTATACGAAAGAAATAAGAGCGAGTTCTCTAGTTTATAGTTGAACTATCTTGTGCCTAGGGATAGGGCAAGGTTAAGTGGCTAAGGAAGAATTCATACACATCGGTGTTCATCCTTCGATTCACGCCGGGAGGTATCATCAAAGACGTGATCATCGACAGACTTGGACCTAAGGATAGGACAAGGCAGATCTGGGATTCTTGCCAAACTTGAAGTACGGAGTTGGTGTGATCGCTGCCGCGACAGCTAACGGACAGCCGCCGCGACAGGTGCTGTCGACGACGTGCACGACGACAGAACTGGAGTTCCTAAGCAATCCAATACCTGCACTACCGAGCAATTCAATACCAGCCCATTCTCTCTATCTTGATATCTCAATCTTCGTATTTACGTTTTTCTTATTATTCTCGTGACAATCTTTTAAACTATTTCCTTTACTTCGTGCAGTAAACTAAGGTGAAGTCATTAGCCCAATCCCTGTGGAGACGATATCCGATACTTCGTATCACTTTACTACTTGCGTCGTGTACACTTGCACTACAATTGCGATAGACTCTTTTACACGCAACAAGAAACATTGATGAAATCAGATATAACAGGAATATTAGGTAACCCAAAGTCATAATTATCTTGTAGAGTCATTTTACCAAAAATACAAGTTGGCTTGTTGTCGATCAAAAGGATGGACTCTTTACCTAATATTCGGAGGTAAAGCCTCTGGTTTTGGTAATCTATCCAAGCTTGGTGTTTCCCTAGCCAATCTAGTCCCAACACTAGATCGAACTCACCAAAAGGCAAGACATATAAGTCTATAGGGAATTGAATATTTTGAATGGTAACATGAGTGTTCTTGTAAAGCAAGTTAATAGGCATAGTCCCCCTTATTGGGTTCCAAACTACAAGACTTGATTTCACTAGCCCAGGTTTAAGGTTTAGTTTATCAAGTACAAAAGAGTATATGAAATAATGGGTTGATCTCGTATCAATTAAAGCATATGCATTACTTGAATTTAATTCAACCATACCTGCAATTACATCGGTTGCTTCCTCTTCGTCTTTGCCACGAATGTGGTAGATTCGAGCAGGAGCTCATGATTCCTGATGGGTAGGTGCATTAGAGTGAGATCCTCTACCCTTGTTCTGGTTCCCGGATTGAGCTTGTCTCGGGCCCTTGTTCCGATTAGAAGGTGTGGAGCATTCACTGGAGCTCGACTCAGAAGCTTGTTAGGATTTTGTGGGCAATCCTTGAAGTAGTGATCGGAACCTCCATAAAGATAGCATAGATTAGACTGGGATCTATATTGGCCAGAGTGAAGCTTGTGGAAGAATTTGCAAGTGGGAGTCTGATTGGATCTTCCAGAATTCCCCGTGTTATTGTCATAGATAGCCGGGGCTGAGGTCTTAATTACCAATTAAGGTCTCGGTATAAAGTCACCCCTTTGAGCAGGAGTATGAGAAGAAGAGTTATGCTTCTGGTGTTTAGCCTTGTTCGACTTCCACGAAGGCTTATCATTAGGGCTGTAAACGAACCGAACGTTCAACGAACCGTTCGTGAACCGTTCGGCGAGAAGTTCGTTTATTTATTAAATGAACGAACATAAACAAGATTTTTTGTTCGTCTAATTAAATGAACGAACACGAACAAAAGGCTTGTTCGTTCATTTATGTTCGTGAACGTTCGGTAATCCGTTCGTTTATGCTCGTTCATTTATGTTCATTTATGTTCGTTCGTTTATGTTCGTTCAATTATGTTCGTTTATGTTCAATATTTGGTTAAACCGAGCTTATCGACCAAACCAAAACAAAATTAGTTAATCTATTAGATAATTTTAGGTTTCGACTAATAATTAAGAGTTTTTTCAAATTTTAATTATCGATTAATTTGATTTAAAAATCGGTTAATTAACTGAATAAATCGAACTAACCAAAAATATTAAATATTTAACAAATTATATATGTTCGTTATGTTCGTTTATGTTCGTTTGTGTTCGTTTGTGTTCTTTAGTGTTCGTTTATGTTCGTTTACCATTTAAACGAACGAACATGAACGAACACGAACAAGCTACATTCCTTAATGAATGAACACGAACAATAAATTTTGTGTTCGTTTATGTTCGTGTTCGTTCATTTGCTCGGTTAAAGTTAAACGAACGAACATGAGCACACCCTCGTTCGTGTTCGTTCGGCTCGTTTATAGCCCTACTTATCATCATGTTTAGGCCTTTTGTCGCTTCGTTGACCACCACCCTTCCTTTGATCAACAACCTTCATCTTGGCTTCAGTTGCAATGGCCCAGTTTACTAGACTTTCGAAGTCTATGATCCCGAGAGCTACAAAGATCGGACTAAGCTCATCGTTCAAGCCATCAATAGACATTCTGCATTTGTCGGTTTTGGTCTTTATGTATTCGAGCCATACTTACGGTATTTGCATAAATCAGCCACATATTGCTTTATGGATCGGTCAGCTTGCTTCAAGTACGAGAAACGTTTTTGGCGTCCAGCAAGGTATTGATCGCTCACGTACTTCTTGAATGCTTCTACAAAGAATTCCAGGTGATATTCTCGGCAGAGACTATTATAATGGTGGTTTCCCACCAGCTTAAGGCTTCATCAGCCAAGAGTGACACAACACATTCAAGCTTGTGCTCAACTGAACACTGGAGTTTCTTGGTAGCCTCGAGCCAGTGCTCGGCTACTTCAGGATTGGTTTCGTTAGTACCAGTGAAGGTGTAGGCTCGATGTTGAGCCTATTTATCGACCGAGGCTCTAGCAGGTGCAGCAATAGGGGAGGAATCAGATGGTCTAATTTAAGAGTAGTCACGAGATGGTCGAACATATCCTTCATGCTTTGGAGACATTTCTGTTGCACAGGATTGATACATGGGGCTTCTTGTTGAGCAGGAACAGCTTATGCTCGGGGTTGAGCTTGTAGTTGCAGAGGATTCTGCTCCATACTCATGATATCCTATTCATTTGATGAGCCTACGTGACTTTCATCGTCCCGAGCTAGATGAGTTTCGAACATGTTCTATTTCAAGCAAGAAATAGAGGGGCTAGTTTAATCAAGGACACAAGCTCAATATACATTTATCTCCTGGGTGGCATAAGTAATACTATATGATGCATGAGTATTAGAATCAATGAACCAAAAGCTCTGATTACCAATCTTGTAACACCCCTCGCCCGGGTTAATAGTAGTAACCCGAGAAAGGAGCGTTAGTTTATCGATTAACATGGCATGACAAAAAAAAATAGGGCATTCAAGACATGGAATTTAAGATTTCTTCATTTATAAGAAGACTATTACATAATAATAAAGTAACTATTAATTCATTTGTTTACCAAGCTTCATATAGTCTTTATGTTACCATTCATTTGTTTAAACATGATCATGAAGTTCTCCAATTATTCAAGAGGCATTCGAATGGACTAACATGGAATCTTTAATAATTTCACATCATTTGAGTTAGACATGATAAGCATGTTTCATACAAACAAGGGTCATATTTGAATATCTTAAGCAATCAAGAATACCATGGCATTCGAATGAAAAGCAATCGGTTCAAGGCATTCCAATCATACATGGTAATCTCACAAACTAACATGCACCCCCTTAGGTCCAAACTTCATTCAAACAAGATATAGATAGGCATACCACACATCAATCTCTACCAATTAGGGGACCATTCGAATAGTATACTCAAACATACATATTAAGCATTCACCCAAGCTAACATGTAGTCACTAGATCATGTATTGTTCGAAATTACAATAGCATGGTTCAACCATCTCAAACACATTCTTAATTAGGTGATCCTTGTTCACTTATCATAAAAATGTTTTCACATTAAGCTAGCATACAACATCTATGCCTTTACATTAAGCATGACATTCACTCAAACTACCTACAAGTACATCACTAAATTTTACTCCATAAGGCAACATAAGTATACATAAACAAATACACATAAAATCAGTCCACTTTTTCACTTATTTAAGATCATGACATCGAGCAACAAGGCATTCATATATATATATATATATATATATATATGTCATCAACCATACACATTAGAGCACTTCATTGCTCTTTAAAGTTTATACAAGCCAAGTGCCAAAGTTTACAAAAATTAGGATCATGCATTGCATTTTACAGTATTCTTTACATTGCCATGCTTTTTATTGGTTATCTTTTATTTGGTAAGGAAAAAGTATTATTTTAGTTTAGTTTTAGTTTCAGGTACTAGAGGTTGACATGAGGATAATGATGCTGAGGCAGCAGACCAAGGAGCTGTACTGATGCAGTTCCAGACAGAGACAGTAGATGCCTCCGCCATACCTGCCGCCCAAGACAGCAAACTGAGAAATTGGAGAACTGGAGTGCGATCTGTAGAGCAAAAAATCTTGATTCTATCGATGTTGTCCACTCAATTTTCTGATGATTGTAGCAGCAGGCAAACCCGCCGAAAGAGGAGCTCGAGATTACTTGTGGACCAAGGCAACGTGATAAAGTCCACATTCAAACTTAAAGAAGTCAGCATTTAATGTTGCATTTAATGCAAAAACTACTTTGAAGACTTCTACTCCAAGAATGACTAGACCTAGCTGATGCCTATATATACACATTGTACTTTTACTTCAAAACAACTTAGGTTTTCCCTTAGGCATAGTTTAGGTTCTCTTTCCGCCATTATGTTCTAAAATTCTCTTTGGGTTTGGGTTATATTGTAATTAGTGTGAGAACGATTGTTTAGGATTTTAAGTTTGTTTTTGCAATAAAGCTTCAAGGTTTGCTTATTCCATGTTCTTCATAGTTTTCAATTAAGGTGAAAGATTAGTTGATTGCTATCCATTTGTTCGTTATCGAGAGAGTCGAACTCACGAAAGGAGTAAGCACGATCTCATCTATAGACGATGTTGATCAATCCAGCATAGACATAGGTTAGGGTTTAAGGCGGCTAAAAGAGGACGAACTAAACATTGAGGTCTTTTCACGATTCACGCCGCGACAGGTATTATCTGCAGTGGGCATCAACAACATTTTGACTTAGACATAAGCAGGATCACTTTCGAAGCGTTTTGTCGAGCCTTGTAGTTCTGCCGAGTTTGCCACCGAGACACAAGTCCATTCCCCTGCCGAGGCAGTGAGAGCGTCTCAGCAGCCTAACTGCCATCCCTCGTCGAGGCAGCAGAGTCTGGCAGCGCAAAGCAACTTGTCCTATTCAACGTAGTTTCACACTAAGCAGCAGCATAACCTGGCCCATTCTATCAACCTGATCTCTTCCCTTTTATTTACTTCTGTTTTTATTTACTTTTCTTCTCAAACAAACAAGTTGTCCAATCCCCGTGGGAGACGATATCTTTTCTACTATTACTTGACATGAGTGTGATCATATTTAGAGAACACTAAAACGCTCTACATATACATATAAAAATCAAAGGTTCGCATCTGCATACTTATACATGACCATTTACATCACTAAGGCCTCCACTAGGAGAAATTACAAAACAAGTACAAATATCCATACTTGGAGCTCAAGGGTGTCCTTGTTTCGGGCTCAAGAAATGTGGCTTTAAAGTACAAACACCATGCACAACAGCCAACAAGATCAACTCACAACATTAGCATGTATATAGCAGTTAAGACATATATCACAACCATCATGCATAGCATCAACAGTAATCAATCTACATCAACATGTCTATAACAATCAGTGTGCAAAGCATCATCATCGTATACTTTGCAATTACGTCATATCAACTTACCAATATCTCACTCTTTCGTAACCTGGTTCTGATACCACAAAATGTAACCCCCTCGACCGAATCGAACGAGTCACATGGGAAATATTTAAGTAAACCGGGAAGTTTACCTAAATAGACGACCCTATTTTTTTCTTTTCTTCTTTTCTAGATGCACATTGTTACCCTAAGGTTAAGACTCGCAGCGGAAGAAACAATAACTCAAACAGACATCTATTTGGCATTCAATTGATTACAACATGCGATAAAGATTAATTTGTAAATTTCGCAAATTACAAGGCCTTCATCTAATTTTTAAGTTACTATCCTTTAATTAGTCAAATTACATGCCATTGTGTCAAAACTCAGCCCAATCTAATCATTCAAACATGTTTAATTGCATCCACAACATTCAAGGACTAAAATGTAAAGAAATAGAACTCCAAAATATTCCAATTAACTAATCAACCGCTACATGTATCGATACACATATCCTTGTATCGATACACCATATTTCAGAATAGCTCTAAGTGTTTCGGAACACGAGCCCATATCGATACGGTCTCCAAAGCGTATTGGTACACAAAATTCCAGTAGACAATTCATTCGAACCTGTTTTGATACACCCTTAATTGTTTCGAAACCCAATGCCCATTTCAGGCTCACTATATCGATACAACCTTAAGCATATCAATACACCTGGACCTGTAATGTCACATTTTGTTGGTTTTTCACTCTTTAATGTAACACAAACCGCCTAAACATGCTTATAACATATATACAACATATTCAAACATCAAACCTCAATCAACCATGGCATAATCAACATCATCTCATGGCAATTTGCATCGAAAGTAAACTATAGGCATGCAACCTAGTAAACAAACCAAACAAGATACCAAAATCCATAGTAAAGCACAAACCAAATTCCAAAGGCCATTTAAAAGTCTAAAATAGCGATATAAACTTCCTCAAATAAGGAGTTTACACAAATCTCCCAAAAACACAACGGATTCCCCATTGCCCTTATTATTCATAGTTTAAACCGAAACATACTTAAATAATCATTTGAAAATCATCATGCCTTTAAAACCATGCACTTTCTCAATAAAAAATCAGCATAATAACCTTATTCAACATGTATCATGAATCAACAGCAAGTCTCATTGCTAACACTCAATTTAAGCCTTCCCATGCATAACTACCATATGCAAAGCTTAAAGAGTAAAACATGTATAAATCATAATATGCATCATAAACCATCTCAAGATACATCATCAATTATATTGGCTTACAAGTGATCATTAAACAATTTCATTTCTCAAACCAACCTCTTCGATAATTAGGGTACTTGGACGGAGACACGGGACAACGGCCCCTCGACATCCAAGGTGACTCAATCCTATAGCCACCTAACTATAAACCATTTTCACAACATCAATTGTCAATCTAATTCACATTTAACCATATACCTCACTGTTTCCAAAGCATCATCAATAAATCATATTTCAAAGCATTAAACCATGCTTTAAATCACAAGTATAAAATGTATACTTACAAGGATCACTTACCATGTTCATCCTTCATCATCACATCATTAAAAATAGTAAACCACATACTTTAAATATTTTTTAACAGTAGGTAACATGCATCCAAAACCAAGTGCATACAAACCATTTCATAATAGCACACCCGAGATAGAAATTTCTTATACTCACTTTCGAACTTAGACAAGCATTTCAAGCTTACATCTAAATTTTGAAAACCACCTTTAAAACATTTCAAAGCTGAAATCCACGTTCTCACTCACCGACATGCGAAACCTCGATTAGTTGACACGTAACTAAGCGTTCGAAACTCCCAAAACTTAATCGGTTGCTTTCAAAACGTTCTCCCATGTTTTAACCACATAAGAACAGAGGATTAATGCATCTCAATTCATTCAAAACTCCAGCAAGCAAATCCACCACTTTGCCTTGCCCAAAACTACTGAAACGCCCAATCGAAATCATCATCGATTACAGTACAAATTCAACCCAGCCAAAACATAACACTTCCAACCATTTATAGTCATTGATTAACATCCAAAATCATCCAAATATCAACCTTATACCTCCATCATTCCCAAAATCACATTAACACCACAAAAACTCAATTCTAACAACTTAATCAACTAGAGATCCAAATAGTTTCGGGATTACCATGCTTAAATCTCAATCTCAACATTAATAAACTTCTAAAACATGATTAAAATCAATCATTAACCAGCCAAATAGATACATTACGAAAATTACACAAATCATCATTTAAAGCTTGATTTAACCATTTTATTCAAATCAATCAAGAAACCTTGTTAAGAAACATTATTAAAGAGCCAAATACTTGGGAATTTCATTAAAGAACCTTGATTAGAGAAGAAACATTAAAATTACCCCTAATCCCTTGCTATTCCTTCAATTGACATTATTTGATTGAAAAATTTCAAGAATCCATTCGAACTAGTTGGGGAAACTCTATGGAATTCATTTGGAAATCAAAGTAAAATGAAAAGGAAAAGATCTCTGGAAGTTTTGAAAAAATATAGGTAGTTGGCTGATGAGTAAATAGAGAGAAATGAAAGTTACGTCAAAATAAGTTTGTAAAGCTTAATTCCCTTTTTAATCAAACCCTTTTTAATATTTCTAATTAAAACATGTCAAATTAAAGGAATAGCTGATTACAATTACTTTAGCTCCCCAAAGATTCTAAGTTTTGGCTCTTTGCAAATTAGCCATTAAAAATAGTTTACAATTTTTACAATTTAGTCACTAAATAAAAATGTCCACCTTCCATTTATAATTTTCCAAAATTGACTTCACCACTACCGTATATATATTTAAAAAACATTTTATAAAATTTTCTCATATTTTTATCACTTCCTGAAATAGGTTTTCCTTGAACCAATCCCGAACTAACCCGGATCCCTAGTCTCAGTCCAACGGACCATAAACCCGACCTACAAACTCCTAGGCCCAAAAACCGGGGTGTTAGAAGCTTTCATATTAGATTCATTTGCAATCACTCGACTTACAAGATCTTGAAAATCAGTTATCCCAAGAGTCGGAAATATAGGACTTAATTCATCATGCAGACCATCAATAAACTTTCGAAATTTATCTTATTCATTCTTGATGTACTCTTACCCGTACTTACAGTATTTGCAAAAATCACTGACATATTGTTCTATTGGCCTTCCGCCTTGCTTCAGGTACAAGAAACGTCTTCTGCGTTTTGTAAGGTATTGCTCACTTACGTACTTCTTCTTAAACTCCTTCATGAAGAATTCTCAGGTAACAGAGTTCTCAATAGCTGTAAAGATTGTAGTTTCCAACCAGTTCAAGGCTTCACCTGCTAGTAAAGCTATTGCACACTCCAATTTGTGTTACTCCGAACACTGCATTTGTTTGGTTAGAATTTTGATAGTGGTCTATAACCAGTACTCAGTTGCTTTGGGGTTTTCATCGCCAAATCTCGCAAACGTATAAGTTCTGTATTGGGCTAGCTTGTCAATTGGAGTCCTAGATTGAACTACTACATGTGTAGGAGGGATGTTTTGTCTTAGATTGGCAACAAGTTGATTGAACATTTCTGTCATGTTGAGGAAACATTCTTTCTGAATAAGGTTGATTTGAGGAGCTTCAGGTTGCGGTTCATTTGTCTTTTGAGGATCTGGTTGCTTCTGACCCATCCTCACACTTCCTCCCTCATTGGAGGAACTATCCGGGATATCTTTGTCTCATCCCAGATGTGTTTCTGAAATCTGGACAATTAACAATGTTTAGGGGGAAATTTTATCAAGTAAGATCACGAATAGGAAATGAATTCAACTCCTATGGGCACATGATTAACTGATGATGCAATTCTATTTCGGTTCGTTTTAGAATCGACTGAACCTTAGCTCTAATACCAATTGTAACATCCTGGAACCGAGCCTATTTGGAATATGCAAGGTTTGAGGATGTTAGGTCAAGGTACTACTAGCTTAGGCTACAAGCTAGTACTTGACAACAAGCAACATGGATGGTTACCTAAAGGATTTCCATACATAGCAACATCAAAGGCTTAAAGATAAGAAAATTAAAGCTTTCAACAACAACAAATAATCAAACAAATTGCTTAAAGGTTCAGAATTGCCTCCTTTCAAACACAAATAGATTCACTTAGCATTAATAAAACCGTCATTATTTAAATTAACTCAACAAGACAATCTTATTTAATATAATTAGAACTTTTAAGGACTAAAGCTTAACCAAATCGATTTATGGGTAACAAATTAGTGCTTAGATTTCACCACATAATTACTAGATCAATAGTAGAGCATGGCGAGAATATTAGATACAACTAAACCTATTCACCATAATGATCACATTGGTTTCCAACTTAGATTCAATAACCTTCCCACACATAACTAAATGTTGGGCCCAACAATTTTGGTTACATGGCATTATATACTAAGGTTTTCATTCAAGTATACATATTATCTTTTCCCTCTAGGTATTCAATCATATAATCCAAACCAAGGTTACCATAACTTCATAACTCATCAATCCACATTAAATAAAAACATGATATCCCATATAAACATACCATATGATCATTTAGTATTTACAAACACTACTATATGCATGCTATATAAAACATTATACAAATATGTGTCACTAATAATGAGTTCTAAGCTTAGACTGCAAAACATACTTTTGTTTGTCGATGTGATCTTGCTCGATATCTCCCAGCTAGACAAAAGGTGTATTATCATGGAACAATACAAGGGAAAACAATGAGTAAAAGTTTTATCAAAATAAATGATCTATGAATTCTTATTTCTATTTCATGAACTTGAGCCTATATTAAAGAACACAATGTCATTCAAAATTTCCAACATAAGCTCAATCTTAGGGGCATTCAATTAATTAAAGTTAAGGTGCGTACATATTTTGACTTATTTCGAGTTCAAGCATCCAAGGATGATCAATTACACTATTTCGACTTATAAAGTCACCTACAAACAAGTAATCCATAAACTCGAATGAATTTTCCTCATATCAATATCCTAACAATTTATACAATCTACTCACTAGATGATAAATATTTGTATAGTTGTTTCGTATTCGTCTTTCATAGCCTTGACTAGTGGGTTGTATAGACACAAGCATTCAAAATCAATCAATCATTAAACAAGGGTATCGTGGTACCAAAAGATTTCATTTCCATTCATTGAGATACAAGGGTACGAAAGTACCAAACAAGGGATCATAGTCCTATTCAAGCTGAGCTCAGGGGACCCTATTGGCATGCCAATCGTATCTATAACCGACCCTAATCAAGGTTTTTCATTGTTAATCCATTTGATACCTTAAATACATAGTCATGAGGTTATCAAACCAGCAAGAAATCTATTGTAGTGTATACATTCTAGCTAATTATATGTATATATTCACATTTTAACCATAAATTTCAAACAAGCATGAAACTAGCTTACCCGAGCTTACCTCATTGATATTCCAACATTTAATTTAGCATACCATAATTGTCTACACAAACACTAATTAAACATTGTATTTGAATGCTAAAGGTGCTTGGAATGGCTATAAACTCATTCGAAGACTTGGAGTTATACTCATAGCTTTGTTACGCTCTAATTTTGTTCCCGGATCCTTATTCCCTTTTGGCTCTTTGCTCGTTGATCAACTCTAGCTTCCACTCCCAAGTTCTCTTCTCGATCTAGCATATACGAGTTATAAACCTTTAGATTCTAATATTTTCCATCAACCTCTTTGATTGAAACTAAATTTACACATCATCAATATTTCTCTGCTCATGAAACTCACAATTCAATCCATTACATTCATCTTTGTTTCTCCTTTTCGTTTTAGCAAAACAGGGCAGCCATAATCCCTTAAGGTTTTGTTTCTTAGAATATCTATACATAATCATTTTAATCACCCAAAAAGTACCAAATATATAATCTACCATGGCATACATATGAAACAATTCTCATAGCCTATATGTATAAATATATTCGATTATAACAACCCCACTTAAAACAGTCCCAAATTGATGATTCTAACTCAAACAACCCCAAAATTAACTACTAGCATAATAACCCTAAATTTCATGATCCTTGCTTATACATGAGTCACAATAGTCCTTAAACTTATCTAACATATCAAGCACCCTTTTTATCCTTGCACATAGATAACAAAACAATTCCATCACTTAGGTGACCCTTTTCAATCAAAATTTTCCATCCTTTCTTCTAATGTCGTGTGACTTCTTACATGATTAGGCCACATGCAATCACATATGCTTTCAATTAGACACAACCTAAAATTCAAACATAAACTTCATATTTATTCTATCTAAAATCATAATCATGAAGCCATATTTTCACCAACTATAACTCAAGATCAAGCATGAAATATCAAGTTCTAACAATTATATATTCAAGGAGAAATGAAGGATAGATGCTTACACTCCTTAAGCTCAGTCAATTAAGAGTTCGAGTGGTTTCCAAGAGATCAAGCTTCATCAATTGTTGTTTTTGCAATTCAATTTTCTCCCCCTTTTATCTGTAGGACTTTCAGCCAAAGTAAGGGAAAATGAACAAGGGAGTTCATTTCCCCCTTAGCCGAGAATCCCAAATCCCAATTGCCACGTGGAAGGCCGAGAGATGGCAACCTAGTCATAGCCATTTCTACTTTTAATTTTAGATGCAACAATGTGAAATCTAGTTTAATTCAATTTAGTCCTTAAATTTTGGTGACAAACAATTGATTACTTTACTTAAAGGTCCTAATTCAATAAATCTTTTAATTTCTCAATCCTAAATATCTCCTTTTTGGTTATTTAATCATACCTCATTCTCCCAAGCCCTACTTTGGGGTGTCACAACTATTCTTATTTCATGTTTTTATTTTTTCTTACATCCATTTTGCACCGCTTGAGGACAATCAATAATTCAAGTTTAGGAGTATTTGACGAGTGTGTTGCGTGTAAAAGTGTCTATCGCAATTGTAGTGCAAGTGTACACGACGCAAGTAGTAAAGTGATACAAAGTATCGAATATCGTCTCCAGAGGGACTGGGCCAATAGTTTCACCTAGAATTACTGCACGAGAGTAAAGAAAATATTTGAGAAGTTGTCACGAGAATAATAAAGAAAACTTAAATAAAAGAGTATAGAAATCAAGATAGAGAGAATGGGCTGGTATTGAATTGCTCAGTAGTGCAGGTATTGCTAAGTCTAGGAAATCCAGTTCTGTCGTCGTCCCCGTCGCAACAGCACCTGTCGCGGCGGCAGTCTGTTGCTTGTCACGGCAGCGAACACTCAACTCTGTACTTCAAGTTTTGCAAGAACCCCTTATGTGCCTTGGCCTATCCCTAGGTCCAAGTCTGTCGATGATCACGTCTTTGATGATACCTCGAGGCGTGAATCGAAGGATGAACACCGATGTTGTTGAATTCTTCTTTAGCCACTCAAACTCGTCCTATCCCTAGGTCCGAGATAGTTCAACTATAAACTAGAGAACTCGCACTTATTCCTTTTGTATACTTAACTCTCTCGATATTAAGTAAATAGATAACCTCGCAATGCTCTCCCGATACTCTTGCAAGATGTTAATAACCAGAATAAGAGAACTTGAAGTTTATTTTATTGAACTGAAAATTCCTAAAACAAAAACAACCCTTGCAACTACTTTTACAAAACAACCCGTGGCCCTAAGGGGAATTTAGAACATGATGAGAGGATGAAAACGGCTAGGGTTTTTGGGAAGAAGGCCAGAGAATGTGTGATGTCCTCCCTAGTTCGAAATACATGCCCTTATATAGGCTTTGGGTCCAAGTTTTCTAAAATAGCAAGAATACAAGTTTAAATTAAAGCACAACTCCAATAAAGACTAAATCTTTAGAGAATCTAACTTTAAATCATCCTCCTTCTTTCTTGGGATTTTCTCTCCTTGAACTTTGGGCTTGGCATTCCTTCTGATCTAGGGCTTGGAAAATTATATTGGTTTTCCACGACAGACGGGCTTAATTTTCTCTATCTATCGAGGTCCACTTTGCTTCTTCTCCTTAAAACTGCTGTCGTCCTCTGTTGTCACGGCGGCAACCATTGCAGCATTGTCCTCCTTGACTGCTCGTCCAGTTCCATCTCTTCTGCTTCACTACCCAACGCCTGCCTCTTCAGCTGCTACAGCAGCAACCTGCAAAAGCAACCAATTTCAGTAGAAACTGTGCCTTTTAATATATTTGTGATGTTTTACTGTAAACTATCCTAAATGCAATGAATTATGCTTGAATGCAGCAGAAATATGGGTTAAATAAGGGGTAAATAATAGAACTTTTACACACTCAACGCACCCCAAAACTCAAGTTTTTGCTTGCCCTCAAGCAACTAAGACCTAAAAGAAAAATGAAATATTTTTGTTTTGGCTTAAAACATTGAACTTTCCCTTACCCTTCATTTGTTCCCTGTGACGGCAGCACCCTGTCGGATAATCTAGGATATGTCTGGAGTCTCACTATAGTCCTCGTGCAGTGTGTGCATGCTTGTGAACAGTTATATGCCAAGACTCTCTTAGTTTCACTAGAATATTTCAGCTTCTAACTTGAATTTTTATGCCAAAGTTTATCTTTTGAAGGCATTTTTTATGCTCATTTGATTTTTTTGTTTTGACTCGATTTCACTATTTTTTTAAGCTAAAGTTTCACTAGAGCCAGTTTTGGGCACCTCTAGCTAACTTCCTAGAGCCAATTTCGGGCACCTCTAGGGCTGTTGAGTCTCTTTTGCTAAACTTCTCTCCTAGAGCCAGTGTTAGGCACCTCTAGGGGCTATTCAAGGCTAAGCTTCCTATTCTAGTTGACTAGAAGAGTTCTAAGCAGTATAACGGTCACAAGTGGTGTTTAAGTTTTCAGAACTATAGAAAGGCTCTAAACTGCTCCAAAAAACTATCCTAAACGCACTGCCACGACAGAGCTGTCAGGGCAGGTAAGTTCAGTTCACAGACTTAAGCCAAAATTTTCATATTTTTAGCAAAAATAAACTAAGTAAAGACGCAATTTTAAGACTAAAATGGACTCCATTGATGGAGGGATGCCACCCCCAAACTCGAGGGTTGCATTGCCCTTAATGCAAATGACAAGTAAAAATAAAGATAAAACAGTACATCACAAAATATATAAGCAGACAGCAAAATAAGATAAGAAACTTAAAATTTCAAGCGTTGTCGTCGCTGCTGCTGCTGACTCGGATCTGGCGGCGGGCACGAGCTTTCAGAGCTGGCTGGCGGATGGGGGAGGCAGATGTGTTCTTTGTTTTGGCCTCCCTCGGTCGTTGGATTCTGGTCGGGGAGATATGAGGAGGTTTCTCGACAACCTGGACTTCAGAGCTGCTACTGCTATCCTCGCTGCTGTTGTTGTGACTGCTGTTGCCGCTGGCTCTTGGTATATTGTTTTTGTCTGCCATTCGCTTCTACCTTTTCACCGGTGTAAACTCTTTCGATAGATTCCTCTTAATAGAGGGTTAATTGTCTCTTGCGGCCCAAACGGAGGAGGAAGAAAAACTGGCAATGAAGGCATCGAGCTCTTCGGAGGGCATTCTGCGTTTCATTCCACGGGCAGATGTTTCAGCACGGTTGCTGCCAGCGGCTGTCGAGGCAGGTGATGGTGTTGATGCGGTAGAGGGTGTCCGTGGTGTGGCAGCAGGTGTTGGAGTGTGGGCAGGGGTAGGTACAGTAAAATAATGTGCAGGGAAGGTGGGGAATACAACATCAGGGAAATTTAAAGAGTTTTGGATAAAATGTACCGTAGATGCAGAAACATCCCTGATGAAGCTCATCAGACCGAGCTGTCATTCCTCCATCTTCTGGATAGCAGCTAAGATCTGGGAGGAGGAGTCGGTCGGAGCAGCTGCTGCTGGTTGCTGCCTGGCTGCTGTGGCAGTAGGTTCAGTCTCCGGCTGCTCTGTCGTGTCTGCTGTTGTGGCGGCTAGATCAAATGATGACAGAGGAGTGGCAGTAGTCAGCTCCATGAGGCTGAGTATGTTCTTTTCCGTCCATCCCTTCCCCTGGACTCGGAGATCAATGGTCACTTCAGGTACGCCATGGCCACGGCAGAGGGATGTGGTGAGGTATGGGAGGTAAAGCGGACCCGTCGGTCGGTGTGCGCACTCCAAGATACTCTCACAGATATAGATGCCCACGTTAATGGGCCTTTCATGTAAAATGGAGTGAATTAAGGCTAACTTAGGCTGGTCGACCGTGGTATTGTGTGACGACGGCATGATACGCTTTTTGATAAAAGCATTCCCTAATTTATCCTCTGGCAGTAGTTGAGTCCTCTTTATCGTCCTTGGGTTCTTGTGGCTCGTATTCCACTGAGTTCCCTCATCTGTCATCTCTGCCATGACAACATCATAGGCAGCAGGGTCGAGGGTGTTGAGGAACTATTTGTGGGCGTCGTCGTTGCTGCCGACGTAGAATCCGTATAGTGTGTTAATGTATTCAGCTTCGAACGGCACTTCCTTTCCTCGTACGACTACCGCTGTCGTCGTCCTCCTGTTAATGGCAGTGTAGAATTCTCGTACCAATGAGACGTTCATCTCCTCAGGCTGTTCGGCAAAGATCTACCACTGTAGAGCTCGTATTTTTCGGGCTATGAACGGCTTTAGGCCCAAATTTTCCTCCTTTGACGTGTAAATGAATCCCCTTTCTTCCCACATATATCTGATCTGAAATGAGCGTGGGGTGGTTGTTGTCGGTGTGGAGCTGGAAGCAGCATTCTTACGGGTTTTCCTGGAAGACATTTTTGCAAGGGTTGTGAAAATGAAAATGAATGCAAAAAAAAATTCTAGAGGAAACAAGTAAGAAGAGTAGAAGTGAGTGAAAATGAAAAAATGAAACGGGGTTTATATAGAGAAGGATTTGCTGTCCGTTGGAGCTGTAACGGCAGGCGCGAATAACAGGGCCAGCTGTTACGTGTTAGCGTGTCTGACACGTCTGTCAAGCGTTTCCGTGTCTACTGCGTGTCTGTTACGTGTTTCCATGTCTGTAGCGACAGCGTGTTGACAGCCTGTATTTTCTGCATCTGTCGGGACAGTTGTAACGACAGGCTCCAAAATTTGGGCTTTGTCGGGCTGGTGGATGGATGGTGGGCTGAGTTCACTTCTCCTGTTCTTCTTGACTCCTTTATTTCCTAAAATCAGAAAAATAAAAACATTATTCAAATAAAATAAATCTTATGTCCTAATAAATAATAAGTAATAATAAAAATAAAACTAAAAATTAGGTTAAATTAGGAATGTCAGGTGGGGCATTTCCTAAGGTAACCACTTCCTGCATTCTTAGGGCTTTAGTCCCCTGATAATGCTTTAAGCGTTGTCCGTTGACTTTGAATTGGTGCCCGTCTTTTAAAGATCTGATCGTGATGGCACCATGGGAAAAAACCTGTACGACTTGGAATGGGCCAGACCATCAAGATTTCAGCTTCCCTGGAAAGAGTTTTAATCTAGAGTTAAATAACAATACAAGCTGCCCTGGGCAGAACTGTCGTGGCAGCAACTTCTTGTCATGCCACTTCTTAGTTTTATCCTTGTAGATTCTTGCATTGTCATAGGCCATTGTCCGAATTTCTTCAATTTCTTCAATTTCGTTCAGATCCAATAGCCTTTTCTGCCCTGCCTTGTCCAAGTTTTATCCTTGATTTCGTTGTGTGGAGACTCCTCTAGAACTTCGACTCTTGTGGTTCTCCGATAGCTGAAGACTAAGGTTTGTCATCTAAGATCAAGCTCCCTTTCTTTGTGGCCCAAATCTTCTTTATATAGGCGAAAAAACTAGGGTTTGGGAACCCTAAAGCATGCAAAACCTCTTTAAGAGGATATTGTTTTACCGCTTTAGTCAATGAGTTTCATATTAGATGAGAATCCCTGTGTGCCAAAGTTTGATTCGTCTCCAACTCTACTATTTTGTCAACTCCATGCAAGAGTGTTGCAATCCTTCTACTCTAGTGTTCCTCCAGCTTTAACAGTTCCCTGCACAAGCATCACAAAAAAGACACTACCTTCCCCATTAAACGCATCAATATACAAACAGTTAAGCGCAGGCAGTGTAACTCCCTAACTACATGTAAACTATATGCAAACTACTCTTGAATGCAACTGTATGAGCCTAAACACATGCAAAAGCTAAGTGAAAAGGGTATACAAAATAAGTTATCTACACAGTCATCAATAAGGCTGGGCGTTCGATCGAGTTGAGTCAAAAAATCTCCAGTTAGTCTTGTTTACGAGCCTTAGTTAACGATTCAAAGTTTATATGAATTATTTTCCGATTCGATTCATGTTTATGAAATTCTAGTCGTGTCGAGTTTTCAATTTTCTGTAAAAATATAAATAATTATTTATAGTGTTATAATACAATTTGATTCTAATTTAAATGCTTTCTATATTCATATACGACATACACACACACACACACACACACACACACACACACACATATATATGTACCCACATGTGATATACATAATATATAGGGAAAAATTGAGAGAGTCAACTCGAACTTGAAAACTGGTTAACTAATTACTAAAAATTTTGAGTTATTCTAGTTATTCGAATTTTCATTCTATAAATTGATTTTTATTTGAAATTTTTTCGAGCCAAAATAACTCAGATTTTTTCGTGTTGAGTTGAGTTTTACCCTCCCTAGACTTAGTGAAGAAAAAAAAATCCACATATGATGAGAAGATTTAAGGTGTGGAAACAAGGGAATGAATATATATATATATATATAATCTAATTATGTGACATAGAAGGTATGATTATTCTTATGAATTAGATTGTTTCTGTTTATTCATTTTAACGGTTTATGTAGAGATTAATATTATCGAGCTGTGTATGATCACAAGGTGATTAAACTTTATCATCAAGCATTTAATGCTACTAAATTTAAAAACATAGATTATTTCAACTCCTAATGATTAAAAGGTTTCGAGAAGCATATGATATCTTGGATGCTTTGGCCAAAAGTGGTATCGCGATTTGTTGTCAAGCTAGTGTTGAGTAGTCTTTTGAGCTGTAAGTTTTTTGTGTCTTGGCTGAGGTGGTTTCTCTTTTCTTGTATTTGTTCGCACTTGGTGTGCGGGTTCTGTCTTCTCTTTTCGTGTTTGTTCGTTTTATATACTATCATAGGCACTCTTTTCGTCTGACTAGGTTTAGGAGGTTTAATGAGGACTCTATTAGTATTTTCTATATGCTTTGTGTTTAATAAAAATAATACTTGCACAAAGAGCAGGTTGGTGTGGGTATAACACTTGTTGGTTCCATGTTTGATTCACCCCAAGGCCATTCCACCCTTTTTAGAGCCGATGACGATGAATCGGCAAACAAGAGATAGAGGGCGGTGGAATTTTAGGCGACATGGAACAAAGACATTAACATTGTTCGTGGAAAACCTGGGGCAAGCACTTCAATGGCAAGGTCTATGGTATGCATTTGCAAGTCACGCCAACGTGGTGGATGCGTTTATAGCCCCAAACAAACATAATCAAAGAGGGAAATGATTTGGATTTGTAAGATTTGCCATGGGAATTGATGTAGATAGGGCAACTGAGATGTTAAATAGATTCTCTCTATATGGCAACAAGCTTTCTGTTATCTAGAGCCAAGTTTAACACGTGCCAATCGTATTGGAGGAAAGTTAGACCACATAAGCTCAACAGAGGTGAGAATCTTGACACCAGAGGTAAATCAATTCTCTGGGAAAAACATGGAGGTAGAAGGCCGAAAAAAAGAGTAAAACATGGATTAAAAGAATCAGCGAGCATGTGGAAACATAAGATTTATGGAAGAAGTATAAAAGATGCATGGTTGGAAAGATGGCTACGATGTGTAGTACAATGAGTTTTCAAATATCGTTGCAAGACTGGGGACTTAGAGATATATCAGTTAAACCGATGGGTGGAAAATGTTCTTGCTATCCATTGAAAGTGAAAGAGTTATTCCTGATGCTTGAGGATATAATTTGGTTTTGAAAAAGTTGTTCGAAATGATTGAGCAACTTGAATTGAGGCAGCTTTTCGAGAGAGGAAGTTTTTACATTATGGTTTGATGATGAAATGGAATTCTGAATGTCCAATTCAGATCGGAGATCAGGGGGTATAATTACAGTGTAGAAAAGGTTGAAATTCAAGATGGAGAGCTCGATTGTAAAGAAAATTTTCATTTTGGTGGAAGGTATCTTGGTTCAAAACAAGGTGAAATTATCCTTGGTAAATGTATATGCTCCTTGTGATGCAGATGGGCAGGAGTTGCTGTGGAATGAGCTAAGTGTATTAAAAGCAACGAGAGATACAAATTGGATACTAGGTGGTGACTTCAATGCAGTAAGAAACAGGATCGAGCACATTAGATGTGGGAATGTTCTGGCAGGGTCTTATAATTTCAACCAGTTTATTGAAGGTTGTATGTAACACCCCTCACTCAGGTTAATAGTAGTAACCCGAGCAAGGAGCGTTAGTTTATAGATTAACATGGGATGATTAAAAAACAAGGAATTCAAGACATGGAATTTAGGAGTAAATTAAAAAATTTCTTTTTATAACTCATCACTAATAGATGTGTTTTATTAACTAACACGTTTCAAGATTTCTTCATTTATAAGAAGGTTATTACTTAATAATCAAGTAACTACTAATTAAGTAAAACCGAGAGCCTCGCTGTTTGAGTACAAACTCTCATCCAAGTCCTCCAAACTACCCCAAAACTCATTCGACATTGAATCTTCTCAAGGCACTCCCACTTGACGCAATCATAAGCTTTCGCAAAATCTAGCTTCAAAATCACCTCCCTCACTAACAAAATGCTGGTGCATCGAGTGAATCACCTCATTGGCCAACATAATACCATCCACAAATCTGACGTCCTTTAACAAAAGCTGATTGAACATCGTTGATTAACACCGGTAGAACACGTTGCAAGCCGGAGAGACCATTACGCATCGATCTCAACATATCTGATCGATGAAAAAAGGCCGTGTTATCATCTCTTTCTTGCAACCAATGCACCCTCGCCTTTTGCCTCCACATCGACTTCCGTAGGCGTGATAAAGACCACAATTCCTGCTGAAAATGACGTTTATTCACCACTTGTGAATCGGGAACACTGCCTGCACCTACAACCCTATCAATCGCAGCAATGGAATTTGTTGCCAGCTCAATTCGATGATCAATGTTACCAAACACTGACTTATTCCAACCCAGCAAGAAAGTTTTCAATAGTCGCAGCTTCTCAACCATCTCCCCATACCACGGTAACGACGAAATTCACACCCATTCCTCTTCTAAATCTCGCACATATTTTCGTTCCCCCACCCAATCATTAAGGAACCTAAACGGCCTCAGTCCCCAATCCAAATTATCACTCACAAACAACAAAGGTGTATGGTCGGATAAGCCTCGCGGCAGCAAAGACAGTCTCAAACTTATCCAACCAACTCAATGAAACTAAACATCTATCAATCCTACTACATATGTTCTCGGGTCCAAACCACGTGAACCAATGTCCATATAAATTCAAATCACATAAACCATTTGACTGAATAAAATCTATAAAAGTGTCCATACCTCGACACGTAGAAACGCACCCTTGCCTCTCTGATAGAGACGTGATCACATTAAAATCTCCAATCAGACACCATGGAATGTCGCGCGAAAGCACACCAACCGAAAGTTCATTCCACAAGACCCCTTGTTGTTCCGCCTCACATGATGCATAAATTCCAATCAGACAACACCTCCAATTGTCTAGAACCCAACACCCTTCAATGGCCACAAACTTTTCACTCACAATCGTCCTACAAACCTGAAAGCGATTTTTATCCCAACACACAAGAATTCCGCCGGATCTTCCTATCAGATGTTGTCGTATCAGATTGCGGAGTGCTCTTCTCTTTGCCGCCGCTCCCAAACCTCGCACATTCCACGACAACATCCGCATAGCTCCATTAATTATGAAACGGCTCCCTCGCCTCAATGAGCCGAGCGATATCATTAATGACGTTCTTCTCGTTCCCTATTGTTTCAGCACCCAACAACTTCCCCAATTCCAACGTCTGTTGCGCTTCCTTTAAAATGTTCATCTTCCTTTGTATAAAGTCAGAATCCGACAATGATCCGTTTGCCAAATCTGTCGTGTCGGGTAGAGGAGTTTTTCGAGGTCGCCCTCGCTTCACCGCTACTAGCTCACTCTCCCCTGCGCTTCCTGACAGACCTGATGAACGAAGAATTTCTGATAGATGGTTGCCTTTATACTCAATTAACGTGGCAATCCTAATCCTATTTAACTCAGTCTGAGCCCCAACCTCAACTCCATCACCATACACAGATCCAACACCCCTTCCAATCTCACAATAGTTCACATTTCTGACGTCCCTCTCGCACTCGCTGACGTCCATACTTTGGTGCTCAATCACCTCCTGATCCACTACGCCCACATCTTCATCCGCCACTCCAGAATGGGCTCGTTAAAAATGAAAAACATCCCGCTGCTTTGACAAGGAATCCACCTCGCGATCATCGATCCTCCTATTATCATCCCATAGTTTATTGATCATCCAACTATTTGGCGAAGTCGCACTCAACGAATTTGGAACTACTGTATCGTCTGCTGCCCCTTGCACATAACCCATAGGTGTTTGATCCGCCACCTCTACAACATTGGCAGGATCAACCGTCCGACTCACCCCCTCTGAGTCCCCATAAGTCAAAAACACCTCTCCCTCCTCATCCTCCCCCTATCTTTTGAACTGACCTCACAAACTTAATGTACCCGGATGTGGTACTGTTTCCCATGGATCACCATATCAAGTGTTTCCTCAATTGGTAGGAACCAATCCACCTCAAGTAGAAATCGATCTCTTTCGAACGAAGTAGGTGCCACCGTTGCGTCCTCAATACAAACCAGTTCACTCCACAAGGCTGCAATATTTCGGAACGTCCCTGCGGACCAGGCGTGAATCGGTATTCCACATGCCGAAAACCATACTCTTCGATTCGGAATAACACAATCTGGCGTCCATGCCATCGCATTCTCCAGCCATGGTGAAAAACAACCCGATTCGACACATTCATCTCTTGTTTCTTGATTTGGGAACATTAATAGAATTAAAGAACCTGCCACACTCATTATAGATACCTCATTATTAGTTGCATTTTTCAAATCTATCGCCAAATCCAGGATCGATCGCGTTTGTCGACAATACCCCACTACACAATTATTCAAAACCTCTACTTTTTCCTCATTAATAACCCCCCCGACCTTGCGATATTCAACTGGTTCTCCAAGAAATCCAATCCCTAGTGTCGCCATTCTCGACGTCTCTATCCTTCTGTTTAAAATTGCCCTACCCGGCTTCTTACTCTCCGACCCAACAGGGAAATCCTCCCTCCGACGGCGCCAATAGGAATTGTGTGTATCCCGTTGTGCCAATTGAACCTTATGTTTCGATCCGTATAGCCGAAAACCATCAAATCGCTCAATAACCCTATCAACCTCCACTTTTGTTTTCCACCTAACAAATCCAAACCTTGACCCATCACGAGCCCTCTTTTTCGGTACAAATACGTCGACCAAAACCCCATGTCTATCAAAAATCTACCAAACTCCTTTCCAATGAAATTGTGACGGCATATTTCCGATGAATATTGTCCAGCATTGTCGCCCAACAGCTCTTTCGCCCATTCCACCTTATTAGTTAAAAAGATATACTCAAGATTGTTTTAAAATTTGGTGTCTTGATTTATATGTATTTTTGGTTATATATCAGTATGTATATATCATAAAAATAGAGGAACTCATCTCAAACTTAAAAATAAATCCACTAATTACTAAAAATTTCGAGTTATTCGAATTTCCATTTTACAACTCAAACTTTATTTGAAATTTTTTTCGAGTTATTCGAATTTATGAAATTTTGATTCGAGTCAAGACGAGTCGAGTATTTTTGCCTCGAGTCGAGTTTTGCTCACCCCTACAAATAAAGGCCTTATCCCTGGACCATAGTCCATCCATCACAATTGAGGTATAGACTCTATGGCATGCCATCCTACCTATGTCTCACTAGCTACCAAGGCATCATTTAGTTTAGTGCTCATTTGATCATGATACATGTAATCAATCAAGACATGATTCAGGGCATGTTCAAGGCAAGTTACAAGCTTATTCAAGATGTCCTTTTCATAGACATTTAATCAAGATCAATGAAGCCCTTAGGCTAGTGAACATGGATTCATTTTCACAAGATATATAATCCTTTAAACATGTATCATCAAGTAAGCCTATCTAGGAAAACTTTTGCTAAGGAAAACTTTTGTTAGGATCCTATTAATTTTGAGCAACCACATGAAAACTTTAACTTTTTGTGGGACTTTCAGTTTCTATAGCTTATCGAAATTGAAGTCAGGCTCTCCTACATTTGCAGACACAAGCATGCCAGATAACTTTTTGACCGAGAAAACCCCAAATTTATCATGAATCCAAAATATACTATCTGAGACTCTGTGGTTCAGTTTTACTCCTTCTAGTGTAATCTTCAACATTGTTACCATCTCAAATTCTCTATATAGTAACTCCTTTGTGAAAATATTCTTCCAGATAATGTCATTGCACCCTGCAACACTCAACATCTGAAACTACTACACCTTTATGCTTCATGAGCATTTACATACACCCATTTTGCATTTATTCGATGGGCAATATTAATTAATTTAAAATATTTTAAAGTTGTTCCATTTTTGTGAAGGTTTAATGATGATCATTAGTGATGTTTTATTTATTTTTACAATATAGTGAGAATATCAATGTAAAGGGACTTGCCATAATGCCTAAATATGGCCTTAATATTTCATACATTTGTCACATTAACCTTTATTCTTTTCTTAAAGTACTTTAGCTCATAACATATCATTTTTAACAAAAGAGCCCTTTGTTGAATGGTAACTGTTACTTAACTAACAATCAACGGTTCCTGCTGATTAGGCAAATTCACATGGACTAGAACGATGACATGGCATTTCAATGTAGATGTTAAGGATGATGTGGCAAAATGTCACATCAACAAGATTTTTTAAAATAAATATTATTTTTAAAAATATATATTTATTCAATTATTTCTAACCAGTCGAATGCTAACCGGTAGTAACTCCAATTGGTTTAATTTTGAAAATTTTAAAAACTACATTCAAGAAGGGCAAAACCCATGGAAACTGGCTTAACCACCAGGCCTAATTGTTTTGTTGGTTATAATTTGATAGGCATTTTATATAAGAAAGGTTAAAGGGTCAAATTTGTCCCTATAATAAACCCAAATTACCAATGTTGCCCCTAATTTTTTGCATCAATTTTGCCCCGGAGCCATTCAATTACAAGAATTTTGTCCCTTGACCGATGTTGATCGTTAAAGTGCTGATGTGGCAATTAACGGTGCTAACGTGACGGTCCAAGATTATGGCCATGAACTTGAAAAAATAATCAATTTTGCCCTCTTAGTCGATTTAAAAAATCAATTCAACCCCTCTACCACATCATCTTCACATGTGTACTACAACGTTATTATCGTGGACTACCATGTCAACACAGTCGACCCCACATCAGCATCGTTAACTGTCACGTCATTACTTTAACGGTTAATGTTAGTCAATGGGGCAAAATTGTTGCAATTGAATGACTTCGAGGAAAAAATTGATGTAAAAAAGTAGGGGCAGGATTGCGATTTGGGTTAACTACAAGGGAAAATAAGCAAAGGTTTCATTAAATTTTAACAAAATTGACGTTTGTAATGAAATTCGATGGTTCCATAGTGACTTCAGCTGAACGAATGAGGGAGGTTACCAACCTTGTGTTCGGTATCCCCAATGATCGACCAACCATTATTCTCTATGTAATGGGAAAGACTACCAATAAGCTTTTTCTGGTAATCCCGCTTGTTTTATCATTTTTTATCCATTCATTTATTGAATTGTAGAAATACAAGTGTCGTCTAAGAAATTACACAAATAAGTCTTATTATAACACCTCTTTTCTACATCAATATTTTAGTATGATTTTAGAACCAATACAATATAAAGTTTAAATAGGTAACGTTTGATAAGAAATATGTTCTTTACTCAACTTTAATAATTAATTTTTTACATGAAATAAAAATATGAAATGAAATATATTTCTTCATCCACGTGCACCGCAAATAAAGTCCAGTCAAATAAGTCGAAATGCATAAAATATTATTGCATACGTTCTGTTCTTTTATTCAAGTATATATTTTAAACAAAAAAATTTTATCCAAAAGTTTTTTAATAACATAGAATTAAAATGAAGCAAGTGCATTTATGTAAAATGAAAATGCTCATGAGCTACATTTGCCTTGATCATTGCAAGCCATTTAAACCGTAGGGGTAGGGTTTGGTGGTACGGGAGCTGCACATGCAGCTGGATTTTGTTTGCCAGTAATTTTGGGTTTTACATTTTTACATTCAGACACTGCAGGGCCATTGGGTCCACTGTACGTAATGTCAATGTCGGCGAGCTCAACATTTTCGCATGGAAAAGTACCGCTGCAAATGATTTGGACAACTTCTGGAAGCGCACCCGTACAGTGAATGTTCTTGAAGCTGATGTTGCTTAGTTTAACATTTGATTCTGCCTGCATGAACACAATAATATTTAGATGATTGATAAACTCTTTCCACTATATAGGATTTTGATAAGCGTTTACATACATTCATTTTGCATTTATTCGATGGGCAATATTTCTGGTCAACTATAACAGGGCAACTGACATTCTTCACGGTGATATCCTCATAATGAATATCTGATGCAGTCCCAGGAAATTCACTCGCCCAACTCTTGATTCTAACACCATTTGATGTATCACTCATGGTGCATTTTGATACTTTAATTCCTTGAACTGGTTCTTCATTGTCGAACTTTCCAAGACTGCCAATACTGATGCCATGTCCTGGTCCACAAGTTACTCCTCTGATGTCCACATTTTAGGAACCATCCCCAATGGAAATACAATCATCACCGGTTTTAATTTCTGAGTCAATAATATTAACTTCATTTGATCTCCCCATGTGTATACCATCTGTGTTTGGACTATCTTTAGGTGCACGTACGTTGAAACGTTCGAGAGTAATGTTTTTGCATCCCAAAAGATTAACGTGGAATTGTTTGCTATCTCTGCTGGTTATATCTTGTATAACCGCGTTTGTCAAATAATCAAACCTTATATTCTGTTTAATTTCAAAGTTAAAATAGAGTCAGAGAAAATTATATATTAGTTATAACTACAATATATATATATATATATATATATCAAATTCTAGCAAAAGGCAAGAAACTTTACAATGGGGAGTGTACTGCAAAAGTCTTTTTTATCACAACCTTGTCTACTATAAGCTTGTGTTCCCTGACCATCAAAAATTCCTCCGCCAGACATTTTGAAATTTTCAATTCTGTTAAATTCAATCCATTTAGGCTCCTTGAATGCTCCAGGATCAGCTGGAGCTTTTATAGTGCCCTGAACTTGAATCTCAATAGGAGCCTTGCAAGGACCTTCTAGTGTTGCTTGACTTAACATATATATGCCTTTAGGAATCACAATTGTTGATGGGGTTGCTGAACTACAAGCTTCTTTCCAGGCATCCAACAATGGCTAAAACAAAATATGTTATTACAAAAATTCTACATGTTTTTACCGTTGGAGTATGAAAGTGATTTGCAATTTCACTTACCTTACTCATATCTATTTTCAAGTCAGCCTTTAGGAATCCCCTATGCTTTGATTTCTATGATCACCATGTATTTTATATCCACATGTCTTGGCTAGATAAATTTGTGTTTATAAACTTGAATTATGTGAATTAAGAAAAAGGATTTGACTAACGAATGATTTTTTTAACAATTCCTAATTCTAATCTTGCTCTTACCTAGAGGGGAGAAGAAGAAAGGGGAGTGCTCCTACTGGGTCTAGAATCCATGACCTAAGGGAATATGAGTAACAAAGATGAGCAGCTTGACCAATCGGCTAAATGTGCTTGCACTACTAACAAATGATTTAGAAGCACTATTTAAGATTTATATAAATAATAATACCCGTGTATAATTAAGATTGTGAATAATGTTATAGCTATTACATTAATTTAAAATATTTTAATCATGTTCCTTTTTTGTGTAGTTTAATGATGTTTATTATTATTACAATATAGTGAGATTATCAATGCAAAGGGACTTGGCAGAATGCTTAAATATGCCCTAACATTTCACACACTTTTCATTTTAGCCTTTATTCTTTTCTTGAAGCACTTTAGCTCACAACATTTCATTTTTTTAACAAAAGAGCCCTTCGTTGAATGGAAACGGTTACTTAACTAAGGGTCAACGATTCCGACTGACTAGGCAAGTTCACATTGACTGGAATGATGACATGGTATTTCAATGAAGATGTTAAGGATGATGTGGGATAATGTCACGTTAGCAAGATTATTTAAAAAATAAATATTATTTAAATAAATATATTAATTAAATTATTTCTAACCAGACGAAAGCTGACAGGTAGTAACTCCAATTGGTTTAAATTTTGATAAATTTAAAAATTACCTTCAAGGAGTGTCAAACCCAAGGCTACAGGCATAACCACCAAGCCAAATTGTTTTGTTGGTTATGACTTGATAAGCATTTTATATTACAAAGACTAAAGGGGTAACCAAAAATACATATAAATCAAGACACCAAATTTTAAAACAATACTGAGTATATCTTTTTAAGTAATAAGGTCGAATGGGCGAAAGAGCTGCTGGGCGACAATGCTAGACATTATTCATCGGAAACCTGTCGTCAAAATTGCATTGGAAAGGAGTTTGGCAGATTTTGGATAGACATGGGGTTGTGGTCGATGTATTTGTACCGACAAAGAGGGCTCGTGATGGGTCAAGGTTTGGATTTGTTAGGATGAAAACAAAAGTGGAGGCTGATAGGGTTATTGAGCGATTCGATGGTTTTAGGCTATACGGATCGAAACTTAAGGTTCAATTGCCACAACGGGATACACGCGATTCTTATTGGCGCCGTCAGAGGGAGGATTTCCTTAATGGGTCGGAGAGTAAGAAGCCGGGTAGGGCAATTTCTAAACTGAAGGATAGAGACGTCGAGAATGGCGACACTAGGGATGGATTGCTTGGAGAACAGGTTGAATATCGCAAGGTCGAGGGGGTTACTGATGAGGAAAAAGTAGAGGTTTTGAAGAATTGTGCAGTGGGGTATTGTCGACAAACATGATCGATCCTGGATTTGGCGATAGATGTGAAAAAAGAAACTCATAATGAGGTATCTATAATGAGAGTGGTGGGTTCTTTAATTCTATTAATGTTCCCAAATCAGGAAACAAGAGATGAGTGTGTTGAATCGGGTTGTTTTTCACCATGGCTAGAGAATGTGATGGCATGGACGTCGGATTGTGTTATTCCGAATCGGAAAGTATGGTTATCGGCGTGTGGAATACTGATTCACGCCTGGTCCGCAGGGACGTTCTGAAATATTGCGACCTTATGGGGCGAACTGGTGTGTATTGAGGACGCAACGGTGGCACCTACTTCATTTGAAAGAGCTCGATTTCTACTTGAGACGGATTGGTTCCTGCAAATTGAGGAAACACTTGATATGGTGATCCGTGGCAAATAGTATCGCATCCGGGTACATGAAGTTGGTGAGGTCAGTTCGAAAGATAGGGGGATGATGAGAAGGGAGAGGTGTTTTTGACTGATGGGGACTCGGAGGGGGTGAGTCGGACGGTTGATCTTGCCAATGCTGTAGAGGTTGCGGATCAAACACCTATTGGTTATGTGCAAGGGGCAGCGGACAAATACAGTGCTTCTGAATTCGTTGAGTGCGACTTCGCAAAACAGTTGGACGATCAATAAACTATGGGATGATATTAGGAGGATCGATGATCGCGTGGTGGATTCCTTGTCAAAGCATCGAGATGTTTTGCATTTTGAACGACCCCATTCTAGAGTGGCGAATGAAGATGTGGGTGTGGTGGATCAGGAGGTGATTGAGCACCAAAGTATGGACGTGAGCGAGTGCGAGAGGGACGTCAGAAACGTGAACCGTTGTGAGATTGGAAGGGGTGTTGGATCTGTGTATGGTGATGGAGTTGAGGTTGGGCCTCAGGCTTAGTTAAATAGGGTTGGGATTGCCGCGTTAATTGAGTATAAAGGCGTGCAGGGCCTAGTCTGGCAGCTATCAGAAATTCTTCATTCATCAACTCTGCTAGGAAGTGCAGGGAGAGTGAGCCAGCAGTGGTGAAGCGAGGGCGGGGGTGACCTCGGAAAACTCCTCTACCCAACGCGACAGATTTGGCAAACGGATCATTGTCGGACTCTGACTTTATACAATGGAAGATGAGCATTTTAAGGGAAGGAAAAGAGCCGTTGGAATTGGGGAAGTTGTTGGGTGCTGAAATAATAGGGAACGAGGAGAACGTCATTAAGGATATCGCTCGGCTCATTGAGGCGAGGGAGCCGCTTCATAATTAACGGAGCTATGCGGATGTTATTGTGGAATGTGCGAGGTTTGGGAGCGGCGGCAAAGAGAATAGCAGTCCGCAATCTGATACGACAACATCATGGTGAGTGTGTAGTTCTTGTGTAAACGAAGCTGGAATTGATTTCGGATTTTGTGGTACAGAATATTTGGGTGTCGGATAAGTTTGAGTTTGCGTTTGCACCGTCGATAGGAAGATCCGACAGAATTCTTGTGTGTTGGGATAAAGATCGCTTTCAGGTTTGCAGGACGGTTGTGAGGGAAAGGTTTGTGGTCATTGAAGGGTGTTGGGTTTTAGACAATTGGAGGTGTGGTCTGATTGGAATTTATGCATCATGTGAGGCGGAACAACAAGGGGTCTTGTAGAATGAACTTTCGGCAATTGTGCTTTCCTGCGACATTCCATGGTGTCTGATTGGAGATTTTAATGTGATCATGTCTCTATCAGAGAGGCAAGGGTGCGTTTCTACGTCTCGAGGTATGGACGCTTTTATAGATTTTATTCAGGCAAATAGTTTATGTGATTTGGATTTATATGGACATTCATTCACGTGGTTTGGACTCGAGAACAGATGTAGTAGGATTGATAGATGTTTAGTTTCAATGTGTTGGTTGGATAAGTTTGAGAATTTGAGACTGTCTTCGCTGCCGCGAGGCTTATCTGACCATACACCTTTGTTTCTTGTAAGTGATAATTTGGATTTGGGACTGAGGCCGTTTAGGTTCCTTAATGCTTGGGTGGGGGAAAGAAAATATGTGCGAGATTTAGAAGAGGAATGGGTACGAATTTCGTCGTTACCGAGGTCTTGCGGGGTTAGAATAAGTCAGTGTTTGGTAACATTGATCATCGAATTGAGCTGGCAACAAATGCCATTGCTGCGATTGATAGGGATGTAGGTGCATGCAATGTGTCTGATTCACAAGTGGTGAATAAACGTCATTTTCAGCAAGAATTGTGATCTCTATCACGCCTACGGGAGTCATTGTGGAGGCAAAAGGCGAGGGATCTCCGGCTAAGTTGAGATTGATGCGTAATGGTCTCTCCGGCTTGCTGGTAAATGGGGTGTGGGAATCGGATCCAGAACGACTTCGCCAGGCGGTGTTTGAGGAGTTTAGAAAACATTTCGTGCAACAATCATGCTTGGGGGAGATGGATATGGCGGTGAGCTTTAATCAATTGCCGAGGTAATTGGAAATGGGTCTTGAAGTATTGTTTAGTGAGGAGGAGGTGCGATCGATTGTTTGGGGGTGTGAAGGGTCTAAAGCGCCGGGTCCAGACGGATTTACTTTTGAGTTTTATAAGAAAGGATGGGAGTTTTTGAAGGGTGACATGATGCACATGATGCAGCGGTTTTATGAGACGAATGCTTTGCCTAAGGGAGTAAATTCGGCCTTTGTGGTGTTAATTCCGAAGAAGGAAAATCCTCGGATGATAGGCGATTACCGACCTATTTGTTTGCTGAATTCACTATATAAAATTTTTTCCAAATGTTTGGCGAAGAGATTGCAACAGGTTCTACCGGTTTTAATCAACGATGTTCAATCAATTTTTGTTAAAGGACGTCAGATTTTGGATGGTATTATGTTGGCGAATGAGGTGATTCACTCGATGCACCATCATTCTGTTAGTGAGGGGGTGATTTTGAAGCTAGATTTTGCGAAAGCTTATTGAGAAGATTCAATGTTGAATGGGTTTTGGTGCAGTTTAGAGGACTTGTATGAGAGTTTTTACTCAAATAGCGAGGCTCTCGGTTTTACTAAATGGTTGCCCGACTTGAGACTATCCGATGTTGCATGGTTTACGGCAAGGCGATCCAATCTCGCCTTTATTATTTGTTATTGTGGCTGAATTGTTGCATCAATTGTTGAGTGAAGCGGAGAGGAGGGGGTTAATCAAGGGTGTTCGAGTTGTGAATAATTGCTTTGTGTCGCATCTTCAGTTCGCGGACGATACAATGATATTTTTACAAGGTGAGCCCAGTTTCGCAACTAATTTAAAGAGGGTGCTAACTTGTTTTGAGTATTGTGCGGGTTTGAAAATCAATTACGCTAAATCATACTTATATGGAGTGGGCATAGCGGAAGGGGTGTTGAGTTCGATGGCGAGGATTATGGGATTTCATAGAGGCACGTTACCGATGGTGTATCTAGGATTGCCACTTGGTATCAATCCTCGTAGTTTAAGCATGTGGGAGCTGTTATTGCAGCGCTTTCGTAAGAGTTTGGCATGTTGAAAAAGGGACTCTCTCTCATTTGCGACTCGTCTGACTTTACTGAATTCGGTGTTGTCTGCTCTTCCGATTTACTATACGAGCATCTTTGTGGTTCCTAAGGGTGTTATTCGACGAATTGACGCATCCAGAGAGCTTTTCTATGGGGCGGTACCGAGAAGCGACGAAAATTGAGGAGGGTGAGTTGGAGGGTGGTGTGTAGGCCGATGAAATTTGGTGGATTGGGGGTGGTTGATTTACACCAGCGTAATTTGGCCCTTTTGGCGAAATGGAGATGGCGTTTTGCGATTGAAGGGGCGTCTATGTGGCGGGCGATTTTAGCTGCGAAATATGGTAAAGATGTGTTGAGTCGGAGGGTACCGAGTGGGCGTAGATGGGCTATGTCGAAAATATGGTGGCAGATTGTAGAAGTACAAGATGATGTTTGTGTTAATCAATTTATAGGATTGTAGAATTTTACTTGGTTAATTGGTAATGAGTGGAAGGTGTTATTTTGGCGTGATCGTTGGTGCTTGGACGAGCCATTATGTGTGGTTTTTGCCCACCTCTTCCGCATTGCTACGGATAAATGGGCATTGGTTAAGGATTACGCCTGGGGGAATTCGGTAGGGCATGAGGATTGGTGTGTGTACTTCTCGAGACCGTTGCGATCATTTGAATTGACACAGTTGAGGGAGTTGAGGTGCGTTGTAGGGGCGACGATTTTATCGGATGTTTTAGAGGATAGGTTGGTGTGGAAACATACGACGATGGGAAATTTTTCAGTGGCGATTATGTCTCGTCCAATGGCATCATTTGGGTTGGAAATGGAATCAGAAATTTATGGGATTTGGTCATTCCAAATCCTGCCGAAGGTGCAATGTTTTGTGTGGTTTGTGTTACTACGACGTTTTCCCACGTTGTGCTTTCTGCGGGATCGAGGGATGAAGTTAGATGTTCAAGACTTCTCTTGTCGTTGGTGTGGGGAAGGGGAGGAGGACGCGGACCATATTCTTTTCCGCTGTCCGTATATGTGGGTGATTTGGTCGATGTTTTTTGCATAGTGGCGTGTCGATGTGGTGCGCCCAACATCGTTGGTTGAGTTCGTGCACATGGCATTGGATAGCTTCTTCCGGGGGTCTGTACGACAGTGGTGGTTAGCGGGGTGTGCTGCGGTACTTTGGTCTATGTGGTTAGCGCGTAATGATATGATTTTTAATGCTAAGAGGTTGTCCGCGACCAAATTATTTTTCTAGATCAAGTTGCGCGCGTTTTCTTGGGTGCGGGCATTGGATTCTAATTCCCTCCTAGTTGAATCAGTTTGGTGGGATTGCCCTCGTTGGTGTGAGGGGGATATGCGATTAGGTGTTCCTCGTGTGGGTGTTACATGGGCACCACCGCTACCTAACATGGTGATATTAAATGTTAATGGCTCAGCTAGGGGGAAACATGGTCCCGCAGGTTGTGGCGGAGTGTTAAGAAATGATCGGGGCCAGGTGTTGGCGTTATTTTCGGGGCCGTTGGGTGTGTTGGATTCGAACGAGGCGGAATTACATACGATTTGTTATGCGATTGAGTCGTTTCGGGTATCGCAATGGGGTGCTTGGCCTTGTATTTTTTTAATCGGATTCCTTGGTTGCTATATCATGGATTCGTAATGTTGAGGGTCGGTCTTGGAGGTACTTCTTTTTGTTTAGGCGTATCGATGAAGCAAGGTTAGTGGTGAATTGTGCATTTCATCCTGTTCGACGCGAGGCAAATAGAATAGCCGATACTTTGGCTAAAGGAGGAGTGGACCGTCGTGTATGGTTGCGTGTGGGTCTTTAGTATCGTGGCCGGTGCTGGGGGTGTGCGGGCTGGCAGAGATGGGGGCGAGTTGGGTGGTTAGGTCGGATGCTTTGGGGGCGTGCTGCTTTGGTCGGTTGTGACCGGGGCGGTTTGAGCCTTTGGGGTTCAGATGGGTGGAGTTTGTGAGTTGTACGGGTTGGTGTTTGGTTCTTGTTTGTCCTTATCGGGTACTCTTTTCCTCCAATTAGGTGTAGGGAGGTTTTTACTGAGGCCCGATGTTGGATAATGTGTATGATTTTTGTGTTAATAAAATCATACTTATTGAGTGAAAAAAGTAACTACTAATTCATTTGTTTACCATGTTTCATCTAGTCTTTTGGTTACCATTCATTTCTTTAAACATGATCATCAAGTTCTCCAAATATTCAAGAGGCATTTAAATTGACTAACATGGAATCTTTAATAATTTTTAGCCTTTAATTCTAAGTTTGTGATTTTTGGTGAATATTAGAAGTTACTGCCCAAAACAGAACATTCTGGGAAGATTTTAACAACTTTCATTTTAAGCTCCTAAAATGTCATGTACAATATTTTAACAAGCCAATTTAGTGCAAAAACATTTTCTAACATGTCTAGATTGATCTTAGTCAAATTTTTTACCCATGTTAAAACAAAGCATGTTGCCAATTCACCCCAATTAACATGTGTGCACTGTTTTACCTAGTAAAACAGTCTCATGTGCTTCCAAGCTTAATTCCATGCAAATTTTCATTTTCACATATGTCCTAAATCAATTTCCAGAAACTTAATCATGTACACACTTATTTTTCTCTAGCAACAAGCCTCATTATAGTGATTACACCATTTTACCTAGTAAAAACAATTTCATCTTACTTCCTTTTCATTATCATGCTCATTTTCACTTTCTAGTAACATAAGGAGTCATTTAAGTGTTTAGGGTTAATATCGAGAGAGTTAGGTTATACAAATGTGAACAGTGGGGCTAAGCTGTTAACTTATTCTTAATCTGACTTAGACATAAGTTTAGGGTTTCAACGACTAAAAGGGTGTTCATAACAAATAATAGAGTCGTTAGGGTTAACGAAGACATGTATCACCTTAACCATTATATTATTAACTTCTAAGCATCAAGAGAGTCAGAATTTCATTAGAAAATCTTGTCGAGCAGATAAAGAATCTAATGGTTTACGCAGACATGTATTGACAGCCGCTATAGCATTGCCATAGGAAATCAAGCATATATCCTTAGCAATAATCCAAGCCTCCATAATTATCTTCTAGTTGTTCTAGCTATTTATCTTAATCATAGCTATATTTAAATTAGTTAATTTATTTTTAATCAAACTGACAACCACCGATACTTGCAAACGCATTCTTAAGTTCGATAACTTCATAATTATTGATCCAATCCTTGTAGGTTCGACACCCTACTCATCACTTTATTACTTGATACGATGAGTATACTTACTCTAAATTGCAACACTATTTGAAAAGCATCACTCTTACAATAAATAAGAATGAAGAACGATAAACCGAATAGATAAAGGAAAAGAACTGTAGCATTAAAGAAATAATCGAAACATAGTATCCTAAAAATAATAAACCCATGCAAAAGTACTTAGCTCATGTTTAAGCCTAAAACATCCATAATAATATTATTTAAAAACCTAGATTATTTAAACTCCTGATGATTAAAAGGTATCGAGTAGCATATGATATCTTGGATGCTTTGGCCAAAGGTGGTATCGTGATTTGGTGTCAAGCTAGTGTTGAGTAGTATTTTGAACTGTTATTTTTTGTATCTTGGCTTAGGTGTTTTCTCTTTTCTTGTATTTGTTCGCACTTGGTGTGCGGGTTGTGTCTTCCCTTTTCGCGTTTGTTCGTTTTATATACTCTCAAGGGCACTCTTTTTCGTCTGACTAGGTTTAAGGGGTTTAATGAGGCCTCTATTAGTATTTTCTATATGATTTGTGTTTAATAAAAATAATACTTGCACAAAGAGCAGGTTGGTGTGGTGGTAAAGGTGTGGGTATAACACTTGTTGGCCCTATGTTCAATTCACCCCAAGGCCATTCAACCCCTTTTAGAGTCATTAACGATGAACCGACAAACAAGAGATATAGAACGGTGGAATTTTTGGCGACATGGAACAAAGACATAAACATTTTACGTGGAAAACCTAGGGCAAGCACTTCATTGGCGAGGTCTATGTCATGCATTTGCAAGGCACGACGACGTGGTGGATGTGTTTATAGCCCCAAACAAACGTAATCAAAGAGGGAAGCGATTCGATTTTGTAAAATTTGCCATGGGAATTGATGTAGATAGGGCCACTGATAGGTTAAACGGATTCTCTCTATATGGCAACAAGCTTTCTGTTATCTGGAGCCAAGTTTAACACGCGCCAATCATATTGGAGGAAAGTTAGACCACATAAGCTCAATAGAGGTGAGAACCTTGACACCGGAGATAAATCAATTCTCTAGGGAAAAAATGGAGGTTGAGGCCAAAAAAGAGTAAAACTTGGATTAAAAGAATCAGTGGGCATGTGGATACAGAGCATGTTGCCAATTTGCCCCAATTAACATGTGTCAACTGTTTTACCTAGTAAAATAGTCTCATGTGCTACCAAGCTTAATTCCATGCAAATTTTCATTTTCACATATGTCCTAAAGCAATTTCCAGCAACTTAATCTTGTACACACTTATTTTTCTCTAGCAGCAAGCCTCATTTTAGTGACTACGCCATTTTTACCTAGTAAAACCAGTTTCATCTTACTTCCTTTTCATTATCATTCTTGTTTTCACTTTCTAGTAACATAAGTAGTCATTCAAGTGTTTTTTCTTAAATTTCTAGCAACTATGGTTCATTTTAAAGCATGCATGACAACTTGGTTTGAGCATCTAAGTACGGCACTAGCCACGCACAATACTATTCATGCATTAGTCATCAACTAGTATGAATCCTACATTCTTTCAAAATTTTAAGCAAGCAAATCACTATAATAACACCTCTTTACTTGGATTTTAAAGAAGGTAAAACAGTTCATTACCTTCCCAACAAGCTTAGCTAGCCGAATCCAAGTCATTTTTAAATTTGGATCATAAAATCACCATGGAAGCTCTCTAGAGCTTTCTCTCAATTATCTCTCTTTTCTCTTAGGTGTTTTGGTGTATAATGAGAAAGAAGGAGAGGGGTGGACACATGTTATGCCCACTCTTTAAACTTTAATTAACATGCAAACCTTAAGTTTGTAAGCTATGCATTTTAGCCCCTTTTAACGTGGCACCTCACTTTACTTTTCCTTCAATTTTGGTCACTAGCCGATTCTCCATTCTTTTTAATTTAAATTTTTGCACTACATTCCTAATTCTTCCAATGTAATCCTTAATTCCTATTTTTAATGGTTGCTTTCGTATTCATTTAGTCCTTTCTAGGTTTTCACTTATCTTTTCTTTTAATTATAACCTTAATCCTTTCGAATTAAGGTTTAATTAAACTTAGTTAGATTCATGATTAGTAGTCATAATACTAATAGGCCCTATTTGGGGTGTGACAATTCCACCCCCCCCCCTTAATTTAAATTCGCCCTCGAATTTACCTGAGTTAAACAAGTGAGGATATTGACTCCTCATTGTATCCTCGGGTTCCCATGTGGCTACTTCCACCTTGTTGTTCCTCTAGAGGACTGTTACGAGAAAGATTGACTTGTTTCAGAGTCTTTGAACTTCTCTATCGAGGATTTGGACCAGTTCTTCTTTAATAGGACAAGTCCAGATTCAGTTCTACCTCTTCGGGTTCTAGGATATGAGAGGGGCCAGATTGGTATCTTCTTAGCATCGAGACATGGAAAAAATTGTGGATCTTATCGAACTCACTTGGGAGTGCCAGTCAATAAGCCACTGGACCAATCCTTTCAAGAATTTCGAATGGTCCAATGCACCGGGGGCTAAGCTTGCCTTTCTTTTCGAATCGAAAGACCTTCTTCCAAGGTGATACCTTTAAGAACACTATATCTCCCACTTCATGTTGGATGTCCCTTCTTCTTGAATCAGCATAGGCCTTTTGCCTATCAAGCTTGCTTAAGTCTACTATGGATGATTTGGACTTGTTCTTTTGTTTCACGTAGTAGTTGTGGTCCAAGTACCTTGTTCTCACCCAATTCAGATCAACACAATGGTGTTCTACATCTTCTACCATATAAGGATTCAAATGGAGCCATCAGGATCGAGCTTTGGTAGTTTTTATTGTAAGCAAACTCTACGAGGGGTAAAGACTTCACCCAGGATTTCCCGAAGTCTACTATAAAAGCTCTAAGTATGTCTTCGAGTACTTGTATTACCCGTTTAGATTGTCCGTCACTTTGGGGATGGAAGACTGTGCTCAAGTTCGTTTTAGTTCCAAGAACTTTCTGCAAGGATTTCCAGAAACGAGCAGTAAATCTGGGGTCTCGATCCGAAATCATCGATGTAGGAACTCCGTGCAAGAGAATCACTTCACGGATGTAAAGCTCGGCTAGAGCATCTAGGCTTAGAGTCATTCGAATAGGGATAAAGTGGGCTGATTTGGTAAACCGATCAACTATAACCCACACTGCATCATTCTTTCTCTTTGTGCAAGGTAGACCACTCACGAAGTCCATCGTTATCCTATCCCACATCCATTGAGGCAATTCAATTGGTTGGAGTAATCTCGTAGGAACTTTATGTTCATCTTTGATTCTTTGGAAAGTAAGGCACTTAGACACGAAGTCTGTGATAGCCTCCTTCATACCGGGCCACCAATAGAGTGGCTTTAAATCTTTTTACATCTTCACCGATCCAGGGTGAATTGAGAAGGTGATTTGATGGGCTTCTTGCAAAATTTCCCTTTTCAGATCTTCATTATTAGGGATACATACCCTATCCTTGAAGTAGAGTAAGCCATTCGAATGAATGGAGAATTCAAGCTTGGGAGTTGATTCAGGCTTTGAGATAATAACTTGAAGTTCATGGTCGGTTTGTTGGAGGTCTTTAATCCTCGAGATTAAGCTAGACTGGATATGAAGTTTGGACATGAATTTCCATTCCTTGGATAAACGGAAGTGAGCATTGATAGCTGAAGTAGCTACAAAATGATAAACAAGATCACTTTGAATGATTTCAAGTAATTACTTAATGGGAAAGGCACCATTCGAATGCTTTCTTGCAAGGCAAGAAAGGTCTATTTCGAATGGCTACTTCACCGAATAGGTGAGGCCTATTTCGATTAGGTGTTAGAGGACCCAAAGAGGCTTAGTTCGAATGAATTAATATAAAGGCTTAGATTTAGGAGTTACCTGAGTAAGGTCTGCGACTTAGAGCGTCGGACGCTATGTTGGCCTTCCCGGGGTGATAATCGATTACTAGATCGGAATCCTTGAGTAGTTCAAGCCATCTTCATTGCCTCAAATTCAAATCCTTCTGAGTTAGGAGGTAAATGAGGCTTTTAAGATCGGTGAATAGATAGCAGTTCTCACCGTACAAGTAGTGCCTCCAGATCTTAAAATAGAATACGATGGCAACCAATTCGAGGTCATGAGTGGGATAATTGAGCTCATAAGGTTTCAATTGCCTTGATGCATATGCTACTACATTCTTGTCTTGTATCAATACACATCTAATCCCGGAGTGTGAGGCATCACTATAGACCATGAATTCCTTTCTCGATTCAAGTTGGACAAGAACCAGGGCATTGGTCAAGGCTTGCTTGAGTTGCTCGAAGCCTCATTGTTGCTTCTCAGACCTTTCGAAGGGTGTCTCCTTTTGAAGAAGCTTGATTAAAGGCAAAGCTAGGTTTGAGAATCCTTTAATAAACCGTTAGTAATAGCCCGCTAAATCGAGCAAGCTTCTGACCTCATTTACATTCTTCGGAGGTTTCCAATCCAGAATAGGCTGGATTTTTCTCATGTCTACTATAATTCCTTCTGTAGAGATGACATGGCCGAGGAATGAAACTTCAGGCAACCAAAATTCACACTTGGAGAACTTTGCATAAAGTCGGTGTTCTCGAAGGGTTTGCAAGACAATTTGGAGGTGCTTCGAGTGTTCCTCCTTGTTTCAGGGATAGACCAAGATGTCGACAATGAACACGACCATGAACTTATCAAGATAAGGCTTGAAGACTCAGTTCATGAGGTCCATGAATGCAGCCGGGGCATTCGTCAACCCGAATGGCATTACGAGAAATTCAAAGTGACCATATCGGGTGTGAAAGGTTGTCTTAGGCACGTCTGCTTCCTTCACCTTCATTTGGTAGTAACCTGACTGAAGATCAATCTTAGAGAACACAATAGCATCTTTCAATTGGTCGAATAGATCTTCAATCCTAGGCAAGGGGTATTTGTTCTTGATGGTGAGTTGATTCAATTGCCAATAATCGATGCATAGTCTCATCGTGCCATCTTTCTTCTTCACGAATAAGACCGGTTCACCCCACGGTGAAGAACTAGGCCTTATGAAGCCTTTGTCTTGAAGTTATTGTAGTTGCTTTTCAAGCTCATTAAGTTCAATAGATGACATCTTATAGGGAGTGATGGACACCGGGCTTGTACCATGTTAGATATTGATCCCGAACTCCACTTCTTGTGTCGGGGGAAGACCAGAGAGTTCCTCGGGAGAAACATTGATGAAATCAGATATAACAGAAATATTAGGTAACCCAAAGTCATAATTATCTTGTAGAGTCATTTTAGCAAAAATACAAGTGGGCTTGTTGTCGATCAAAAAGATGGACTCTTTACCTAATCTTTGGAGGTAAAGCCTCCGGTTTTGGTAATCTACCCAAGCTTGGTGTTTCCCTAACCAATCTAGTCCCAACACTAGATCGAACTCACCAAAAGGCAAGAAATATAAGTCTATAGGGAATTGAATATTTCAAATGGTAACAGGGGTTTGCTTGTAAAGCAAGTTAATAGGCATAGTCTCCCATATTGGGTTCCAAACTACAAGGCTTGATTTCACTAGCCCAAGTTTCAGGTTTAGTTTATCAAGTACAAAAGAGTATATAAAATAATGGGTTGATCTCGTATCAATTAAAGCATATGCATGACTTGAATTTAATTCAACCATACATGCAATTACATCGGTTGCTTCCTCTTCGTCTTTGCCACGAACATGGTAGATTCGAGCAGGACCTCATGATTCCTGATGGGTAAGTGCATTAGAGTGAGATCCTCTACCCTTTTTCTGGTTCCCGGATTGAGCTTGTCTCGGGCCCTTGTTCCGGTTAGAAGGTGTGGAGCATTCACTAGAGCTCGACTCAGAAGCTTGTTAGGATTTTGTGGGCAATCCTTGAAGTAGTGATTGGAACCTCCATAAAGATAACATAGATTAGACTGGGATCTACGTTGGCCAGTGTGAAGCTTATGGAAGAATTTGCAAGTGGGAGCTTGATTGGATCTTCCAGAATTCCCCGTGTTATTGTCATAGATAGCCAGGGCTGAGGTCTTAATTACCAATTGAGGTCTCGGTATAAAGTCACCCCTTTGAACATGAGTATGAGAAGAAGAGTTATGCTTGTGGTGTTTAGCCTTCTTCGACTTCCACAAAGGCTTATCATCATGTTTAGGCCTTTTGCCGCTTCGTTGACCACCACCCTTCCTTTGTTCAGCAACCTTCATCTTGGCTTCAGTTGCAATGGCCCGGTTTACTAGACTTTGGAAGTCTATGATCCTGTGAGCTACAAAGATCGGGCTAAGCTCATCGTTCAAGCCATCAATGAACATTCTGCATTTGTCGGTTTTGGTCTTTATGTATTCGAGCCATACTTACGGTATTTGCATAAATCAGCCACATATTGCTTTATGGATCGGCCGGCTTGCTTCAAGTACGAGAAACATTTTCGGCGTTCAGCAAGGTATTGATCGCTCATGTACTTCTTGAATTCTTCTACAAAGAATTCCCATGTGATTTTCTCGACATGGACTATTATAATGGTGGTTTTTCACCAGCTTAAGGCTTCATCAGCCAAGAGTGCCACAACACATTCAAGCTTGTGCTCAACTGAACACTGGAGTTTCTTGGTAGCCTCGAGCCAGTGCTCGGCTACTTCAGGATTGGTTTCGTTAGTACCAGTGAAGGTGTAGGCTCGGTGTTGAGTCACTTTATCCATCGGGGCTCTAGCAGGTGCATAAATAGGGGAGGAATCAGATGGTCTCATTTAAGAGTAGTCACGAGATGGTCGAACATCTCCTTCATGCTTTGGAGACATTTTTGCTACACAGGATTGATAGTCGAGGCTTCCTGTTGAGCAGGAACAGCTTATGCTCGGGGTTGAGCTTGTTGTTGCAAAGGATTCTGCTCCATACTCATGATATCCTATTCATTTGATGAGCCTACGGGACTTTCATCGTCCCGAGCTAGATAAGTTTTGGACATGTTCTATTTCAAGCAAGAAATAGAGGGGTTAGTTTAATCAAGGACACAAGCTCAGTATACATTTATCTCCTAGGTGGCATAAGTAATACTATATGATGCATGAGTACTAGAATCAATTAACCAAAAGCTCTGATTACCAATCTTGTAACACCCCTCGCCTGGGTTAATAGTAGTAACCCGAGCAAGGAGTGTTAGTTTATCGATTAACATGGCATGATAATAAAACAAGGCATTCAAGACATGGAATTTAAGATTTCTTCATTTATAAGAAGACTATTACTTAATAATCAAGTAACTATTAATTCATTTGTTTACCATGCTTCATCTAGTCTTTAGGTTACCATTCATTTCTTTAAACATGATCATCAAGTTCTCCAATTATTCAAGAGGCATTCGAATGGACTAACATGGAATCTTTAATAATTTCACATCATTCGAGATAGACATGATAAGCATGCTTCATACAAACAAGGGTCATATTTGAATATCTTAAGCAATCAAGAATACCATGGCATTCGAATGAAAAGAAATCGGTTCAAGGCATTCCAATCATACATGGTAATCTCACAAACTAACATGCATCCCCTTAGGTCCAAACTTCATTCAAACAAGATATAGATAGGCATACCACACATCAATCTCTACCAATTAGGGGACCATTCGAATAGTATACTCAAACATACATATTAAGCATTCACCCAAGCTAACATGTAGTCACTAGATCATGTATTGTTCGAAATTAGCATAGCACGGTTCAACCATCTCAAACACATTCTTAATTAGGTGATCCTTGTTCACTTATCATAAAAATGTTTTCACATTAAGCTAGCATACAACATCTATGCCTTTAAATTAAGCATGACATTCACTCAAACTACCTACAAGTACATCACTAAATTTTACTCCACAAGGCAGCACAAGTATGCATAAACAAATACACATAAAATCAGTCCACTTTTTCACTTATTTAAGATCATGACATCGAGCAACAAGGCATTCATATATATATATATATATATAAGTCATCAACCATACACATTAGAGCACTTCATTGCTCTTTAAAGTTTATACAAGCCAAGTGCCAAAGTTTACAAAAATTAGGATCATGCATTGCATTTTACAGTATTCTTTACTTTGCCATGCTTTTTATTTGTTATCTTTTATTTGGTAAGGAAAAAGTATTATTTTAGTTTAGTTTTAGTTTCAGGTACTAGAGGCTGACAAGAGGATAGAGAAGCTGAGGAAATGATGTTGAGGCAGCAGACCAAGGAGTTGTACTGATGCAGTTCCAGACAGAGACAGTAGATGCCTCTGCCATACCTGCCGCCCAAGACAACAAACTGAGAAATTGGAGAACTGGAGTGCGATCTGTAGAGCAGAAAATCTTGATTATATCGATGTTGTCCACTCAATTTTCTGATGATTGTAGCAGCAGGCAAACCCGCCGAAGAAGGAGCTCGAGATTACTTGTAGAGCAAGGCAACGTGATAAAGTCCACATTCAAACTCAAAGAAGTCGGCATTTAAAGTTGCATTTAATGCAAAAACTACTTTGAAGACTTCTACTCCAAGAATGACTAGACCTAGCTAATGCCTATCTATACACATTGTACTTTTACTTCAAAACAACTTATGTTTTCCCTTAGGCATAGTTTAGGTTTTCTTGCGCCATTATGTTCTATAATTCTCTTTGGGTTTGGGTTATATTGTAATTAGTGTGAGAATGGTTGTTTAGGATTTTAAGTTTGTTTTTGCAATAAAGCTTCAAGGTTTGCTTATTCCATGTTCTTCATAGTTTTCAATTAAGGTGAAAGATTAGTTGATTGCTATCCATTTGTTCGTTATCGAGAGAATCGAACTCACGAAAGGAGTAAGCACGATCTCATCTATAGACGATGTTGATCAATCCAGCCTAGACATAGGTTAGGGTTTAAGGCGGCTAAAAGATGACGAACCAAACATTGATGTCTTTGCACGATTCACGCCGCGACTTGTATTATCTGTAGTGGGCATCAACAACATTCTGACTTAGACATAAGTGGGATCACTTTCGAAGCGTTTTGTCGAGCCTTGTAGTTCTGCCGAGTTTGCCACCGAGACAGAAGTCCATTCCCCTGCCGAGGTAGCGAGAGCGTCTCAGCAGCCTAACTGCCATCCCTCGCCGAGGCAGCAGAGTCTGGCAGCGCAAAGCAACTTGTCATATTCAACGCAGTTTCACACTAAACAGCAACATAACCTGGCCCATTCTATCAACCTGATCTCTTCCCATTTATTTACTTGTGTTTTTATTTACTTTTCTTCTCAAACAAACAAGTTGTCCAATCCTCGTGGGAGACGATATCTTTTATACTATTACTTGACAGGAGAGTGATCATATTTAGAGAACACCAAAACGCTCTACATATACATATAAAAATCCAAGGTTCGCATCTGAATACTTATACATGACCATTTACATCACTAAGGCCACCACTAGGAGAAATGACAAAACAAGTACAAATATCCATACTTGGAGCTCAAGGGTGTCCTTGTTTCGGGCTCAAGAAATGTGGCTTTAAAGTAAAAACACCATGCACAACAACCAACAAGATGAACTCACAACATTACCATGTATATAGTAGTTAAGACATATATCACTGTTGAGTGTGTAAAAGTTCTATTATTTACACCCTTTTTAACCCATATTTCTACTGCATTCAAGCATCATTTCATTGCATTTAGGTTAGTTTACAGCAAAACATCACAAATATATTAAAGGCACAGATTCTACTAAAGAATGGCTGATTTTGCAGGTTGCTGCCATAATAGACGGAGAAGGCAGGCGCGGGGCAGAGAAGCAGAAGAGCTGAACTGGACAAGCAGACAAAGAGGACGATGCTGCCATGGTGCTGCCGTGACAGCAGAGGACGACAGCAAGTTAGTGGAGAAAAAGCAAAGTGGACCTCGATAGATAGAGAAAATTCTGCTCGTCTGTCGTGTGAAAACCTTATATTTTTCCAAGCCCTGGATCAAAAGATATGTCAAGCCCAAAGCTCAAGGAGAGAAAATCCCAAGAAACAAGGAGGACGGCTGGAAAGTAGATTCCTTGATTAAGTCTTTATTAGAATCATACTTTTAATTAAAGTTGTAATCCTTGTTAACTTGGATAACTTGAGCCCAAAGCTTATATAAGGGCATATATTTTAACCTAGGAGATAGCGATTACCCCATAACCGACAACCAAAAACCCCTAGCCGTTTACTCGTCGTCGACATGTTCTAAATCCATCCTAGGGCCACGGGTTTGATTTGTAAAGTAGTTGCAAGGGTTGTTTTGTTTTAGGAATTTTCAGTTCAATAAAATAAACTTCAAGTTCTCTTATTTTGGTTATTAATATCTTGCAAGAGCATCGGGAGAGCATTGTGAGGTTATTTATTTACTTAGCATCGGGAGGGTTAAGTATACGAAAGAAATAAGAGCAAGTTCTCTAGTTTATAGTTGAACTATCTCGTGCCTAGGGATAGGGCGAGGTTAAGTGGCTAAAGAAGAATTCATACAAATCGGTGTTTATCCTTTGATTCACGCCGGGAGGTATCATCAAGACGTGATCTTCGACAGACTTGGACCTAGGGATAGGCCAAGGCAGATCTGGGATTCTTGCCAAACTTGAAAGTACTGAGTTGAGTGTTTGCTGCCGCGAGGATCAACGGACAGCCGCCGTGACAGGTGCTGCCGCGACGGGTGACGACGACAGAACTGGAGACGATATCTTCACTCTTTTATTTACGTTTTCCTTATTATTTTCGTGAAAACTCTCAAATATTTTCTTTACTTTCGTGTAGTGAATTAAGGTGAAGCTATTAGCCCAATCCCTGTGGAGACGATATCCGATACTTCGTATCACTTTACTACTTGCGTCATGTATACTTGCACTACCATTGCGATAGACTATTTTACACGCAACAAGTTTTTGGCGCCGTTGCCGGGGATTGGCAACATAACTCTACCTTTCTTTTATTGCACTTTTCGTTTTTATTTTTATTTTGTTTTTAGTTTTATTTTTCTGTTTTTCTTTGGTGCATTCAACTCTTGCTTTTTACAAGGTTTTCTTGTTTATGCGCAGATCGAATTGAGGTAAAGATCCTGAGTATCCATTAGATCCGGAAATCGAACATTCCTTCAATCTCAAGAAACAACTTCGACACCTTCTAGCCAGGAACGAGTACCTTGAAGAACAGCTAGAGAATATGGCCCATGTTGGAGACGACCCGCCTGTCGGCGATACTATACCACCTGCCGGTAACCCTGCCGCCGCCAGACGACGGTCCTGTCGTGACTACATGTTGAACGATCATGTAGAGTTGGAGACCACGCCGCCGGATATTGATGTTGACAACTTCGAGCTGAAACCTGTCATGTTTAGTATGATCAACAATGTCGGGCAGTTTAGTGGTGCTGTTATAGAGGATGCTAGGGAGCATCTAAAGACGTTCCAGGAGATCTGTGGTTCGTTTAGACTGCCAGGAGTTAATCTAGAGATACTGAGGATTCGGTTATTTCCCCATTCATTGAGGGACAGAGCTAAAACTTGGTGGAATAAACTTACGTCGGGTTCAATTAGAACTTGGGCAGATTTATCTCGTGAATTTTTATCTCGTTTTAATCCTTCGCATTTATCTGAGCGATTACGTAATGAAATTGCTACTTTTCAACAGGAAGATGACGAGCCGGTGCATGATGCCTGGGACATATTTACTACTCTTCTTCGGAACTGCCCAATGCATGGATTCCCTGTCTGGAATCAGGTAACAAAGTTTTATAATGCTGCCAACTTACAAACTCGTATTCGAATTGATTCAGTAGCGAATGGACTATTATTGGATAAAGATCCGGACGAGGCAATGCAAGTTTTGAAAAATCTGGCCAAGAATGAGGAGTAGTTTTCGACAGCAAGAAGAGGGGATTAACGGGTACTTGCTGTCAAGGATTATGAAGCCGACAACACAATGAAATCACAGGTAGCATTCCTTACTAAAGCAATGAAAAGGTTATTGAATGATGATGGACAACATGGATTTGCTGTTGAGGAGGTTTATGAAATCTGTGAGGGGAATCATAGTTCGGATGAGTGCCTGATACAGTTAGAAGAGGGAAAATATGTTGGAAACTACAAACCGAATTACAACTCCAACAACTATAATCCCAATTGGAGGAAGGATCCCAAATTTTCTTGGAGTAATCCTAATAATGCCCTGAATCCTCAAGCACACAATCAGAATCAGGGAGGACCTAGATTGCTGACGCGACAGCAACTGCCGCCGGAACTGCCGCCGCAGCAGCAACAACAGCAACTAGCCGCCATGAGCAGTATACTGGAATAGACTCTGTCCACCTTTATATCTCAGACAGGTACCTATATTAAGAATATGAATCAGTTTGTCAATTAGACAGAGAATTTTATGGATAAAACAGAGATGCAGATGACAAATCATGAAGCTACTCTAAAATCTTTGGAGACACAAATGGGTCAGGTTTCCCAACATATTAAGCCGAGGCAGACTGGAGGATTCCCTAGTAATACTAAAAATACTAGGCCGCCCACACATGAGCAATGTAAAGCAATTACTACTAGGAGTGGGAAGAAATTATCAGGGCCGGAAAAGGAAGCTGAAATAGTAAGAAAACCTGCCTTGGATAAACCTGTCGAGGAAGCTGCCCCGATAGGTGATAAACAGACTGCTGCCGATGAGCCTGTCACGACAGCAGAAGCGACAGAGGAGAAAAATTATGAACCTAAACCTCCTCAGATTCGTATGCAGTGGGAAGGGCGTATTGCTGATTATCGTCCCCCACCTCATTTTCCTCAACGGATACAGCAAGCTAAGCAAGAATCTCAGCTCAAAAAGATTTATGATATTTTTAAGCAGGTTCATATTAATATTCTGCTGTTAGATGCCGTTAGGGAGATGCCCGGTTATGCTAAATTTCTCAAGGATGTCATGTCAAAGAAATCTAAACTTGGGGAATTTGAAACGGTAAAGATGACAGAAGGTTGCATGAGTATTCTTCATCGGCAGCCACCCCAGAAAAAGAAGGATCCGGGGAGCTTCATCATACCTTGCGTAATTGGAAATAAATATGTGGGTAAGGCACTTTGTGATCTTGGTGCTAGTGCTAATTTAATGCCAAAGTCTATTTTTCAGAAATTAGGTATTGGAAAGGCGCGGCCCACGACAGTAACTCTGCAGCTGGCAGACCGCTCTTACGTTCATCCGGAAGGAAAAATCGAAGATATTCTGGTAAGAGTGGATAAATTTATATTTCCTGCTGACTTTCTTGTTTTAGATTGTGAAGTAGATGAAAACGCACCAATCATCCTTGGGCGACCCTTCTTAGCCACGGGAAGATCACTGATTGATGTGGAGAAAGGAGAAATCACCATGCGAGTGAACGATCAAGAGATTAAGTTGAATGTTCTCCAAGAGATGAAGCATGTTGATGCAGACGAGGAATGCAAGGCTATCACTGAAGTTGCCTTTGATCAACCCTGCATCAGGTCGGGCTGTCACGATACAAAATTTGGTCACTTCCGCGGCAGCCACCTACAGGACTGTCACGACAACACTGACGACAGGACCGACGACAGCAACTCCTCTGAATCTGATACATCAGATACTGAAGATCAGGAGGAGGTAAATTGGATAGACAATCGTCTAGGTAAGTTATTCAAACCTTTAAATTATACTTCGGATAACCATTTAATCCAAAAGCCATCTACTGTTGAACCACCTGCCCTAGAACTGAAGCCCCTGCCAGGGCAGCTAAAATATGCTTTTCTTGGTTCAAATGATACGTTGCCCGTAATAATCTCTTCTAAGCTGCCGCAGGAACAGGAACAGCAGCTAATAAGCATGCTACGGCAGCACAAAAAGGCGATTGGATGGACGGTAGCTGATATCCAAGGCATTAGTCCGGCATTATGCATGCACAAAATACTTTTAGAGGACGATCATAAGCCGACTATAGATGCCCAAAGGCGGTTAAACCATGCGATGAAGGAGGTGGTGCGTAAAGAAATAGTCAAATGGTTAGATGCTGGTATTATTTACACCATCTCCGACAGCAAATGGGTGAGCCCGGTGCAATGCGTTCCCAAGAAAGGAGGAATGACCGTGGTGACTAATGAAAACAACGAGTTAATCCCAACCAGGACTGTGACCGGTTGGAGGGTTTGTATGGATTATTGGAAGCTTAACAAAGCTACCCGAAAGGACCACTTTCCTTTACCCTTTATTGATCAAATGCTTGATTGATTAGCGGGTAAACCTTACTATTGTTTTCTTGATGGTTATTCAGGTTATAATCAAATTGCTATTGCACCGGAGGATCAAGAAAAGACGACTTTCACATGCCCCTACGGAACGTATGCTTTTAGGAGAATGCCGTTTGGATTATGTAATGCACCCGCCACCTTCCAAAGGTGCATGATGGTCATATTCTCCGATATGGTGAAGGACTTCCTTGAAATTTTTATGGATGATTTTTCGGTCTTTGGAGACGATTTTGAGAGCTGCCTCGGCAATCTACAAAAGGTACTTGAAAGATGTGAAAAACCAAACCTAGTTTTAAATTGGGAAAAATGCCACTTTATGGTGGATGAAGGGATAATCCTTGGCCATAAGATTAGCTGCCGTGGGATAGAAGTCGACAGGGCCAAGATTGAGGTGATTGAAAAGCTGCCACCGCCGACAATAGTCAAGGGTATTAGAAGTTTCTTAGGGCATGCTGGTTTTTATCGGAGATTCATTGCAAATTTCTCAAAAATCACCAAGCCCCTAAGCCATGTTTTAGAGAAGAACCGACCCTTTGACTTTAATGATGAATGTACTGAAGCATTCAAGGTTCTGAAGGAAAAACTGGTAACAGCCCCAATAGTACAGCCACCAGACTGGACACAGCCATTTGAGATTATGTGTGACGCTAGTGACTATGCTGTCGGGGCAGCACTTGGGCAGCGCAGAGATAAGCTATTTCATGTCATATATTATGCCAGCAAGATATTGAATGACGCCCAAGTGAACTACACTACCACAGAAAAGGAGTTATTAGCTGTGGTATTCTCCATTGACAAGTTTCGTTCTTACATACTTGGGACGAAGGTAATAGTGCACACAGACCATTTTGCCCTGAAGTATCTGTTCGCGAAAAAGGATGCAAAGCCTCGATTGATACGGTGGATCCTGCTATTGCAAGAATTCGACCTTGAAATCAAGGAAAAAAAGGGACAGAAAATCAGGTGGCAGATCACTTGTCAAGGTTGGAGAAGGGACAAAGTCTACCAACAGATGAGACAAACATACTGGAGACCTTCCTAGACGAGAAGCTCTTTGCTGCCGCAATCACTGCCGCGACAGCGATGGCGGCAGGTAAGTCTTCTGAACTCCCCTGGTATGCTGATTTCGTTAATTTTATAGTTAGCGGAATACTTTCTTCTGATCTTAATTATCAAGCCAGGAAGAGGTTCCAAAATGATGTTAAGCATTATTATTGGGACAAACCTCTTCTTTTCAAACTATGTCCAGATCAGGTTATAAGGAGGTGTGTACCACAAGAAGAGCAGGAAGACATACTTCATCACTGCCATGCTTCACAGTATGGAGGTCACTTAGGAGGCAACAAAATTGCTGCCAAGGTGCTGCAGTCCGGGTTTTATTGGCCATCACTGTACAAAGATGCACAAATCTTCTATAAGAGCTGTGACAGGTGCCAAAGGACAGGAAACATCTCAAGGAGAAACGAGATGCCGCTGCAGAACATTCTAGAAGTCGAAATTTTCGACGTTTGGGGGATTGATTTTATGGGACCTTTTCCATCTTCATGTGGGAATCTATACATCCTCCTAGCAGTAGATTATGTCTCTAAGTGGGTTGAAGCTATCGCCACTCAAAGGAATGATGCCAAGACAGTCCAAAAGTTTCTACACAAAAACATCTTTTCTAGGTTTGGCATCCCTAAGGCGATTATCAGTGATGAAGGGAGACATTTTGACAATAGGGTAATTGCTGCCTCCTTGAAGAAATATGGTGTCAAGCATCGGATCACGACAACATACCACCCACAGACCAATGGACAAGCTGAAATATCTAATAGGGAAGTTAAGAACATTCTTGAGAAGATGGTTAAGCCAACTAGGAAAGATTGGTCTTTACTCCTCAATGATGTGTTATGGGCATATAGGACAACTTTTAAGACTCCATTGGGCATGTCTCCATACCGATTGATTTATGGAAAAACATGTCATCTGCCTGTCGAGATAGATCATAGAGCATATTGAGCGATCAAGGCAGTAAATATGGACTTGGACAAGGCAGGCCAGAAAAGGCTGCTAGATTTAAACGAGATTGAAGAAATACGGACAATGGCCTACGACAATGCAAGAATTTACAAGGAGAAAACTAAGAAGTAGCATGACGGGAAGTTGCTGCCACGACAGTTCTGCCCAGGGCAGCTTGTATTGTTGTTCAATTCTAGACTGAAACTCTTCCCAGGGAAGCTAAAATCTAGATGGTCTGGCTCGTTCCAAGTTGTACAAGCTTTTCCCCATGGTGCCATCACAATCCGATCATTAAAAGACGGGCACCAATTCAAAGTCAACGGACAGCGCCTCAAGCATTATCAGGGGACTGAAGCCCCAGGAATACAGGAAGTGGTTACCTTAGGAGATGCCCCACAAAGCATCCCTAATTTAACCTAAATTTTACGTTTATTTATTTTTATTATTTATTAGTTACTAGGAAATAAGGTTTACTTTATTTGAATAATGTTTTTATGTTTACTGTTTTTAGGAAATAAAGGAGTCAAGAAGAATAGGAGAAGTGAACCCAGCCCACCATCCATCCATCACCCCAACAAAGCCCAATATTGAAGCCTATCATTCCAGCTGCCGCGGCAGACACGGAAAAGACAGGTTGTCACCAGACTGTCACGGCAGACGCGGAAACGTGTGACAGACGCACCTGAGTACGCACCTGAGCTTATTCCTGATAAGCGGAAAAGGTGTGAGCGTTTCCGGTATGGGTTGGTGACGGATGTAAAGACCTTTATGATTGCTGCTGAGTACACTGATTTTGATGTTCCGGTTAGTAGAGCGAAGGATATTGAGCTGAATCTGAGTTTGTCCTCTAGGAGTGCTGGTTCTAACGCGGGCAAGAGAGCGGCTGAGTATAGTTCTTGTGGTGGACGGAACAAGAGAGGACATGATAGGAGGTATCAGTCTTCTGTTAGGCGTGGTGGTGGAGGGCATGGTGCGCCTGTTCAGGGAGACAGGGCGAGAGCTGAGCAGAATACATGTTGGGCGTGTGGATCGCGTGGTCACTTGAGGCGTGATTGTCCTCGGGCAGTGAGAGAGGTGCAGGCTCCTGTTGTGGTGACTGGTAATTCGTGCTGGAATTGTGGTTCGACAGACCACATAAGGAGAGAGTGTCCTCTGTTGGCCGGTGGTGATCAGGGACGTGCTCCTGGAGTTGTTGCACCACAGAGAGGTCGTGGGCATGACCGTGGTAACTTCCAGCACAGAGATGATGGTAGAAGTAATGTGGCTCATGTGGTGGCTGTCCAACCTGAGGGTGGTGGCCAAGCTCGAGTGTATGCTCAGTGGGAGGGGAGGAATGACACGAATGTGATCGCAGGTACTTTCACTTTGCAATCCTTGTCATTACTTTCCTTGATTGATTCTGGATCTACACACTTATACATATTGCGTGAACATGCTCAATTGCTTGGTTTGCCAGTTGAGTCTTTGGATGTCGGTATGCGTGTAACTAGTTCTTTTGGTGAGACTGCTGTGACACGAAAGCTTTATAGAAGATGTCCCTTGGTTGTGCAAAACCATGTTTTCCATGTTGATCTTATGGAATTGCCTTTCTATGGTTTTGATGTAATCCTTAGTATGTATTGGCTTGTTGAACATCGAGTTGTGGTGGATTTTGAGAACAAGCGAGTTTCGTTGAAGCTTGCGGATGACTATGAGGTAGTAGTGGTTGGTGAGAATGTGAAGTTTTTTGCCAATGTGGTATTTTCGGAGGAGTTACCTGGATTGCCTCCTAATCGTGCAGTGGAGTTTGGAATTGAGCTGTATGAAAACACAACTCCAGTGTCCATTACTCCTTATCGAATGGAACCTATAGAGTTGAAAGAGCTGAAGACGCAACTTCAGGAGTTGTTTAATCGTGGTTTCATTCGGCCGAGTGTGTCACCTTGGGGTGCACCGGTCTTGTTTGTGAAGAAGAAGGATGGTACTCTGAGAATGTGCATCGATTATCGTCAACTGAACAAGTTGACTATCAAGAATCGGTATCCTTTGCCAAGGATTGATGATCTTTTTGATCAGTTTAGGGGAGCGGCTGTGTTCTCTAAAATTGACTTAAGGCCAGGGTATTACCAGTTGAAAGTGAAGGATGTGAATGTACCAGAAACAGCCTTCAGAACGAGATATGGGCATTATGAGTTCCTTGTGATGTCGTTTGGTTTGACGAATGCTCCTACGGCTTTTATGGACATGATGAATAGAGTGTTCCATGAATACTTGGACAAATTTGTTGTGGTGTTCATTGATGATATCCTCGTGTACTCTCGTACTGAGGAGGAGAATGAGGGGCATTTGAGAATTGTGTTGCAGGCTTTGTTGGAGAATCAGCTTTATTCTAAGCTGAGCAAGTGTGAGTTCTGGCTCAGGGAAGTTGTGTTCCTTGGTCATGTAGTTTCTGCTGAGGGGATTCGTGTTGATCCTCAGAAGATTGAGGCAGTGATGAATTGGAAGCTTCCTAAGTTTGTTCATGAAGTCCATAGTTTTCTTGGTTTGGCGAGATACTATCGGAGGTTCGTGGATGGATTTTCGAAAATTGCTGCACCATTGACGAAGTTGTTGCAGAAGGATGTCAAGTATGAGTGGACGGAAGCGAGACAACAGGCTTTTGAGAAGCTTAAGGCAGGTTTGACGCAAGCTCCTATCTTGGTTCAACCTGAATCTGGAAAAGAGTTTGTGGTGTACAGTGACGCATCCTACGTTGGTTTGGGGTGTGTGTTGATGCAAGAGGGTAAGGTGGTAGCTTATGCATCGCGATAGTTGAAGGTGCATGAGCGCAATTATCCTATGCATGACATTGAGTTAGTTGTGGTGGTTTTTGCTTTGAAAATTTGGAGACATTACCTGTATGGTGAGAAGTGCACTGTGTACAGGGATCACAAGAGTTTGAAGTATCTGATGTCTCAGAAGGAGTTGAATCTTAGGCAACGACGTTGGGTGGAGTTGCTTACAGATTACGATTTGACGATCGAGTACCATTCGGGTAAAGCCAATGTTGTAGCGGATGCCTTGAGTAGGAAGGTGGCAGTGGAGTTGAGGGCTATGTTTTCCAGCTTGAGCATTTCAAGAGATAGCGGTCTTGTGGCCGAATTGCAAGTGAAACTATCCTTGGTTCAGTTGATAAAGGATAAGCAGCTGTTGGATGATTCCTTGGTGCCGCATGTTCAGGATATTGTTGAGGATAGGCCATCGGATTTCTGTTTTAATGATGATGGAGTTTTATGTTTTGGGAGTCGGATAGTAGTGCCCAGTGATGTTGAATTGAGGCGTGCTATTCTGACTGAAGCTCATAGTAGTCCTTTCGCTATGCACCCTGGTAGTACTAAGATGTATCGTGATCTTCGAGATGAGTACTATTGGGTGGGTTTAAAGAAGGATGTTGCGGAGTATGTGAGCAAGTGCATGGTTTGTCAGCGAGTTAAGGCTGAGCATCAGTTTCCTTCTTGGTTGTTGCAACCGTTGAGGATTCCTGAGTGGAAGTGGGAAAGGATTACAATGGACTTTGTGTCTGGTTTGCCTTTGTCGCCATCCAAGAAGAATTCGGTGTGGGTGATTGTGGATCGCCTGACGAAGTGTGCGCATTTCATACCCGTGCATACTACGTACACTTTGGACAAGCTTGCAGAGCTGTACATTGTTGATATTGTGCGGCTGCATGATGTGCCAAAGTCTATAGTGTCGGATCGAGATCCAAGGTTTACATTGCGTTTCTGGGAGTGTTTACATCAAGCTTTGGGTACACGGCTGAATTTCAGTACTTCTTATCATCCACAGTCGGATGGACAGTCTGAGCGTGTTAATCAAGTGCTGGAGGATATGTTGAGGTGTTGTGTGATTGAATTTTAGGGCTCTTGGGAGAAGCATTTGCCTTTGGTGGAGTTTGCTTATAACAATAGCTACCAGAAAAGTATTCAAATGGCACCTTATGAAGCTTTGTACGGGAGGAAGTGCAGAACTCCTCTTTGTTGGGTTGAAACAGAGCAGAAGTTGGTTTCGATGCCAGCTTTGTTTAAAGGAACTACCGAGAAGGTGAAGCTCATTTGTGAGCGATTGAAGGCAGCTTCTGATCGATAGAAGTCTTACGTGGATTTGAAGCGTAAGAAGATTGGGTATGCGGTAGGTAACCGTGTGTTTTTGAAAGTTTCGCCTTGGAAAAAGGTGATGAGGTTTGGCCGAAAGGGTAAGTTGAGCCCTAGGTACATTGGACTATACGAGGTGATTGAGCGTGTGGGTCTTGTTGCGTACAAGTTGAGATTGCCACGGGAGTTGGAAAAGATTCATGATGTGTTTCATGTTTCTATGCTTCGGAGGTATAGATCGAATCCTTCGCATGTTATGCCTGTGGAGGAAGTGGAGTTGAATCGGGACTTGACTTATGATGAGGAACCGGTGGAGATTCTGGATTTAGATAGTAAAGTTCTTCGGGGCAAGACCATTGATTTTGTAAAGGTGTTGTGGAAGCATCGTGGTGCTGAGGAAGCCACGTGGGAACGAAAGGATGACATGGAGAAGCAGTTTCCATACCTTTTTCCTTCAGGTAAATATTGAAACTTTAAATCTTTAAGGAGCTAATTTACCCAATGAAGGATTTCTCCAGATTTTTCTTAATTTTAATGACTCATTTAATGTTTAATTAAATTAAAAGAAAAGAGGGAAAACCATATTTTAGTTTTCATAACCAACTTTTGCTAAAACTTTCTCATCTCTTTTCTCTAAAAAATCCCTCAGCCAAACACATTTCCAGAGCAGCTTTTCTTTTGATTTTCACACTAAAAGATGAGATTTCGATCCTCAAATGATTCCTAATCATTTCTACATCAAATCCTCTTCATTTGCTTATTCAATTTTCAAGGATTTTGGCTCTAATCAAGGAGAAATCTACATTTAGAGGTAAGGATGTCCTTCTCCTCTAAATACTCAGTTCTTTACTGAAATTCCCAAGTTCTCAATCCTTAAATTATGTTTTATTAAAGGTTTTAATGTTGTGATCTTGATTTTTGGCTTAAACCTCAAGATTTGGATTTAATCTTGAAGAAATTCGTAATGGATGTTTGAGCTCTGTTTTGAGATGTCTTTTTAATGTATTTTGGATGAATAATGATGTGTAATTGAGGTTTAATCAACGCATTCCCGAATAGGTTGATTTTCCTAAGTTTTTACATGTGAAAATGGTGGGTTTTGGGTTGATCTTGGTGTTCTGTTATAGCTGGAGGTATAAGGACGTGATTAGGTTCTTTTTGGATGTTAATTGATGTCTAAGAATGTTTAGAAGTGATGGATCTTGGCTGGGTAATGTTGTGGAAGTGTTTTGATGTGATTTCGGTTGTGTTTGGTAGCCGAAATGTGAGTTTTGTTGAGAGCAGCGAGTTTAGGTTTAATGGATGAAGATTTTAATGCATGATGATGCATTAATCCTCTGCTTTGATGTGTTTAAAACAGGGGAGACATCTTCAGATCCTTGTGGTGTTGATCCGGAGGCTTGATCGGCGTTTCGGCAAGCTTGCAAAACGGAATTGGTGAGTGAAGTTTGGTTTTCAGCTTTGAAACCAATGTTTGAAGATTTGGGAGCTTAGTTTAAGTCTAAGCAACTTAACTAAGCTCAAGAGTAAGTTTTCGGAGAAACTCTCTTCTTGATAAACCGTGAGATGGTTGGATGCAATGTGTTTAATTTGCATGTTTAAATTCTGTTTTGAAAGCATGTTTTAGCATGATTAATGCTGGTTTTGAAAGCCATGTGTTGAAGGATGCTCAAGGTAAGAGATCCTTGGTTTATATTAATAATTGTGGCTTGATGCATAGTGATGTATGATGGTTTAATGGCTTTGATATGGATGCTTTAAAACAGTGGATTAATGATGATAATTGATGTATATTGGCAAGTGATGTGTTGGTTTAAAAGTACATGAATCGGATATAGTTAGCTGGCTATAGGATTGGGTGCACCGTGAATAAAGTTGCCTTGGATGTTGAGGGGTTGTAATGGTACCGTAAACTCCATCCAAGTACACTAACGAGATGTCTAAGATCATAATGGTGGTTAAAATGCCATGTGAGGATCTTGTGTTGTTGTCCCGTGTTCTCGTTAGTGATGTTATACAACTACCAATGAGTGACGTGGAGGGGTTGTGATTGTACCGTTAAACTCCATCACGGGTGTTGAGGGGTTGTGATTGTACCGGTAAACTCAACCTTGTGTGTTTGGTAGTGTGTATGAAGCGTATGGGACAACACTTGTAATCTGCGTATCTGATTGTGTTTTGTGTTGAAAATGGTTATGGTATCACTTGGAAGCCAATATGACATGTTGATGTTAATGAAGCATGAGATGCTTTTTGTGTATGCATTGTTGCATGTGGAATGATGTTTATGAATTTAAAGGCCTTTGAAAGGTGTTTTATAAAATGCATTATTGTGTTGTTTCTTTAGAGCATGCCTCATTAAGCATTTGTGCTTACGCTCTCTCTCTCTTGAACCATTAATGCAGATAATTGAGGTGTTTGAGGGCAGCAAGGAGGCTAGGAATCCAAGGAAAGGAATAAGCTCATGTACGGTGACTATTTTACAACATTATTAGATTTTGATAATTGGCAATGGGAACCTAGGTTGTCTTTTTGGGAGATGTTTTGGATTCCCTCAGTTTGGCATGATGCCTATAATGTTTTGGACTTGTAAATGGCCATTTGGTGTGTTCTTTGATGAATTGATGGTTGGTTGGTTTGGAGTTTTAGGTTGCATGCCTATAGATTGAGGTTTTTCCTAATTGATGCCATGAATGTGTTTTGATGATGCAAATATGTTCCTTAAATGTATAATGACTTGTTGGCATGATAAGAAGGTCATAGGGATGTGTTCGATTGGTTAAATGTATGTTAAACCAGAAAAATCTGCACTTTCTGGGCAGCCTGTATCGGAACGGGCACTATCGTTTCAAAACAGGGGCCTGTAATGGGCCTTGTGTATCGAAACGGGTAGAGGCCGTTCCGAAACACTTTTGCTGCTGCCAAGCCCTGTTTCAGAATGGGTTTCTAAACGAACCCGCGTTTCGGTACGGTCAACCCCCGTTCCGAAACACTTGATCGTTGGGCCCTGATTTGAATGGTTTATGTTTTGCAAGCTTTACGTTTTAGTCCTGAATTTTGTATATGCAATTGCTTGAGTTTGGAATGTCCGTTTAAGGTGAAATTTGACAGGGAATCATGTAATATGATTAATTTGATATTGGTAACCTTGAAATTGGTTAAGTCTCTCATCTGTCCAGAATTTACATTTTGGTCCCTAAATTTGTTTGTTGTGCAATTGAGTCCCTTGTTGCTTTCCGATGGCTGTGATTCTCAAGTATGTTTTTCTCAAGAGTACGCTTAGGGTTAATGAGCATCTAGACAAGATTAAAAAGAAAAAAAAGGGTCGTTAATCAAGGTTGACTATCAGGTTGACTTTGGTTTTCCCCGTGTAATCTTCGTAGTTCGGGTCAATCGTCTAGACCGGGCTAAGGGGGTTACATTAATATTTCATACATTTGTCACATTAACCTTTATTCTTTACTTAAAGTACTTTAGCTCATAACATATCATTTTTTAACAAAAGAGCCCTTTGTTGAATGGTAATCGTTACTTAACTAACAATCAACGGTTCCTGTTGAATAGGCAGGTTCACATGGACTAGAACGATGACATGGCATTTCAATGTAGATGTTAAGGATGATGTGGCATAATGTCACATCAGCAAGATTTTTTTAAAATAAATATTATTTTAAAAAATATATATTTATTAAATTATTTCTAAGCAGTCGAATGCTAACCGATAGTAACTCCAATTGGTTTAAATTTTGAAAATTTTGAAAACTACATTCAAGAAGGGCAAAACCCAAAAGGTTAAAGTGTCAAATTTGTCCCTATAATAAACCCAAATTAACAACGTTGCCCCTAATTTTTTGCATCAATTTTGCCCTGGAGCCATTCAATTACAAGAATTTTGTCCCTTGACCGACGTTGATCATTAAACTGCCGATGTGGCAATTAACGGTGCTAACGTGGCGGTCCAAGATTATGCCCATGAACTTGAAAAAATAATCAATTTTGCCCTCGTAGTCGATTTAAAAAATCAATTCAACCCCTCTACCACATCATCTTCACATGTGTACTACAACGTTAGTATCGTGGACTACCATGTCAACACAGTCGACCCCACATCAGCATCGTTAACTATCACGTCATTACTTTAACGGTTAATGTCAGTCAAGGGGCAAAATTGTTGCAATTGAATGACTTCGAGGAAAAAATTGATGTAAAAAAAGTAGGGGCAACATTTCGATTTGGGTTAACTACAAGGGAAAATAAGCAAAGGTTTCATTAAATTTTAACAAAATTGATGTTTGTAATGAAATTCGATGGTTCCATAGTGACTTCAGCTGAACGAATGAGGGAGGTTAGCAACCTTGTGTTCGGTTTCCCCAATGATAGACCAACCATTATTCTCTATGTAATGGGAAAGACTACCAATAAGCTTTTCCTGGTAATCCCGCTTGTTTTATCATTTTTTATCCATTCATTTGTTGAATTGTAGAAATACATGTGTCGTCTAAGAAATTACACAAATAAGTATTATTATAACACCTCTTTTCTACATCAATATTTTATTATGATTTTAGAACCAATACAATATAAAGTTTAAATAGGTAACGCTTGATGATAAATATGTTCTTTACTCAACTTTAATAATTATTTTTTTACATGAAATAAAAATATGAAATGAAATATATTTCTTCAGCCACGTGCGCCGCAAATAAAGTCCAGTCAAATAAGTCGAAATGCATAAAATATTATCGCATACATTCTATTCTTTTATTCAAGTATATATTTTAAACAAAAAAAAATTTAATCCAAAAGTTTTTTAATAACATAGAATTAAAATGAAGCAAGTGCATTTATGTAAAATGAAAATGCTCATGAGCTACATTTGCCTTGATCATTGCAAGCCATTTAAACTGTAGGGGTAGGGTTTGGTGGTACGGGAGCTGCACATGCAGCTGAATTTTGTTTGCCAGTAATTTTGGGTTTTACATTTTTACATTCAGATACTGCAGGGCCATTGGGTCCACTGTACGTAATGTCAATGTCGGCGAGCTCAACATTTTCGCATGGAAAAGTACCGCTGCAAATGATTCGGACAACTTCTGGAAGCGCAACCGTACCGTGAATGTTCTTGAAGCTGATGTTGCTTAGTTTAACATTTGATTCTGCCTGCATGAACACAATAATATTTAGATGATTGATAAAATCTTTCCACTATTTAGGATTTTGATAAGCGTTTACATACATTCATTTTGCATTTATTCGATGGGCAATATTTCTGGTCAACTATAACAGGGCAACTGACATTCTTCACGGTGATATCCTCATAATGAATATCTGATGCAGTCCCAGGAAATTCACCCGCCCAACTCTTGATTCTAACACCATTCGATGTATCACTCATGGTGCATTTTGATACTTTAATTCCTTGAACTGGTTCTTCATTGTCGAACTTTCCAAGACTACCAATACTGATGCCATGTCTTGGTCCACAAGTTACTCCCCTGATGTCCACATTTTTGGAACCATCCCCAATGGAAATACAATCATCACCGGTTTTAATTTCTGAGTCAATAATATTAACTCCATCTGATCTCCCCATGTGTATACCATCTGTGTTTGGACTATCTTTTGGTGCGCGTACGTTGAAACGTTCGAGAGTAATGTTTTTGCATCCCAAAAGATTAACGTGGAACTGTTTGCTATCTCTGCTGGTTATATCTTGTATAACCGCGTTTGTCAAATAATCAAACCTTATATTCTGTTTAGTTTCAGAGTTAAAATAGAGTCAGAGAAAACTATATATTAGTTATAACTACATATATATATATATATATATATATCAAATTCTAGCAAAAGGCAAGAAACATTACAATGGGGACTGTACTGCAAAAGTCTTTTTTTATCACAACCTTGTCTACTATAAGCTTGTGTTCCCTGACCATCAAAAATTCCTCCGCCAGACATTTTGAAATTTTCAATTTTGTTAAATTCAATCCATTTAGGCTCCTTGAATGCTCCAGGATCAGGTGGAACTTTTATAGTGCCCTGAACTTGAATCTCAATAGGAGCCTTGCAAGGACCTTCTAGTGTTGCTTGACTTAACATATATATGCCTTTAGGAATCACAATTGTTGATGGAGTTGCTGAACTACAAGCTTCTTTCCAGGCATCCAACAATGGCTAAAACAAAATATGTTATTACAAAAAATTCTACATGTTTTTACCGTTGGAGTATGAAAGTGATTTGCAATTTCACTTACCTTACTCATATCTAGTTTCAAGTCAGCCTTTGCGCCAAACTTAGCAACGACATCGAGAACATCTGCTTGAGCTTCGATGGCAGAAAGGATTAAAAGTAATAATATGGACACTGTAGAAACAACATTAAATTTTATTGCCATGTCTTTTATATTTTATTTTAGCTTGGAAGTAGAATGATTTTTCCTTTTCTTTCGTTTCAAATATATAGAGAGGTTGTGAAAATTACAACCAACCAATATTTTCTATAAAATCGATTACAAATTATTAAATCTGTGTAAATCTTATGGCTAGGCTTTGATTTCTATGATCACCGTGTATTTTATATCCACATGTCTTGGCTAGATAAATTTTTGTTTATAAACTTGAATTATGTGAATTAAGAAAAAAGATTTGACTAACGAATGATTTTTTTAACAATTCCTAATTATAATCTTGCTCTTACCTAGAGGGGAGGAGAAAAAAGGGGAGTGCTCCTACTGGGTCTAGAATCCATGACCTAAGGGAATATGAGTAACAAAGATGAGCAGCTTGACCAATCGGCTAAATGTGCTTGCACTACTAACAAATGATTTAGAAGCACTATTTAAGATTTATATAAATAATAATACCCGTGTATAATTAAGATTATGAATAATGTTATACCTATTACATTAATTTAAAATATTTTAATCATGTTCCTTTTTTGTGTAGTTTTAATGATGTTTATTATTATTACAATATAGTGAGAATATCAATGCAAAGGGACTTGGCATAATGCTTAAATATGCCCTAACATTTCACACACTTTTCATTTTAGCCTTTATTCTTTTCTTGAAGAACTTTAGCTCACAACGTTTCATTTTTTTAACAAAAGAGCCATTCGTTGAATGGAAACGGTTACTTAACTAGGGGTCAACGATTCCGACTGACTAGGCAAGTTCACATTGACTGGAATGATGACATGGCATTTCAATGTAGATGTTAAGGATGATGTGGGATAATGTCACGTCAGCAAGATTATTTAAAAAATAAATATTATTTAAATAAATATATTAATTAAATTATTTCTAACCAGACGAAAGCTGACAGGTAGTAACTCCAATTGGTTTAAATTTTGATAAATTTAAAAATTACCTTCAAGGAGTGTCAAACCCAAAGCTACAGGCATAACCACCAGGCCAAATTGTTTTGTTGGTTATGATTTCATTAGCATTTTATATAACAAAGACTAAAGGGGTAACCAAAGATACATATAAATCAAGACACCAAATTTTAAAACAATACTGAGTATATCTTTTTAAGTAATAATGTGGAATGGGCGAAAGAGCTGCTGGGCAACAATGCTAGACATTATTCATCGGTACATGCTCGAGTGTACCGAAACATCTGGGCCTATAATGACACTTTTCGCTGCTTTTTCACACTTAAATCCATCCTAAACCAATCCAACATGCTTCTAACATGCATACATCATATTTAAACATCAAGTCTCAAACATTTATGGCATATTCAACATAAAGTCATGGCAAAATGCATCAAAGGTAAACTATAGGCATGCAACCTAGCAAATAAGCCACTCAACAGTCAAAACTCAAACCGATGCACAAACCATCAAATATAGGCCTTTTACAAGTATAAAACCATAAACCAAACATACTCAAAAAGGGTGTTCATACACATCATCCAAATAAACCATGGAACCCCCATTGCCCTTATTACTCTAGTCCATAACCAAAACATACATTCAAAGCAAAGTCCCATATGATCCCCTTGCGAGTTGTTGCCTTCGAACATTCAATTATCTGCATTGATGGACAAAGAGAGCGTAAGCATACAAGCATAGTGAGGAGTGCTCAAACCAAAACACCATCAATGCATAAAAACAATTTTTCCATCATTTGAAAACCATGCACTTTCTTATGAAAATCAGCATGTTAAACATCATGCAACAAGTATTAAATACTCAACAGCAAATCCATTTGCTAACACTCAACTTAAGCCTTTCCATGCATAGTTACCATATGCAAAGCTTAAAGAGTAAAACATGCATTTTAATATTATGCATTCATATTCATTTCATTACAATTAATCAATTATATTGACTCACAAGTGATCATCAACATACTCATTTCTCAAAACCATATCGGATACATGGATTCCCAAGTGTTGTCCCAGCACTTCATACATTCTCATCGGCATCTCAAGGTTCACACACGGGAGCTACCCTCCACCGTAGTGACACACGTGGTGGAGTATTCGGTACACCGTATAAACCCCTCAACACCACTCATCGGTAGATATATAACCCTACTAACGAGAGACGAGACACTATACACTTTCCTCAATTGTTTGGGTACTTTGATGGAGTATTCAGTACACTCACAACCCCTCAACATCCAAGGCGACTTGTTTATATTGCACTCATTCCTATAGCAGGCTAAGTATATATGATTTCATTTATAAACAATTTTTCACAACATCACTTGCCAATATAATTTTCATTTAGCACAAACCTCACTTTTTTCAAAGCATTCACAATAAGCCACATTTTCAAGCATCAAACCATGCCTCATAAAACATGTATAAGCATATACATACAAGGATCACTTACCATGTGCATCTTTCATCAATGTGACATCATAAACAGTAAATCTCTTACTTTAAATCATTCTTTAAATAGTAGGTAAAACACATTTATAATCACGTGCATCAACAAATTCATAATAGCACAATCCGAGGGAGAAAATCACTTTACTTACTTCCGAACTTAGTAAAGCATTTCAAGCTTACACTAAGTTCCCAAAACCACCTTTTAAGTATTTCAAAGCTGGAAAACTCATTTCCACTCACTAACTCGCGAAACCAAGATTCTCTTATGCGAATTTAAGCGTCCAAAGCCCCTGAATCTTCATCGATTGCTTCCAATGTATTCTTGTAGAGCGTATGGGTGTACTCTATTTATGAGCGCAAGTGCACACTCCTTTCAAGTTATAGTATATAAGATATCGTCTGCCACAGGGATTGGACAACTTGATTCCAATTGTTGTTCCTGCAAAGAAAAGTAAATGCACAAGTAAGATGGTTGTTGAGAAGAAAAGTAAAATAAAAACACAAGTAATTAAAGGAAGTGATCAGGTTGATAGAGAGGGCAAGGTTATGCTGCTGCTTAGTGTGAAACTGTGTTGAATAGTTAAGTACTCTTGCGCTGCCACGATCTGTTACCTTGGCGATTAATGGCGGAATGAAGCGGTGGCAACTTTCGTTGCCACCGCGGAACTTTGCTCTTACAACTTTCGTTGTCCCGGTACGTGAGATGAAGAGAAGTCCCGGCAGCAAGTCTGGTAGATACTCCAAGTTTGGCGAAGCAATTCTGAAGTGATCCTACCTATGTCTAGGCTAGGATTCTGTTACTGCGTGATGTAGGCAATACCTAGAAATCTCGGCGTAAACCTAACACAGGCAGTCAACGTCTGGTTGCTACTTTTAGCCATTGAAATTCAAACTTATGTCTAAGCCGAATTAGTCAACACCTCGACATATGAGACCGTGCTTAATTTTTTCATGAGTTTGACACTCTCGTGTCCGACAAATGGATTTCCTCAACTGGACTTTTGGAACTAATTAAAGAAGTGAAGCACGTGAATTAAGCAAACTAAGAGTATTTTATTACAAAACAAACTTGAAAACCTAAACAACCATTCTCACAACTAATTACAACATAACCCAAACCCAAGAGAAATTTAGAACATGTCGGCGGCAAGAAAACCTAAGTTATGCCTAAAGAAAACCTAATATGATTTGAATTAGAATTACAATAAGTTTATATAGGCAATAGGTTGTTCTGGTCCTTCTTGAAGTAGAAGTCTTCAAAGTAGCTTTCCACATTAAATGTGACTTTAAACTCTAACTTCTTTGAGTTGAATGTGGACTTTATCATGTTTCCTTGTTTCGCAAGCAATCTCAAGATTTAGCTTCGATGGCTCTGCTCGCTGCTACAGATGTCGAAAATTCGAGTGGACAACACCGTTAGAAATAGAATTTTTTGCTCTACAAATCGCACTCTTATTCTCCAAATACATAATCTGTTGCCGTGGGCAGCAAGGTGGGCGGCGGCAACTACTCGGTAGCTGATGTCTCTGTCTAGGACTGCATCAGTACAGCTCTCTAGTTCGCTACGTCAGCATCACATCCTCAGCTCCTCTTTCCCTCTGTCATCCTTTAGTACCTAAAACCAAAAGTACACTAAAACATTACCTTTTCTTCACCAATTTAAAGATAATCTATAAAAGCATGGCAAAGTAAAGAAATACTGTAAAATGCAATGCATGATCCTAATTATGCCTAAAATGTGCTTAAAACAACAATAATATGAGATGGAATGTGCATGAAACATAAAACTTGTGGACACTTTACACACCCCCAAACTCGAACTATTGCTTGTCCTCAAGTAATACAACCTAAACATACTTGCCCTTATATTAATCAGAAAGAAAAACATGGTTTTCAACTTGATTTTATACCTCAAGTCTGTGGCACCTATATTATATTAGTGAAGGGAACTTAGAAAGAAAATAACTCATAATTAATTTTTAATGACAGTGTAGTGTGTGCAGGACTGTATATAGGCTGAATATGCAGAATAACTAAATAAACAAAGATGATGTTACGATACATAAGGTTGTTGCCGAGGCAGCACAGTTAAGCACAATATTTTAATCATGGAAATGTGGGCTTCAGCTTATCACAACTACTCTTCTAGGTCTAAAATTAAGATAGGAGCAAACTACAAAACCTCGAACCTATGGAGTAGAGTCATCCCATGAAGACTTTCATTCACTCATGCTAATTTGTCTGTCACTTCAAAACCTTTAGATTCATGGACTTTGATAGCAGTGGAGTGTCCTCGCACATGATTCTTCCTAGAGCCTGTTTCGGGCACCTGTAGGGTAAAACAGCAATGTTCTTTGTTCTTACTTCTGCTGTCATGGTAGTGCTGATTTTTCTATTTCTTTTGCCTACCTCAGCGGCTACCTGCAATCATTGTTAGAACTTTGCAAAGAATTCTAAAAATAAGCATGCAATGTTCATTAGATATTCTAACAAATTCAGCAAGTAACAGTAGTGTTTGACGGTTTTCGCAAATTAAAAAAATCTAAGTCATTTTCATGATTTTCCCATATTAAGTACAATTTATTATTGGTGCGAAAATAAGTAATTGGCTAACTATCATAGGCACAAGTTATGTAACAAATTTTTCTTTTTCGATTATTACTAAGGCAAGTACAATGCAACCTATATGCTACTAAGTATGCCTAGACAAAAGATGCGTGAGCTATCCCCCCTAAACTCGAGATGGACATTGCCCTCAATGCACAAAAATCACAGAAAAATAAATACAAGAGATAAAGAAAATAGAAAAAATTAAAATGAAGAAAAGAGAAAGAAAAGAACTAAAAATTGGCTGAGGGTTGAGAGGAGGCTTGAGTTTTTTCTGCTGAGGAGGAGAAAGATGTGTGGATGATGAAGAGACGGCCCGTAGATGTCTTGGCGGCAAACTTAGTAGGTGAGTTATTTGCTGTCTACGGCGGCTGGACTCTTTTGGGCGTGGGACGAGGCTCCTTGTTGGGCCTTCTTCTTGATCCGGTTCTTTTATTCCTAAACCTGAAATAGAAATAAAGATAATTAAATAACTTCTGAAAAATAAAAATCTGGAAACTAATCTAATCCTAAAAAATAAATTAAATTCTAATCCTAATGCATAAAAAATCTAGAAATTAAAAAAAAATTAAGTTATGTTGGGAGTGCATTTGGGTGCAGCTCCCAGACATAACCACTTCTTGATGTAATGTGGCTTGGCGTTCCCTTCTGGGGGGTCCTCTTATTCCTTCAGGTGATATGTTGTCCGGTCCTTTAGCTTGCCCTTTGGTCTGTCGCGACAGCTGCTGCCTTGGCATGTCTCTATGTTGATTTTGGAAGCTTTTGCATATGGGCGTTCTTCCTCTTCTTTTCCTGAGGGTTGCAGCACATTCAACTTTATGCTCTGGTCGTCTACCCTCATGGTCAACTCCCCATGTTCCACATCTATTAACATTCTGCCCGTGGCCAAGAATGGTGGCCCAAGGATGATAGGGACTTTTTCATCGGCCTCACAATCTAGGATGAGGAAATCAGCTGGAAGAATCAGGTTGCCCACCTTCACTAGGATGTCTTCGATTTTACCCTCCGGTTGTACAAACGAATGACCGGAAAATTTTAGTATGACGGAGGTAGGTTTGGCAGGCCCAAATCCTAATTTATCGAAGATTGTTTTGGGGATAAGGTTGATGTTGGCTCCCAAGTCGCACAGGGCTTTTGTTTCGTGTTTATTGCTTATCTTGCATAGGATAACAAAGTTGCTCGGGTCTGTTTGCTTGGGCGGTGGTTTGTTGTGCAACATTATCATGCACTCTTCTGTTACAGCAACTGTTTCGAATTCCCCACCCCTCTTCCTTTTAGAAACCGTGTCCCTGAGATATTTGGCATAGTTGGGAATATTTTGAATGGCTTCTATCAGAGGTATGTTTATGTGCGCCTGCTTTAGAATATCCAGGAATCTTCTGAACTGGTGCTCTTGCTTCTGTTGCTTGAGCCTCTAGGGAAAGGTGCTGGCAGGCAGATGTCCTCTATTCACTCCTTGCATTGGAACTTAATTTGTGGAGTATCATCAGCTTCAAGACCGTTGTTATGTTCAGCTGTCGGGGCGGCTGGTGTTGATGTTGCTGCGGCAGGCTTTTCTTTTTGTGTTGGCTGTGTTTCTATTTGTTTTTCTACAGTGGGTTCATCAACTGCTTCCCACTTCTGATAGATATGGTTTTGCATTGTTCGTAATTGGGTTTGGCAGCTGCCTTTGTGCTGCTGGATGCTGCTCCCATTGTTCGGTTGCTGAAGATCTCCGTGAATTGCCCAAACTGGGTCTCCAGGTTTTTTATAGCAGCCTCCTAGTTGTTCACCTTCATCTCCATCATGTCCATGAAAGACTCATTTTTATCAATAAATTTATTAGTACAAACAATAAAATCATTAGTTCTAGACATAAAGGTATGGAGAGTTGCTTCTAGTGAATTATTGTTTTACGGCTGCTGAGTCTGCTTTCTGGATAGATTTTTTTGGTAGCCTCCATGTTGTTGTTGTGGGCTTGAAGCAGTCTTTGGGTTGCTCCAGGAGAAGTTGGGATGGTTCTTCCATCCATGGTTGTAGGTGTTCTGAGCAGGTCTGTTGTTCCTCTCGTATCCTCCCATAAAGTTGGCAGATGCGGAGCAGTCAGAGGAATCATGTTGCCTCCACACTTGTCACAGAACGGCTCCACAACCTTTTTCTCATAGACTTTCCTAATAGGTTTCACGATGCTCATGACCAGCTCTGTTAGCTTGTCAAGGCGGGCATTGACAGATTCTAAAGCTCTAACTCGATCACAGTGGATGGTCGCTTAATGTTGCCTCGGTGGGATGTTGGATACTTGTAGTCATTCTTGGCGACTTGGTTCAGAATCCATAGTGCCTCTTCTAGTGGTCTGTCAAGTATGATTCCATTGGCTGAGGCATCAATCATCATCCGTGTTGGGTAGTTCACCCCGTTGTAGAATAGTGATACCTATGTTCAAGCCGGAAGACCATGTAGCGGGCAGTTGTTCAGCATCTGTTGGTACCACTCCAATGCTTCATACATTGGCTTAGCATCCCTTTGTCGGAAGGTTGTTATCTCGTTTCGCAGTCTGTCTGTGACATTGGACGGGCTGAAACGGTCCAGGAAATCCATACACAGCTCTGTCCATGTGTTGAACGACCCTGCTGGCTGGTTGTTTAACCATTGTTTTGCCCTATCCCTCAGTGAATAGGGAAATAGTCTCAGCCTCAATACGTCTTGATGGACCCCTTGTATTTTTGATCTCAAGTGCTGCAGAGCATCTTCTGTGACAATCCCTCCAAATTGCCCTAACGTGTTGATCGTGTTAAATATAACGGGCTTCAACTCGAAGTGGTCAGCCTCAATTTCAGATTTTGTCACTGTTGGATTGAACCCTCTAAAGTCATATTCTAGATACTCTCTAGTGGTTCGAACATTCTAGGGATGCCTAGGCAGAAGTGGGGGTTCCTGCCTTGGTGGATCTCGTTGTTCTCTGGGCGGCAAGTCATGCTGCCCTTCCCTGTCGTTCGCGGCATTGTTAGGTGGGTCCATGTTTACCTTTGCTTTTGCTTTTTCTTCTTTGTTTTTCTCTAGGGTTATTCTGATTTCCTTCTTGAGTTCTCTTGCTCTACACTCGATATCGTTGTAGAAGAGGATTTCTCCTTTTGGATTCGCCCTGGTCATACACTAGCAAACGAAACTGTAAAATATATTTTTTCAATTAGAAATAAAAATAAAATAAAAAGTAAAAAATAAAAGTGCAGAAATTAAAAAAGAAATTCGTTGTTACCAATCACCAGCAACGGTGCCAAAAACTTTTAGAGTGTTTGGGTGTACTCTATTTATGAGCGCAAGTGCACACACTTGTGAAGTTATAGTATATAAGATATCGTCTCCCACGGGGATTGGACAGCTTGATTCGAATTGTTGTTCCTGCACAAGTAAGATGGTTGTTGAGAAGAAAAGTAAAATAAAAACACAAGTAATTAAAGGATGTGATCAGGTTAATAGAGAGGGCAGGGTTATGCTGCTGCTTAGTGTGAAACTGCGTTGAATAGGTTAAGTTGTCTTGCGCTGCCACGATCTACTGCCTTGGCAGGTAATGGCGGATTGAGGCGGTGGCAACTTTCGTTGTCGCAGCGGAACTCTGCTCTTGCAACTTTCGTTGTCCCGGCAGATGAGATGGAGAGAAGTCTCGGCGGCAAGTCTGGCAGATACTCCAAGTTCGGCGAAGCAATTTTAAAGTGATCCTACCTATATCTAGGCTAGGATTCTATTACTGCGTGATGTAGGCAATACCTAGCAATCTCAGCGTAAACCTAACATAGGCAGTCAACGTTTGGTTGCTCCTTTTTGCCACTGAAATTCTAACTTATGTCTATGCCGAATTAGTCAACACCTCGTCATGATGTGAACGTGCTTAATTCTTTCATGAGTTTGACACTCTCGTGTCCGACAAATTGATTTCTTCAACTAGACTTTTGGAACTAATTGAAGAAGTGAAGCACGTGAAGTAAGCAAACTAAGAGTATTTTATTGAAAAAAACAAACTCGAAAACCTAAACAATCGTTCTCACAACTAATTACAACATAACCCAAACCCAAGAGAAATTTAGAACATGTCGGCGGCAAGAAAACCTAAGCTATGCCCAAAGAAAACCTAATATGATTTGAATTAGAATTACAATGAGTTTATATAGGCAATTGCTAGTTCTAGTCCTTCTTGAAGTAGAAGTCTTCAAAGTAGCTTTCCGCATTAAATGTGACTTTAAACTCTAACTTCTTTGAGTTGAATGTGGACTTTATCATGTTGCCTTGTTCCGTAAGCAATCTCAAGATTTAGCTTCAACGGCTCTGCCCATTGCTATAGACGTCGAAAAATCGAGTGGACAACACCGATAGAATCAGGATTTTCTGCTCTACAAATCGCACTTCGGTTCTCCAAATCCATAATCTATTGTCGTGGGCAGCAACGTGGGCGGTGGCAGCTACTCGGCAGTTGTTGTCTCTGTCTGGGACTGCATCAGTACAGCTCTCTAGTTCGCTGCCTCAGCATCATATCCTTAGCTTCTTTTTCCTTCTGTCAGCCTTTAGTACCTAAAACCAAAAGTACACTAAAATAGTACCTTTTCTTCACCAATTTAAAGATAATCTATAAAAGCATGACAAAGTAAAGAAATACTGTAAAATGCAATGCATTATCCTAATTATGCCTAAAATGTGCTTAAAACATCAATAATATGAGATGGAATGTGCATGAAACATAGAACTTGTGGAAACTTTACAATTCTCCCATATTTTTACCATACAAGAATAGAGGATCAATGCATCATAATGCATTAAAAACACAAGCAACTTAAACAATCTCGCTGCTCTGCCCAAAACACTCATCCAAAACAATTGAAATCAACTTCAATTGTTGTCTAAACTCAGACCAACCATAAACTAACATTTCCTTCACATTTTAACCATCAATCAACATCCCAAACATCCTAATTTCAACCTTATACCTCCAACAACTCAGATTTCATATTTCCAAACCAAAAACCCTTAACTAACAACCTAAACAATTAGAGATCCAACCTAATCCGGGATTATTATGATTAAAAATTTACTTTAACATCTAAAACAACTTTAAAATCATTCCAAAACCAATCAATACAGTGCCCAAACGAAATACTTAGAACATCATCAATTAAAGCTATTTTAACCAATTTTTCATTTATCAAATCATAAAACTCAGTTAATAACTATATTTAGGAAGCACGAGACTTGGGAATTTATTAAAGAACCTTGATTAGAGGGTTGATCAGCTCTTACCTTCAATCTTAGTGTTTACCCTCAATTGACAAAGATTTTGCAAGAAAACTTCAAAGCTCCATTGATTAAATTGATATATCACGTTTAGGAAATCAAAAGGAAGGGGAAAAGGTGATAGAATCTGAGATCTTTGAGACAAAAGAAAGTGTTTGGTTGTTTAGAAAGTGAGGAACTGAAAGTTATGTAAAATCCTTTTGATCTCAAAAATCATTTTTAATTAAAAGCTTTTTCTTTTTGTTCCTTTTTAATAATACTATTTTAAAATTGGTCAAATTAAGGGAAAATGCTTTAAAACACATGTATGCTCGCTAAAGATTCTAAGTCTTGTCCCCTTTTTAATTTAGACCTTAAAAACTAATTTTGCACTTTTTACAAAATGGACACTTTCCGAAATCTTGACTTTCCAAGACTAGTTTTCTAAATTTGATTTTACCAACCTTCAATATATAATTTTCTCATAATTTTATCCCATTTCGGACTATCTTTTCTCTGAACCGCTTCTAAAGGCTCATATCTCAAATTTTAGGTTCGACTAACCCAAACTGATGCCTAAAACATCTAGGCCCGAATCCCGGGTGTTACACAATATGCATGCATTGCATTCCTTAGCTATCAAGAAGTGTGCCTACTTCATACCTTTAGCATTTCCAAGCTATGCAAGATGAACATGCATTTACAAAGCAATTACCAAAGCAAGGATAACTGCCTAGCATGACATCAAACAATCAAACAAATCATGGCAGCAAACAAGGTTATCAAGCAAGTTATTCTTTCTTCCTTTATTTTACCGAGTTTGCAATTAATCAATTTACATGGCATATCAAGAATAAAGGATTAGTTAAGACCTAAAGTCCTAACCCTAAGGGAGATATACTCACAATCTCCAAGGTTAATGTTGATCTCTTATCCAAATTTCCTTGCCTTTTCTCTTTGCTTGATCATCCCTCTCTTCCTCCACACAATTCTCCTCTGGTTCTAGCAAATGTACAACAATTGTACATTAGTATATGCACACAATTTACACATACATAATAGCAAAGTAAGTACAATGTTTACCCTACTTTAGCTACTGTTTTTCATTATAATTTTTCATATTTGAATCCATTTTAATTTCAAGACTATCTTAGGCTTAATTTAAGGCAGTGTTGGACAACATTAAGGTCCCAAAACTCTTTTTCAAGACAGCTTCATATTAGACAATAAAACAGTGTCAAACTGTCCAGGTCACTGTTGTCTGGCAGTTTGCACACCTTCACTTTAAACTAGCATATCTCCTAAACTGTACGTTAGAATTTCGATTACTTTACACCGTTAGAAAGCTTATTAAATACTCTTTGGTGAATTTTTGAAGTTACTGCCAGAATAGAACATGCTGAGCAGATTTTACCAACTTTCATTTTAAGCTCATAAAATGTCATGTACAAGATTTTAACAAGCCAATTTAGTGCCAAAGCATTTTCTAACATGTCTAGATTGATCTTAATCAATTTTTTATCCATGTTAAAACAGAGCATGTTGTCAATTCACCCCAATTAACATGTGTGCACTGTTTTACCTAGTAAAATAGTCTCATGTGCTACCAAGCTTAATTTCATACAAATTTTCATTTTCACATATGTCCTAAATCAATTTCCTGCAAATTAATCATATACACACTTATTTTCTCTAGCAAGAAGCCTCATTTTAGTGATTATGCCATTTTTACCTAGTAAAAACAGTTTCATCTTACTTCCTTTTCATTATTATGCTCATTTTCACTTTCTAGTAACATAAGGAGTCATTCAAGTGTTTTTTCTAAAATTTCCAGCAATTATGGTTCATTTTAAAGCATGCATGACAACTTGGTTTGAGCATATAAGTACGTCACTAGCCATGCACACTATTATTCATGCATTAGTCATCAACTAGTATGAATCCTACATGCTTTTAAAATTTTCAACAAGCAAATCACTATAATAATATCTCTTTACATAGATTTTAAAGAAGGTAAAAGAGTTCATTACTTCCCAACAAGCTTAGCTAACCGAATGCAACTCTTTTTTAAGTTTGGATCACAAAATCACCATGGAAGCTCTCTAGAGCTTTCTCTCAATTATCTCTCTTTTCTCTTAGGTGTTTTGGTGTATAATGAGAAAGAAGGAGAGGGTATTACCCATGTAAGTGTTCGGCCAAGAGAAGAGAGGGGTGGACACATGTAATGCCCACTCTTTAAATTTTAATTAGCATGCAAACCTTAAGTTTATAAACTATGCATTTTAGCTCCTTTTAAGGCACCTCACTTTGCTTTTCCTTCAATTTTGGTAACTAACTGATTCTCCCTTTTTTTATTTTAAATTTTGGCACTAAATTGCTAATTCTTCCAATATAGTCCTTAATTCCTATTATTAATGTTTGCTTTCTTATTAATGTAGTCCTTGCTAGGTTTTCACTTCTCTTTTCTTTTAATTATAACCTTAATCCTTTCTAATTAAGGTTTATTTAAACTTAGTTAGATTCATGATTAGTAGTCATAATACTAATATGCCCTATTTGGGGTGTTACACTGCAAAGCATTGATTTACCAATGACCGTGTAAAAATTCACATGGTTTTTCCCTTTCAATAGATGCAGCAGATTGGATAGGTTTCTAGTGGATGAATTCTGGGTCCTTCATTATAAGGAGCTTATTCAAGTGGGGCTGCCTAGATCTATCTCGGATCATGCACCAGTTATGTTAATATCTGAAGAAATTGATCGGGTTCCGAAACCCTTTAAATTTATTAATGCATGGTGTTAACACTTCAAAAGTACTAAATTTTATGCCTATTTAACATTTCCTTTGCTTGTTTTAAGTACATTTAGTTGCATTTAGCCTAAAAATTCATGCATTTGCATTAGGAGTTAGGAATTGTGTTTATGCCAGTGTAAAGGGTTGCTTTGTTGGCATTATTGCAGGTTTGGCAGAGCAAAGCAGCGCAGAAAGAAAGATATGCCAGAGAGAATGTCGAGTTTCTGTTGGCAGCAATAGACCAAAAATTGTCGAAACACTGTTGGCAGAGAAGAGGAGTTTGATGCCCGGCCAAGTAGATGTCGACCTTGTACACGTCAACTCTAGGATTAAAATATAGGATAAGGTTATCACATCCCTTATCCCTTGTGCATTCAAAATTCAAATTCAAGGCTTATCATAGGTCACTCACGCATGCCTATTTAAAGAACTCGAGCAAACACTTGAGGGAAGAGAGAATCGATGACCGAATTAAGGAGGCTGCACCGAGGAGACGTGGTTCGTTTAGCTTGACCGAGATCCTGGATCTTGAAGGGCTGCATTGATAGACCCCTTCTTGCCCATTCTCTTTGTTTAGTTATTTTTAATTTTAAATGATGATGTTATTAAAAATTGATGAAGGTTTTTGGTTGGATACCCCTACCATGAACTAAATTTACAGTTGGTCGGGGGTGTTTGTGTTTGAATGTTCTTTTTATGTTTATAATTAAAAGTGTCTTGTCATTATTTCCCCTATCTGACATGTTTTACAGTTTTCTAAATTCTTTGCCAAGCGATCGCTAGCATTATTTGCTTATTGCACCTTAATATCTTAACAGACTTAGAGGGCAACGATCCGTTGCCAGATACTAAGGTGAGATGCTTTGACAGAAGATGTTCAAGTAGATGAACTTACTTCGGGAGTGAGTCTACCCCTTAGGAGTATAGATTAGAACTTAATCAAATTGATTTATGAAAAACTTCACTATATACATATAGGGGTTTTTTCATGGTTAATTGTTGGCATTACCATCGACAAAGGCAATGCCAACCTTAAATTTGCTCGGTAATTAATGCCAAGACAAAACATTATTAAAGGCTAGCATGGCATGAATAGCTTGAAAACAAAGCATCTCTTGCCAATGCTCATCACTCATTCGAAAATTCTCCTTGCCAATGTTGTTTTCCTTTCACTTTTTTTTCTTTTAAATCATTTTCAAACCCAACATCAAATCAAACAATATTTTTTCCTTAGACAAGTAAATAAGCAAAGCAATCAAACTCTTAGTCAATCTTTGTGGGATCGATACTTAGCTTACATTTGTATTACTTGTAGACCGTGTGTAACTGTACACAAAAGACTCAACCTTGGCATTGTTTTCTTACATTTTTTTACTCTTTTGCCAAGCACTCACACAGTCGACAAATTGCTACAAAAAGCAAGATGCAGGGAGGTGATTAAGAAGATTTTCGAATGCAAATCACTTAATCAATCTGATATTGCAGTGAAACTATGAAGATTGAAAGGCGCGTTGAAAAGATGGAATTTAGAATCGTTTGAAAACTTAAATTTGAAAGTGCAAGAACTTGAAAAGAAGATCAATGATCTGGAAGAATTTGGATATATGTTGAATGATAATAGTAGCAAGAGAGAAGAGATTAGAAGATGCAAATTGGAATTGTGGGAGACCTTAAGATTACAGGAAGAGCTTTGGAAACAAAAAGCTAGGATGGACTGGATGGCGAAAGGGGATTCCAACACTGCTTTCTTTCATTAGGTGGTGAAAATAAGGCCAAAAAAGAAAAATATAAGGGGGCTGAAGTTTGGAGAAAATGGTGTGATGAACTGCGAAAACTGAAACAGATGGTATTCGAACATTTCCGTGATCATTTCGACTGCAATAGCCAATTGTGGGAGGCCATTTTCAAGGTTGTCGAAGGAGGAGGCATCAAAACTGGAGGAGCCCTTCACGGTAGAGGAAATTCAGGAAGCTATTTTGAGTTGTGATGAATCCAAAGCCCCTTGACCCGATGGATTCAATATGAAATTCTTCAAATACAGTTGGCCGATGGTGAAAGGTGAATTACTAAAGTTGATGCAGAATTTTTATAAGAACGATGTGATCCCTTCAAAGGTAAACTCGTCTTTTATCACTCTGATTCCCAAAACAGAAAATCCGATAGACATTTCTGAGTTTAGGCTTATAAGTTTAGTCTGTTCTGTGTACACAATAGTTGCAAAAATTATCTCCAGGGGCTGAGGGTGGTGTTAGATAATTTAATTAGTGAAACACAATGTGCTTTCGTAGAGGGGGGCAAATCTTTGATGGGATTTTGATTGCTAATGAAGTGTTACATTCCATGATGATCAAGGAAAATAAAAAGGGAGGAGTGGTTGTTAAATTAGATTTATCGAAAGCATATGACTGTGTTCGTTGGGATTTTCTTGAGATGGTCCTTATTAAAATGGGATTTGGCTTCAAATGGAGGCAATGGATTTGGGGGTGCATTTCGTCTGCATCTGTCTCTATTCTGATTAATGGAGCTCCAACTAGAGAGTTCAAGATGAAGAGGGGACTTCGACAGGAGATCTTATCTCGCCGTTTCTTTTTATCATTGTAATAGAAGCTCTGCACTTGTTGTTGAAAGAAGCTGAAACAGTGGGCTTTATTAGAGTCATAGAGGGACTTCTTCTGAACCAAACAATCTCACATCTGCAGTTTGCAGATGATATGGTTCTATTTTTACAGCCTAAGGTTGAGTTCTTGACAAATTTGAAGTACATTTTGTATTGCTTCGAGTCATGTTCAGAGCTTAGAATCAACTACCGTACATCTTGTGTGGTTGGTGTGGGGATTGAAGCAAGAAGTGAAGAATTGTTGGCTAAATGTTGTGGCTCCCAAATTGGAAAATTGACTTTTACCTATTTAGGCATTGCTCTAGGAGCAGAACCGAGAAAAATAGTGACATGGGATCCTGTTTTGGAAAATTTTAGAAGGAAGTTGGCATGGTGGAAAAGCAAAAATTTACCGTTTGTCGGTAGAGTGGTGCTTATAAACTCGATTTTTTCCTCACTACCTCTATACTACATGTTTGAGATTCCCAAAATAGTGATGTTGAAAATTGAGAAGTTTTCTATGGGATTGCTCCAATGGCAATAAGAAATTGGCTCAGGTGAATTGGAATCGTGTGTGCCTTGCCAAGAATAAAGGAGGTGCGGGAGTGATTGACTTGAGAGTAAAAAACAGTGCTCTTTTAGCCAAGCAGGGATGGAGATATGCAACCAAAATAGAGCGTTGTGGAGGAGAGTAGTGGTGCTCCATGAAGCTAGAGGATGAAAGTGTCAAACACACAAAAAATGTCATTAATGTGGAAAGACATTATTAGTAATTGGGTTAAAGAAGATGTGAACAAATGGATGCATTTTGATGGCTAATTGGGGATGGTCAATCTGCACTATTTTGGTGCGGGGATCTTCCACTTTGCAAAGAATTTTCGAGGTTGTACAGGTTGGCAAAAAATAAAGGTGTTGTAGTAGCTCAAGTGGCGTCAGGTGAAGGCTTTGCTGGGGAAAATTGGGTTGTTGTTTACTCAGAAAAAAGCGTGGTGGAAACTTTGGAGGACTTGGTGAAGGGAGTGAAGCTACATCGAAATGTGTCTGACACTAATGTTTGAATCCATGACAATGCTGGCCAATTTTCAGTGAAGAAACTGTCATTGTTGCTAGTTAATGAAAATGTTGTTGAACCTGACCTTAATTTCGATAGGTCGTGGAAAATGAAAGTTCCTCCAAAAGTGAAGTGTTTCATTTGGAGAGAGTCCCAACAAAAGACTTTGTTAGAAAACGAGGGGTAAAGCTAGTAGAAGATCAATGCATATGCAACTTGTGTGGAACTGAAATTGAGGAAGCAAAACACCTTTTTGTAAACAGCTTCTGGTCGTTGAAATGTGAATGGTGGAAAATCAAATGGTATGGTCATAGGGACATCAAAGGACTGTTTAATTTTTGTTTTAATCAATCTTTGTCAGGTGTTAACAAAACCTTACGGTTAATCTCGGTTGGGGCAGCATGTTGGAGCTTATGGATTGCAAGAAATGACAAAGTCTTTAAAGAAGTTCAACCAAAGCAGGAGAAAACTGTTTTCCTCACTAAACTTGGAGCGCTATTTTGGTTAAAGGCGACCAAAGATAACTGGAGTCCAAATGTGGATGAGTGGTGGAGGGGTACTTCACAGTGAAGATGGAGTGTTGAGGGCCATCTTTTTCGGTCCTGTTGATGGCAAAGGTACGGATTTTGCTGAGTTAATGGCTGTCAAAATAGCCCTGGAAGTTTATATTGAGGCAAACTGGAAGGGGATGTTGGACAATGTTAAACCGTTTGGATGAGGTGTACAAAATGACACCTAGCACAATGAGCTGTGCATGGGCTGGTATCAAATCTGTTAGAATAAGGATATTAGGGTAATTTGTATTTGAAATTCTGTTATTCCCTTGCTATAAAAGGACGACTGCTGTAATGTTGTAAATCATCTTCTTCTTCAATGAAAATGAAAAGTTTTGTATTATCTTCTTTTTATGTTTAACATGGTATCGGTTAACCAGGGTTAGCCTTTCGCTGCTTCTTCTTTCTTTTTCTTCTTACTGTCATGGCTCCTTCACCATCTGTTTCTGCGTCTTCCGATGATGATGCTGTTGAGCAATCGTTCTCCAACAAACGAATCAATATTCAGTTGGATGATTCCAATTTTCTGCTCTGGAAATAGCAGGTCATCCTGATGATGCGTGGCCATGGTTTAGAGGGATATCTTGACGGTTCTATCTCGCCTCCTGCGAAGCTTCTTCCTCCTGTTGATGGTGTTGCCAGCTCTAATCCGACGTACCTTCGTTTTGTCAAGCAAGATAGTTCTCTTGCTTCGTGGTTACTGTCCACTATCGGTCCTGATATTCTTCCCAACCTCGTTGGAGCTGACACTACTGCCTCCATCTGGTCTGTCATCACTCAGCTATATTCCCAGCTCTCCACAACAAGGGTAATGCATCTTCACTGCCGTCTCCGATCTCTTAAGAAAGGCTCCCTCTCGATGTGTATGTATACAATGCAAATCAAAGAGATTTACGATCTGCTTGCATCGTGTGGAAATCCAGTATCGTCTGTTGAACAGATTGCTACTATCCTCAATGGCTTGCCATCCGAGTACGATCCTTTTGTTGTTGTTATCTCCAGCAGTCGTGAACCGTTTTCTGTTGAGGCAGCTCTTTCTCTGCTTGTCGATGCAGAAACTAGAGTCCCAGATCCGTTGCGTGCACCAGTTGGAATTCATGCTACCAGATTTGAAGACCCTAACTCACCTGCATCGTTTTCACCTCAGAGGCCCTATCGTCCAGATGATGCTCGTGGTCGTTTTCGTGGTCGCCCTCGGTCCTAGAGCCAGCTATGTGGGAAATTAGGGCACCTCATCACTCGTTGCTGGTATAGGTTTGACAAAAACTTCAAAGGTGCTTCTCCCCCTTCGTCCTCTGGTCCACATGAATCAAACTCTACTCAAGAAAATGTTGTGAACTTTGCTCCTGACACGGTTGAAGTGGCGTATGATCCATTCCTTTCTTCGGGTTCTTCGAGTGATGCTCAGGAGTCTTCCCCAGTTCTCTCTGCCCCTCAGATCAATTCTCTTACTGGCCCTAGCACCACCTCCTGGTTTCCTGACTCTGGCGCGACCCACCACGTGACCAGTCAACCATCGGAAATCCAAGGTTCCTCTCAGTATTCTGGTAAAGGTACAGTTCATATCGGTGATGGCTCTTCCTTGTCTATATCTAGCATTGGTCATGCTTCCATTTTGACTTCCTCTCGTGAGCTGCATCTTCATTCTTTATTACATGTTCCTCGCATAACTCGTAACTTGCTATCGGTTTCCAAGTTCTCCTCTGATAACTCTGTATATTTTGAGTTTCATGATGGATATTGTTGTGTGAAGGATGAAGCTACAGGTGCTCTTCTTCTCACTGGTTCCCAACAAGATGGTCTATACAGTTTTTCCTCTTCACCGGCTGTTTCAGTTTGTGCGGCGTCTGTCAATACTGATTCCTCTTTCACGTTGTGGCATCATCGATTGGGGCATCCCTCCTCTGAAGTAGTTTCTTCTGTTTTAAATAAGAATGTTTCTTTATCAAAGAATACAGTTTGTAAAGCCTGTCAATTAGGCAAGAGTCATACTCTTCCTTATCGGTTGTCTTCTACACTGTACTCAGCTCCTTTTGAACTTATTGAGGTCGATGTATGGGGACCTGCGTCTGTTAGAAGTAATGGATATCAATATTACATATCGTTTGTTGATATGTTTACTCGAAATGCATGGGTTTATCTGCTCAAGGCTAAATCAGAAGCATCTAAAGCCTTCACAGTTTTTCACTCCTTGATTAATAATCAGTTTCATACAAATATTAAAGCTATACAGTCGGATGGTGGAGGTGAATTTCATTTTTTGGACACAGTGTGTGCAAAGCTTGGTATCATTCATAGGGTCACATGTCCACATTCATCTCAGCAAAACGACATTGTGGAACGTAAACACCGCCACATCGTTGAGACTGCTCTGACCCTCTTAGCTCAGGCAAATTTACCCTTGAAATTTTGGGCCTATGTTGTGTTAACTACCACGTTCCTCATCAATCGTCTCCCCTCTAGAAGTTTGGGTGCTCTCTCTCCATATCAGAAATTGTATGGTCGACCCCCTGATTACAGTGTTCTTCGAGTTTTGGCTGTGAATGCTTTCCTCACACTCGTCCTTTCAACAAACATAAACTGGAGTTTCGTTCCTCTTCGTGCTTATTCTTAGGTTACTCTCCTAAACACAGGGGTTATTTTTGTCTTGATCATACAGGGAGGTTATATGTCTCTCGCAATGTGGTGTTCAATGAGACAGTTTTTCCATGGGGTGTACCTACAGTGACCTCTTCTCCCACAAGACCTGCTTGTGTACCATTTCCTACTACATCACAGTCTATTCATTATGGTTCTACTGACGATTTAAATGAAGAATTGGTGGGTGACCATCCTCCTCCTTTAGTTGATCCACATGTCACTGATCATACTGAAGAACTCAGTGAACATCCTGTTCACACCCCTGATGTGTCTGCTCCAGCTGATATCTCTTTTGATCAAAATGTGTCTCCTATCTCTGAGGATACATCAAGTGCTGCTTGTGAGCCTTCTGATTTGTCTGCTCCTCAAGCTCCTTCTTCAACAAGTAATATTGTACTTCCTTCTTCAGGAGTCCATGCCCCAAATCAGCATCACATGATCACACGCAGCAAAGTAGGCGTGTTCAAACCAAAACTCTATCATCTTACATATAGCTCTACACCTGGCTCAATTCAGGAAGCCTTTGAACATCCTGAATGGACTGCTGCAGCTATCTCAGAATTCAGTGCTCTTGTCAATAATGGTACATGGGATCTAGTGGAGCTTCCAATCGGAAAAAAGGCCATAGGGTGCAAATACAGCCCTGATGGCTCTGTCAACCGGTACAAGGCACGTTTGGTTGCCAATGGCTACACTCAAGTTCCAGGTCATGATTTTCTTGACTCCTTCAGTCCAGTAGTTCGTTTCTTCACTGTTAATATTGTTCTCTCTATTGTTGTTACAAACTCATGGGCAGTACGTCACATAGATGTGGACAATGCCTTTTTGAAAGGCGATTTGCATGAGGCAGTGTTCATGCATCAACCACCTGGATTTGCCCAGCATTCGACAACTAAACAACCTCTTGTATGTCGTCTGAGGAAGGCCATTTATGGACTAAGGCATGCCCCCACGCAATTGGTACCTCAAACTTAAGGTTTTCTTGGAATCAATTGGTTTTCGAAGATCCTCAGCAAATAATTCCATGTTTGTCTACAATGAGCACGATATCACAGTGTACTTGGTTGTCTATGTTGATGACATCCTTGTCACAGGAAGTTGCCCAGATTATGTTCAGCATATCATTGATGAGCTGCATGCCAAATTTTCGATCAAAGATCTTGGTCTTGTCAACTTTTTCCTTGGAATAGAGTTTCTTCATCGTGGTACTGGACTTTTCTTGACACAGAAGAAATACATTCGTGAGCTCCTTGAACGAACTGGTCAGTTGGATGCCAAACCAGTGTCTACACCGATGGTCACATACCCTAAGCTCAGCTGCCATGATGGTGATCCTTTAGGTGACTGTCAAGGGTATCGCAGTGTTGTTGGAGCTCTCCAATACATTTGCCACACGCGACCCGACATCTCATTTGCTGTTAACAAGGTTGCACAATTCATGCAACAACCCTCTAATGTTCATTGGCAGGCTTTACTGCGTATCTTAGGCTATCTCTTGGGAACTATGGACCAAGGTCTCTGGTTTGCTCCACAACACAAGGATTCTCTACTGATCACAGCCTTCTCAGATGCAGACTGGAGGAGCGACATTGATGACCAGCGTTCAACATCAGGATACTGCCTGTCTCTTGGCTCTCATCTTGTCACCTGGAGCTCCAGGAAGCAACGGGTGGTATCACGATCGTCTGCGGAGGCTGAATATCGCAGCCTAGCCGACGTTGCTTCAGAAATTCTTTGGGTAGTTTCTATTCTTAATGACATGGGCATTTCTCTTCAAGACACGCCTCACCTCTGGTGCGACAACACGAGCACTGTTTCCATGGAGGCCAATCCAGTTCATCATACTCAAACTAAACATGTCGATCTTGACATTCATTTCATTCGTGAAAAGGTGACCAATGGTGTCTTGCAAGTCAACTATGTTCCAGCAAGATACCAACTTGCGGATATATTCACCAAACCAGCAGCACTGCAGCAATTTGAATTCTTACGTTCAAATCATCATGTTTTGTTGCCTTCTCAGGCTCACGAAGAGGAAGAAAAGAAAACGAGGGAAATGTTGGACAATGCTAAACCGTTTGGATGAGGTGTACAAAATGACACCTAGCACAATGAGTTGTGCATGGGGTGGTATCAAATCTGTTAGAATAAGGATATTAGGGTAATTTGTATTTGAAATTCTGTTTTTCCCTTGCTATAAAAGGACGACTGCTGTAATGCTGTAAATCATCTTCTTCTTCAATGAAAATGAAAAGCTTTGTATTATCTTCTTTTTATGTTTAACAGGGGAGAGCAGTTTTATTAGTCGAATCAGAATCAAGCTTGGTTGTAAACTGGATAAATGACTTTTCTCTTCGACCTTGGCGTTGGTGGCCTATTCTATTGGAGATTGATAAGCTGATTCGAGCGGTTGGTAAAGTGCAAATTTGTCATGTATCTAGACAGAGCAACGTTCTTGCGGGTTGTCTTGCAAAGAATGATGTGCACCGATCCTTAATGTTAAAGCCATGGTGGTGATAATTTTGAAAAGCTAACGTGGGGGCATAAGTGAATGGGGTAGCAGGTTCTGTTGACTATGGAGCTTGGTCTAACAACCTGGTAGTCGGTTGGTTAGGAAAGTTTTTTGTATTTTGGCTGCCGTTGTATTCTGGTATTAATTCTTGGGTGATCTTTTGTTTTCTGGGTGTGTCTACTCTTTTCTTCCATTTAAATTATGGAGGTTTTTAATAAGGTACACATCTATAATGAGCTCGTATAATTTATCAATAAAATCATTTTTTTGAGCAAAAAATGAATAATACTTGTCGATAAAAAAAATAAACTCACACTTAGAGAAGAAAAGTGGGTTATAGCTTGAAAAAACTCCATAAAAACCAGTGTATGTATTATTTAAACAAAAATCTAATGGTAGAGACATTACACCCATGACTTAATAACTTAACCAACCATGCTTTAAAAGGCAAAGTCCCCATATTATTTTCTTTCTCAATCGGCTCTTGAATTCCCCATTTGTAGGCCCATTTTTGGCCACTCCCATTGCTCCTCCTTAAAGCTAAGTTAAATCATTTCCCACTTTCCAATTCATCCAAAGGTCTTTTTTCTTTTATAAATGATTCGTATATTATTTTCAAAGCTTGGCTTGCGATGCATCCAAGCAAATGTCACTTCCTTTCATTCATTTTTTTTCACATCAAATTGGTGAGATGATTTCCATCAATCAACAGAAACCCTCCCTTGTTCAATTCATTTCAATAATTATTATATTACTAATGTTTATCCATCTACGTATACATTAAATAAAATAAAAACAAAAACAAAACGTTTTCCACTCCTTAACCAACCATATATATTGAAAAAATAAATACCCAAGTTTTATTTTAATATGATGCAAGCCAACTAATCTTATATGAACACACAAAAAAATACATTATACACATGGACGAAGTTAGGATCAAATATTGAAAAGAGCAAAATTTTATTAAGCCTTTAAATATAAAAATGGGAGGGACAAATGTCTTATATGACTAAGATTTTTTACAATGTAGTATATGTTTATATATTTTTTAACTCTTTAATAACGAACACACAACATGCAGACAAGGCTGATTGAACTCGAGTCTCTTAAGATGAACATTATCATCTTTTTCACTAGGACCACTAGTTGATTTCTTATTTGACTAAGCTTTAAAATAAAAGAACCTAAAACACTATTATACTAAAACTTTTAGGAGAGACAAAAATCCCTTCTAACTAATACATGACTCCGACTCTGAGTATACATGTATAATATATATATATATATATATATATATATATATATATATATATTAAGTACTTATATATGATTTAGTTCGATGGACACAAGTGGAGAAAACCTTTAAATTAATCATTGATAGTGTACATTACACTCTGCCCATGGATTGAGTATAATACACATTTAGATAATTAATTAATCCTATTGTACTCTAGTTCCCTAGCTATATTTGTTATTTAATGTTGTTTTTTATTATCAAAGAGACTAAGAACAAGGACATTTTAACGTATTAGAATCTATCACTTACCCAAATGATATTAGGTAAATAGGGAATGATTCTCTCCAAATATAATACTTCAAAGATGTTGATTTCGGTAGATATATAGAAAAACACCGGATTGAATACAAGTGTCCATGGTGTGATTAGGGTTCATAAATTTTAATTTATTTATTCAAATCCGGACAAAGTAGACAGCAATAGTCGGTTGTTCTAGCGGGAAGTGGCGCTAGGTTTCTTAGTCAAGGTTAGAGGCAAGGATGAAGTCAAAATTAAGGGTTGTGGAAAAACTTAAATATTTAAAAAGTGAGAGGGCAAATGTATAATTAATCTATTTTTAAAACAAAACTCTACATTATAGTGGTAAAAAAATTCGAGTTGGGGGACATGGAGCCAGAATATTTTGAATGAAAAAAATTGGGTTGGACAAGTCGCCTCTATATTGAGCCTCTGCAAAAGTCAATCTGAATTAGTCGGCCAGTGGTAGAATACTAATAGTTAAACCACGTATATGCGTGCGTGCATGTTATTTCATGTGCTTATGGTGGACAATTTATTTTCATAAGCAAGTCTAATTTATAATTTAAATATTTAGTTTAGGGTTTAGGATTACGAATTTAAAGTTCAAGGTTAAAATTTAGAATTTTGAATTTAGAATTTAAAATTAAAAAATTAAATTTATATTGTGAAGTTTAAATATGTATGTATGTATGTGTAAAAAATTTACACTGATATTACATATATTTTACAATTAAATCTTAAAAAATGCTTTTTTCACATGAACAGTAACTAAAAATGAAGTAACAATATAGTTTAAGTACGTGGATCAAATTGCATGGGATGTAGAAATAACTGTGTATATTTTTGTAGAAGAAAAAAAGCGATGAAAATATGTATTCAGAAAGCATAAATTGGAGCATAAAATAATAAAACGGTAACAAACGCCCTGTCTTTCCAAGAGGACAAAACTTGCATATCTCGGTAATGAAAGGCATTGAATTATTAATTGCACATGAAATCCATGTTTGGGTTTTCAGAGTAGAGAGAAAATAAAAATTCATGCAATCCATCTGATTGTGAATAGGTGATCGTTCGGGTGAGTCGAGAAATGATTTTTGAGTTTGTTAAGTTTGGGAGTCTTATTTTATAATTTAAATTTTGTTTAAATTTTTTTATTTGAATCGAGTTTTTGAGTTTTTGTCTAAATTTAATTGTAATTATTTATAATGTTATAGTACATATTGATTTTAATTTAAACGGTTTTATATATATATATATATATATATATATATATATATATATATATTCACATGTGATATACATAATATATCATATAGAACTGAGAGACTCAACTCGAACTTGAAAACTACTCAATTAGTTACTAAAAAATTTGAGTTATTCGAATTTTTATTTTATAACTCAAACTATTTTAAAATAATTTCGAGTCGTGTTTATGAAATTACGAATTGAGTCAAAACAAGTCTAGTTTTTTTTTTGCGTCGAGTCAAGTTGAATAATTCAATTTTTTCGAGTCGAATCAAGTTTTGCTCTCCACTAACAAGCTCCATCTCCTAAACGAGCCTGCATCGGTTTCAAAATAATAAAAATTTACTAACAATCGGTTGGTCTAGCATGATGAGACGCTATATCCCTTAAGCAATGTGAGAAGTTCGAATCCTGACGTTGTGAATGTAGAAAACTAAATTTGGAGGGTCGCCCCATAATGTGTCTCTACAAAATCCAATTTAGATTAGTTGACTAATTGATCAAATATCAATAATTATATCAAACAAAAAAAAATATATGTCAATATATACCTTTTAAATATTATAATAATAATTACGTCAATCAAATTAAAATTCAATTAGTTCATACTCTTGTGTCCTGGTGGTAAAGGTAAATATTCATCATTCCTTGCGACCCGGGTTCAAGCACCTGCTCTACCCTTGCATCACACCAACATATTAAAAAAAAATTAAAATTCAATTAACAAAATGAAAACTATTAAGTTTTGATTACAACTTTGAAAAAAGTGTAAGTAGTTATCTATAATTTTTTAAGATTAAATTTGAAGTTGTGGCAATACCCTAAATGGGATTTGCATTGATTTGGATGGCTAGCTCTCATCATTAACAGCTGTTGTGAACCGAATAACCAATTGGATTGTATTGAATTAACCATGCTACGTATTGCCATTCTTCCTACATCATCCACATTATTTTTCTTGTTAATAAAGCAAACTTGTTTTTAATAAATTAAGTCAAATTAAGTAAGAGCTTAGATAATATACGGGTAATATTTACATAGGAACGGAAAAATCTATATAAGAATTTTTATATAGATTAGACATATTTAAAGGTTGAACTAATAACTCTTAAAGATAATAGATTTCAGTTTAGTCTATTAATTATTTTATAATGTTAAGTTAAACGATGATTAATTATATTTTGTTATGAATATTAATTTACGTGGATGTTTTTTATAATTAGAACTCTATTTTTATTTAAATAGAAACTTGATGAATTTAGAATTCTATATGATAGTTACTTCTTATGCCTAAAAATATTGAGCATTGTTAGATTTGTGACTCAAATTCTAGTTTGGGTTGTTCAAATCTTTGTGGAACTCTACTTCTCTTTTTGGATATGCGTTGAAGAGTAGGAAATCATGTTTGAGTAGAATTTCTTTCTATACATGTTTCCTCTAGAAACAAGTCTCTTATCCAAATAAATAGTGCATGGGTCGACTAGTACGAACCGTAGAAAAAAAGATGATCATAATTCTAGCGGTAAAACTAGGGGTAGATCAAAGTCATCAAATCGAGATAAAACATGTAATTTTTGCAACAACAAAATGTCATATTAAATCTAAGTGTCAGAGGCAGAAAAAAATCAAAAGGGAGGTTGCAAATTAGAATGTAGAAAATTTTGGTAAAGCAGATTTAGCAGAAAACTACAGTGATGTTAAACTTTTGGCCTGCCAACTAGGGATGTAAAAACAAGTCAGAACCTGGAAACCCGACTGAAACCTGCTCGAGTCAGAATCTGATTTGACCTGAGGTTTTGTTGACTCGAACCCGATCTGTAACCGACTGTTGTTGATCCGAACCCGAATTTGACATGTTACTGTAGTAACCGAACCTGATCTGCGTTCGACTGAAAACGACCCGAACCCGAATTGGACCTGTTAATTTGGACCTGAAACCCGACCTGCGTCCGACTGAAACGAACCCGAACCCGAAGCCGACCTGGAAAATAACCGAATTTACCCGACTGAATTGACCCGATATCCGATTTTACCCGACCTGAAATGAACCCGGCCTGAAATGGACCCGACCTGAAACGAACCCGACCTGAAAATGGACCCGACCTGAAATGGACCCGACCTGAAATGGACCTGACCTGTTTTGAACCCGACCTGCTTTAAACCCGACCTGTTAAGTGACCCGACCTATTGTTGACCTGAACTGAAATTAACCTAAAATCTATGACATGATGAATTAAAAAAATTTAGAAGTTGATATACCATATACATATATAATGTATATACATATACACCTACATATATTGATGTACATGATGTATATGCGCGTATATATATATATATATATATATATATATATATTAAGTACTAAAGTTGAAAAAAGAATAAGTAATTGATAATTTATGAACTACAAAAATTAAATGAAGAGTTGTTTTTAATTTTTAAGTTTTCTCATTAACTTGAATAAAATTGTAGACTTACAAATTATAAAAAAAATAAATAACAGTTGTATAAGTCTTTACCGTTAATTTATGAACAACAAAAATTTACTAAAGTTGTATATGCAATTGTAGTTCATAAAATTTACTAAAGTTATAAAAAAATTGTAAGTCTACAATTTTATTTTTTTTATACTTAACATATTCAAGTTATAAAATTTAGTAAAGTTATAAAAAAAATTGTAAGTCTACAAATTTTATGAACTACAAATGTTATACATAAGTTATAACAGATTCAAGTTTAAAATTGTAGACTTAAGTAAATTAACGTTATACACCAAGCCATTAACAGCAGTAGCATTCAGCATCACCAACTCACAAACAACATCAGCATTCAGCAAAACCAAGACAAACATTAAACATACTTATTTTTAACTAATATTTACGTTACTTAAAAAAATATAATTTATGAAATTAAAAAATATTAAATTAGTTTAAGGTTATTGGTTTATGAGATTTATTTCGATTCCTTAAAGTTTATGGTTATGTGTTTAGTATTAATTATTTATGGTTTAGTTTAGGGTTATTGATTTGCGAGATTAATTCTAATTCAACCATCCAAATTATGCATTTGAATTGATTAATGATGCTTATATTTTTCCTATCTTGTATGGATTTGAATCTCAATATGAAAATGTAATACCTCTTATTTAATCAATAAATATTTAAATAAAGCTTCATGTGTATAATTGAACTAAATTAAAGTTTCAACTTTCATGTGTACAATTACATGTTTACATTCAAATAAAAAATTTGTGTATAATTATTTTAAACCAAAACTAATAATAATAATAATAATAATAATAATAATAATAATAATAATAATAATAATATCCAAATTGAATTAACTTATTAAACTTAAGATCTAATTGAGCTAAACTAAAACCTATAAACATAAATTACTTTAAATATGAACTCAATTAAATTAAATTAAAATTTAAAAGTACAAATTTAAGACTTAATGAAAACATCTAAAATTAGAAGGGCTAAGAAAATAATTTTCCCTAACTTGAAAAATAACCAGCTCTTTCTCCCGCCCTTCCATTTCAATTAAGAAAAAGGGGGAAAACATGAATTGGTTAGGAAAAAAAGGGCGGGGAGGCACCACGTTTTAAATAGAAAAAAAAAACATAGTTAAAAAAAAGAGAGGGAAACAGATAGAATATGGAGGGAAAAAACCTCCTATTTATAAGAAGAGTTTAATTACCTTTTAAATTTTATTGTATTAAAATATTTTATTTTAGTCTTAATATTTATTTTTAATTTTTTGTTTAATTTAATTTAGTCACAAATATCCTTACGGTATGGACTTTGGATATAGCAATCCCCTCCATAAGGTGATATTTAATCATTAAAAATTTACTTTTAGTCGAATTTGGCCCATATTTCTTTTTAATTTTTATAATTTAGTCTAATAATTTCAATATGCTAATATTTTTCTTTATTTTGGTTCATAAGATTTAATTTTTAGCCAAAATTGACTCATTTATTTCTATGGTAAAATTGTGAAATTGGTCAGTATACTCAAATTTTTTCACTTTTAAATTGTCAAATTAGTCTCTAATTTCGATTTTATGCTATATATTTATGGTAAAATTGGTCACTAGACTCTCAAACTTCTCTACTTTTAAATTGTCAAATTGGTCCCTAATTTCAATTTTAGACTATATTTTATGGTAAAATTGGTCCCTAATTTTGGTTTATGACTTATGTTTTAGACTTTAATGTTAATGGTTTAGAGTTTATGGCGTAGTTTAAGATTACTAGTTTATGAGATTAATTTCCATGGTTTAAGGTTTTATAGTTTATGATTTAGTGTTTAATGTTAATGGTTCAGGGTTTATGGCATAGTTTAGGATTATTATTTTATGAGATTAATTTCCATGGTTTAAAGTTTATAGTTTATGGTTTAGTGTTTAATGTTAATGGTTCAGGGTTTATGGCATAGTTTAGAATTATTATATTATGAGATTAATTTCCATGGTTTAAAGTTTATAGTTTATGGTTTAGTGTTTAGTATTAATCTTTTAGGATTATTGATTTATGAGATTAATTTGTATGGTTTAAGGTTTATGGTATATCTTAGTGTAGGAGATTATTTTCAATTGTTATATAGTCTATAGCATATAATATATATATATATATATATATAACATATCATACACGATGATATTATTATTAATTTATTACCATAGTCTATATTAATGTATGAACTCTAAACCCTAAACCCTAATGTATATAAGTATGTATAAATATACCTATCAATGTATAAATCCTAAACCCTTAATGAATTTTCTTTTGACCCTAAACCCTAAAACCATAAACATAAACCCTAATGTATATAAATATGTATGTATGCATTTATGAATATATGAACCCTAACCCTAAACCCTAAACCCTAAATCATACTATATGCAAGTATGTATGTATCTATCAATATATAAACCCTAAACCATTAGTGAATTTCCCATAAACCCTAAGCCCTTTAAATCATAAATCATAAACCCTAAATCGTCCAATGTTTTATAATTTTTATTTGATATTTCTGTTCATTATAGCCCTTAAATCTTCATTTCTATTCTAAAGTGACCCATACTAATTGTTTTTTTTAATTAGTCCAATAATATATAATTTTACTTTGACATTTTGTTCATTCTAGTTCCTAAACTTTATTTGTATTCTAAATTGACCATTTTATATTTTTTTAAGTAGTCCGATGTTTTATAATTTTAATTTGATATTTTGTTCATCCTAGTCCCCTAAACTTTAGTTTAATTCCAAATTGACCCATATTTATTGTTTTTTTTTAATTCGTCCGATGTTTTATAATTTTAATTTGGTACTTTGTTCATTATAGTCCCTTAACTTTATTTCAATTCCAAATTTACCCCTATTCATTGTTTTTTTAATCCGTCCAATGTTTTATAATTTTAATTTGATATTTTCATCATTCTAGACCCTAAAACTTTATTTTTATTCCAAATTGACCCACATTTATTTTTAAAATTTTTCCAATGTTTTATTATTTTAATTTAATATTTTCTTCATTCTAGTCCCTTAACTTTATTTTAATTCCATATTAACCCTTATATATATATTTTAATTCATCATGTTTTATAATTTTAATTTGAAATTTTGTTCATTCTAGACCCTAAAACTTTATTTTTATTCTAAATTGACCTCCACTTATTGTTTTTTTAATTACTCTAATTTTATACTTTTTAATTTGATATTTTTGTTCATTATAGTCCCCAAAACTTTATTTTTATTCCAAAATTACCCATTTTCCTTGTTTTCTTTTAAATTTGTCTAATGTTTTATAATTTTAATTTGATATTTTTGTTCATTATAATCCGTGAAACTTTATTTTTAATCCAAATTGACCCATTTTCAGTCCAAATTAACTCATTTTCATTATTTTTTTAATTACTCTAGAGTTTTATAATTTTAATTTGATATGACTTTAAATAATTAACTCAAAATCAATGACGATTGACGAAGGTCAACCTAAAGTCTATCGACTACTTATACAATTGTATCGAATTCAAACTCAATATGAATTCCAATCCCGAAAATACCCTGACATGAATTACCCGACCTGAAACTACCCGACCTGAAATTACCCGACCTGAAATGCACCCGACCTGAAATGCAACCGACCTGAAATGAACCCGACCTGAAATGAATCCGACCTAAAATGGACCCGACCTGAAATGGACCCGACCTGAAATGAACCCGACCTGAAACGGACCCGACCTGAAATGGACCCGAACTGAAATGGACCCGACCTGAAATGTATCTAAACCCGAATTAACCTGCCAATTATCTGCTTCGGACCCGGCCTGTTTTGACCCGACCTGAAATGGACCCGACCTGAAATGGACCCGACCTGAAATAGACCCGACCTGAAATGGACCCGACCTGAGATGGACCCGACCTGAAATGGACCCGCACCCGACCCGAGTCGAGTCAAAACAGAAAAATGACCTGAAATGACCTGTATCCGATTTTACCCGACCTGACAATACCCGACCTGAAACCCGTCCGATTACCTGTTTTTACATCCCTACTGCCAACAACGACCCCAAAGTGAATAAGGAATTGAATCTCGATTCTGAATGCACCTGACTGTCGTACACAATGTATGAAAATGTTGGTTAATTGGTTTGGATATTCCCTTTATGGAAATTAATGGGAAAAATTGTAACCCCCTCGTCCTGGTCTGGCCGGATGACCGGTCCGAGTGAGCTATACGGGGAAAACCGAAGCGAAACCCAAAGGATTCCCCCTCGGTTAGCAACCCTATTTTTTTTCTTTTTATATTAATCTTGCCTAGATGAATATTAGGTCCTATGTGATTCACAACAAAGGGAAAACGTTCAAAGGAAAACACATTCGAAACACAGCCATGCAAAAACATGCAATTTTAAACTTATAAGGCAGGCAGTATCGATACCCTTGACAGGGGTATCGATACCCCCCCTTCTAGGTCAACCCAGGAAGTCAACACGAGAGGACCGTATCGATACCCTTACCAGGGGTATCGATACCCTCTTCCTCGGTCAACCTTCCTTGGTCAACAGAATAGAACCGTATCGATACTCGGGAACACCGTATCGATACGCTCCAATCTAACTCCCACTTTCAAATTACAGAGACTTTGGAGGGTATCGATACCCTAAGGGTATCGATACCCTAGGCAAAATCTGGGGCATTTGGGCAAAGAGTATCGATACCCTAACCAGGGGTATCGATACCCCCTGCACTGCAACTCCTCAAACTCAACTAAAACGGCCCCAACACGACTCTTCATGCATTTCTCGACTCACCTAAGCGTATACCAACATGCAAGCACACATAATTAAGCCATGGGTGTCATTCAAACATGGAGTTAAGCTTTAGTACATAGCATTCAAATCAAGGAGCAAAATAGGCATTAATAAGCATACATGAAGGCTCAAATGGTCTTAAAAGCATAAGTCAAACACAAGAGGTTTGCAACCATACATAAGGCAACCTAAACACCCTAAAGCATGCCATCATACACACCAACAATCATCAAGGTATTACATGCATACAATCCATAATTAATTCAAACATCGCATTAGGCATTAACAACAATAAGCCAACACATAGGAGTCTAGATACAAGCTCCTAAGACACGTAGCATTTCCCATTGCTAGACTATTATATTATTTAATTAAATCATACTTGGGCAAACCACCACACGCTTGGACGCCCTTATCTTGCTCCTTGCTAACTCCAAGCTAAAGATCTGCATTGTCGGAAAAAGGAGAGCGTAAGCATAAAGCTTAGTGAGCGGAGCTCTAAAACATAACTACGACAATGCAGGGTTCAAAGCTTTCTTTAAAAGTAAAAGTCAACGCATACAAATCATCCATCTACCTAATCCTTCTACTAACATACGAGTTCAACCAAGGGTCAACAACATAGGCATTTATCATAGCATTACACCTCATAGTATGCATAAAGGTATGATCTTAGATTAAGGCAAACCATAAAAGAGAATGATATAGTGAGATACACATGAACAACACATGGTATGCACAAGCATAACCAAACACACACGGTGGGACTACACATCACCGTTTCGACTAGTAGTTTTCCAATGGGACTACACATCAAAGTACTCTTCTACTAGTCACTACCGGTGGGACTACACATCACCGGAGTCTTATACCACTTGCTACCGGCGGGACTACACGTCACCGAAGCAACGACAACCATCACGTGAGGTTCGACACCAACCATGCAACACGATGCACTATTACTACCATACGACATGTACTCACTATATCATGCACAACCAAATCAAGATGTGACAAAAACCACAATTAGACATCACTTACTACTTGGAATCTTACCGATCACAAATGGTCTTACTCACCATTTTCGTGCACAACTTGCACCAATTTACTCACACCTTACAAGGCATATCAACGACATCATTAATACCATCATACATGATCAACGATATAATATTAAGCAATCATAATTCTTCCCAAATTATTTAAGTTTCATGCTTGACAAACCATCACCACAAGTAATGAAAACAAATGGAAAAAGGGAAATTAAAGAGGCAATTCACAACAACTTACCCTTGAGTTTTAATTCAACTTTTCAAGCCAAATCTAAATTCTTTCAAAACCATCTTTGAACCAAAACATTACTTGAAAACATTTTCACCTCCACATGCTAGAACCAACCTTTGAAATCAATTTAAAACATTAACCACTCACCTAAGCTTCCAAGCTCCAAGCCAAGCAAGCAACCATTCCCACAAACCCGGATTTCCTCGCGAAGCTTCTCCAACACCGATTACCGCTTTTAGACAACCTCAAACACATTTCAAACAATTCCTATCAGCCCAACATCAAAAGACCAACCCGGAATACAATTCAATCACAATTTACCATGTTGCAAGCTATGAACATATCCCATTTTTAACCAATTCGGACAGCCCCAAAACCATACCCAACAACCATGTTTCCAACCTCCATTACATCCACAATCGATCCCAATTCAACCCCTATCCATAGTACTAACAATAGCCTATCAAAACCCACCTAAAACAACCCCCAAAACTCACCTAAAACCCTCCAAAAACCTCATGTTTACCCAAATCCGAAAATTGCTTCAAACCATTCAAAATTCACATATGTGGTACCATTTAACTTCTATACATCATAACTAACCATATTAAATCAAAACATTAAGCTTAGCAACACAAAGTTTCCATTTTTAATCAAAATCTTTCAAAACTCTATTTTCCAAAACTTCCATGGAAATGAAAATAAATTGTACTTTTAAAGAGAGGGAGTTGAGGGGAAATCAAAAACGTAATTACCTTTCAAAAATCATCAAGAATGAAGGATGGAGGAGATGAAATAGAAGCTCCCATGGAGGAGATGTTTTTGACGTTGGAAAAATGAAGAAGAAGAAGATGATGGGGTTTTGGGGTTTATTTGAATTATAAGGTAATAAAAATGGGTTTTATTTGATATTTACACAAATGCCATTAATGAATGGCTATTGGGCTTAATTTAGAAATTGGGTCCAACACCTTTGTTTTCTTTGTAAACCAAACCCGAACCATTATTTAATTTATATAAATTATAGAACCGAACCCGAATTATTAAAACATTATTTTCACCTGACCCCTAAACCCAGGTGTTACAACTCTCCCCTACTTAAGGAAATTTCGTCCCCGAAATTTATCAGACAGGAAGAGTCACTGACACAAGCTCCTCCACACTTTCTCTCACCACAACATACCCACCAACTCGGTAGAATCACCACACAACATTAGGTAACTGATGCCAAGATCTCAACGGGTCCTTCAATGCATGACCATTTTAAATTCAACTCAATCTTTTCAACAACATAACACGGAACAAAACTGGCTCACACTTCTGAATCATAGATACACAGAACACATCACAAACCCCTTTCTAACTCTGATGGTAACTGCAACAATAAACAACAGAACTAGCTCGATTCACAGGCTCATACAATACTGCTTGAACACTTGACTCATAACCTTCTCTGACTGATCCTCTGTCTTCATCAATTAACCAAACACTATGCAGACGTCTTCAAAAATCTAGCAGAAAACTCGAATCTCTACTGACCACTATCAAACACAAGACACTGTACAAATCACGCTCCTGCTAAGGCACAACTCTGCCATCTTACACAAGGTACAAGTAACCTGAACATGTATAAAATGGGCACACTCGATGTAACTATCATTGCTTACTCGGCTAAACTCTCTCGTAAGAAATCAAAGGCGAACCGGACATAAAGTTCCTCAAATCCATTTCCCACTTTCATTAAGGATCTTCCATGAATGTAACAAACTAGAAGAAACTAATGCTCGATCTTGACACACTGGCAAACTATACACTTACTCGCATACTGAACAACGTCATTCATCAACTCAACCCAGAAGTACTCATCTCCAACTCGCAATACGTCTTCATACAACTCAGATGCACTGGAAATGAACTGCCGTATGCTTCGGTCAACACAATACGTCTCAAAACACTATGTCAATCGGTACAACAATTCTGTCTCTAACAATACAAATTCCATCATCTCTGAACTGTACTCTGAAGGTTTTCTTTCTGATATGCCTGGCACGTGAGGTGCCAAGAATCTGTCTTGCAACTGTTTCTCTTCAACATTCTGACTCAAAGTAGTCTCAACCCGAAACTCGGCCACAAAACTACTATCATTTGATATACGGAATTCGGCAATTGCAACTCGTAACTCAACTACTAATCTAACAGCAAATACAACTCGGAACATCGGTTGCTACGTAGACTCTCTTCAGGTAGTACTCAATCTTTGAGATCACAGTCTTCAAGCAATTCTAACTACTCATGTTGTTCAAGTTCCAACCCTTCCTAAGTCTTCAAATATTTCAAGTTCTGATGACACGTACATATACACTGTGCATTTCTTACTATACAAGCTTTGTCTCTAAGTCTTCGAAGCAAATACAACTGTAATTTAACTCTATGCCTCACATCGGATAACTCTCCTCACAGCCTTCCAACTATCTTAATGGACAAGCCGGAATCTTCTGCTTTGCATAAGTACACAACCTAACTCTACAATGTGACACATCACTATGGTTCACAAACTCTTTCTTGATATAAGCTGATTCAAGGTCGAAGCTCTCTTCAAAGTTTCTTCCGGTTTCTCAAGGGCTCATTGTCTCGCATCTAACCATACAACTGAACATTCTTTTGTAGCAATCTATCAATGGAGCAACTATCTTCAAAAGACTATTTACAATTCTCTGAAAGTAACAGTACTAGACCTAGGAACTATAGATATCTACCACAGTCTTCAATTTCTTCCAACTCATGTCTTCTTTTGACCACTTGGGATTTACTCTAATACGCTCGGCAAATCTACATGTCCCAGGAGGACATCTTCTTTAACTTGGAGTTCACGCTTGCTCAACTTGGCATACAACTGATTCCCTAAAAGAATCTACAACCCTAACTTCAAGGCTTGTCATGGTCCTCCTCGGTATGTGAACATTCCCACGTATCATCTAAAAGAGCTACTACAAACTGATCAAGGACTTAGGAAAAACATTCTGCTCAATATCTCTATGAAGGTAACTAATACACTAGTCAAACAAAACGGCATAACTCAGAGCTCAAGGTGATCACATCTTGCCCCTAAAGCTGTCTTCGGTACTTCAACTTTTCTCACTTTCAACTGGTAATAATCGGATCTCAAATCAGTCTTCAAGTAGGCTGAAGCACACACTAACTGACCAACAAATCACTGACACTCGGAAACGGATACTAATTATTCACTGTCACTTGTTTCAACTGCCTGAATTCTAATCACATTCTCGTACCGTCACTCTCTCTTCTTCACAACTTACATTGTAGAATCTCTGGGATGATGCACTAGGCCTAATGAATCTAAGGTCTAACAAGTCTCGAAGTTGATTCTTCAACACTCTGAAGTCGGTCGAGAATCATAAGGTACAGAGCAACCAAAACACGAGCAAACTCGAACACGATCTCAAAAACAAACTCTTCTTCTCTAACAGGAGACAAACCGGGAAGTTCTTCCAAACACTTTTAGGAAACACAACTTTTATAACAGTCCACGGTCTAATCCTCATTCAAAAATCAAACCCATCACATTGGCTAGGCAAGTCTGTCAACTAACTCAATCGATCTTTGACCTCTAAAGTTGGATCAACATTCGATACGAAATCCACATTCTCACCTACCATCTCAAGATTATAGTCATTCACAAGCTTTAAGAAAACTCCCATTGTCTCAAAGTCTACCCTAACTCTATGTTCTACAAGCCATTTCATGCACCGACTTACATCAAAATCGAAAAAGGCAATTCCATCGCATCTACTGGAAACATGTGACCCTGAACCATCAACGAACATCCCTTGTACATCTTTCTGACCACGGCTGTATCCCCGAAGGAGCTAGTATCACCAACACCTACCCCTGGTACCTCACAAGGTGGATTTCAACAGCTTTGCAAACTCACTCAAAATACACAGACACGTAGATCCAGAATTAATCAGAAAAACAAGCCCAATGACTGTATCGAGGAATTTTTTGCTACAACATCGACATCCTTCCGAAGCCAGCTCTTAAGTCTTCACTTCTATCATCATCTCATATCAAGATTGGTCACATTGTTCTCCCTCAACAGAAACCAGCTCATATACACGTTGCCCCAAACAAACAAACTGCACTCCCAACTCTGGTACGGTCATACTACCCTGAACTACAGCACTAGGCCCACGCCTCGGCCTCAAACTTACCAAAGACAACAATGCAATAATAAACAAAACACACAAGCAAGATTATTTAGGGTTAGCAAGAGCAAGGGTCCAAGGTGCTCAAGTATATTCCTTTACAAAAATCTTTTCAAATAAGTAATAGTAGCAATGGGAACTCGACACTACGCTTTAACACAAACATCATGCTAACACATGCTTTCGATCACCGTACTAACAAGCAAACATCAAGCATACATGGCAAAACATTCACCGAGACATAACAACAACATAAAACTTCAAACTTACCTCACTTACCTACCTGAGGTCTCGGAAACCTCAGGCTCTGATACCAACAAATGTAACCCCCTCGTCCCGGTCTGGCCGGATGACCGGTCCGAGTGAGCTACACGGGGAAAACCGAAGCGAAACCCAAAGGATTCCCCCTCGGTTAGCAACCCTATTTTTTTCTTTTTATATTAATCTTGCCTAGATGAATATTAGGTCCTATGTGATTCACAACAACGGGAAAACGTTCAAAGGAAAACACATTCGAAACACAGCCATGCAAAAACATGCAATTTTAAGCTTATAAGGCAGGCAGTATCGATACCCTTGACAGGGGTATCGATACCCCCCTTCTAGGTCAACCCAGGAAGTCAACACAAGAGGACCGTATCGATACCCTTACCAGGGGTATCGATACCCTCTTCCTCGGTCAACCTTCCTTGGTCAACAGAATAGAACCGTATCGATACTCGGGAACACCGTATCGATACGCTCCAATCTAACTCCCACTTTCAAATTACAGAGACTTTGGAGGGTATCGATACCCTAAGGGTATCGATTCCCTAGGCAAAATCTGGGGCATTTGGGCAAAGAGTATCGATACCCTAACCAGGGGTATCGATACCCCCTGCACTGCAACTCCTCAAACTCAACTAAAACGGCCCCAACACGACTCTTCATGCATTTCTCGACTCACCTAAGCGTATACCAACATGCAAGCACACATAATTAAGCCATAGGTGTCATTCAAACATGGAGTTAAGCTTTAGTACATAGCATTCAAATCAAGGAGCAAAATAGGCATTAATAAGCATACATGAAGGCTCAAATGGTCTTAAAAGCATAAGTCAAACACAAGAGGTTTGCAACCATACATAAGGCAACCTAAACACCCTAAAGCATGCCATCATACACACCAACAATCATCAAGGTATTACATGCATACAATCCATAATTAATTCAAACATCGCATTAGGCATTAACAACAATAAGCCAACACATAGGAGTCTAGATACAAGCTCCTAAGACACGTAGCATTTCCCATTGCTAGACTATTACATTATTTAATTAAATCATACTTGGGCAAACCACCACACGCTTGTACGCCCTTATCTTGCTCCTTGCTAACTCCAAGCTAAAGATCTGCATTGTCGGAAAAAGGAGAGCGTAAGCATAAAGCTTAGTGAGCGGAGCTCTAAAACATAACTACGACAATGCAGGGTTCAAAGCTTTCTTTAAAAGTAAAAGTCAACGCATACAAATCATCCAACTACCTAATCCTTCTACTAACATACGAGTTCAACCAAGGGTCAACAACATAGGCATTTATCATAGCATTACACCTCATAGTATGCATAAAGGTATGATCTTAGATTAAGGCAAACCATAAAAGAGAATGATATAGTGAGATACACATGAACAACACATGGTATGCACAAGCATAACCAAACACACACGGTGGGACTACACATCACCGTTTCGACTAGTAGTTTTCCAATGGGACTACACATCAAAGTACTCTTCTACTAGTCACTACCGGTGGGACTACACATCACCGGAGTCTTATACCACTTGCTACCGGCGGGACTACACATCACCGAAGCAACGACAACCATCACGTGAGGTTCGACACCAACCATGCAACACGATGCACAATTACTACCATACGACATGTACTCACTATATCATGCACAACCAAATCAAGATGTGACAAAAACCAGAATTAGGCATCACTTACTACTTGGAATCTTACCGATCACAAATGATCTTACTCACCATTTTTGTGCACAACTTGCACCAATTTACTCACACCTTACAAGGCATATCAACGACATCATTAATACCATCATACATGATCAACGATATAATATTAAGCAATCATAATTCTTCCCAAATTATTTAAGTTTCATGCTTGACAAACCATCACCACAAGTAATGAAAACAAATGGAAAAAGGGAAATTAAAGAGGCAATTCACAACAACTTACCCTTGAGTTTTAATTCAACTTTTCAAGCCAAATCTAAATTCTTTCAAAACCATCTTTGAACCAAAACATTACTTGAAAACATTTTCACCTCCACATGCTAGAACCAACCTTTGAAATCAATTTAAAACATTAACCACTCACCTAAGCTTTCAAGCTCCAAGCCAAGCAAGCAACCATTCCCACAAACCCGGATTTCCTCGCGAAGCTTCTCCAACACCGATTACCGCTTTTAGACAACCTCAAACACATTTCAAACAATTCCTATCAGCCCAACATCAAAAGACCAACCCGGAATACAATTCAATCACAATTTACCATGTTGCAAGCTATGAACATATCCCATTTTTAACCAATTCGGACAGCCCCAAAACCATACCCAACAACCACGTTTCCAACCTCCATTACATCCACAATCGATCCCAATTCAACCCCTATCCATAGTACTAACAATAGCCTATCAAAACCCACCTAAAACAACCCCCAAAACTCACCCAAAACCCTCCAAAAACCTCATGTTTACCCAAATCCGAAAATTGCTTCAAACCATTCAAAATTCACATATGTGGTACCATTTAACTTCTATACATCATAACTAACCATATTAAATCAAAACATTAAGCTTAGTAACACAAAGTTTCCATTTTTAATCAAAATCTTTCAAAACTCTATTTTCCAAAACTTCCATGGAAATGAAAATAAATTGTACTTTTAAAGAGATGGAGTTGAGGGGAAATCAAAAACGTAATTACCTTTCAAAAATCATCAAGAATGAAGGATGGAGGAGATGAAATAGAAGCTCCCATGGAGGAGATGTTTTTGACGTTGGAAAAATGAAGAAGAAGAAGAAGATGATGGGGTTTTGGGGTTTATTTGAATTATAAGGTAATAAAAATGGGTTTTATTTGATATTTACACAAATGCCATTAATGAATGGCTATTGGGCTTAATTTAGAAATTGGGTCCAACACCTTTGTTTTCTTTGTAAACCAAACCCGAACCATTATTTAATTTATTTAAATTATAGAACCGAACCCGAATTATTAAAACATTATTTTCACCTGACCCCTAAACCCGGGTGTTACAAAAATACTCGTTTAGTCCGTTACTTGAAAAAATATTTCTCTTTCACGTCATGTAGGATAAATTCGTGTCTTGGAAAACGAGAATTCAGAATTCGCGTTACACAGAACAAGAATTACTGTGCCATGTCAGTAAAATAAAATCCGCGTCCTGCGTGACGCGAATTTAATGATATTTACCCCCGACTTCTCGCAGTAAATTGGTAGTAAATTAGGACGGTTGGGGAACTGAATTCGCGTTCTGCATAACGCGAATTTACGTTATTATAGGGAATTCGTGTTCTCCAGGACGTGAATTCGGTTTGAATTCTCTCCCTCCAGAACGCGTTTTCTCTATAAATTGGGTTAGTTCACATATTCTACGGGTGCGATAATGGCGCTGAGGTTAGATGAAGGACACACATGTAATTATCATCGAAATAATGTAAGTTTTTTATTTGTTACTTTAATTTGAATATGTAAATTTAATTTAGTGTTGCCGGCATGATTTGAATATGTAAATAGTATTTATTTTTAGAGTAAAAAATTTAGTAAAATTCGAATATGTCTTTAGATTTTATTTTTAGACTAAGAAAATTAGTTAAATTGGAATATATCTTTGGTATTTACTTTTAGACTAAAAAATTATTGCTACAGTAGAATATGTGATTAATATTTACTTTTAGAGTAAGACAATGACTGAACATTCGAATATGTATTTAGTATCAACTTTTAGACATAAAAAATGTAATGTGCATTCGAATATGTTTTTAGTATTTAATTATAGACTAAAAAATAGTTAATTTTAGACATAAAAAATAATGTTGATTCGAATATATCGTTAGTATTTAATTGTAGAATAGTGAACATTTCGACTCCTTTTTAGTATTTAATTTTAGACATAAAAATAGTGTACATTTGAATATGTGTTTAGTATTTTATTGTACAGTATAAAAAATTGTGACATTCAAATATGTGATTATTAATTTGTGTGCGTCTTTAATTATTTGTAGAATGGTGAAGAACGTCAGTTGGAGGTTTTTATCACTCGGATGAGGACGAAACCGGATCCTCGTCTAGCAAATTACTTAGCTCAAGCCGGATTTGGGTATGTGTCGAGGATTGTTGGAGGATGTGCGAAATTAGATGTTGATTTAATCAACGCGCTTGTGGAGAGGTGGAGGCCAGAGACACATACCTTTCACTTACCCTGTGGTGAGGCAACCATAACATTAGAAGATGTGTCGCATATTCTTGGCTTGCCTGTAGATGGGGAGGCTATCACCGATTCCGCCAATGACGACTGGGAGGGCTTGTGTCTGGAGTTGTTAGGGGTACCGCCAAACAAACTAGAGGGTGGATGTGTGTATCTGCGGTGGTTGCGTGAGAATTTTTCTAATTTACCGAATGACGCCAATGAAGATGTTAAGAAGGTAAAAATTTAATTTTTTGTTAGTAGTAATGAAATTATAAATTTATTATATTTTAATATTTTTTCATATTGTAGGCATATGCTCGGGCGCATATCTTACAGATCATTGGGGGAATATTGGTGGCCAACAAAACTCGCAATAAAGTTCACATGTTGTGGTTGCGGCACTTGCGGGATTTCGAAGAGGCCGGTAAGTTAAGTTGGGGTTCGACAGTACTTGCATTTTCGTATAGGGAGTTGTGCGGGGCTGCGCGTGCTGATAGACACGACATCGAAGGATGTCTTTTGCTGCTTCAGGCCTGGGTGTGGTTTAGAATGCCATCTTTACGCCCTGAGTTGTCCGCGCCAGTTGCCTATGCCTATCCACTATGTTTGCGGTAAAGAACATAATCTTAACTAAATTTTATTTATAAATTGTTTATTTTCCTAATATATTTTTTTAAATATTAAAGTTATATTTTGATGTTATGTAGGTGGTTCAATGCTTTAAGTCATGTTGGGCTTCCTAGTATGATGCATTCTATTAGGCAACATATTGACAAAAAATCTGCAAATGAGGTCAATATTTTAATTTTTATATTAAGTTTAATATGAATATAGTTTAGTTTACTTATTTTTAATCATTTCTATATTTAATTTATAGTTTTTTGTGGACCCCGTATTCAGATTCGAAGATCAACGAGTGTCTACCGATTTTTTCGCCTGAGACGGTGTCCATTTGGACGGCCGTCGTACCTCTCATCTGGTACGTTGTAGTTGAGTGGCATCCGGTCGATCGCGTCCAACGACAGTTCGGTCATCTTCAAACTATTCCGTTAGATCCTCCTAATTTTGACGAATTACATAAGATGACCCGACAAGGGAAACTTGAGGTACAATAATTAAATTTGGTTTAATAGTTATCGATTTATACATACTTTACAATTTATAAACAATAATTTTGTTGATGTTCTGTGGTAGGTGGACTGGTCGGTGAAACATGTATAGTACATTGCACAGTGGCAGGAGAGGCATCAGCGGCAGACACTGAATGAGTACAGTATGTTTGATGAGCCTATGGTGACCAATGACTACTTTGCATGGTACTTTGGCAATGGGAAACCGTATCTCCTCACTCCGGATGAACAAGCAGTTTTCGTGGAGCCTGTGTAGTGCAACCACCCCCGGACTCATCGTAAGAGGGGGGCAGGTGGATCGCAACATCGAAGAAATGTTTCATCCTCCAGAGCACGGGGGTAGCTGATGCTACCGATCCGATTCGCCCCCAGGGCCCCACCAAGTTAATGATTCAGTCGCGGCCCCCGAGTCCGACGGAAGGCTTTTTCGCTCCTATTGTGGGAATGATGGGTGAATCTTCGATGCCGACTGCGTACGATTCATTTCCTGGCATGATGGGTGGATCTTTGACGATGACTGTTCCCTCTGCTTTTGTCCCCTTGTACCCGTTTCATGCTAGGCCTTATGGTATTACGGGCGTCGAGTTCGTTCAGCAAACACCTCCACAGTCATTGTTCTATTCTAGTGGGCTCGTTGGACCGAGTGGTACTACTGGAGACGACAACGATGATGGTCCGGAACAAGTTGTGGTTCAACGTGGACGACGCAATCCCGCTCGAACTCGACATCCACCAAATTGTGGTACCGGCGGACATAGGAAGTAGTCATATTTTTTTCTATGTTTTTCAAAATTAGTTCCTGCAAACTATTATGTTTTTTTTTATTTTAATGTTAGTTTTTTATAAGTAATATTAATTTATATTTTCTTAATTGAAGTACTATATATTCGAAATTAGTAATTGATACTTTCATATTTAAAAACTTACAATTCTAAAAACTACATCGAAAGGACTGAGTTCACAAAATACAAGTACGCAAGATAAATAACTTACATAACTTCATCAAAATTACATTACTAATCGTAGTCGGTACTTATCTCAGACGTTATGTTTAGTTCCTCAATTATTTGTTCTTTCTCTTGCCGTCTCTAATAAATTTGTAAGAACACGTCATTCTCGTCTTGGCTAGCTAACGCCTAACGCATTCTCGTCTTGGCCAGCTAACGCATTTGTTGAAGAACTTGACTCATCATCAAATTTCACGCTAAGCTCGATGTTTGTTCCCCCAGCATGTTTGTATGCTCGAAACATCTTCCGCATATCTTTCTTATCTGATAGTGTGAGCATATAATGCTCCTCAGGGTCGGGCACATTGACCGGTACTTTGACACGCAAGACCTCTATTTTTGTGCTCGTCGACTCTTTAACTCGTTTCGAGATCAACTCAAATAATTCATTTCTTGTGATCGTTTCACTAAAAGATGTGTAGAAGTATGTTCCACGAAAAAATACAGTAGCTGAATATCGAGCCATACTCGCTCTAAGTTTCATGATGATACGAAAGTAAGAATTTTGATGGGATGCCTAAGGCAGAAATGCAACCTATTTTTCTTTGGTGGTGGTAGGCATACAGGGATCATATTTGCGTTTTAGAAAACACGGATTCATCTTAAATGTCAAAAATAATTTTGGAATTCGCGTTCTGTAGAACGCGAATATTTTTATTCGTACAGAATTCGTGTTCTGTAGAACGCGAATTCCTTAGATTCTTGCACAATTCACGTTCTGTAGAACGCGAATTCAGAACAATCCTATAGAATTCGCGTTATACACAACGAGAATTCCAATTTGTTGCTTTGCCGGACTTTGGGCTGACAATTGTATCATGGTGCGGGAATTTTGCTGACATTTCTATCAGAATTCTAAATTATTGGTATGCTACTTCAACAAACGCAATTCTATTTATAAATGAGGGGGCGCAGAATTTCTAGATGCACCCTAACAAAACTTAGAATTACAAAGCTCATCGATTTTCAGAAATGACACCGCGAATTGAGGCTATAGTATACTACGATGGTTAGATGGTCCCCGATTCATACATTGGGATCATATTTCAATCTGAAAATACTGTTAAGATCAACAATCCGAGGCAATCAACCACGTTCCAATCGCTTAGGACCTCAATATCCAAGAATGTTCCCAATCGCACGGGGAGGGAGTTGCAGTCTTTGAAGTATTGATGTCCAACGTCAATAGATCCACTACGTTACAAAATATTTGATGTTGAAGACGACAGTTCTGTAGAATTGATGATAGATACACATCGTCAGTACTCAATGGGATGGGCCATTGAGCTGTTTGCAACATTTTTCTGAAGTTCACATTGGCGGTCATAATGTGGTACCGAATTGGTTACGAGCAAATCTCAAGTTCAATCCAAATGCTATTAGCCTGACATCGAGTTTACGACGTGACTTCAACCTTCTGCATACGAGCAATGATGAAGCTTCATCGTCTTCGTCTTCGCGGCAACGACATTCTTTCGTTCCAAGGTTCAAATTTTACCTTAACTTGCCACCAACCCAAGAGTCGTCATACAATCCATACGTTCCAAGAATCGATGATTTCTCTACCGGGTGCCATTCAACATACATTCCATACATGACGTCTTCAACGTACAATGAAGATTTTAACTTGTTCGATGCTTTCTCTATCGAACGCCACTCAACATACATCCCAAGTCACCGAAATGTAGATGATATGTTATCCGTGGGGAGACATTCAACCGCCGCTACTGTCGATCGAGTTATGACTTCAGAACCTGTTCACGCACAAGTTAATGATGATGCAGAACTTTACCAGTTTGATGAGGCTCTTTCCGATGAAGAGCCGCATACACAGGTTGGGCCCAATGGTGACGAGATGGGTCTATTTCCTCCTGAACCATCTGACCTTGACGAGCTGGTCGAATCAGAAGAGAGCGCAAAAAACTCTTCTGACAACGATACAGAGGATGATGAGGATGCCGATGTTCATTCGACTAATCTGCATGGACCAAACAGTTGCGCAACGTACTACAAACCACCTTTGCACTTCATAACAGTGGATATGGATGGCTTCTTCGATACTGAATTCCCAGAATATCCACAATTAGATCATTTCAACCAATGGAATGTGGGTTCGACTGAGCTACATGCTGGAATGGTCTTCAGGACAAAAAAAACTCGCAGAGGCTGCCATCAAGCATTACAACATAGAGCACTCAGTTAGGTCCACCGTTTGGAAGACCGAGGCCAGAAAATATATTGCAGAGTGTTCTCACAAGTTCGCCTGATGTAAATGGAGGGTTCGTGTGTCGCAATTGAAAAGGCTAAATGACCTGTGGAAAATAACGAGATATACAAGGCCTTATACATGCTCCGTTGGGAGCATGAGCCAAGACCATCCTAACTTGGATGTACACGTGCTTTCTGACGCAATCCTTCCACTCGTGAAAGCAAACCCACTTGTATCTGTGCCAGTGTGTATAACTACATCAAATCCATTAACAAGTACACCGTCAAATACGATAAGGCATGGTATGCAAGATATCGAGCCATCCAAACACTGTACGGGCAATGGGAGCAATCATACAACGATCTTCGATCATAGCTTCAAGTTATGCATGAATACAATCCATGGAAAATTGTGGAATTGGAAACTGTTCTGAAGTACTACAACGATCGTGTTGTACCAGAGGAGGTCGAATTTCATTGCCTTTTCTGGACGTTCCCCTAATGTGTAAAGGCTTTCCGTCACTGCAAACCTATGCTCCAGATCGATGGTTCATTTTTATACGACAGGTACACGCAGATCTTACTAATTGCAGATCCCCAGGATGGCAACAGAAAATGTATCCTAGATGCTTTTGCGATTGTTGAAAAGGAAAATATCCATTCTTGGGAGTTTTTACTTTACAACCTCCGCAAGTATGTCCTACGTCGGGTTTTACGTACACGTGAAGATGGCATCGCAATTATTTCAGATAGAGGCGCAGGGATTTGGGGAGCAATTCAACGTTTGGGAGATTCATGGAAACCCCCATATATACATCACTGGTACTGTTTGCGACATATAGCAGCAAACTACTATCAGAGGTTCAAGAACGAAGATGAACGTATAATGGTTCTTCGTATGGGTATGCAACCATTCCATTTTGTTATTCTACGTCCACCATTTTAATATTATTACCAATTAACTATTGCATGTCTTATTCAATAGGCAAAGCACACGGGGTTAACCAAGTTGAAGAGCTGCTGGAGGAGTTGCAATTAAGGAATCCACAAGGGTATAACTATCTTATGGATATCCCGAAGAAGAAATGGTTGCGATGTTATGACGGGGGTCGCCGATACGGCCATATGACAACAAACTTGGTTGAGGCGATCAATTCGTCTCTTAAGGGAACACGCCATTTACTTATCACGTCTGTTGTCAAAGCAACGTATTACCGATTGGAAACCCTTTTCGCAACCCTCGGGAAACAAGCAATGAACTGGATGGCAGGTGGCCACATATTTCATCCAGATCTCCAGTGAAAAATCCTAGCGTCCATTGCGCATGCAAACTCGATGGGTGCGTTGTGCTTCTCTCTTCGGGAACATATGTTTGAGGTCATGGAATTTTCCCAACCGCTGCAAGGAATAACACAATACACCTACGTGGTTGATTTGAAAAAAAGAACGTGCGATTGCGGGGTGTTCCAGACGTTCAAGTTCCCGTGTTCGCATGCTTTCGCAGCATGTGCATCGGTTCATTTTGATGCAACGACACTCATTGATTCCATCTACAGGCTCGAAACCGTTTTCAAGGTTTACCAAAACGAGTTCCTTCCAATTGGAAATGAGCGTGACTGTCGTATAATCAACAACGAACCAAATATATGCCTAGATCCCTCCCTGCGACGAAAGAAAAAAGGCCGACCAAAATCAACGAAGATTCACTGTGTCGAGGATACGGTTCCTCGAGAAAAGACTGGACAACCTAAGCGGTGCAGTAAATGTAGGAACACTGGACATGATATTAGGAAATGTCCTCTTAGGACCGGCCCCCGAATAAACTAGATCAACCTATGTGTGATGTCTTCTGTGTACTCTTTTCTGCTTTGTGAAATTGTATTATCTGCTAATTTAATAAATCTTATGGGTACTCTTTTCCCCCTACACAGGCTTAGAGGGTTTTTTTTAACGAGGCCCTTTACCTTTAAAAAAACATGCATATGGACACATTTTTGCTCCGAAAATGTTACTTTGATAGCATTTTTAACACAATTTTCTCACATTTTCAGATACCGTCTTCCTCTGAACTTTAGCACCACTGTAAAATTAAGCTGCACATCTTTGTCTCCAAACTTAGAAAAAACCAAAAAAAAAAGGTCGAAACACACCGTAAAATGCATTTAAACATGCCTATACAATAATGTTTCCTTCTAAAACATTGTAACTTGTCCATTTGCAGGCCATTTTCAAACATCTTAGGATGTTGTATACGCCCGTATCTTCACACCATCTTAACGATATGTTTTAGTACGACACCATTATAGTTCAAAAATTATAATGGGGTCCCCAGATAACCCGTTATTCGATAAAAAATATAGCTACCCAATCATTTTTTGTTGGTTTGAATACATCTTCCTCCTTAATCTCTCGTGTGCGGGGTGTAATAAAACGTTGAATTCGTGTCCTACAAGACGCGAATTCTGGTTTCGAATATTCAGTCGTCCCGCCAATGATTGGATTCTGAAAAGGGACTGAAATTCGCGTTCTGTGTAACGCGAATTTCGAATTCTCACTACAAGAAAATGCATTTGTAGTGACATTGAAAATAGTCACAAAAAGTATTAAATTTAGTCACTGAAATTTACAGTGACTATTTTTCTGAGTCGTCACATGTCGTCACTAATAACTCCGTCACTATTATATTAGTGACAACTTTCATGTATTTCGTCACAATAGTTATGTTTTTTATGACCACACTATTTGACACAAATGATTATTAATAGTGACTAAAATTTAGACACTAATGTTATTCTTACTAGTGACAAACATTCTATCACAAATACATATTTAAATAGTGTCTAAAATATGTCGTCACTGTCAATAACTAATTATATTTTTAGTTGTAACCATTTTATTTAGGGTTTAAACTAATCACTAATTGTCCTTGAAATTTAATGGAGCTTTTGCATTTTGGTCCGCAAACTTTTAAGTTTTCATTAAATCACTGAAATTTAATTATAAATGATGTAGCATATTCAAATATCATTTTTTAGTAAATAAATGCAATGCATGGCTTCAAGAAGGATCGAACCTGGAACCTTTAGGGCGAGAGTGCAATACTTATCCACTAAGCTAGGCAAGAAATTGTATACTATTTTGAAAGAAAAATAATATTTAGGTTTAATTGTAATTGAAATTAATTTTATTTATTTTAAAAATATTTATTAATTATAACACATTATTATAATAATAATTTACCTAATTTTTCTATGGTTTCTTATACGAAGTACGTATGTTGAAGAAACCATTTAAATTTTTTTCTGTAGAAAAAACTAATCAAAATGGAATATATCTGTTAAAATTTTCAAAAAAATCCTCATATATTATGCTAAAATCACATAGTAGTCTTTGTACTCTAATTTGGTCGCTTTAAATTTCTATACTTTTTTAAATTTTGAATTTTTTATCTATTTAAATATGTTAAGTAAAATTTTCTTTTTAGCTTAATTTGTTATACATAAGTTGCTTATTTAATTTTTTTCTTTAATTTGATCATTTTTAGTCCTTGTAATTTAGTCATATTGCCGGTGTCTCGTTAGGATTAGGATTAAAATTTTAAAATTTGAAAAATATAGGGACTAGAGTTGATCAAAAATAAATTGACTAAAACAACAATTTACACATAGTATAGACTATAGAAATATTTTACCTTTTGACAAACTAGTTTATGATAACTTTAATTTTTATAATTATAAAAATAAATTTATCATTGTGTCAATGTCTAATTTATCATTACTTTTATTTTTTTATTTGTGACAAAATTTATCACAACAAAAAGTGAAACTTTAAGTGACAAGTAATTTCATTGTAACAACAAATATCAAATAATAGTGACAACTTCACATATCGTCACTATCATGTGTTAAAGTTTTAGTGACAATGAACTTTGTGTCACAATTGTATACTTATAGTGAGAATTTATTTGTGAAAAATACAATCGTCACAATTACTACTGTTACAGTGACCAAATAAAAATATGTCACAATTACTTATACTAATTGTGTCGCACAAAAAAATTGTCACAAAAAGTTAATATTTGTGACAAAATTATTCTCAGTCACTATCAATTTGTCACTAAAAACCTATATTCTTGTAGTGTCTCGTTTTTCAGGACGCGAATTTGTCCTACATGACGTGAAAGGGGAGTATTTTTCCAAGTAACGAACCGATGGATACTTTTATTCTCATTAATTTTCCTAAGGGGAATATCCAAACCAATTAGCCGAAAATGTTTCTACATGAGTTGTTCTGATGGAGAACAATGCATCATGCAATATTGCATGACACAATCAAAGTCGATATGGTCGATGGAGTTATTAGAATCCTGATTGTCGTACGCCATGTACCAAATGTTAGTACCCTGATTGTCGATGGAGTTATTAGAATCCTGATTGTCGTACGCCATGTACTAAATGTGAAGAGGAACCTGATTTTGTTAAGTACTCTTGACTTCGCTTAAGATCAGCAAAAGTTCTCTTATTATGATGAAAGGGTAGAAAAAACAATAAATTGTATGTTTTGCAGGATTTCACAATTGTTAGTGATGTTGCATTTACTTCTTTTCCTTGTCAGATGAAGATAATACAAAACTTTGGCATATGTGACTGGCACATGAGTGAAAACGACATATTAGAATTAAGCAAAAGAGGACTCATGGACGGAGTAGGAATTTGTAAACTAGACTTGTGAGCATTGCATTTTCAACAAACAAAAGAGAGTTCGCTTCACCGGGGGAATCCACAACATGAAAGACACTTTAAATTATATTTATTCTGATTTCTAGAGACCATCTAGAGTACCTTCCACTGGTAGAGCTAATTATATATTGACGATCATTGATGACTTTTCAAGAAAAATCTGGTCATTTTTTTTGAACTAATTATTTTTTTCACGAACCAAACGCACCCTAAAGTGTACAATGTTTTTAGTCTGAAATAGGGGTAGTATCTAGTTACACAGTATAAAACTCTTTAAGTTTTACACGTTTTTTGGATCGTTGGCTGAGTGAAACGGATGTCTGAGATTAACAATAGAATATATCACTTGAAAAAAAAATAAGCAGTTAATCTCATTCATCCACTTCCCCTATCCAATGATCCAAAAAAACGTGTAAAACTTAAAGAGTTTTACACTGTGTAGGTGGATCCTAACTATATACCATTAACTGATTTAACTATATGATTCTATAATAAACATCATGTACCGCTTTGTACCACTAATCATGTGTACCGTTTTGTACCACTAATCATGTGCACCGCTATATACCATTAACTGTTTTAATTACTTTTGAAATCATAGGGACTGAGAGTGTTATTATCTCTTTTTAGAATAAAATCTAGAAAATAATTTTTATATTATTTTTTTTCTTTTTGGTAAAGCACACAAGTGATAGCTGAACTTTGGTAAATTAATAAATTTGATAACCAAACTTTTAATTGCTTCAATGTTACCATTAAACATTTAGTTTTGCTACAAATTGGTCAATGACCAATTAAGAACCGTTAAAAGGGTGACGTTACGGTTAAAATATTTTGTATGATAGCATATTTAGTCATTCATGTTTGTACATTCAAACCAAAACCTTAAATTTTAAACACTAAACCTTAAGCCATAAACCCTAAACATTAAACCTTAAGTCCTAAACATGAAATCTTAAAACCGAAACCCTAAACCTTAAATACTAAACCTTAAGCCATAAACCTTAAATACTAAACTTTAAGCCCTAAACTTTAAATCATAAACATATAATTCTGCATATATTTTCAAGTTTCTACATGTATTTACAGGATCGAAATGCCTTTTCGGTATACAAGTGTGTTAAACTTGGATGTTGTGTACTATACCCATAAGTTTCAATCTAAACTCGAAATTTCAATCCGTCATTATCTAATTTAACTGTGATCAAAATAACATAAACAGAAAAATAAAACCTTGAACATGAGTGATTCAAACCAAAATTTGAACTTAACCGAATTAGACCCAAAATTGCAAAACCCGAATTAACACTCTCCCAAAATTGAACCAAGCCAAATAAAATAGTAACCACATAAATATATGGGTAAACTACATAAATAGTCACCAAACTTTCAGGACGTTTTTATTTTGATCACAAAATTTTAAAATTTGTGCTATAATCACCAAACTTTTATTTCGCTTTTGGTATGGTCCCTCCTGTTACCTTCCATTAGAAGCCACTGACGTAGCGACACCTCTCATTTTTCCTGAATAGAATAATGGGTAAACTACACCATTCATCACTCAGCTTTCTTCTCACTCCTATTTTGGTCACTAGAGTTTAATTTTTTTTTCAATTTTATAACTCAACATTCAAATTATTTCTATTTTGGTTAGTCTCGAAAGGCATGGTTATACAAATAGAAAAATTCGATTTTAGTACAGTTTTTTTAAATAAATTATTTCAATTCGGCTACGATTTACCCTCAACATTTTAATATTCTACAATTTAATCCCTCTTTAAAACTCACTTTCAATTAAATTAATAATATTAATAAATGTAATTAATTAATTAAATATTTAAAACATTCCTCATCTCCATCTCCATCACCATCTTCATGCATCTGATTTTCGAGACTGGGTGTCAGTTTGGCGATGTGTCACAACATTCCATGCTTTCAAGACTTAGTTTTTGTGTGTTATATTAAAGTAAAGCTCGATCAAAAACCCTTGTGACATCGAATCTTTGATGAAAAAAAAGGAATCCAAATTTTGAAAGGGAGATCTAAGACTCACCGAGTGATGAAAAATTGGAACTTCGATTGGAGTTGGAATTGTCTAAACTTGGTTTTGCAATTTAGTGTTTAAGGTTTATTGGTTAGGGTTGTGGTTTAGAGGTTTATTGGTTTTAGTGTTTAAGGTTTATGTGTTAGGGTTTCGGTTTTAGGGTTTATGACTTAAGGTTTAGTGTTTAAGATTTAGGATTAAATTATTTCTAATTAAAATAGTCTCAAATTGCCATAATGTGTAAATAATGAGGGTTTAATTTATTATTTTTTCGAATTATGATAGAATTGTTTGAATGTGCAAACATGGATGACTAAACGTGTTATTATACAAAATATTTTAACTGCCACAACACCCTTTTAACGATGGTTAACATGCCAGTGACCAATTTAGAACAAATTTAAAAGTTTAATGGTAGCATTGAAGCAATTGAAAGTTTAATATCAAATTGAATAATTTACCAAAGTTCAGTTACCAATTATATACTTTACCCAAAAAGAAAAAATAATATAAAAATTAATTTTTTAGATTTTATTCTAAAAAGGATAATAACACTTTCAGTCCCTATGAATTCAAAAGTAATTAAAATAGTTAATGGTACATTGCGCTACACGTGATTAGTGATATTGATTAGTAGTTTAAATGGTTACCTTTTATCATTAATTATGCAGTTAATGGTTATTTCATGGTGCTGATTTGGATTTTTTGGACGTTTTCTAAGGACTACAATTCTGAAAATTGCACTTAAAAGATAGTATTCTGCAGTTTTATTTTCTGGAATCAAGGTTGGGCTAGTGGACATGACTCTCGGCATAAAATCTGATGTGGCATCCAGTCAGCAGCTTCTAGAAGATTCAGTCAGCAGCTTCCAAAAGGCGTGATCAGCAAGGACGGATAAGAAGATCAACTGCTTTTTAAATTTCAAACTTAGAATTATCTTTTGTTTTTACGAATTAATTTAAATATTTTAGGATTTATCTTTTATCATTTTAGGAGATTTTTAGAATTTCAGAATACTATAAATACCCCTTGGGGTAAGCTAGGAGATCATCTCTCATTCTTAGTTTGTTCTAGCTTTTAAAAGTTCTATAAAATTTCATTTTCTTTTGTTCTTATTTTCAAAGCTTTTATTCATTTGTTTTAAAATGCTAAGTATGACATAATCATGCTTAGCTAATTTTCGAATTAGCCAAAGGCTTAAAGCGATGCCTCGATTCATTTTGTGAGAATTGAAAGCACTTATTATCTTCAGATAATATTCTCGATTTTATGGAAACTTAGATAGGCAATTAGCATTTTTCTATTAAAAATCTTTTCACTTTCGTTTCAAAAAGCGCGCGTTGAATTGAATGTTGTTTTGATTTAAAGTTGGGAGGAAGGATCGACTTGTAGCATATTCGACTTCCTATGAACACACTTAACGACAGATTCGGTAAGGGAAATTGAGATCGGATTCGATTCTCATTGAGACAACGTAATTCGAGTTGGGTTTTTCCAGATTTTAAACTATTTTATTCCTACAATGATAGTCGTGGTTAGTCTAACCAGAAATGTGAAGCTCAAAAATTGATTTTGAGTTATCAGTTTACTAGAGAGAAAAATAAGTTACAAGGGTTGGACCTTGTAGACTGTAACTGGTACTTATCCAAAGTAAAATCATTTTCGATGAAAAGTTTGAATTGAGGCTAAACGGAGTTTGAGGCTAAAATATTTAATCAAATATATTCTCAAAGTTTACTTCCGTTATTTTCTCCAAATCTATTTTTGAAATCACTTCACTTTTCTCTAAATCAAACCTCCCCATATTTCCTCTACTATCACAACAAAGTTAGAATCAGAACCTTATAATATCATAAGCTCTTTAGTCCCTGCGGAACGACCTTTTCTTCTCTATCGTTATATTATTTGTTTATTTATTTGAAATTAAGGCTTATTTTATTTGACAATTACGACGCTTGTCAGGTACATAGCAGTACACGTCATACAACTGTCATCAAGATTAGTGAATTTAACCACAGAAAATTAGAATATCAATAAATACTAATAATGGAGTAGAAATGAGGTCATTGTTAGACATACAAAAAGGATCGTAAACAATACAAAGATCTCATGAGGTAATACTCAATTCATTTCAACAACCCAGATTTACATAGTGGATGCTCGTGAGTTTATATACACAGCTAGAGCAGTTTTCAAAGAAATTGCACATCCAATCAGAACCTTATAGCTGTAAAAACAACTCAACAACTTACAGAAGCAGTTGCAACAGACGCAACGGATAACCTACTGAACATTAGGGTTTTGTAGTATAAACTACGTACAAATACAAAGGTTTAACATTCATATTGCTTTCTAAATTCTGGAGAAACTTCTTGAGCTTCAATCACCATCATCTTTCGTCTGAGAGACTCAAACTTAGCCACTGGAAGAGGTTTAGTTAAAGTATCGGCAATTTGACAGTCAGCTGGAACATGATCAACATGGATTTCACGTACAGCTACCTTATCTCTAACAAAATGAAGATCGAGCTCGAAGTGTTTGGTCTTGGCATGAAGCACATGATTGGCTGCCATGGCAACCACACTGGTGTTGTCGCACCAAATACGAGGACACTCCAGTATACTAACCCCCATTTCCATAAGCACAACTTTGATCCAGGTGATTTCTGCAGCATCATCGGCTAGACTCCGATACTCAGCTTCGGCAGTAGACCGGGAGACGGCACGCTGCTTCTTCGAACTCCAGGTAAGTAAATGAGCACCATTGAAGACGCAATACCCAGATATAGATTTGCAATCATCTATATCACCACCCCAGTCTGCATCAGAAAACACCTGTAAGGCAACACCTTTCTGCACCTGAGATGAAAACCACAGACCAAGATCCATAGTACCGTTGAGATACCGTAAAACACGTTTCACAGCTAGCCAATGATCCCGTGTAGGGTGCTGAATAAATTGAGATGCTTTGTTCACAGCGAAAGACACATCAGGTCTAGTGTGAGTTATGTATTGTGAGGCTCCCACCGTGCTACGATACAGTTGTGCATCAGGGAGAGGCTCTCCTTTAAACCTGCTCAGTTTGAAATTGGGTGGCATGGGCGTAGAAGCTGAATTCGACCCTTTCATGCCAACTTTGTGTAGTAGCTCAGACACAAACTTCTTCTAAGAGAGAAATAATCCACTGCTAGAGCGTGTGACTTCCAAACCCAGAAAATATCGAAGAATACCTAAGTCTTTCAGAGAGAATTTTTCATGCAACTCTTGTATAACATAGTCCACTGTATTAGAAGAATTCCCTGTAATTAGGATATCATCCACGTAGACTACCAAATAAGTTGTGTCGTGACCATCAATAAGCAGAAAGAGAGATGGATATGCCTTAGATTCCACAAAACCTAATGAACACATGAACTCCTTGAGCTTAACAAACTAATTTCTGGGTGCCTGACGCAACCCATAGAGAGCCTTGCAAAGCTTGCATACCAGAACCTTGCCTGAGGACGAGATTTCTTCAAAACCTTGAACATGTTGCTTGTAAACATCTTCCTGTAAGTCACCCTTTAAAAATGCGTTATTCACATCAACTTGTCGAATTGGCCATTGGTTGGAAACAGCAATCGAGAGAAGAATGTTAACAGTGGAAAAACGTACAACTGGACTAAACGTGTCCATGAAATCGAAGCCTGGTATTTGCGCAAAACCCTTTGCAACAAGCCGGGCTTTGAATCGATCAACAGTCCCATCAGCTTTAAGCTTAACTTTGAATAGCCATTTGCAACCTACGACTTTTCTTCCTATAGGTAGCTCAACTATATCCCATGTACCATTGCTGATCAATGCTTGATATTCTGGCATCACATCTGCTCGCCAATCAGGATCATCCAGTGCACTGTAAATATCATCAGACTTAACTTGAACATTGTAAACCTTGGCTTTCACAATGCCATTCTTGCGTCGCATGACCATAGGATGAACATTAACTGCAGGCTGAGTTTGTACACTGACAACAGTATGAGGCATTGCAGCTTGACAAGAAGTCTCAACATTTCGAATTGGAACCTCGTCATTATGAGCTGAAGCCACAAGAGACACATCAGTTGGTGTCACAAGAAGAGCTGGAGCCGAACTATGATCTTCAAATACCATATCATTGGTCACAGGAAATTGTGCATGCACCGCAGGAGGTAAATTATCATCACATACAGGAATATCAACTTCAGAAGGAACAAGGCTATGTGCAGTAGGTGAAGAAGCATTTAAAATGGGAGAAATAGACTCTTCATGATCAGGACTAGCCAACAGAGTACCAAAGCTAGTAGAATTTGACTGAGATGTATGAGAGACAAAGGATGTACCAACCTCAGGCAAAGAACCAGGATGCTCAGATCCAGTGTGCTCAGATGCAGCATGCTCAGGTCCAGTATGCGAGGGAGTTGTTGTAGAGACCATAGTAGGAAGAAGAGGAACTGAAGCTGAAGGAAAAAATGAAGAACCCTGAGACTTAACCAAATTGTCAGTAGCAAATGGAAACTGCATTTCATCAAACACTACATGCCTGGAAGTGTAGCATCTACCATCCTTGTCCAGACATACATATCCATGATGCAAAGGTGAATAGCCCAAAAACACACATGGTCTCGACCTGAAATCAAACTTGTGCCTGTTGAAAGGCCTTAGACGAGGATAACAACAACATCCAAAGGTCTTGAGAAAACTATAATTAGGGACTGTTCCATATAGTTTTTGATAAGGAGACATTCCATCCAAACTTCTTGTGGGCAACCTATTGATCAGAAAAACAATACTAAGAACTGCTTGTGACCAAAATTTAAGTGGCATGCTGGCTTGAGCTAACAACGCAAGAGTTGTTTCCACAACATGTCTATGCGTACGCTCTACGGCACCGTTTTGTTGAGAGGTGTATGGGCAAGTCTTGCGAAGAGAAATTCCTTTCTTAACAGCTAAATTTTCCAAAAATCAAAACTCCCCACCACCATTCGTTTGTAAAGCAACAATGTTGGAGTTAAATTGATTATGTACTATAGCTAGAAAGGAATCAAAAGCTGTTGTAACATCACTTTTATTCTTTAACAAAAACAGCCAAGTGTTTCGACTGTACATATCTAAAAACAAAACAAAATACCGAAATCCATTGAACACAACTGGAGCTGGTCCCCATACATCAACCTCAACTAATTGAAAAGGACGAGAGTACACTGTGGTAGAAGGAGTAAAATGTAAGGCATGGCTTTTTCCCATTTGACACGCCATGCATACATGTTTTTCTGCAGTAGAAGCAGTCTTATGAGCAACTAATCTAACAACTTCTGAACTTGGATGTCCCAATCTCCTATGCCAGGTCCAAAAATCAGAATCATCCCGAACTATGGTGTTGTGAACAAGAACATCAGCAGCAGCCAATGCATTCTTGAAACTGTAGAGCCTTCATCAAGTCCACCTTTTAACAGCACCTTATGTGTGCATGCATCCTTAACAAGAAAAAAGGTGGCATGAAACTCAAAATATACATCGTTATCTTGTGCAAATCTTGCAACTGACATGAGATTTTTGGAGATTTGAGGTACATACAATGTATTATCCAAGCAAAGTGGCCTAGTAGAAGACTTAAGACATACACGACCAATTTGCATAATATTAAGAGAGGTGCCATCACCAAGATGAACCTTACCTTTGCCACCATAACAAGTCTTGTGTTGAAGAGCAGAAGAAGAACTTGCTACATGGTGTGTAGCACCTGAATCCGAAAACCATTTGGAATAGCTGGCTGGTCCATCAGAGGTCAGAGCATTGACTTGAACATTATCACCATCATCAGTGAGTGGATCAGCATGTGTATGCACGCGTGTGCATGGATCATAAGCTGGCTCAGGATTATGAGTGCAGCATGAACATGTATGTACCTGAACCTTTGGCTTTGACTGCTGAGAAGTAACACCTTTGAAATTTTGATCAAATCAATACCAGCATCGATCTACCAGATGCCCCAATTTCCCACAAAGTTGACATTGATGTCGTGGCCTGCCCTTATACTTGAAAGAGGAAGAAGTATTCTTGGCAGAATCGACTGAGGACTGGGATGCATCTTCTTGGTCATTATCAACAGAGGAATTAGTGTTTTTAGAGTTGTACCTGGTGTAGTTGGTGCCTGCACAATACCTTGTCGAGTCTTCAAGACGAGTTTCAGCATCCACAAGAATGGACACCACATTATCCACAGTGTATGTTTCTTTGATGGTCGTGATAGCTGAAATTGAGGGTTCAAATTCCACTAGTAACCCTTTGAGAATGGTGGCAATATGCTCTATGTCAGTTATCTTGCTGCCACAAGTTGCAAGAAGGTCACAAACTTCCTTGACGGCCATGGTATACTCACGCATCGATTGAGTTCCTTTCTTTAAAGATCTCAACCTACAATGTAGATTCATCATCTTGGTTGTAGATAAACCAGAATTTATCTCAGTAATCGACTTCCACACATCAGCTGTAGTCTCAGACCCTACAAGCCTTGGTAAAATGTTTGGAGAAACAGTAGATAGCAACTAAGAAGCAAGGGAGCTATCTTGCTTGAAATAATGAATGTAAGAGGGATTGAGCACCGTTTCACCTGCCCTGTTGCGCATCGTCTTCGCAGGAACATGCATGGAGCCATCAAGAAACCCTTCCAGACCAAGGCCACAAATAGTCAAAACCACCTGCTGCTTCCAGAGAAGGAAGTTGGAATCCGTGAGACAAACATTGATACGTTTGTTGGAGAAAAGCTATGCTTCAAGAACGGAGTCATCTTCGGCAAGCGTAATTTCAGGAGCCATGAGCAACAAGAAATTGCAAAAACAAAGAAGCTAAACAAGAGAAACACACACATAAAGAAACTCGACGCGAGAAGAAGAAGAAGACTGAAACAAACTACAACCTAGCAACTGATACCATGTTAGACATACAAAAAGGATGGTAAACAATACAAAGAACTCATGAGGTAATACTCAATTCATTTCAACAACCCTGATTTACACAGTGGATGCTCGTGTGTTTATATACACAGCTAGAGCAGTTTTCAAAGCAACTGCACATCCAATCAGAACCTTATAGCTGTAAAAACAGCTTAACAACTTACAGAAGCAGTTGCAAAAGACGCAACGGATAACCTACTGAACATTAGGGTTTTGTAGTATAAACTACATACAAATACAATGGTTTAACAGTCATGTATTGAATAGTTGATATGTATTATTCCATAATAAGTAAGTATGAAGAAAAATAAAAATTAAGGGATCTCATTTTCATCGCCTGTCCAAATTGTCTCCTAACTGAATGAGTTGAGAGTCTTTTATTACAATCATTCCCTTATGTTATAAACTTTGTATTTCCACGTCTCCTTGCATTATTCTTCATAAACGGTCTTTATTTGGACTTTTCTCTTAATATTTGATATTCTTAATTTCTTAATTACTTTGTTTACAAGTTGTTAAGTTTAATTCATATACACACAAACATATATATTCAATATATATATATATATATATATATATATATACACACGCACAAACATTGAACGTTTATCTATACATTAATGTTCTTTTCTTGAGAAGTTGGTTTGCTTTGTAATTCTTGAATTATTTTGTATGGTAGGTGTTTGAAACGTCTTCATAAAAGATTGAAAACTACCACTCCATAAGTGTGTATGCAGATTCCTCCCATACCATGTAAAATTTTCAAGTTTTACACGTTTTTTGGATTTTTGAATGAGAATAAATGGGTGTATGAGATTAACTAACAAAAATTATGTCCCTTTTTGGTGACTTTTTTTTATGCTTCAACACTAAAAATAAATTATAAGCCCTAATCCTAAATTTTAAATCTTGAACCCTAAAATATATACCATACACCCTACACCTTAATAATTAACCTTAACCCTAAATTCTAAACCTAGTTTTTAAGGGAAGGGGTTTAAATGGGGGGAAAATGGCATAAGATTTCTATTTATTAGGATTAACGGTAGGAAATGAAGATATTTTTATGATAAAAAAGAAATAATCTCAACCCTTCATTTATCTTCATCATCCAAAAAAATGTATAAAATTAAATGAACATTACCTGATGTACTTGGATCATTGCCCTATATAAATATAGATATATGAGAAAATTACGTAAATTATCATTGAACTTTACTCGTAAACCTATTTTGGTCACTAAAGTTTCAAAATGTTTAATTTACTCACTGAAGTTTAGACATTGAGCGTTTTTGGTTAGTGAAATTTAAACATTGAACATTTTTCACTCTTAAACTCCAAGTCGTAGATTGTGATCGTTCGGTCCTAAATTCCACTAGTCACTTCATCTCAGCCACTTGAGTCTGAATTCGACATTCATTTTGCCGGAAAGTGTCCTAAAGTTCAGGAATAGAAAAAATACCTTTTGGTTTCTCTCTCGTCGATCATCGGATGAAGCTCGTTTCTCAGCAGGGACGAATTTACATAGGGGTGGGGAGGGGCAATCCCCCCGCCCGAAGAAATTTTTTTCCACCTTTGTCCCCTTATTTAAATTTCTTTAAAAATTGGTTTATTTATGAATTTGCCTCCCCACACTATTAAAATTTCTTTAAAAATTGGTTTATTTATGAATTTGCCTCCCCCCACACTTTCAAACATTTATAGTTTGCCCCCAGACCCCAAATTCTGCCTCCGTCCTTGTTTCTCAATATGTTGCTTCTCTCATGCCGATGAAGATTTTCACCGTTTGGATCTTGGAGAAGTTTCTTTATTTGCCGGTAAATGGACGTCATCAATAAATTGAACGTTTTGAAACTTCAGTAACCAAAATATGTTTGAAAGTAAAACTCAGATTTACATAATTTACCCTATATATATTATGTATATGTTTTCCCATTTTCTTTGTTAAAAGTTAGAAAACTTAAAAGTATTTGTGAAACAAGTTAATCAAACCATTCCCTAAAGAAAATGAAAATGAAGACCAAAATTACCATATTATCAAGTTGGAAAAAGAAAAGCAATTTAAAACCTTTCTCAAGATTCAGAAATGTGTTGATTTATTTATTTGTGTTTCAACCCTAAATTTTCTCCTGCATTATCTTCACCGTGAGTCATGACCATCATCAAATCATGTTTTAGATGTGTGTTAACATCATTTTTCTCACATGACGTGTCATGCATCCATTGATTGTCAAATCAACTCGATGATAACGCTGAATCTTCAATTGTAAGAAGAAGAGTTTGGTCTTGTAAGGTTGTAGAAACAACCGGCAACAGATTTTGAAAGAATTGAATGGCTAAAAGGGTACGTGAAACATGGGTTACGTAATACTACAACTCTACGTAGAAAATGATAACTCTTTTGTCCCTGTGTGTGAAAACCAGCCGATGAAATGTCGTTTTAGGGTTAGATGAAAAATATTGGACCCCACCCGGTTTCAATGTCGGCACATCATCGTCATGTACTTCTCTCTTACTTTTAAATTTGGGTGAGAGACAGTCTCAGCCTCCACTTCTTGCAATCCTCAAGAAAAATCATAGTTTCTTTGGATCAAGAAACGGATGATTAGTTTGTAAATTATCCGAATCAAAAATGGGTCACCATTCTTGCTGCAATCAACAGAAGGTTAAGCGGGGGCTTTGGTCCCCTGAGGAAGATGAAAAGCTGATTCGATACATCACCACTCATGGATATGGGTGTTGGAGTGAAGTCCCTGAGAAAGCTGGTCTGGTCTCCATCTTTTTCCTTTACTTTTGGTAAGAGTTTCCATGTACAATTCCATGAAGACGTCTATCTCTTTTGCTTTTCTTTCTTTGATCAGGCCTTCAAAGATGCGGCAAAAGTTGTCGTTTGAGATGGATTAATTATTTGAGGCCTGACATTAGACGAGGCCGATTTACTCCCGAGGAAGAGAAGTTGATTATTAGCCTCCATGGGGTTGTCGGGAACAGGTTTGAACATATATTTTCCATACTTATAAATCTTCATCAGTTTTGGGTCCTCTGTATTGGGTGAGTTTTGAGTTCTCTGATAATATTACAGATGGGCTCACATTGCAAGCCATTTGCCTGGAAGGACAGACAATGAGATAAAGAACTACTGGAACTCATGGATCAAGAAAAAGATACGAAAGCCTTCAGCAGCAACGAGCACTGCTGCTGCTCCTAGTACTGAGCATTCCCAGCCCCAGATTAATTATGCTGAGTTTGTGAACCAGGAAACCCTATTTTCTTCTCCAGCAACCCCATTATTTATGTTCGACACAGCAAATACATTCGACGGGATTCAAGTTCATCAACATGGTAATCTAAACACTGAGAGTAGTTGGAACCTGAACCAGCATCAAGTGCAAGCGTTCCCTCCTTCAACATCTTTCACAGTGGGTGTGGATTCGAACAATTATTTGCCACCATTGGTAGAGAATATGGAAACCATGGAAGAGGAAGGAGAAATGGGACTTGAGTGCTTGCAGAGGCAGCAGCAGGAGTTGAACGAATGGATTCAACTTGAATCCCAGCAATGTTCAAACTTTCTGTTGTGGGATAACATCGGCGGGGAAACAACATTCCCACCATCTTCAACAAACATGGGAACTACACTGTCTTCATTCCCCACATCTTTATAAATTATGAAAAAGCTTGTCGCCTCCCCCACCTTTGCTTTCTTGGTCTTTGAATTTCTCCTGAGTTTAGCTTTCAAAATGTTCCAGGCTTTTCCAAAAAAAAAAGTTTATTTTTCTTTTCCTTTTCTTTTCTTTTCGTTTCTGTTTTTTTTTTTTTTTTTGTAACTTTATTTGGTGATGAGGTTGTGAAGTGTGAGGGACTGCAACATACATGAATTTTTTTCCTTCTTCTTCTTCTTGGTGTTTGAAAACAGAAAAGGGAAGAATAAAAAGCAATGCAACAGCCAAAAAAATGTTTGATGCTAAATAGATATAGCTTGGTATTAATTTGCTGCAATTACACCAAGTTTGTCGGTCTTTTGAATGTAAGAGGGTAAAATTACATTATTTTAAAAGGTATCAATAGAAAATACAAATATAATATAATAAAACTTAAAATTTATAGGAGATGCGGCTGAGCCAGCACCCCTATGTCCGTCCTGCATGGAAGGGAAACTGCAATTACATTCAAATTAAGATTGTCTTCAATTCATGTCTTTCTCAACTGTAAAAGTGTAAATTAAACTTTGATAAATTATATATATGACCAGAAAATTTTGCCCTGATCTTGACTCCTTCCATATTCTATACAAAACGATAGCGATCTCTCTACATGCTTAAAATATGGAAGCTATTGGATTTTTTGGAGTTTTGATATCACAGACAAGAACACATAATGAGACATTCAAGAGAACTACGTTAAACACTGCATATAAGTATATTCAACACGTATGCGTAGTTTCAACATATATAACCCGTACTTAATGTAAATAACGCATTTAAATTATGATTGCGACTGCATTTTCTGTCGCGGTTACAAATATTATTGTAGCTACTACCTGTTGCTTCAACTCATGCAGTAACAAAGGCATATTGAGAAATCAGTGGGAGACATTGTTTTTGAATCAGTACTTATTGAGAGAGTTTTTGAGTAATTGTCCAATCCGGGGTGGCTAGGTCTTGAGTGCAATAATATTATCGTTGAAAAGAATAATGAATGGTGAAACAAATTAAAACCCAAAGTTCTAATTCGAATAATTAATAAAATAGGACCCAGTTTCCTGCAAAATTAAACATTTTTCTCTGCATAAATCCTATAAAGTTGATGGGTGTAGATGAGCCCTAATACCTTTGGTCGGCCATTAACAAAGCCATAATCACTTTGTACGGCTTCTATTTCTATGACCGTAAATCAAAAGATGTTTCCTAGTTAACCTAACTCATTCATTAAATTTGTTATTTTGTATTTTTTTTCTTCCGTTGGATGCGAGTTAATGATTAATTATTTATATTTTGTTATTTTTTCTAAATAAATATAATTTATTAATGGATGAATTATACAAGCTTAATCTTAATTATGTGTCTCCTTAAAAACTTCTCTAAACCTAAATGGAGGAAAATAATACACACAACGAAGAGTGTTTTGTTAGTTAATATTGAAAATAGACGTTGACCACAAATTTTAAAGTTGTTTCATATTTAAGTGCGGGTTGAACCCTCAATCATTGGTTAAGGTGAAAGAGATTCTTACTATCTCATCTAAGCCGGAAATTTATTTTGTAATATTTTAACTAATCAAGTTACGATAAATAGACATAATTTCAATAACAAATTATGTTTAAGATGTAGTTAAGTTTTCCAATTAATTACATGGTTTACTTAAATTGGGAGCTGAGTTGAGTTGGTATGCTGTATTTTTGCTCACTTTTAATGTGAAAGAAAGAGATTTTTTTAAGAAATTGATTTAATTCGTCTGTGTTGTGATGGAGCTTTCTCCTCTTTTGAAGCAACCGGCAGAATATTACGTCACATTACCCAATCCAATTCAAGAACTCATCATAATGTTTGGTGTTCATGAAATCATTTCTGTCACATTGTAATTTCTTTTTGCTATTTTTTAATTGAACAAATACTTAATTCATATGTCATGTTCATAAATCATAGATTATTAATTAATTAACTTTAACCCTTAAATCATTTCCTTTCTTCTGAAATCGGTAGGGAATTTGGCCAGATGTTTTTTTTTGGGATTTTTTTTTTGATAAATATCCCGAACAACATTTGGAAAAATATCTCTCATTCGGCCTATGTAAGTGTAACTTGTGTTCTGCAGGATGCGATTTTTAAACTTGCGTTCTACATGGTACAACTTCGGTCTGATGTGGATTATATTATCTGATATTATTTTTTTAAAAAAATAAAATAAAATGAAGTCGTGTTCTACATGACGTGACTTCCACGAGAACTTCAAACGGCTCGTTGCGATAAGATGAAGTCATGCTTTGCGGGCCGCGATTTCCGCGGTAATAAATTGCAACAGTTGGAAATTTATTTACCGCGTTAGCGTAACGAGAAAGTCGCATTTTGTAGGGTGCGATTTATGAAACTCGCATTCTGCATGATGCGATTTTCCTTCAATACTCGCACCCCAACCAGTGTGATTTCCACTGTAAATTGGTCCACACCCTCCCCTTTTACCCCACACCAAAAAATTCACTCTCTCTCAAATATACTTTCTTTCAATTTCTCGGTTGATTTCTCGTGTTTGATATAATGGCGGGATTGATAAGATTGGATCACAAGTACGTGTTCAATTATCATAGAAGACATGTAAATTTTATCTAATTTAATTTAGTTTTTTATTTTATTATATATATTTAATTTATAAATACGTGTTTTTATATTCTTTTATGTAATTTAATTTATACATACGTGTTTAACTTTTTCAGGGAGGGAAGCAACGATGTCTGAATGTTTCTTACAACCGGATGTCGAGATTCCCCAACGCGTTGATCCAACCGTACTTAAAGCAGGCTGAGTTTTTGCACGCATCCAAAATTCTTGGAGGTACGAAAATAGACGTTGATTTGATCAACACTCATTTGGAGAGGTGGAGGCCAGAAACACACACATTCCACCTTCCTTGCGGCGAGGTGACGATTACCCTAGAGAACGTGTCCCATACATAGTTTGCCTATTGATAGAGAGGCTCTTAGTGGTCCCGGTACTGAAGAATGGAATGACCTATGTTTGAATTGGCTAGGGGCTGCGCCGGAGCGTTTTTACGGCAGAAAAATAAATTTATTGTGGCTGCGGAATAATTTTGGAAATGTACCCAATGACGCGAGCGAAAATGTGAAGAAAGTAACGATAATTTTTTTAGTGAATATTATTGAAATAATATTTTTTTTACATATGCTAATATATATTTTCCTATTGTAGGCATATGCTCGCGCTTATATTTTACAGATGATCGGAGGGGTAATGATGCCTGATAAATCCTGAAACAAAGTTCACATAATCTGGTTACGACATTCGCAGAATTTTAAAGATGCCGGTAAACTGAGCTGGGGATCCGTATTTTTGGCCACTCTGTTTAGGGAGCTGTGCAAGAACACCCATCCGTCAAAGTATTTGCATCAGAGGTTGCTTGGTGTTGCTTCAGTCCTGGGTGTGGTGGAGAATGTTGTTTTTACGCTATGAGCTTATGTAGCCTACTCCATATGTTTTTCCGCTAGGCCGAAGGTAAAAAAAGAGTTGATGTTTTTAATATACGTATTATTATAATTATCTTTTGTAGGTGGACCTGTTCTTTAAGTCATGTTGGTGTTGCGAAGGGTCTGAAAGTTATTAGACAAGATATTGAGAATTTCTCACAAAATCAGGTAACATTTTGGTGTATTTATATAAAATAAATTTTATATTTAACTATAATTATATATTGTACATTTTTATGGACATCGTGCGAGGATCTAGAAGTGTACGACTGTATCTTGAAATATTCGAACAAGACGAGCCTTCTTTGGATGACCGTTGTACCACTCGTCTGCCACGCCACAATTGAGTGGCATCTGACCGACCGCGTCTTACGTCAGTTTGGTTGTTTCCATCATATCCATTAGACCCACCAAATCTGGATGAGTTGCACAAACTCACTCGACAAGGGAAGCCCGAGGTAATAAATATTTATATACTTACCGCATTCTTTTATGAACTCGAACGTAATTCATATCTAAAAAGAATAATATTTTTTTATTGTCTGATAGGTTGATTGGTCAGTGTACCACCAAAGCTATATCGCTCACTAGAGAGACATGGCGAATCTGCGATGGCAACCCCAACGTGATTATCGTATGTTTGATACGATGGTCAACCATGATTACGAGGACTAGTTTACAACGAATGAGAAGCCATTTATTCTGACTCGAGAGGAACAAGTGGCCGTCTATCGACGTCAGCAATGCAACCCCCACGGTTTCAGCGTACGAGGGGAGCACGAAACACCTCTGACGGTGCATCATCATCGATGAGAAATTGTGGTCCTGCCTCTGAAGAACTGCCACCATCATATGCTACCTCACCTCCGATGTGGCCACAATCGGCTCCGAGTCCAAGCTAAGGTTATTTAACGCCTTCTGTGTCAAACCCCTGTGCTCAATTTACAATGATGATGAGTGGGGCCTCGAGCTATCCTGCAACCTATGTGCCCTTCACACAGTTTCCCCAGGCGTCAGCCACATTTGGAACCGGGATTGTCCAACAAACACCGCCACATTCCATTTTCTACCTTAGTGAGCCCGCTAGAACGAGTGATACTGCTGGAGCTGGAACCGGGGATAATGGTGATAATGACAATGGTGATGATGACGGAGACAATGAAGATGAGGCAGTTGATGTTACTCGCCCTCGACGCATTCTGGATCGACCTCGTCGTCCACCGTTGGGAATCCTATGAAAGATGGAAGAACTCACGTTGGGCCAAACGCGATTTCAGGAGAAGTCCACATTAACTCAAATTATAAGGGCATCCGAGCGAAATTATCAATTAGAAACAAAAAAATTGTAAAAATTGCCATGCTTGCAATTTTACTAAAATTATCGTGTATATGGTGCTAAAATTGACGCATTTTAACGAACCTTTAAAGAACATTAAAAATATAAATAAAATTTACATATTATTTGGGACTCCGATAACATCATCATCATCAGAAAATATTGTATACAACTCAAGCTCAAGGGCCCACCCTGAACAAAACTATAGGTGAGATTCCACTATCATTTCCACATCAGCGTTGTCCATAATATGGAATAATGAGTACGTTAATGGTTCTAACGACGACGACATTCGAAACTTCAACGGTTCCAGCTTTTGCCCATGGCTATATGGAACATGTTTCTTCAATTCATTCATCAACTTCTTATACGATAAGTTGTATGGCAACAAAAGCAATATAATACTTGAGGAATGAAATACGACGTGGAGAGGTGCATCATCGATTATCTACCCATCGTAGTATACCAAAGCTGTAATAGTTTATCGTCTCGACATATTATATCGATCGAAGTATTTACAAATTATATTCCAACCTTCAGCGAACCAAAATTTTTGAGCTTTTCTCCTTAATGTAAAATTCATTCTGGTGTATATATATACTGAAGAAATCACATCCCATTTAGGACGAATTCTCTGACACAACATGAATCATGATGGCCAAACTTGCGTTCTATAAAGCATAAGTTCTTTGAGTAATCACAAAGCTGGCAAAGCTCGCGTTCTATAAAACGTGAGTTATTTGAGGAATCTCAAAGCTGGCAAAACTCGTGTTATATTAAACGTGAATTCTTTGTAGAATCACGTTCTATTAAACGCGAGTATTCCTGACACGGTACGTATCCTACAAAACTGGCAAAAATCGCGTTTTGTATGACGCGAGTTACACTTTGTCTCTATTCACACGTCACGTCACCTGCCATTTTATCAAAAGGAGGATACAAAAATTTAGTGATGAAATTTTTTCTAACAAAGGTTCAAAGCAATTCGTGTGCGAAGAAGAAAGACTGCTTCATTTTTTCAACAATACCAAAAATAGTTGATGCTCTGGTTCACTACGATGGTGAGATGACCCTTGATGTAAAACTCAGTGTCATATTCCAGTCCCCAATAATGTTACGCTACAGATTCTGATCGGAGTAACGTATGAAAGGCTGAAGCGAACGCTAACGAGGAAGATTCCACATGCTTTCGGGAGGGAGTTACACTCACTAAGGTATCGACTACCTTCGTCGATAGATCCTCTTTATTTCACAATATTCAATTTTAGTGACGTCGGAGATGTGAAAATGATGATCAAAATCCATACCAGTATTCTATGGGATGACCCATAGAGCTTTTTGTAACATTTTTTGAATGAAATATCGGATTCCAAACCGTTGTGCCAAATTGGATACGAGAAAATCTTGACTTCGACCCAAATGCTCATAGTCCAACATCAAGTTTGCGACAAGGCTTCAACTTACTAAGTACAAGCAATGACTAGGCTTCATCATCTTCTGCCTCGAGGCCAAGGCATTCTTCTGTAGCCAGGTTCGACATTGACCTAAACATGTCGCTAACCAATCACTCAACGTACAATCCATACAGTGTAGGTGTAGAGCCATTATCATCTATTGGGCCATCCCACTGTGAAGAGTTTAACCCATTCGATGACTTCTTTTCCAGACGTCACTCAACTTATATCCCTAGTGAGACAAACGTAGATGATTTCTCATACGGACGACACTAAACTTATATCCCAGGTGTAGGGTCGTCATTATCTATGAGGTCTGTAATCACTAATTTTGTCCGGGGTGTTAGACCCGATTTCTTTTGTTTTTAATAATGGGCTTTAATATGATATTATTATTACTACCTTATTAATCATCTATTAATCTTATCATTATTACTATATTACTATCACATTTATGTTTGCTTATTGTTACCTATTATTATTATATCTATTATTATTACTATTATATTAGTATCTACTTATTTATATTTTCATTATTATTATATTTGATATGATATTATTATCTATTATTCTTGTTACCATTATCATATATATTTAGTATTACTTATATTATTATTAATAATATATTTACCGATTATTACTATTATTATTATCTTTATCTACTATTAATATTATTATTATTAATATCATTATTATTATTATTATTATTATTATTATCTGAATAGATCTGAAAATCCAAAAAAGAGACCAATATATATATAAACAAGCCCAGTATATTTAATTAAATAAAAGCCCATAGTTTATATTAAAGTCCATTGCCCAAAAATATTATACATATATTACATGGCACACTCGGCCCAAATAATTAAAATAAGCCCCAAGCCCTAAATGAAACCCTAATCTGATGCCCTCCTTATGTTTGTGCAGCCGCCGCATTTCACACCGTTAGATCTTGGATCCAGATCTGACGGCCCAGATGACGCGAGACGGAGAAACCCTAGAGGCCCTCTGCTGTAGCCCTCGCGCCGCACCAGATCCACCGTCAGATTTGGATCGAGATCATCGGCCAGGATCGGAGCTTGGAAGTCTCCAGAACCTCCACGCGCCACGCGCGCGACTCCCTAGCAGCCCACGCGCGCGTGCATCACACAACCATCTTCGAAGGCATGAATTGCTCCACGACGCCGGCCACGTCCCAGCCTTCCTCTGGTCCCCTTTGTACGAAAGCCTCACATGCAACAAAAACACAAATGTCAGAGGCAAAAATGCAACCGAAATTCAGAGATTTCAGAGACAAATTGCAACAGAATCACAACGCATGAATACAAACAAACAACCCAACAATTTCAGCCAATATCATGTATTTAGAAAAGGGGAAAATATGTAATATTCCGGGCTTATATAAAGCTGGAATCAACATTCCATTGGGAGGGTTTTTTGGAGAGAGGTTTTTCAGAGGATTTTTCGAGTTTTCAGAGAAGCATTGTAAGCGAAACTTTCATCAATACAATCAAAGTTTTCCGAGGTAGTCTCTTTCGCATTTCAGTTGTCGAATCGCAAAAAAATAAAATAAAAAAACAGTGAAGAGTCAAGCTTTTTTACCTTTGTTTCGAGTCGACCTTCTTCTTCTACTTCCGCCCCTCTCCACCGGCGATAAGCCTCGCGGCCCCTTTTCGGGGCCGTGCATGGTGAGCCGTTGAGGCCGGTGACGCAAAGTGGTAAGGTTTTTGTTTTTTGGGTTTCGGTTTTTTGATTTTTGCAAAGAAAAACAATTTCGAAAAGATTTTTAGGGGGTTTGATCTCGTAAGCAGAAGTTTTTTGGTCTCGAAAGGTTTTTACAAAAAAAGGGGAAACGAAAAGGTTTTTTTAGGGTTCCTGACGCCGGCACCGGCAATCGGACCGGGGACGGCGCCGGAGGAAACAGAGCAAAGGGGGAGCTCTCTGGTTGTTAGGGTTTGTAAAATGGGAAAAGAGGCTTAAATGAGTTTAAACCTGCCTTATATATTGTTTTAATGTTTTAAAACCGGTTTAATAACGTTTTAAGCCCCTCCGTGTTACTCTAATTGCACGAAGAGGGGCTTCCGCATTTTGCAATTACGCCCGTGATCCCCTTCGGTTTTTGTGTCTTTTCAATTTCGTCTTGATTTTCATTCCAGTTGATTTCCGAGTGGGGTATTCACTCATTTGGTCCCTGTGCCTTTCCGCGTCTTTTCAATTTGGTCCCGTTTTGCTCTTTTGATTAATGTTTTTATGGGTTAATTGCTATTGCGGTCCCTGTCAGTTTGCATGTTAGTTGTACTCAGCATTTTTATTTTGTTTTATTCATGCATTTTATCTTTTTTAATGTTTGCATCAAATATATGTTTTTGCCATGTTGTTTATGTTAGTATGTGCATACATGTTTTTATGTTGCATGCCTATTTGTTTTAACGTTGTTCGAATATATTTTTGTAACATGCATTCTAATATGTCATTCATGTGATTTTTAGCATTTTAATTTGTATATTAATTAATTTTAATTATAAAACGAAGATACTTATTGATTCGCGTATTCGGGTCGACATACCTAGCTTATTGGATGTCCCGCGAATATTCGGATTAATTCGAATCGTCTAAAGGTAAATCCGTAAATAAAAGGACAAGACCATAGCATCATATTTTAATTGCTTGCATCATGCATAAAGGTGACGTACGGGATTCGAACCCTAGACTAACACGGCAGTCAGTATTATATGATGTCGGTTTAGTCTTTGGTCCGGTGTACCGTCATCCTTTTTAATTAACCGACTAATTAATTTGAAACCGCCAATTTGATAAAGCTCGTACGATTAGAGTTCGGTTTTCAATCAAGAACCACTAGTTAAATTCATTTTAAATTTTGAATAATTTCCATCATTTAAAAGCAACAATTGTTTTGGTACCGATCTTCGGGCGTGATGGGGGTGCTAACCCTTCCCCACACGTAACCAACTCCTGAACCCTTTCAAAAGAATCTCTGGTTTTGTTTTTTACGGTGTCTGGCCTACCATAGTGGCCGGTGGCGACTCCAAAAAGAGAAAAGGATTTTTTAAGGTTTTTTCCAAACCCGAACCGAATTTTAAAACTCCCCCTTTTTAAATCAAATTGAAAATTTTTCAAAAGTAGCGGGAACTTGATTTGCGAGGAAAAAACCCCGTTACAGCTTGGCGACTCCGCTGGGGACAAATTTTGTTTTTCAAAACAAAAAGAGAGTTAGGCCAAGAAAATAATTGTTGCTTTTAATGATGGAAATTTTTGAAATTTAATTTGACTTTAGCGAGATGGTTCTTCCTTGAAAATAGAACTTTAATTACACGAGCTTTGATAATTGGTGGTCTTGAATTAATTTTTCATTTAATTTCAAAGGAATCACCAACATGTGTTGCATCACGCATTAGGCTCTATACCCGAGCTTCGCCCCTTAAGTTGGAGTGAAACGCCCATACCCACGTGAGTCTCCCTCCACGGGTCGGTAATTCACTTCCGGAATCCACGCCTTTGACATGTGAGCAGCCCTCCACGTCACTAGGTTGTGCTTTCCCCCAAACCGAAACCAATTCGCAAGCTTGTAATGGGCCAGAATTGGGGTTCTTGTTACCTTAGTAGGTAATAAGATAGGTTCGGGTACCCTTGTTAGAACCGAACCACATGTGTGCGAATTTAAGAAGCCTACCCCGGATAGAGCCATGCGGATAACCGTAGAATTAGAATTTATGCTATTAGGTCTTACGTCGTTAATTTACCTTGATGTGTTTCCTCTCGTTTGTTTTATTCAGTATTCATTATTGGTGTTACTAACCCAGTTGCCTTTTTGTCTTGTTTTGATTATTTTTGCATACTCATCGCATTTTCATACGAAATGTTGATTCGAGAACAGTCTAAGTTGAAAACTTTTACAACGGGAGAAAGAGTCCACAACAACGGAGTTTTCGGAACCCTGATTTAATGGAAAGGGACGAGGAAATTCATTCTATAAAAAAATCGTACCCTCGTATTTATTTTCTCACCGCGTTGTAAGAAGACTCGATCTCCGTTATGGAAAGTTGTTTGATAAGGATGTTCGTCGATTCAACATTCCCTTGCATTCGGTTTTGTTTTTAATTTGTTGCATTTAATCATATGTTTATGTTTTGCATTTGACATATCATGCATTACATCATTAAGTCTCGGAATTAATTGTTCGGAGTTATGGAAGCATTCGTGACTATCGAAGATTCCGCACCCACACTTTACTCGCCATCAAAGGAAGCAAATGGAGGAGAGTTTTGCTAAGTTGGAAGCTGATTTGAGAGGTCAGTTAGAGCGAGCCCAGCAAGAATTAAGGGACACCATCATCAAGTCCCAACAAGATATGATGAACGAGATATCTCAACTGTTGCAAGCAAATCTGAAAGGAAAGGGTGCTGCCGGAAACCCTAGTCAAGATAAGGGAGACCCCTCGTTTTCTCCCGATTTTGTTACCAATACCCCTAAGCCCTCGCAAGGAGCGGCTACTCAAGGAGATGGGGCAACATCGCATCAGGCGGGCGCCTCTACCAATGTTCCATCGGGTTTGATTTTTAATACGGAGAATGTTGGGGATAGTGTCCCGGACTTGGATGAGATCGAGAACTTAAACAAAGTGAAGGCCGAGTTCTCAAAACAACTAGAAGAGACCCGAAAAGACCTCGAGGAGAAATTCCGAACTAAAGAAGAAGAAGAGGGGGCATACGGGATGAATGCCAGAGACCTCAGTTTGGTTCCGGATCTGATAATTCCGCCTAAGTTCAAGACACCATAATTTGAGAAGTTCGACGGGACGACTTGCCCTACTGCTCACATAACCATGTTTTGTAGAAAGATGACGGGTTTCATCGACAATGAGAAGTTGCTAATTCACTGCTTCCAAGACAGTTTAGTGGGGCCTGCAGTGAGGTGGTACAATCAGTTGACTCGTGCTCAAATTAGGTCGTGGAAGGATTTGGCCAAGGCTTTCACTGATCAGTATAGGCATATAACCGACATGGTTCCGAACCGACTCATGCTACAAGGTTTGGAGCAAAGGCACAATGAAAGCCTTCGTGAATACGCCCAACGTTGGCGAGATGTGGCGGCACAAGTTCAACCCCCACTTCGTGAGAATGAGATCTCCCCTATGTTTGTTGACACTTTGAAAGGGACCCTCTATGACCGCATGATAAGCAACCCTATCGGTAACTTCTCAGATATGGTTATGACCGGTGAGCGGATCGAAGCAGCTATCAAGAGTGGTAGGATTGATGGAGGAGAGAATGCCCGAAAGCAGTTTAAGAAGAAGGACCATGAGGTGAACAATGTCGGTGCTTACGAGGCTTCTAAGCACTTCACAGTTTCAGCGCCTCAAGCCGCAGTTGGGAATGCGCAAAGCCAGAACCGAAGAGAGAATAGGGCTCCCAGGAAGGAACAAGAGAGAATGACCTTCACCCCTCTACCTATACCGTACAAAGAGGTATACAAACACCTATACGAGGCTGATCTGGTCCGCCCGTATCATGTTACTCCCTTCCAACCGCCTTACCCTATATGGTACGATGAGAAGGCACACTGTGAGTACCACGGCGGAGTACCGGGACACACGATAGAAAATTGCTTAGCATTCAAGAAGCTCGTGCAAAACATGATTAACAATGGGGTCCTCGAGTTAGAGAAGCCCAATGTGACGACCAACCCACTTCCGAAACATGAGGGTCGGGGTGTGAATGCCCTCGAAGCGGTAGATATGAAGAAGGTGAGGATGGAGGCATCAGAAATCAAGTCCCCTCTGAGTTGGGTGTACGAACAGTTGTGCAAGGCAGGCTTGATCGAGAAGGGTCTGAATGGGGCATACGATGGCCATGGATCATTTTGCGAGTACCACCAGACTGCGGGGCACGAGATTCAGAGTTGTTCCGAATTCAAACAGTTGGTTCAAGAATTAATGGACAATCAGGAGGTTGAGTTCCTCGAGGAAGTTTAAAGGGGTGGGATGGACGGCTAGCTTAGTCAAGAGTTATAATGCATCCAAGTTTGTTTGCTTTCATTTCATTGCATTCTAGTTTTTTTTCCTTGAAGTGATGTGTGGAATCCAGTTTGCTACCCTTTGCCCGAAGGTAGCAAAGATTTCTGTAAGGGCCACAAACTGCATTTTTAAAATTTCAATGAAAGGATGCATTACGTTTCAATTGCCTTTTCATTTTGTGTATATATTTTTCTATTAAGTCCCCGTATATCAATTGCATAAGGGACATTGACTTTGACCCCGAAGGTTGACTTCGAGCCGCCTTTGTCTTGTGGAAATCGAAAACTTTGAAGATGATGAATATGTGGCTCACACTCCAAGTTAATTTGGTCATTTAATTAAATACACACAGAATTAGAAAATTAAAAAGAAGAAGAAAAGAAAAAAGAAGAAAAAGAAAAAAAAGAAAAAAAAAGAAAAAAAGAAAAAGAGAAAAAGAAAAGAAGAGACGAAAGAGAGAGAATACTAACAAAAGCACTCCAATGTTCGAAGCCTGGTAATAGGTATCTTCGAATACGAGTGTGGAATTTTTGGGGCACTCCGCTGTAGCAAAAGACCAATAAGGTTGCTATGCACCATTCACTTTAGCTACATGAGTGATGGTAATATTTTCAAATCATGACAATGCCGAGTAGCTCGGGGTTTTGTTGTTTGCTCCATCATTTATTTCGAGCCAAAGGAATGTGATGAGTTGACTTCCCCAAAATTAAAGAATTGGTAAAGGTGAAGCCTACAGAAAATAAATCTAATTGATTAAAAGCCGAAATAACTTGGAGAGTATGTCACATTTTCAGACATCAGCTCAGCTTTCGAGGTCTCCTAGACACATGATGCTTGAGGCAATCCTTGGTAAGCCACAGTAGTGTCGTTCGTGCACTTGATATTTGGGGTATTTAATTTGACTTGATATATCCCTGATATGAAAAGAAAAAATAGTTTTTTTTATTATAAAAAAACACATCTCATTTTTGAAATTAAAAAGATGCAATCTAAATCTTTTGAACACAATACTTTTCCCGCTACTTCAGGGATAAAGTTTAGAATGCAATGCCATGAATACAAATGACAGCTTGTTAGTGGCTATGGTGAAGGTTGTAATAAGTTCCTACTTGCTATAGTTCAGGGACTTGAAGCCAAAATTTTGTCGAAATGTTTCAATTGCTTCAGAAGTTGAGAAGTGGTCCCCAACGAACTTAAGAGAAAAAGTTCAAGGACTTGGGGGGCATGTGTTCCCCCATTATTGAAAAGAGATGAAGTCGTCGTTAAAAGATTGAGATTTGGCAAGGAGAAAGCCAAGTTAGATTAAGAAGAAGAAGGAGAAGGTCAACGTGGACCAATCCAAAGAGTGAAAGTGTCCGAGCGCTTCAGAAAATGAACTTAAGAGAAAAAGTTTAGGGACTTGGGGGCATATCCTTCCCCTAATGTTGAGAAGAAGAGAAAAGTCGTCGCGTTAAGTAAAGACGTAGAGAATAATTTAGCACCCAGTGTGAGAAGGGGGCAATGTTTTGAAAGCGAGCACTACGAGAAGTGCTATGTCCAGTTTGACCAGCAAAAGTCAACAATCATCTTTCGAGAAGAAATCAAAAGATTGAGATTTGGCTAAGATGAGAAAGCCAAAGGAAATTGAGAAAAAAAAAAGAGGAGAAGAAGAAGGTCGAGATTGACCAACTCGGAGAGTAGAAGCATCCGAGCATTTTGATGACGTAATTCATGCATCACTTGTAGTTAGGCATCCCTAGGATTAGGAGCATGCTAACTCACATAATCATATCTTTTTTACCTATTTTCGACAGGTATTTTAAAGCTTTCCCCGTAAAAGGAAACCCGCCTATCCGATCAGGCCCTTGGAGAATGGAACCCGCCTATCCGATCAGGCTCTTAGAGAATGAAACCGTCCTATCTATTAAGGCTCTTGGAGAATAGAACCCGCCTATCCGGTCATGCTCTTGGAGAATGGAACCCGCCTATCCGGTCAAGCTCTTAAAGAATGGAACCCGCCTACCCGATCAGGCCCTTGGAGAATGGAACCCGCCTATCCGGTCAAGCTCTTAAAGAATGGAACACGCCTATCCGATCAGGCTCTTGGAGAATGGAACCCGCCTATCCGATCAGGCTCTTGAAGAATGAAACCCGCCTATCCGGTCAGGCTCTTGGAGAATGGAACCCGCCTATCCGGTCAGGCTCTTAAAGAATGGAACACGCCTATCCGATCAGGCTCTTGGAGAATGGAACCCGCCTATCCGATCAGGCCCTTGAAGAATGAAACCGGCCTATCTATTCAGGCTCTTGGAGAATAGAACCCGCCTATCCGGTCAGGCTCTTGGAGAATGGAACCCGCCTATCCGGTCAAGCTCTTAAAGAATGGAACACGCCTATCCGATCAGGCTCTTGGAGAATGGAACCCGCCTATCCGATCAGGCTCTTGAAGAATGAAACCCGCCTATCCGATCAGGCCCTTGGAGAATGGAACCCGCCTATCCGATCAGGCTCTTGAAGAATGAAACCCACCTACCCGATCAGGCCCTTGGAGAATGGAACCCGCCTATCCGGTCAAGCTCTTAAAGAATGGAACCTGCCTATCTGTTCGGGCTTTCAAAGAATAGAATCCGCCTATCTGTTCGGGCTTTCGGTGAATGAAACTCGCCTATCTGTTCGGGCTTTCGGAGAATAGAACCCGCCTATCCGTTCGGGCATTTGGAGAATGGAACTTCTGCTAATTATCTATTTGATCGGACCTCGAAGGGTTGAAGAGTGTTGAAATGAGAAAAAAAGCTTCAGGCCTCCGCGACCGTTGCATTTTCCCGTACCGACTTCCGAACTGCCAGTAGTTCAAGTGCATGGTGACTCGGAATCCAAACAGGGAAGTCGGACAAAGTTTGTGCTTATGGTCTTTGCTTTATCCTTGTGTTACAAGTATAAGCAAAAGGGGGCAACTATAATCACTAATTTTGTCCGTGGTGTTAGACCCGATTTCTTTTGTTTTTAATAATGGGCTTTAATATGATATTATTATTACTACCTTATTAATCATCTATTAATCTTATCATTATTACTATATTACTATCACATTTATGTTTGCTTATTGTTACCTATTATTATTATATCTATTATTATTACTATTATATTAGTATCTACTTATTTATATTTTCATTATTATTATATTTGATATGATATTATTATCTATTATTCTTGTTACCATTATCATATATATTTAGTATTACTTATATTATTATTAATAATATATTTACCTATTATTACTATTATTATTATCTTTATCTACTATTAATATTATTATTATTAATATCATTATTATTATTATTATTATTATTATTATTATTATTATTATTATCTGAATAGATCTGAAAATCCAAAAAAGAGACCAATATATATATAAACAAGCCCAATATATTTAATTAAATAAAAGCCCATAGTTTATATTAAAGTCCATTGCCCAAAAATATTATACATATATTACATGGCACACTCGGCCCAAATAATTAAAATAAGCCCCAAGCCCTAAATGAAACCCTAATCTGATGCCCTCCTTATGTTTGTGCAGCCGCCGCATTTCACACCGTTAGATCTTGGATCAAGATCTGACGGCCCAGATGACGCGAGACGGAGAAACCCTAGAGGCCCTCTGCTGTAGCCCTCGCGCCGCACCAGATCCACCGTCACATTTGGATCGAGATCATCGGCCAGGATTGGAGCTTGGAAGTCTCCAGAACCTCCACGCGCCACGCGCGCGACTCCCTAGCAGCCCACGCGCGCGTGCATCACACAACCATCTTCGAAGGCATGAATTGCTCCACGACGCCGGCCACGTCCCAGCCTTCCTCTGGTCCCCTTTGTACGAAAGCCTCGCATGCAACAAAAACACAAATGTCAGAGGCAAAAATGCAACCGAAATTCAGAGATTTCAGAGACAAATTGCAACAGAATCACAACGCATGAATACAAACAAACAACCCAACAATTTCCAGCAATATCATGTATTTAGAAAAGAGGAAAATATGTAATATTCCGGGCTTATATAAAGCCGGAATCAACATTCCATTGGGAGGGTTTTTTGGAGAGAGGTTTTTCAGAGGATTTTTCGAGTTTTCAGAGAAGCATTGTAAGCGAAACTTTCATCAATACAATCAAAGTTTTCCGAGGTAGTCTCTTTCGCATTTCAGTTGTCGAATCGCAAAAAAATAAAATAAAAAAACAGTGAAGAGTCAAGCTTTTTTACCTTTGTTTCGAGTCGACCTTCTTCTTCTACTTCCGCCCCTCTCCACCGGCGATAAGCCTCGCGGCCTCTTTTCGGGGCCGTGCATGGTGAGCCGTTGAGGCCGGTGACGCAAAGTGGTAAGGTTTTTGTTTTTTGGGTTTCGGTTTTTTGATTTTTGCAAAGAAAAACAATTTCGAAAAGATTTTTAGGGGGTTTGATCTCGTAAGCAGAAGTTTTTTGGTCTCGAAAGGTTTTTACAAAAAAAGGGGAAACGAAAAGGTTTTTTTAGGGTTCCCGACGCCGGCACCGGCAATCGGACCGGGGACGGCGCCGGAGGAAACAGAGCAAAGGGGGAGCTCTCTGGTTGTTAGGGTTTGTAAAATGGGAAAAGAGGCTTAAATGAGTTTAAACCTGCCTTATATATTGTTTTAATGTTTTAAAACCGGTTTAATAACGTTTTAAGCCCCTCCGTGTTACTCTAATTGCACGAAGAGGGGCTTCCGCATTTTGCAATTACGCCCGTGATCCCCTTAGGTTTTGGTGTCTTTTCAATCTCGTCCTGATTTTCATTCCATTTGATTTCCGAGTGGGGTATTCACTCATTTGGTCCCTGTGCCTTTCCGCGTCTTTTCAATTTGGTCCTGTTTTGCTCTTTTGATTAATGTTTTTATGGGTTAATTGCTATTGCGGTCCCTGTCAGTTTGCATGTTAGTTGTACTCAGCATTTTTATTTTGTTTTATTCATGCATTTTATCTTTTTTAATGTTTGCATCAAATATATGTTTTTGCCATGTTGTTTATGTTAGTATGTGCATACATGTTTTTATGTTGCATGCCTATTTGTTTTAACGTTGTTCGAATATATTTTTGTAACATGCATTCTAATATGTCATTCATGTGATTTTTAGCATTTTAATTTGTATATTAATTAATTTTAATTATAAAACGGAGATACTTATTGATTCGCGTATTCGGGTCGACATACCTAGCTTATTGGATGTCCCGCGAATATTCGGATTAATTCGAATCGTCTAAAGGTAAATCCGTAAATAAAAGGACAAGACCATAGCATCATATTTTAATTGCTTGCATCATGCATAAAGGTGACGTACGGGATTCGAACCCTAGACTAACACGGCACTCAGTCTTATATGATGTCGGTTTAGTCTTTGGTCCGGTGTACCGTCATCCTTTTTAATTAAACGACTAATTAATTTGAAACCGCCAATTTGATAAAGCTCGTACGATTAGAGTTCGGTTTTCAATCAAGAACCACTAGTTAAATTCATTTTAAATTTTGAATAATTTCCATCATTTAAAAGCAACAATTGTTTTGGTACCGATCTTCGGGCGTGATGGGGGTGCTAACCCTTCCCCACACGTAACCAACTCCCGAACCCTTTCAAAAGAATCTCTGGTTTTGTTTTTTACGGTGTCTGGCCTACCATAGTGGCCGGTGGCGACTCCAAAAAGAGAAAAGGATTTTTTAAGGTTTTTTCCAAACCCGAACCGAATTTTAAAACTCCCCCTTTTTAAATCAAATTGAATATTTTTCAAAAGTAGCGGGAACTTGATTTGCGAGGAAAAAACCCCGTTACAAGGTCGTCCTACCATGAAGAGTTTTATCAGTTTGATGACTTCTCTTCCAGATGTCACTCAACTTAAATCCTAGTGAGGCAAACACAGTTGATTTCTCAGTGATGAGGAGACATTCTCGCGATCGGGTTACTGTTGTACAACCTAGTAGGGTACATGCTGATGATGAATCATAACTATACAATTTTGAAGGGTATAATTCTGATGATGAATCGCTGAGGGAGCCCGGGCCCAAAGGTGACAAGATTGGTTTATTTCTAGAAGAACCACCAGACCTTGACGAGCTTGTGGAAGTTGAAGAGGAAGAACATGTGGAAGTTGTTGCCCCAGGCAGTTTTACTGGAACTCGTAGAAGCTCCATGTATTACACTCCACCATCCCACTTCACAACAGTGGATATGGAAGGTTTCTATGCTACAGAATTTCTAGAATTCCAATAGTTGGACCAGTTGAACTAGTTGAACGAATGGAATAATGGTGAACTGTATGTTGGGATGGTCTTCAGGACTAAAAAACTTGCGAAGGCTGCCGTAAAGCATTACAACATACACAACTCAGTTACGTCCACCATGAGGAAAACAAAAGCAGACAAATATATTGCTGAATGCCCCCACAAGTACGACGGATGTAATTGGAGGTTTCGTATATCATGTTTAAAGAAAATGAACAACTTGTGGCACATAACAAGAATCGACAGACCTCATACATACTCCGTGGCAAGCCTGAATCAAGACCATCCTAACTTGGATATGCACGTGCTATCTGATCATATTCTTACACTCGTGAAAGCAAATCCATGTGTATCTATGTAACGCCCCGGTTTTGGGCTTATAAGTTTTGAGCTTGGACCGGTTTGGTCAAAGTGCGGTTCGAATATAAAAGAGTGAATTTAGGAAAGCCTAGTTCGGGTTGCATTAAAAATATGGAAAAATGTTCTAAAATCCTCTTTTAATATATATAAGTGAACTGTGAAATCAATTTTACAAAATGAGGTTTGGAAGAGTGACATTTTGCCTAGTGACCAAAATGTAATTTTTGAAAACTGCGTGACTGTTTTAAAAAGGATTGAAACTTTGAATCCTAAAGGAGCTATTTACCCAAAGGGAGTTTCTCCAGATTTTTCTAAGATATTAAATGATTTATTTCTGGTTTTTAAACAAAAGAAAAGTGGAGGGAAGATATTTTCCTATTTCCAACTAACTTTTCCATTTTCTATTTTCTCTCATTTTTCTCTCAAGCCAAACATCTTTCTCCAGAGCTTTTTCCTCTGATTTTATCACCTAAAAATCTCTTTTCAATTATCCTTTGATTGCTAATCATCTCATCAACAAAACCTCACCATTTGCTAATTGGATCTTCAAGCTTTTTGATTCTAAAAAGGGAGAAACTCAAGTTTGGAGGTAAGAACGTCCTTCTCCTCTAAACTCACAGTTCTTTACTGAAATTCCCAAGTTCTCAATCCTTAATTGATGATTTATAAAAGGTTTTATAGTTGTATCCTTGATCTTGGCTTAAAATTCAAGATTTGCTTGTTTTTGATGAAAATTCGTATGATCTATTTAAGGAGTGATTTGAGGTGTATTTTTGATGTTAAATAAATGCTAAATTGATTAGAAGTTGAGGTTTAATTAATTCAATCCCTGATAGGTTGAATTTCCTAAGTTTAGCTTGTGATTCTTGGTTGTTTTTGGAGTGATCTTGATGATCTGTTATGGCTGGAGGTATAAGGATGTGTTGAGATCCATTTTGGATGTTAATTGATGTTTAGGAATGTTTAGATTTGATGGATCATGGCTGGGTAGTGTTGTGGAGTTGTTTAGAGGCATTTTCGGTTGTGTTTGGTGGCCGAAAATGGAGTGTGGATGAGAGCAGCGAGTTTAGGTGCTTTCATTGAAGCTATTAATGCATGATGATGCATTAATCCTCTGCTTTGATGTGTTTAAAACAGAAGAGTCATCTTTGGATCCAAGTGGTGGTGATCCGGAAGCTTGATTGGTGTTTCGGCAAGAGGCGAAACGGAATCAGTGAGTGGAATTTGGTTTTCGGCTTTGAAACCAGTGTTTTGAAGGTTTGGGAGCTTAGTTTAAGTCTAAGCAACTTAGCTAAGCTCAAGAGTAAGTTTTCGGAAAAACTCTCTTGGTGATGGCCATGGTTTTGGTTGTATGCAATGTGTATTGTTTGCATGATTTTAAATTTGTTTTGAAAGCATATCTAGCATGTTAATTTGCTGAGATTATAAGCCATGTGTTGAAGGAAGCTCAAGGTAAGAGTTCCTTGTTTTTGAACATTGTTTTAATGTGGTTTGATGCTTAAAAATGCATGATGTTTATGGCTTGTTAAATGCTTTAAAACAGTGGAATATTGTTGTTAATGATACATATTGGCAAGTGATGGTTAAGGTCACAAAGGTGGTTAAAAGTCCTTGTGTGAGCCTTGTATATTTAAGAACATCAAGGTGGTTAAAAGTCCTTGGATGGTTCTTGGTTAAGATCACGAAGGTGGTTAAAAGTCCTTGTGTGAATCTTGTGAATTTTAAGAACAACATGGTGTTTAAAAGTCCATGGTTAGTTCTTGGTTAAGGCTCAAGGTGGTTAAAATTCCTTGTGCAAGCCTTGGTTACTTAAGAACTCCAAGGTGTTTAAAAGTCCTTGGGAGATTCTTGTTAAGGACACAAAGGTGTTTAAAAGTCCTTGTGTGGTCCTTGCCATGGTGTTTAAAAGTCCATGGGGCCATGGTGTTTAAAAGTCCATGGGGTTAAGGACACAATGGTGTTTAAAAGTCCATGTGTGATCCTTGGTTGTTGTAAGATCACAATGGTGTTTAAAAGTCCATGTGTGAATCTTATGTGAAATGTATCACTTGTTGCCAATATGATATGTAATGAAATGGAAGCATGAGATGCTTGTTTTAAATGTTTATGAGCATGAATAAATGTTGCTTGAAGAATGGTTTATAAATGAGTTTATAAATGCATTATTGTGTGGTTTTAAATAAGCATTCCTCACTAAGCTTTTGCTTACGCTCTCTCTCTTTTCTTAAACCAATAATGCAGAACATTAAAGTGCATTTGAGGGCAGCAAGGTGGTGAAGAATCCAAGTGGTGAACAAAGCTCATGTATGGTGAAAGTTTCTTAAACACTATTAGCTTTTAGTAATTTGGCAATGGGGGACCTATGTGGATGTTTTGGGAGATGTTTGGAACTCTCTAAGTTTGTTAAATGTTGTTAATAATGTTGGTACATGTAATTGGCCTTTATGAGTTGGTTTAATCAAATTGATGCTTGAATGGTTTGCAAAGTAGAAAGTATGCCTATAGAATTGGGGCTTTTCATGTTTGATGCCATGTCGATGAATGATTAGTGCAATTATGTTCCTTGTATGTTGAATGTCTTGCTGGTAAAGTTTGGTTGCATTTGGAGCATGTTTGGTAGGTCAATTGAGTGTTTGAACAACCATTTTTCTGCATTCTGGGCAGGTCGTATCGGAACGGGAGCTACCGTTTCAGAACGGGGGCCCTGTAGTGGCCCAGGCGTTCGAAACAGAAGGTACTGTTCCGAAACGAAAATGCCTCTGCCAGGCCTCGTTTCGGAACACGTTACGGAACGGTCCCGCGTTTCGAAACAGGTTCTCCCTGTTTCGGAACACTTGACCGTTGGAGGCTGACATGAGCGGTTATATGTTTTGAAATGTTTACATTTTGGTCCTGAAACATGTTTATGCAATTGTATGAGTTTGGAATGTCCGTTTGAGCTGAAATTTGGCAAAGAAGCATGAAAGTTGACTAATTATAAGTTGGTAACATTAATTTGGATTAAGACCTTATAATTTACAGATTTTACAATTTGGTCCCTAGAGTTGTAATTTAAGCAATTGGGTCCCTGAATGTTCTCTGATGATTATGATCTTTGAGTATGTTGTCTGTATGATCATATCTAGGGTTAATATGGATCTAGACAAGTTGAAAAAGAAAAAAAGGGTCGTTAATCAAGGTTAACTTTCGGGTTGACTTTGATTTTCCCCGTGTGACTTTCTTAATTCGGGTCAACCGTCTAGGCCGAGTTAAGGGGGTTACAATCTATGCCAGTATGTATAGCCTCGATCAAATCTCGTTTCACATACACAGTCAAATATGATAAGACGTGCTTTGCAAGATATCATGCCATCCAACAACTGTATGGGCAGTGGGAGGAATCCTACAACGAGTTGCAAACGTGATGCAGAATTACAACCCAAGAACGATTGTAGAACTTGGGACAGTGCCAAGATATGAAATGGATCGTGTCGTACCTGGATAGTGCAAAATTTTCCACCTATTTTGGACATTTTCGCAATGCGTTAAGGCATTCTGCCACTGCAAGCTGATGCTACAGATCGACGACACATTCTTATACGGCAAATACACCCAGATCTTACTAGTGTCAGTTGTACAAGACGACAACTGAAAATTCATTTCGGTAGCGTTCGCAATCATTGAAAAGGAAGATATCCCTTCATGGACGTTTTTTCTTACCAACCTGTGCACCCATGTCTTACGTCGGGTTCTACGAGCAAGAGAAGACGATATATTTATTATTTCAGACCGAGACGTAGGGATCTGGGGATCAATCCAACGATTGGAACTGTCTTGGGAACCTCCGTATATTCATCACCGGTACTGTCTCGACACGTTGCTGCAAATTACTACTAGAGGTGTAACACCCTAATTTTGGGCTTGGAAGTTTAGGGTCTAAACCAGACTAGTCTGATTTTCGGTTCGAATATAAAAGGTGGTTTTAGGGAAAGCCTAGTTTGGGATGCTTTAAAAATATGGAAAAATATCTAAAATTCCTCTTTTAATATATATAAGAGAGTGGTGAAATAAATTTTACAAAATAAGGTTTGGAAGTGCAACATTTCGAAATAGTGACTAAAATGTAATTTTTGAAAAGTTCAGTGGTGAATGTTTTGTAAGGATTGAAACTTTGAATCTTTAAGGAGTAAATTTACCCAAAAAAGGATTTCTCCAGATTTTTCTTAGATTTTAATGATTCATTTAATGTTTAATTAATTAAAGGAAAAGAGGGAAACCATATTTTAGCTTTTCATAACTAACTTTCTTAAAAACTTTCTCATCTCATTTTCTCTCAAAATTCCCTCAGCCAAACATATTTTTATGGCAACATTCCTTTTGATTTTCACACCAAATGATGAGGGTTCAATCATCAAATGATTCCTAATCCTTTCTACATCAAAACCTCTTGATTTGCTTATTGAATTTTCAAGGATTTTGGTTCTAATCAAGGAGAAATCTACATTTAGAGGTAAGGATTTTCTTCTCCTCTAAATACTCAGTTCTTTACTGAATTCCCAAGTTCTCAATCCTTAAATTAAGTTTTATAGAAGGTTTTAATGTTGTGATCTTGATTTTGGCTTAAAACTCAAGATTTGGAACAAATGTTGAAGAAATTCGTGGTGATTGTTTGAGCTCTGTTTTGAGATGGATTTTAAATGTATTTTGGATGTTTAATGATGTGTAATTGAGGTTTAATCAATGAAATCCCGAATAGGTTGATTTTCCTAAGTTTTTGCTTGTGAAAATGGTGGTTTTTGGGGTGATCTTGGTGTTATGTTATAGATGGAGGTATAAGAACGAGTTTAGGTTCTTTTTGGATGTTAATTGATGTTTAGGAATGGTTAGAAGTGATGGATCTTGGCTGGGTTATGTTGAGGAAGAGTTTGGAGGTGATTTCGGTTGTGTTTGGTAGCCGAAATGTTAGATTTGGTGAGAGCAGCGAGTTTAGGTGTAATGGCTGAAGATTTTAATGCATGATGATGCATTAATCCTCTGCTTTGATGTGTTTAAAACATGGGAGGCATCTTCGAATTCTTGTGGTATTGATCCGGAGGCTTGAACGACGTTTCGACATGCTTGCGAAACGGATTTGGTGAGTGAAGTTGGGATTTCCAGCTTTGTAATGAATATTTGAAGGTGTGGGAGCTTAGTTTAAATCTAAACAACTTAACTAAGCTCAAGAGTAATTTTTCAAGAAAACTCTCTCTCTTGGATGAACCATGAGATGGTTGGATGCAATGTATTTAATTTGCATGTTTAAATTCTATTTTGAAAGCATGTTTTAGCATGATTAATGCTGGTTTTAAAAGCCATGTATTGAAGGATGCTCAAGGTAAGAGATCCTTGGTTTGATGTTAGTAAATGTGGTTTTAATGCATAGTGATGCATGATGGTTTAATGGCTTTGATTTATGCTTTAAAACAGTGGATTATTGTTGGTAAATGATGTATATTGGCAAGTGATATGTGGTTTTTAAGTACTTGAATCGGATATAGTTAGCCGGCTATAGGATTGGGTGCACCGTGAATAAAGTCGCCTTGGATGTTGAGGGGTTGTAATTGTACCGTAAACTCCATCCAAGTACACTAACGAGATGGTTAAGATCACAATGGTGATTAAAAGTCCATGTGTGGATCTTGTGTTGTGTGTCCCGTGTTCTCGTTAGTGATGTTATACAACTACCGATGAGTGATGTTGAGGGGTTGTGATTGTACCGTTAAACTCCATCACGGGTGTTGAGGGGTTGTGATTGTACCGGTAACTCCACCTTGTGTGTTCGGTAGTGTGTATGAAGCGTATGAGACAACGCTTGTAATCCGCGTATCCGATTGTATTTTGTGTTGTAATTGGTTATGGATTATCACTTGAAAGCCAATATGACATGTTAATGTAAGTGAAGCATGAGATGCTTGAGGTGTATGCATTGTTGCATGAATAATGATGTTGATGTGTTAAAGGTTTTGTGGAAAGTGTTTTTATAAAATGCATTATTGTGTTGTTTCTTTAAAGCATGCCTCACTAAGCATTTGTGCTTACACTCTCTCTCTTGAACCAATAATGCAGATAATTGAGGGCAGCAAGGAGGCTAAGAATCCAAGGGAAAGCTAAGCTCATGTATGGTGACTTTTTCACAACATTATTAGTTTTTGATATTTGGCAATGGGAACCTAGGATGTGATTTGGGAGATGTTTTGGACTCCCTAGTTGTGGCATGATGCCTTAAATGTTTTGGATCTGTAAATGGCCATTTTGGTGCTTGTTTTGATGCTTTGAAGGTTGTTTGCTTTGGATATTAGGATGCATGTCTATAGTCTTGTGGATTTTCCTAATTGATGTCATGAATGTGTATTGATGTTGCAAACATGTGTATTATATGTATGATGACTCGTTGGCATGATTAGGAAGTCATTAGGATGTGTTTGAGTTGTTAATTGTATGTTAAACCAGCAAATTCTGCACTTTATGGGTAGTCCGTATCGGAACGAGCACTAGCGTTTCGAAACGGGGGCCTATAATGGCTTTCATGTATCGAAACGGTTAGGGTCGTTCCGAAACGTTTTGGCCATTGCCAGGTCTTGTTTCATTATAGGTCTCGAAACGAACCCACGTTTCGGAACGGTCAACCCCCGTTCCGAAACAGATGACCGTTGGGCAATAATTTGAATGGTTTAAGGTTTGCAAGCTTTACGTTTTAGTCCTGAATTTTGTATTTGCAATTGCTTGAGTTTGAGATGTCCGTTTAAGGTGAAATTTGACAGGGATTCATGTAATATGATTAATTTGATATTGGTAACCTTAAGATAGTTAAGTCCTACATCTTTCCAGATTTTAGAATTTGGTTCCTAACTTTGTATGTTGTGCAATTGAGTCCCTTATTGCTTTCCGATCGTTGTGCTTTTCAAGTATGCTTTTCTCAAGGGTATGCTTGAGGTTAATGTGCATCTAGAAAAGATTAAAAAAAAGGTCGTTAATCAAGGTTGACTTTCAGGTTGACTTTGGTTTTCCCCGTGTAGTCTTTGTAGTTCGGGTCAACCGTCTAGGCCGGGCTAAGGGGGTTACATTTGGTGGTGTCAGAGCTGAGTTCTCGAATAAACGGGAATGGTTATGTGGGTGATGTATGTATGATTGCATGATATGCTTTTTAAGTGAAAGTTTGATGTGTGAATTGTAAGTATGTTGAGATTGTGATGTTATGCTGTGTTGAAGCATGTTAGAGGGACACATTGCCATATCAAAACTAATGAAAGGAATTGTTTTTATTTGGAAATGAGCTTGAGTACTTGGATTTCTTACCTTGCTGAGCCTGATTATGTTTATTGCATTTGTGTTAGTGCATTGTTTTATTGAATGGGACCTCGTAGAGAGACGAGAATTAATACGCGAGCTATGGCTCAGAACGAGAATGAGAAAAATGTTGAAAATGTTGTGGATATACCTCCTCCTCCTGGTGGTGGACCGCCCGGTGGTGGTGGTGCTGGAGGTGATGGAGCTGGTGCTGGGGTCGCTGTACCTGAAGCTGGGCAAGGGCAAGCTGCTCCTGACATGACAGTTTTGATACAGGCTATTGCTGGAGCCTTTCAGGCGGCAGTAGCTGGAGCTCACGGAGCTGGGCATCAGGGTGATGCAAATGCAATATTACCTTTGGAACGTCTGCGCAGTCTGGGAGGGACTGAGTTCAGAGGTTTATCTTCTGAGGGTTCCGAATCTTGGTTGGAAAGTACCAAGAGGATATTGGGACAAATGAACTGCAATGATGTGCAGAAGTTAGGATGTGTGGTATCGCTGTTACATGATGATGCGTATACCTGGTGGACGACCACTGTCTCCGGAATGGAGGAAGTTGATGCGACTTGGACGTTCTTTCTAAACACGTTCAAGCGGAAGTATCTAGGTGTGTGATACCTGGATGAAAAGAAAAGAGAGTTCATGTCTCTTGTACAAGGAAGTATGTCTGTGGCTGAGTATGAGATCCAGTTTGTCCGTCTCAGTCAGTACACACCTGAGCTTATCCCTGATGAGCGGGAGAGGTGTGAACGTTTCCGATATGGTTTGGTGACGGACATAAAGACCTTTATGCTTGCAGCTGAGTACATGGATTTTGATGTGCTGGTTAGTAGGGCGAAGGACATTGAGCAGAACTTGGGTTTGTCTTCCAGGAGTGTTGGTTCTGGCTCGGGCAAGAGAGCTGCTGAGTATAGTTTTGGTGGTGGATGGAACAAGAGAGGACGAGATAGAAGATACCAGTCTTCTGCTAGGCGTGGTAGTGGAGGGCATGGTGCGCCTGTTCAAGGAGACAGGGCGAGAGCTGATCAGAACACATGCTGGGCGTGTGGATCACGTGGCCATTTGTGGCATGATTGTCCTCGAGCAGCGAGGGAGGTTCAGGCTCTTGTGGTAGTGACTGGTAATTCGTGCTAGAATTGTGTTTCGACAGACCACATGAGGAGGGAGTGTCCTCTGTTGGCCGATGGTGGTCAGGGACGTGCTCCTGGAGTTGTTGCACCACAGAGAGGTCGTGGGCGCGACCGTGGTAACTTCCAGCGCAGAGATGATGGTGGAAGGAATGTGGCACATGTGGTGGCTGTCCAACCTGAGGGTGGTGGCCAGGCTCGAGTGTATGCTCAGCGAGAGGGGAGGAATGACACGGATGTGATCGCAGGTACATTCACTTTGCAATCCTTGTCATTACTTTCCTTGATTGATTCTGTATCTACACACTCATACATATTGCGTGAACATGCTCAATTGCTTGGTTTACCTGTTGAGTCTTTGGATGTTGGTATGCGTGTAACTAGTTCCTTTGGTGAGACTGTTGTGACACGGAAGTTATATAGAAAATGTCCCTTGGTTGTGCAAAATCATATTTTTCATGTTGGTCTCATAGAATTGCCATTCTATGGTTTTGATGTAATCCTTGGTATGGATTGGCTTGTTGAACATCGAGCTGTGGTGGATTTTGAGAACAAGCGAGTTTCGTTGAAGATTGCAGATGATTATGAGGTAGTGGTGGTTGGTGAGAATGTGAAGTTTCTCGCCAATGTGGTGTCTACATTGGAGGCGAGCCGAATGCTGAGGCAAGGTTGTGAAGCCTACCTAGCCTTTGTGATGAATGCTAGCTCTAAGGAGTTGCGAGTGCAAGATATCAGGACTGTGCGAGAGTTTTCTGGTGTGTTTCCGGAGGAGTTGCCTGGGTTGCCTCCTAATCGAGAAGTGGAGTTTGGGATTGAGCTGTATGAAAACACAACTCCAGTGTCCATTACTCCTTATCGAATGGCACCTAAGGAGTTGAAGGAGCTGAAGACGCAACTTCAGGAGTTTCTTGATCGTGGTTTCATTCGGCCGAGTGTGTCACCTTGGGGTGCACCGATTTTGTTTGTGAAGAAAAAGGATGGCACTATGAGAATGTGCATCGATAATCGTCAGCTGAACAAGTTGACTATCAAGAATCGGTATCCATTGCCGAGGATTGATGATCTTTTTGATCAATTTTGGGGAGCGGCTGTGTTCTCTAAGATTGACTTAAGGTCAGGTTATTACCAGTTGAAGGTGAAGGATGTGGATGTGCCAAAGATAGCCTTCAGAACGAGGTATGGGCATTATGAGTTCCTTGTGATGCCGTTTGGTTTAACGAATGCTCCTACAACTTTTTTGGACATGATGAATAGAGTGTTCCATGAATACTTGGACAAATTTGAAGTGGTGTTCATTGATGATATCCTGGTGTACTCTCGTACTGAGGAGGAGCATGAGGGACATTTGAGGATTGTGTTGCAGGCTCTGTTGGAGAACCAGCTTTATGCTAAGCTAAGCAAGTGTGAGTTCTGGCTCAGGGAAGTTGTGTTCCTTGGTCATGTGGTTTCTGCTGAGGGGATTCGTGTTGATCTTCAGAAGATTGAGGCAGTGATGAATTGGAAGCCTCCTAAGTCTGTTCATGAAGTCCGTAGTTTCCTTGGTTTGGCGGGATACTATCGGAGGTTCGTGGATGGATTTTCAAAGATTGCTGCACCTTTGACGAAGTTGTTGCAGAAGGATGTCAAGTATGAGTGGACGGAAGCGAGACAACATGCTTTCGAGAAGCTTAAGGCAGCTTTGACGCAAGCTCCTATCTTGGTTCAGCCTGAATCAGGGAAGGAGTTTGTGGTGTATAGTGACGCATCCTACGTTGGTTTGGGGTGTGTATTGATGCAAGAGGGTAAGATGGTGGCATATGCATCGCGCCAGTTGAAGGTGCATGAGCGCAATTATCCTACGCATGACATTGAGTTAGCGGCGGTGGTTTTTGCTTTGAAAATTTGGAGACATTACCTGTATGGTGAGAAGTGTACTGTGTACATGGATCACAAAAGTTTGAAGTATCTGATGTCTCAGAAAGAGTTGAATCTTAGGCAACGACGTTGGGTGGAGATGCTTAAAGATTACGATCTGACGATTGAGTATCATCCGAGAAAAGCTAATGTTGTAGCGGGTGCCTTGAGTAGGAAAATGGCAGTGGAGTTGAGGGCTATGTTTGCCAGTTTGAGCATTTCGCGAGATGGCAGTCTTGTGGCTGAATTGCAAGTGAAACCATCTTTGGTTCAGTTGATAAAGGATAAGCAGCTATTGGATGATTCCTTGGTGTCATATGTTTAGGATATTGCTGAGGATAGGCCATCAGATTTCTGTTTTAATGATGATGGAGTTTTATGTTTTGGGAGTCGGATAGTAGTGCCCAATGATGTTGAGTTGAGGCGTGCTATTCTGGCTGAAGCTCATAGTAGTCCTTTTGCTATGCACCCTGGTAGTACTAAGATGTATCGTGAACTTCGTGATGAATACTATTGGGTGGGTTTAAAGAAAGATGTTGCTGAGTATGTGAGCAAGTCCATGGTTTTCCAGTGAGTTAAAGCTGAGCATCAGTTTCCTTCTGGGTTGTTGCAACCGTTGAGGATTCCTGAGTGGAAGTGGGAAAGGATTACCATGGACTTTGTGTCTGGTTTACCTTTGTCGCCATCGAAGAAGAATTCGGTGCGGGTGATTGTGGATCGCCTTACGAAGTGTGCTCATTTCTTGCTTGTGCATACTACGTATACATTGGATAAGCTTGCAGAGCTTTACATTGCTGAGGTTGTGCGGCTGCATGGTGTGCCAAAGTCGATAGTGTCGGATAGAGATCTGAGGTTTACATCGCGTTTCTGGGAATGCTTGCATCAAGCATTGGGTACACGGCTAAATTTCAGTACTTCTTATCATCCACAGTCGGATGGACAGTCTGAGCGTGTTATCCAAGTGCTGGAGGATATGTTGAGGTGCTGTGTGATTGAGTTTCAGGGCTCTTGGGAGAAACATTTGCCTTTGGTGGAGTTTTCTTATAACAATAGCTACCAGGAAAGTATTCAAATGGCACCTTTTGAAGCCTTGTACGGGAGGAAATGCAGAACTCCTCTTTGTTGGGCTAAAACAGGTCAGAAGTTGGTTTCAATGCCAGCTTTGTTGAAAGGAACCACCGAGAAGGTAAAGCTCATTTGTGAGCGATTGAAAGCAGCTTTTGATCGGCAGAAGTCTTACGCGGATTTGAAGCGTAAGGAGATTGAGTATACGGTGGGTGACCGTGTGTTTTTGAAGGTTTCGCCTTGGAAGAAGGTGATGAGGTTTGGTCGAAAGGGTAAGTTGATCCCTAGGTACATTGGACCATACGAGGTGATTGAGCGTGTGGCTCTTGTTTCGTACAAGTTGAGGTTGCCGCAAGAGTTGGAAATGATTCTTGATGTGTTTCATGTCTGTATGCTTCGGAAGTATAGATCAGATCCTTCGCATGTTATGCCTGTGGAGGAAGTGGAGTTGAATCTAGACTTGACCTATGATGAGGAACTGATGGAAATTTTGGATTCAGACAGTAAAGTTCTTCGAGGTAAAACCATTGAGTTGGTAAAGGTGTTATGGAAGCATCGTGGTGTTGAGGAAGCCACGTGGGAACGGAAGGATGACATGAAGAAGTAGTTTTCGTATCTCTTTCCTCCAGGTAAATTTCGAGGATGAAATTTCTTAAGGGGGGGGACGAGCAGGAGAAGACGATATATGTATTATTTCATACCGAGACGTAGGGATCTGGGATCAATCCAACGTTTGGAACTGTCTTGGGAACCTTCGTATATTCATCATTGGTATTGTCTCGACACGTTGCTGCAAATTACTACTAGAGGTGTAACACCCCAATTTTAGGCTTGGAAGTTTAGGGTCTGAACCGGACCGGTCTGATTTTCGGTTCGAATATAAAAGGTGGTTTTAGGGAAAGCCTAGTTCGGGATGCTTTAAAAATATGGAAAAATATCTAAAAGTCCTCTTTTAATATATATAATAGAGTGGTGAAATAAATTTTACAAAATAAGGTTTGGAAGTGCAACATTTCGAAATAGTGACTAAAATGTAATTTTTGAAAAGTTCAGTGGTGACTGTTTTGTAAGGATTGAAACTTTGAATCTTTAAGGAGCTAATTTACCCAAGAAAGGATTTCTCCAGATTTTTCTTAGATTTTAATGATTCATTTAATGTTTAATTAATTAAAGGAAAAGAGGGAAACCATATTTTAGCTTTTCATAACTAACTTTCTTAAAAACTTTCTCATCTCATTTTCTCTCAAAATTCTGTAACCCCTAAACCCGACCTAGAAGAATAGACCGAATTTAGGAAGTTACGTTTGAAAACTTTTCCCTCAAAAAGTCAAAATTTGAAAATTATACTTTAATTAAAATAAAATAACAATGATTTCGTACTGAATAATAAAATAACCGAATAAAATGTGAGATCCTCCAAGTACCACGTCGCCTAAAGAGCTCAAAGATATCTGTAAGAAGAAACTATGGGGGAGTAAGCTAAAGAGCTTAATGTGTCTCTAGAGTGCAAGAAAAAACATAATTATAAAACATAATATTATTTTGAATGAAATCTTTTAAACCATAACACAAATCACAAGCGCAATGCAATGCACCCATACTACATCACCGTCCGAAGAGTAAGGTTCCCCAGAACCACTCTCTACATTGTCACCAATCCGAAGTGGAACTCAACCCGAAGGGTGGAACCACTGATCCGAAGTGGAATTCAGCCCGAAGGATGAAACCACTGAACTTCCTCCTTACAAATCCAACCCATGCTCATACACATATGATGTTTAAAATTCAAGTTTCATAAACACAGTTCCATAAATCCGATATTCCGTAAACATACTTCATAAGCCATAGTCCATAAATTCATAAATCATAGTTCCGAAAATCCGATATTTCATAAATAAAATATTCCATAAATCACAATTAAAACACATTCTGAAATCGTATGCATATGATGTCAACCATACAAACCATAATACATATAAATAATCACAAAGAGGTAAAACACCAACACATAGAAAAATAGTATATAATTTAATTATAGCACCTGAAGAAAACACACCTTAGCCAAAGCAAACTCAACCTAATGAATCGAATTTGGTGTCGTATCTTACTGGATTATTAGGCACGGCTATAACAAAAGAAAAAGGTACAAGCGGAAAACATATATGAACGCCGAGACGAAGGGCCAACAAGGGTAGAATGAACCGCTGCCTTTGCAAGGAAATTTGAGATTACACACACATATGTGTGTAAATATATATACACGGTGGTTAGGAAAATAGGTATTAAAAATATGTCATATAGTTTCAGCGGGAGTAAAGTAGTTTAAATAAATATATATATATTAATGATAATAAGAATTGGATTTGCATTTGAATTAGAATTGAAAACGTAGGAATTTAGATTTTAAAATCTTAAATAGGGTTATATATATATATATATATATTAAACAATTAAAAAAATGAAAGGAAGAAACCAAAATAAATTAAAATTCAATTTTATAAAGGTTATGGAATCAAACTTTAAACTTTTAAGAAATTTCATATTAACTTCCAAGTTTAATAAAAATTCATATTTAGTCCATCATAGAAAATTAGGGTTTTTAAAAATTAGGGATTTTGAAATTATGTTTCTAAATTAGGGATTTTATTTCAAATCTAGGGTTTACAATTTGAGCGTAATTTTTGGGGTGTTACAACTCTCCCACCCTTAAAAGAAATTTTGTCCTCAAAATTTTCAGACTAATGACATACTTCAAAAAAATAGAGGCTTTAATAACCATTTTAAAAAGACATTTTAAATCAGGGTACGAATGATAACATAGAGTTTTCAAATAGACTTTAATCTCAAATTTATAGGAACAAGTATGATCACGATAGGTCGCTAATTTAGAGCTCCTACGAGGTGGCATAACAATCTATCTACAAAAGGGACAATCCTAGAATTAGAGTTGGTACTTGAAGTACCTATTCAAAACATATCTTTAATTCTATAAAATAATAAATTTATTAAAAATTCCCATTTTGCCCCAAAATATTTAATATGCATGCAAAAATCACTTTCGGCTTAAAAATTTATGTGAGCCACACAGTCCGAGAGTTGAACTTAGCTCTGATACCACTAAATGTAACCCCTAAACCCGGCCTAGAAGAATAGACCGAATTTAGGAAGTTACGTTTGAAAACTTTTCCCTCAAACAGTCAAATTTTGAAAATTATACTTTAATTAAAATAAAATAACAATGATTTCGTACTGAATAATAAAATAACCGAATAAAATGTGAGATCCTCCAAGTACCACGTCGCCTAAAGAGCTCAAAGATATCTGTAAGAAGAAACTATGGGGGAGTAAGCTAAAGAGCTTAATGTGTCTCTAGAGTGCAAGAAAAAACATAATTATAAAACATAATATTATTTTGAATGAAATCTTTTAAACCATAACACAAATCACAAGCGCAATGCAATGCACCCATACTACATCACCGTCCGAAGAGTAAGGTTCCCCAGAACCACTCTCTACATCGTCACCAATCCGAAGTGGAACTCAACCCGAAGGGTGGAACCACTGATCCGAAGTGGAATTCAGCCCGAAGGATGAAACCACTGAACTTCCTCCTTACAAATCCAACCCATGCTCATACACATATGATGTTTAAAATTCAAGTTTCATAAACACAGTTCCATAAATCCGATATTCCGTAAACATACTTCATAAGCCATAGTCCATAAATTCATAAATCATAGTTCCGAAAATCCGATATTTCATAAATAAAATATTCCATAAATCACAATTAAAACACATTCTGAAATCGTATGCATATGATGTCAACCATACAAACCATAATACATATAAATAATCACAAAGAGGTAAAACACCAACACATAGAAAAATAGTATATAATTTAATTATAGCACCCGAAGAAAACACACCTTAGCCAAAGCAAACTCAACCTAATGAATCGAATTTGGTGTCGTATCTTACTGGATTATTAGGCACGGCTATAACAAAAGAAAAAGGTACAAGCGGAAAACATATATGAACGCCGAGACGAAGGGCCAACAAGGGTAGAATGAACCGCTGCCTTTGCAAGGAAATTTGAGATTACACACACATATGTGTGTAAATATATATACACGGTGGTTAGGAAAATAGGTATTAAAAATATGTCATATAGTTTCAGCGGGAGTAAAGTAGTTTAAATAAATATATATATATATATTAATGATAATAAGAATTGGATTTGCATTTGAATTAGAATTGAAAACGTAGGAATTTAGATTTTAAAATCTTAAATAGGGTTAAATATATATATATATTAAACAATTAAAAAAATGAAAGGAAGAAACCAAAATAAATTAAAATTCAATTTGATAAAGGTTATGGAATCAAACTTTAAACTTTTAAGAAATTTCATATTAACTTCCAAGTTTAATAAAAATTCATATATAGTCCGTCATAGAAAATTAGGGTTTTTAAAAATTAGGGATTTTGAAATTATGTTTCTAAATTAGGGATTTTATTTCAAATCTAGGGTTTACAATTTGAGCGTAATTTTTGGGGTGTTACAAAATTCCCTCAGCCAAACACATTTCTACAGCAACATTCCTTTTGATTTTCACACCAAATGATGAGGTTTCAATCATCAAATGATTCCTAATCCTTTCTACATCAAAACCTCTTGATTTGCTTATTGAATTTTCAAGGATTTTGGCTCTAATCAAGGAGAAATCTACATTTAGAGGTAAGGATGTTCTTCTCCTCTAAATACTCAGTTCTTTACTGAATTCCCAAGTTCTTAATCCTTAAATTAAGTTTTATAGAAGGTTTTAATGTTGTGTTCTTGATTTTGGCTTAAAACTCAAGATTTGGAACAAATCTTGAAGAAATTCGTGGTGATTGTTTGAGCTCTGTTTTGAGATGGATTTTAAATGTATTTTGGATGTTTAATGATGTGTAATTGAGGTTTAATCAATGAAATCCCGAATAGGTTGATTTTCCTAAGTTTTTGCTTTTGAAAATGGTGTTTTTTTTGGTGATCTTGGTGTTCTGTTATAGCTGGAGGTATAAGAACAAGTTTAGGTTCTTTTTGGATGTTAATTGATGTTTAGGAATGGTTAGAAGTGATGGATCTTGGCTGGGTTATGTTGAGGAAGAGTTTGGAGGTGATTTCGGTTGTGTTTGGTAGCCGAAATGTTAGATTTGGTGAGAGCAGCGAGTTTAGGTGTAATGGCTGAAGATTTTAATGCATGATGATGCATTAATCCTCTGCTTTGATGTGTTTAAAACATGGGAGGCATCTTCGGATTCTTGTGGTATTGATCCGGAGGCTTGAACGACGTTTCGACATGCTTGCGAAACGGATTTGGTGAGTGAAGTTGGGATTTCCAGCTTTGTAATGAATATTTGAAGGTGTGGGAGCTTAGTTTAAAGCTAAACAACTTAACTAAGCTCAAGAGTAAGTTTGCAGGAAAACTCTCTCTCTTGGTGCTTGTTTTGATGCTTTGAAGGTTGTTTGCTTTGGATATTAGGATGCATGCCTATAGTCTTGTGGATTTTCCTAATTGATGTCATGAATGTGTATTGATGTTGCAAACATGTGTATTATATGTATGATGACTCGTTGGCATGATTAGGAAGTCATTAGGATGTGTTTGAGTGGTTAATTGTATGTTAAACCAGCAAATTCTGCACTTTCTGGGCAGTCCGTATCGGAACGGGCACTAGCGTTTCGAAACGGGTGCCTGTAATGGCCTTCGTGTATCGAAACGGATAGGGCCATTCCGAAACATTTTGGCCACTGCCAGGCCCTGTTTTGATACAGGTCTTGAAACGAACCCACGTTTTGGAACGGTCAACCCCCGTTCCGAAACAGATGACCGTTGGGCACTGATTTGAATGGTTTAAAGTTTGCAAGCTTTACGTTTTAGTCCTGAATTTTGTATTTGCAATTTCTTGAGTTTGAGATGTCCGTTTAAGGTGAAATTTGACAGGGAAGCATGTAATATGATTAATTTGATATTGGTAACCTTAAAAGAGTTAAGTCCTCCATCTTTCTAGAATTTAAAATTTGGTCCCTAACTTTGTATGTTGTGCAATTGAGTCCCTTATTGCTTTCCGATCGCTGTGCTTTTCAAGTATGATTTTCTCAAGGGTACGCTTAAGGTTAATGTGCATCTAGATAAGATTAAAAAGAAAAAAAGGTCGTTAATCAAGGTTGACTTTGGTTTTCCCCGTGTAATCTTCGTAGTTCGGGTCAGCCGTCTAGGCCGGGCTAAGGGGGTTACAAGAGGTATAAGAACAATGATGAGTGTATAATGTTTCTTTGAATGGGTATGCCTTTCACTCTTAAAATTATTAATTAACTTGCCTTTTATTATTAATTCTCGTTAATAATTCTGTATTTTTTTGAATAGACAACGCACACCGAGTAGAGCATATTGAGGAGCTGCTAGAAGAGTTGAGAGTTAGAAATCAATATGGATATAACTATCTTCTTGATATCCCGATGAAGAAATGGTTGCGATGTTTTTTTTTGAAAAGCGATATGATTTTATTGAAGCAAAATCATACAAAGCACTACTAATGGCCTCATTAAAAACCCCCTAATCCTAAATGGGGGAAAAGAGTTCCATTAGTAGTGACACATAAGAGGACAAACACGCATACAACTCACGCCATTACCCAAAGCCACGATTTCCGATCGACACCCCCTTGGCAAGGGCATCCTCCAATTGATTGCCTTCCCGGAGCATATGCGCAAAACACACATTTGGCAAAGCCTCACAAGCTTCGTCGATATGAAAAAACGAACGCCACAATCGCCACGGCCTCCGTTCAACCCCTTGAATCCACGCAAGAGCCACCCTCGAATCAGATTCAATGACTGTCGACTGTACCCCCTCCCGCGACGATTCCCTCAACAGCTTCAGAGCAAAAGCAATCGCTTGGACCTCGGCCTCATTTGAGTCCGCTACACCGATCGCCCCAGAAAACAAGCCTCGGATTCGGCTTTCCCAATCTCGGATCACTCCCCCACACCCCGCTAAGCCCGGCTTACCCCGAGCTGCCCCATCGACATTGCACTTCCACAGCCCTTTCCAAGGAGGTACCCACGACACAGCACCCCTACTCGATTGTCCCCCCGCTGCTTCGTTCACGCACAGCAAAGGGCATTCCCACCATGCTGCCTCATGGATGTCAACCTTATCAAACCGAATACGAGTCCAATGGAACGACCGCAGTTGAATTAAGAAGACAATCCCCCCAATCGGCAACCTCTTTTCCTGGAACATAATCACATTTCTTGCGAGCCAAATAGACCACAACACACTCGTGCATCCGATAAGCCACCACTCCCTCAAATCACCATAAAAGAAACTGTTGAAACACATAACAATAAACTCCCTTACCTGCCTCGGACGTGTCACCGCCACTCCCCACCACGTAAAGAAACAGTCCCAAATCTTCCACGCCGTCGGGCAGTCCCATAAAATGTTATCTATCGCATCCTCGCCTGCCCCACAAAAACGGCATACAACGGATGTTTCCCCCAACGGTAAACCTCGTGCCATCAACATATACAAAGTAGGCAGACGATCAATAAGAATAAACCAAATAAAGCATTGTAATTTTGGCAGCACTGGCAAACGCCACGGCCAATTTACTTCCGACATATCCGACATACCCAAAGATGACATTAATTTGTTTAATGTCTTCACCGAAAATTCCCCCGTTGTCTCCGGGGTCCAAATGAGCCGATCCTCTATGTCATGTCTCAGCACAAAGCCGTGAATACAAGCCATCAAGTCCCTCAACATACCCCCCTCAAAAGCTCTCAATTCCCTGCGAAAACAGTCACTCCAATCTGCCTCTGTCCGTCCCAACACCTCACCAACACGCTCAATTTTATCCACAACCAGCCCATACAACCGCGGGAAAACCAGCTTCAACGGTTCGGCCACACACCAATGGTCATGCCAAAACATCACTCTCTCACCATTCCCTATAATCCATACGAATTGAGAACCATTCATGAACCTTCCAACCACCTCATTTTGCTGAACATCAACCACTTGTTTCCACATTGATGACATCGACCGTGAACTTCGCTGATGGATCCGCCAAGACATCACCTCGAAGCCATATTTTGCGGCCACAATCTTCCTCCACAGCGAACCCTCTTCAACCGCATATTTCCATGCCCATTTTGCCAACAAAGCTAAGTTGCGGACGTGTAAATTAATCACCCCTAACCCTCCAAGTTGTTTCAGACGACAAGCCACTTCCCATCCCACTCGGCTCAATTTAGCTCGCTCTTCTTTACCTCCCCATAAGAAGTTCCTCCGAATCCGATCGATTTTCAATATTATACGCTTTGGTATCATAAAGACACCCATATAATATACCGGAAGGGCCGATAAAACCGAATTTACCAACACTAAACGCCCCGCAATTGATAGCGAGTCGCGTTTCCACCCCGCCAAACGCCGACGAAACCGCTGAATTAATGGCTCCCATAATTCCATGCCTCTCGGGTTTACACCAATAGGAATTCCCAGGTATGTCATCGGCAATTCACCTTTCGGACAACCCAAAACTCTGCTCACTCCATCAAGAATCGAATCCTCTAAACCAACTCCAATTAGGCAAGACTTATCATAGTTAATCTTTAAACCTGTGGTAAGTTCAAAGCAAGTAAGCACCCTTTTTAAGTTCCTCGCCATCTCTACATCGCCTCGCAAAAATAACACCGTATCATCCGTGAATTGTAGGTGCGACACCGATACTTCCCCTACTACCCGATCCCCAGAAATTAAGCCCCTACGTTCAGCATTAGACAAAAAAATGTGCAGTACCTCGACAACGATAACAAACAGCAGTGGCGAAATTGGATCACCTTGCCTCAACCCTCTCCTCATCGGGAATTCCTCCGTCGGACTACCGTTAATCAACACTGAAAGCCTCGCTGTTTCCACACATTCCGATATCCATCCGCACCATGTCTCCCCAAACCCCATTTTAGTGAGAACAAACCGCAAGCAGCCCCAATCAATGCAATCGTAGGCTTTAGCGAAGTCAAGTTTCAGCACATAGCTACCCATTCGATCCCCCGAAGTCTTCATAGAATGAATAATTTCATTAGCTAACATGATCCCATCCAAAATTTGTCGCCCATCAATAAAAGCGGACTGTACGTCACTAATAAGCTGAGGCAATACCACTTGAAGGCGACGAGCTAAACATTTAGCTAAAATCTTATACACCGAGTTAAGTAAGCAAATCGGGCGAAAATCCCCCAACATCCGAGGGTGTTCCTTCTTCGCAATCAACACAACAAAATTCGAATTATAGCCCCTCGGGAGTCGACCTGTACCATGAAAATCCTCCATAAAAGCCATTACATCACCACGCACAAACTCCCACCCCTTTCGAAAAAATTCAAATGGAAAGCCATCCAGACCCGGCGCTTTAGCCCCCTCGCTACACCATATCGCGTGTTTAACTTCCTCCTCCGTAAACGGCCTTACCAGCACCTCTCGTTGCTGAACCGAAATATGTGAAAAACAAACATCAGGCACTAGAATTCCACCTGCCGGTTGCTGTCCAAAGTGCTTCATAAACTCCATTCGCACCATCTGCTTTAGGCGCCCAATTTCCTTGACCCATACCTCACCAAAATGGAGACCTCTAATTGTGTTTTGTGCTTGTCGTATTTTTGCCGCCTTGTGAAAAAATGAGGTGTTTCTGTCACCTTCCGCTAACCATAATGCCCTTGATTTCTGACGCCAAACGGATTCCCGCAAACTCGCCACCTTCCATAAACGAGTGTGTAACCACCGGTATTCTACTTCCTCGGCCCTCGTCCTAGATGTAGAAAACAGCTTAGTATCACAATCCTCAATTTTTTTTTTGCTAAAGCCTCATATTCCCTATCCAAGTCGCCAAATTGAGACCGATTCTAACCCTTCAAAATCTGTTTTAAGCTCTTCAATTTCAAGCGAATTGGCATACCCTCAGCACCCGAAGACAACTGCTTCCACTCCTTTTCAATGCGTGGTAAATCATTCAACCAAGCGTTAACAAAACGGAACGGTTTGGGGCCACTTTCCTCCATCTCGCTCACCAATACAATAGGCGAATGGTCCGATAGTTCCTTCGGCAAATGCAAAGTCACTAGCGACTCAAACCTCTGAATCCAACCGTCCGTGACTAAAAATCGGTCTAGGCGACTACACCTCCCCTCAGGACCGAACCACGTGAACAAATTTCCATTAACCGGAATGTCTATCAAAGCAAGATACTCGATAAATTCACAAAAACTGTCCACCCCCGGATATCCATACCCCCTCCCACGCCTTTCCTCTTGACATTTTACCACATTATAATCGCCTCCCACACACCAATCGATTGGCCTACGTTGCACCATCGTTTTAATTCCCTCCCAAAAACTAGCCTGTTCCGTTACCCCACATGGCGCATATATCCCAATAAAACCACAATCCCACTCCTCTCTCGTCCATCTCCCAATTACCATAATTAAGTTACGTCCAATCTCTGATTCCGAAACATGAAAACTCGCAGGATCCCACACCATAAGAACCCCTCCCGACCGACCCTCCGATGGAGCAAAAAGGAATTCAAACGAATCAGAAAACCATAATTGGCTTACTAACCTCTCTGATATACTTTCCATCTTTGTCTCCTGAAAGAGAGCCAATCCGCATCGTTGTTGCCGTAGAACATGTCCAATTGAACGTCGTTTCGCCGCTGCCCCTAGACCACGCACGTTCCACGACAACAACCTCATAAGCTGCTATTTCGGAACCTCTCGCGCCTCCAATAAGCGCGCGATATCTTGTAGCACTTCTTCTTCTCTACCTGCTGTCACCGCCCCAATTAAATTGCCCACTCTCGCTGTTTCTGCAGCCTCACGAATAATTGCTTGCTTCCGACAAATAAAATCCGAATCAGACAAAGATCCGTTTGCTATCTCAATCGCTTGCTGCTGTCTTTCATCTTTATTTTTTCTCGGACGGCCACGCCCCCTTTTTACTACTTTGGTCTTTGTCGAAGAGTCAACCACTTGGGGAAGGTTGAGTTCTGATAGGAGTCGAACTCTTCGCCTCTCTCCATTTACTTCAAGCACACTTGCCTTCGATTTTCGGCTGTCACCACCCATGGACTCAACATGCACATGCTCCGCGGACATAATCACACCCTCCTCGTCCGAGGCAACCACCAACCCCTCGATACTACCACTTCCTAAATAACATTATCAACCTCCGAAGCTACGTTTTCTAGGCACCATTGTAAACATGTGTTCTCATACTACCACATAAAAGTTAAATAACAAAAAACCACGAACATACAACAAAATCGACTAAAACATGAATATCGACCTATGTTTCCATTTTCTTAATGCAAAGGAATATACTAAGATAGCATTTTTAACACAATTTCTACACCCTTTAGGATGCCTTATACACGACAATTTCTGCACCAGTGTAAACATGTGTTCCCGTAATACGACGTGAAAGTTAAATAACAAAAAAAAACCCCACAAAATTACCATAAAATCAACTCAAACATGACTACCGACCCATGTTTCCATTTTCTTCATGCAAAGAAACATGGCAAGGTAGCGTTTTTAACGCGATTTATACACCATTTTGAATGCCTTATATACAACGATTTTCACACTATTTTCAAGAGATGCATCACTACTATGAGGTAAAAGATTAAAACCATGAAAAATTATCCCTCAAGACCATGCAAATTAACCATAAACAAGCCTATCGAGCTTTGTTTAAACAACAATATTAGGCAAAAGTCGCGTTATGCAGAACGCTACTTTTGCATATATCACGATAAATTTGCACCGATTCATTTGAAATTCTCGTGGAAGTTGTGTCCTGTAGAACGCGACTTCATTTTATTTATTTTTTTAAAAATTAATACCAGATAATATAATCCACATCAGATCGAAGTCGCACCCTGTAGAACGCGAGTTTGGAAATTGCATCCTGCAAAACGCGAGTTACCTCTATGTAGGCTGAATGGGGGGTAATTTTCCAAATATTGTTCTTAAGGATGTATGCATCCAAAAAATTCTCAAAAGGAAATATCTGGCCAAATTCCAAAAAATCTGTAGCGTCTGATCTTCAAATTGCTTTATTGCACTACATTTTCACATACAAATATTTATATTTTCTTTTGTTGTGGTTATTTTAACCTTTTCTTAATTAGTAAAGTAGAGCATTTTAGTTTCTCTCTCCCTTATTTTTTATGTCGTTTTCTTTTTAATTTTTACTCCCTACGTCTCATAAATTATGTTTTACATTAATTTTTCATGTAATTTTAGAAGGGATTTTTTTGAGATATATGGTATAAAATAATTAAAATGCCAGTTTTGTCATAGAGAAGTAAGAAAAAATTGTTGGAAAACTTAAAAGGTTAAAAAAAAGAAATATGAGTTGTAAAAGTTGTTGAATTTTTTTAAAAGGACAAATTTGGTAGGATGAAAGGAATATACTTTTCTTCTCGATCTTCTCATTCTCTTAATAAACTTTATGCAATTTTATTTTGTTTAATTAGTCTCCCCTTTTCATATGAAAACGATGGACATTTTTTTGTCTTCTCTCGTGACGCTCTATTTTTCTGCTCTTGTGACATATTTTTTCTTTTTAATTTTTTAGGGTTAAGTTTAACGTCGCCTTTCCAAATTGTGTATGGTTGTTTCTTTCCTTAGATTGGATTAGTTAAATTTTGAAGGGAAGAGTTGCTTTAGAGAGATGAGCTTTAGTCAGACTGGACAAAATTGATATTATTTTAGTCATTGCTCCATTCTCGTTGCACAACATGAGTAAACAAAGATAATTGTGAGGACCCATTTTTATTCGGGCCAACTCAATTCTAAATAAAATATAATCACCTAAAACCCAACGCCTAAATTAAACCAATACCTAAAACCTAGTACCCATGCCAACTGAGTTATTGATGGTTAAAGTAAAGTCGACTGATTTTATTCTACTTAGATCTAAGAGATAATTGAGCTGATTTGGATATTTAGAAATAGAATATTTAAAATCTTGGATGAACATCCAATTCGATTAATACAATTTCAAAGATAAAAATTACAGACTCCACCACGTAAGGTCCTATGAATGTATATCCCACTAAACACAAGTACCGTACTTTGGTGACAAGCGTCGTAATTGTCAAATAAATAATCATTAATCTCAAAATAAATAAATAATAAGAGTAGTAAAGAGAAGAAGGGTGGATCCACATGAACTAATGAGCTTTTGATGTAGTTTTGATTCTGACTTTGATGAGAAAGTAAAGAAAATGGAGGGTTGATTAAGAGAACTAAGTAGAAAATAAAAAATAATTTGAATTTGAAAATAAATTTAGGAAAATAACGAAGGTAATTTTTAAGAGAAGAAAATCAATTAGATAAAATAGCCTCGGGCCTTGCTTTGCCTCAATTTCAAATTAATCATCGGAAAAAAAGAAGATTTTACTCTTGATATATGCTGGTAATAGTCCAGAAGACTCAACTCTTGTAACTTACTTTTCTCTTCGGTAACTAATAATCCAAAGTCCATCTTTAAAATTTCAGTACTTGCTTGGACTAACTATGGCTATTGTCGTTAGGACCAATACAACTTTAAGTGCTGGAAAACCCGTGCTCGGGTTATGGTGTCTCAACAAGAATCGAACTCGATCTCGAATCACCTTAGCGAGCCACCACTAAATTTGTTCACAGAAAGTTGAATTGTCCTCCCAAACTGTAAATCTAAGAACCCTCAAAATCAATGTTGACTTTTTGAAGTGAGAGTACTGAGATTATTAAAGATGAGACCGTTTGCCAAATTAAGTTTTCAGAAAATCGAGAATATTATTCCGAAGATATTAAGTGCTTTACAATTCTCACAATGGGAATTGAGTAATTTCTAAGCCTTTGGCTAATAAAAAATTTAGCTAAACATGGTAGAAATCATACTTAACATTTTCTTGAAAACATAAAATAAAAGCTTAAAGTAAAACGAAGATGAAGTAAAAAAGGAAACTTTTATAAAAATAAACCCCAAAACAAATTGAATCCAAAAGATGTGTCTCAAGCTTTTTCCTAATGGGTATTTATAGCTTGAAATAACCTAGAGATAAATGAAATATTTAAAATAAAATATCTAAATATAATCTAAAAGTATTTAAATAAAATTATAAATAATAGAAAGATTAAATCCTAAATAATAAAATGATAATTCTCAAATATTTAAATTCAAACTTAATCTTAAAAATCCTAAGTAAATCTCGTAGAAGATAATGCTGACAGGATCACCTTCTGGAAGTTGTTGCTGACCGGACTGCCAGAATCAACCACGTCAGACCTCATCATGCCCCAAGTCATGTGTAACATCTCAAAAACCGGTCTAGTCAGAATCGGGTTCCGACGATCAGAAATCCGATATTAAAATGACCAAGCAATGCACCCATATTGATTATGTTGTTAATTTCATGGTTAGGGGCCTTAATTGAGTCCATTCTTAGTAAAAGACTTCTTTGAAAATGTTGAAAATTATGTTTTTGAGCAGGGCGTATCGATACAGATGGACCTGTATCGATACAGTTTTGGTAGAGCGTTCCGATACAGCCCAATGGTTTAACTAAATTCCTAAATTTGTCTTAGTTGTATCGATACAGCTTCACGTGTATCGATATGGGTCTCTGTAGAAAATAATTTTAGTGACCTTTTTGCAAAGATTGAAACTTGTTGATGACTCACCTCCTAGCTTGCCACCCTCCTACGTGATTTGATCATATTTTGTCTTAAGAAGATGGCCATTAGTCATCAATTATCTTGGAATTATGAAAAGGCATGAATTGATAGAAAACATTTGTTTGAGCAAACCCTCTTGCTAAGGAAAGCCCCTATTGGCTTAAAGAAAGGTGGGTAATGATTATGTTTATAATTCCTTTAAAATGAATTAGAGAAAAGAAGGCATCATCTTTGTTCAATGTCACTGAGACTAAATCTTCATCTTTGTCTTTGAAAAGCAAGCATACATCTCCATCATCTTCAACCTCAAGCACTCAAGCATACACCTCTCTATTTGATCCTCTTGAACTCAAGTTTCTCTTGCTTTAAGAGTTTCAATCTATATCCATCGGATGGGTAAGTGGAAACCCCAAATCTATTGTTAATTCCATAAGCTAGTAGATGATTAATTTCAAAATGAAATCCTTAAGTTAACCTTTGCTCTTGAAGTCCTAACTTATGAATCTATCCGATAACTAGTAGCTTGGTTATCAATATTGTTATATTGATTATAACACCTTCCTATTGATCTTCCTAGTTCAAGGCTTGGAGGAAGTTAGCCCATCATCCCCAATGAAAGCTAGGAGTAAAGGAATTATTACTCAAGAGACTTAGGAGCTTGGAATTAAGGTGAGTGTAGTTAGAGTCTCAAGAGTTGGCTAGGTGCCATCTCGAATCATTGATTATTGAATTACTAACCATTGTATTGAAGGACTTTGCATAAAACATTATCGAAAGCCATTGTAACACCCCAAAAAATTTCCCAATTTTAAAACCCTAGGTTTTGGGAATTTAGGTTAAAACCCTAAATTAATTTTAGGAATTTGAATTTGGGAACCTAATTGTTGTTAAAGGATTAAATTGAGTCAATTTAGAATTTTAGGGGCCATTATATAAATCAAGTAAAGTTTGGGTGCTATTATGCAAACCCCTAAATAGTGGGATGGCTTATTGTGCAATTTATCCTTAAATTGGTTATATAACACTTTACCAAGCCTTAAACCTTGTGGCAGCCGCACAAATTCTTTCTCCAACTTTCGATAAGCTTAAATTGATTCTTTTTTTATGTTCCTTATTTCGATCGAACTTTGGTGAGTCTCTAGCATCGCACAACCATAACCGTTATTCTCCCCCTTCATCTCGTAGACGACATCAATTTTGAGGAAGACGAATATTGACGCTCCAAAAGTACTGATTTATATCCCAATTTCACATGCTTTTACTTGTCTTTTAAGTACATTTAGTTGCATTCTGCCTTAGTGTAGAGCGATTCGGGTGTTCTATATTTATGAGCTGAAGTGCACACTCTTGTCAAGTTATAATATAAAAGATATCGTCTCCCACAGGGATTAGATAGCTTGATTCGAATTGTTCTTGAACAAGGAAAAGTAAATGCACAATTCATTTGAATGTTTGAGAAGAAAAATAAAATAAAAACACAAGTACTTAAATATGAAGAAATCAGGTTGATAGAATGGGCAGGGTTATGCTGCTGCTTAGTGTGAAATTGCGTTGAATAGGACAAGTTGTTTTGCGCTGCCAGACTCTGCTGCCTCGGCAGGGGATGGAAGGTAAGCTGTTGAGACCCTCTCGCTGCCTCGTCAGGGGAATGGATTTGTGTCTCGGCGACAGACTCGATGGAACTACAAGGTTTGGCAGAATGCTTCGAAAGTGATCCCGCTTATGTCTAAGTCAGAATCATATTCATGCCCACTGAAGATAATATCAGTTGCGGCGTGAATCGTGCAAAGACAACAATGTTATCCCGTCTTCTTTTAGCCGCCTTAAACTCTAACCTATGTCTAGGCCGGATTGATTGCACTGTCTATAGATGAAATCGTACTTACTCCTTTCGTGAGTTCGACTCTCTCGATACCGAAAAAATGGATAGAATTCAACTAATCTTTCGCCTTAATTGAAAACTATGAAGAACATGGAATAAGCAAACCTTGAAGTTTTATTTGCAAAAACAAACTTAAAATCCTAAACAACCTTTCTCACATTAATTACAACATAACCCAAACCCAAAGAGAGAATTAGAACATGATGGCGGCAAAGAAAACCTAAACTATGCCTAAGGAAAACCTAACTTGTGTGTATTGAAATAGAAAAATATGTGAAGTATATATATGCCATAGTCTAGGTTAAGTCCTCCTTGGAGTACAAGTCTTCAAAGATCTTTTGCATTAAATGCAACTTTAAATAATGACTTCTTTGAGTTGAATTTGGACTTCTTTTCCCTTTGCCTTGCTCTGCAAATAAGCTCATTGTTCTTCTTTGGCAGCTCTGTCTGCTGCTCCAGGCATTAGAAAATTGAGTGGGCGGCAATCTTTAGAATTAGGATTTTCTGCTCTGTCGAACACACTCCAATTTACCAACTCCTCACTTTGCTACCCTGGGCGGCATGCTCACTTTGATGTCCTGGGCGGCAGGTATGGTGGCGGGAGCTACTTGGCAGCTGTTGTCTCTGTCTGGAACTGCATTAGTACAGCTCCCTGATCTGCTGCCTCAACATCATGTCCTCAGCTCCTATTTCCTTCTACCAGCCTCTAGTGCCTGAAACTAAAACTAAACTAAAATAATACATTTTCCTTACCAAATAAGAGATAATTAACAAAAAGCATTGCAAAGTAAAGAATACTATAAAATGTAATGCATTAGCCTAATTATGCCTAATATGCACTTAAAAACAGCAATAATATGAGATGGAATGTGCATGAAATATAGAACTAATGGACACTTTACACTTAGGAACCATGCATTTGCATTAAGAGTTAAGATTTTGTGTTATGCTAGTTTGAAAGGTTGTTTTTGGCACCTTTTTGCAGGTTGGCATAGCTGATGGCACATTAGGTGGTAGAACAGGAGCAAGAGACGACACGAAGTAGGATGTCGGGTTGACATTGGTGCGGAAGGACCTTTAAGTCCAAGCACTGGTCAGCAGAGAAGAACATTTGATACCAGGCCAAGAATATGTTGACTCCAAAAAATAGGACCAGATCAGTGTGCGAGTAAATAGAGATCATATCAATCTTTGAGAAAATAGAGGACGAGTAGTGCCAAGCACGGTTGACAGTACCATGCAATGTTGTGATACCGAAGGAACATTGGCACGATGACATCAACCCTAACCTGATCAGCCTTAGGATTCAAACGCCGGATAAGATGATCACCTACCTTATCCCCGCGTGTTCAAATTCAAATTCAAGATATTCCTAGGCTATCTATAGAGTCTTATTTGATTTCGATCAAAGAAAAAAATGAAAAGAGAGGATGGTGGAGAATCAAGGAGAGTGATCAGAGATAAGGAGTAACAGTCGAGAGCCTGGCCGTTAAGAGCTGCATCGATAGACCCTCTTCTAACCCATCCTCTTTGTTATTTTTCTTTTCTGAGTTTTAATGGCGATGGATGTTGAAAACGATTATGGTTTTTTGGTTGATACCCTCACCATGAACTAATTTAATAGTTGGTGAGGGGTATTTGCATTGAGTGTTGTTTTTAATGTTTAGTTTTTAATAAATCAACAATGCCTCGGTACTGTTTTTCCTATCTGACATGTTCTTCATTTTTAAGTGTGTTTCCTCGTGACAACTGGCACTATCTCTTTAAATATTATGCCAAACGACGACTGGCATAGTTGGCTTATTGCAACTCAATATCATAACTGACTTGGGTGGCAATGATCGATTGCTAGATACAAAGGAAAGATGCTTCGAAAGAAGATGTTCAAGTAGATTAAATTACTTCGAGAGTGAAATCTACCCCTTTGGAGTAAAGATTTGAACTTAATCAAACTGATTTATGTAAAAAATGCACTATAGACATATATGGGTTTTTCCGTAATTGATTTAGGGCAATGCCACCGACAGAGGTATTGCTACCTTTGAATCTTTTCAGCAAACAATGCCAAGACATGATTTATTAAAGGTTGGCATGACACAAATAGCGTGAAAATCAGCCACTCCTTGCAACGCTCGTCATTTGCTATGATTTTTTTCTTACCTTCAACTTTATTTTATTTCATTTCTTTTCTTGTCAGATATTCCAAAATCATTTCCAATCAAAACAATCTTTTCACAAAGCAAGTACTTGGCTAAGCAATTAAACCCTTGAACGCAATCCCTATGGAATCGACACTAAGCTTAACCGTTGTATCACTTGTAAACCGTGTATTCTTGCACGCAATAGATTTTCTTGGCACTGTTTCAAACACTTTTCCAATATCTTTTATGCCCTATTGCCAGCAAATAAACATTCACGCCAAGAGTTTACAAATTTTTGGCACCGTTGCCGGGGGTTGCAACGGATTTAATTTTTTTTAGGTTTTTACTGTTTTGTTTTTATATTTATTTTATTTTTTCTTTTATCAGTGTATGCCCAAAAAACGTGCTGAGAGGGAAGTTAGACCATTAGATCTTGAGATTGAATGCATGTTGCGTAGATTGAGAAATAAGATCTGAGAGATGAATCACGGAAATTAAGGGAACGAAGGAGTACATGGTGTTCAAAACAATTAGGAGAATCGACCAAACAATGGAGGGATACCATTACACAATTACAATGCCATCAACAATGCCGAAGAAGAGAGACCCATTCGAGAACAATCAACATATGACATCACAGGCTTAATTCCACGAGTTATTGGCATTGAGGTAAATGCATCAAATTTTGAGCTTAAACCCGTAATGATCTCAACTCTTTTGAATGTAGGACAAATCATGGAGCACTGACTAGAGATCCAAGGCAACTATTAAAGCAATTTATGGAGATTTGCCAATTATTTAAGCAACCAAGAGTGTCTGAGGTTACTATGAAGCTGAAACTTTTTACTTTCTCTTTGAGGGACAAAGCAAAGACGCGACTCAATTCCTTGCCACCTGGCTCAGTCACTTTCTGGGTAGATCTATGCCATAAGTTCTTAACACGATTTTAGCTATCGATGCTCATTGCCGAGCTGCATGGTGAGATCATTACCTTTAGGCAGGCTGAGGACGAGACCCTATACGATGCCCCAAAAAGATTTAAGGACTTGTTAAGAAGGCGTCCTATGCATGGGTTCCCAAATTGGACCCAGATACAAACCTTATACAACAGATTGAACGCATAGACAAGAACTGTTGTTGATGCCTCAGCAGTTGGGTCATTGCTCGACAAAAATTATACATAAGTTGTTGTCATCCTTGAAAAGATAGCCATAAATGATTTTCAATATCATGTTGCTAGACTTGGGACTGGAACCAAAGCGAGTGGGAAATTGCAGTTGGATGAGCTAACGTCCTTCCATGCCAAGATTTCCATCCTCACCAGCTTGGCGAAGACTTTGTAAAAAAGTAACGAGTCCCAAGCAGTTAAAGCATTAAAGCCATTTTACTTATCTGTGGAGAAAACCACCATGCGGATGAATGTCTTGCCAATCCTGTATCGGTAAATTTCATTGGTGTAGAGCGTTTTAGGTGTTCTCTATTTATGAGCACTAGTGCACACTCTTGTCAAGTTATAGTATAAAAGATATTGTCTCCCACAAGGATTGGAGCAGCTACTATGAGTGTTTTCCTGCACAAGGAATTAGTAAATTGCACAATTAAATTTTTGAATAAAGAAAAACATAAAAGTAAAAACACAAATAATTTAAGATAGTGATAGGGAGAGATGAGGATGATAGATTGGGCCAGGTAGTTGTAGCTCAGTAGTGTGTAGACTGCGTTGTAAAGCCTAAGTGTGTTTTGTGCTGCCACGATCTGCTGCCTCGCGGGTAATGGCGGATTAAGGCGGCGGCAACTTTCAATGCCACAATGGAACTCTGCGCTTGCAACATTCACAGTCTCGGCAGTTGAGATGGATAGAAGTCCCGACAGCAAGTCTGGAAGATACTCCAAGTTCGTTGAAGCAATTCTGAAGTGATCCTTCCTATGTCTAGGCAAGGATTTTGTCACCACGTGATGTAGGCAATACCTAGCAATCTCAGCGTAAACCTAACACAGACAGTCAACGTTTGGTTTAGGTTGTTTTTATATGTGTTTTAATGTTTATAATTGATTGGAGATGATGTATGTTGGCTAGGCTTGGTTTAGGAAGCAATCGATTGAGTTTTCGGTTGTTTTGGATGGGTAAATTGGTGTAGTTTGGGTGAGCAACGAGTTTGTGATTGGTTTCTAGTGTTGAAATGCATTTTAATGCATTTAGATCTCTGTTTTGATGATGTGAAAACATGGGATCTTTATTCGGTAGCAAACAAGACGTTTTTGGAGGCTCTGGAAGAGTAATTTTCGTATTGGCGAGCAAGGCTTCGCGTATCAGTGAGTGGAAATGGATTTACCAGACTTGTAACTCCTTGAGTGTGGTCTTGGGAGCTTAGTGTAAGTTTGAAACACTTAGCTAAGCTCTAGAGTAAGTGATTCGAAAGTCTCTCTCAGAATGTGCTATGTTTTTGTTGGAAAATGCACTTGTTATAAATGTGATTTATTTACTATTTTAAAGCATGTTTTGAGAATTGATAATTCTGGTGTTTAATTCCATATTGTTAAGGATGCATTTGGTAGATGATCCTTGGATTTGAGAAAATGTATGTATTTGAGATTAAGCATGGTTATGCTTGTAAACATGGTATTGTGTTGATGCTTGTAAAACAGTGGAATATTGATGTTAAATTATTATATTGGCAAGTGATAAAAATGCTTTTTGGTTACTTTAATCGGATATATTAGCTGGCTATAGGATTGGGTGCACCATGAATAAAGTCTCATTGGATGTCAAGGGGTTGTGATTGTACCGTATACTCCATCCAAGTACCCTAACGATTGAGGTTAAGATCACAACGGTGGACGTTAATCTCGTGTATGAATCTTGTGTTATGTGTCTTGTGCTCTCGTTAGTGGAATTATACAACTACCGATGAGTGGTGCTGAGGGTTTGTGATTGTACCGTTACACTCCACCACGGGTGTCACAACGATGGAGGGTTGCTCTTGTGTATGAGCCTTGTGTAGTCTAGTAGTGTGTATGAAGCGTGTGGGACAACGCTTGTAATCTGCGGATCCGATTGTGTCATTTGTTTTGGTTTTGGTATTATTTGAGAATGGATCACTTGCAAGCCAATATAATGTTGTTGATTAATGATTTAAGCATGAGATGCTTGAAGTTTATGCTAGAATGCATGTGGTGCTTGGTTTAAGCATGCGCAAAAGATTATTTGTGATATTTAAATGATGTTAAACGCAAGTGGTTTGAAAAGTGCATTGATGCTTAGAAGAGCATGTTTAAGGAAAGGCATGAGTTTGCAAATGATGATGCAATGGTTTTATGAAATGCATTGATGAGTGTTGCTTTTAGCGATCCCCACTAAGCTATATGCTTACGCTCATTTGTTTCATCAATGTAGAGAATTGAGCATTCAAGGCAACTCGATAGCAAGTGGAATCCAAGCTTTTGATTAAACAAAGTATGTAGTTTCACCTTGGTGTAATAAGAGGCAATGGGTGGGATTTCTACTCTTGTTAGTATTTGGTATGTTAAACACCTTTAGACTATTTGGTTTGTTAATTTTGGGTTGTAAATGCCTTTAAGGATTGTTTTGTGCTTGAATGTGGTTTTTAACTTTTGTGTGGTTTTATAATCTAGGAAGCATGCCTATAGTTCTAATGCTTGCATGAATGATGATATGTTTTAGCTTGTGCTTCATGTTAATAGTCTTTGATGTGTATTCATGATGTATGTGTGTTGTGACATGTGTTGGGATGTTTTTGGAGGTGTATAATTGAGCAAAACCAACATTTTGAGAAGTTGCAGGGCAAAGCGTTTCGAAACGCCCTTAACTGTTTTAGAACGGTGGCCTGGAATGGTTATGGGGTTTCGGAACGGGTAAGAACGTTCCGAGACATTATGCTATTGGAAAGCATTGTTTCGAAACGGGTTTCGGAACGCATCCGCGTATCAAAATAGTCAACCTGGTTTCAAAACGACCGTTCTGATACAAGGTCTTGTGTTTCGAAACACCCGACCGTTGGATTTAAATTTGAATTGTTTCAGGTTTATGTTTTCTGCGTTTTGGTCCCCAAGTTTTGAATGCTTAATTAAAAGAGTTTGGATGAGTCGTTTGTGATGAATCTTGGCATGCTGGCATGTTATATAATTAATTGTGGATTGGTAACTTTAAAACTTGTTTAGTCCTTATAATTCTGGAAATTTAAAAATTAGTCCCTAAAAGTTTGTATGCAATTGAACCCCTAAATGAGTTCCATTCACTCTGTCGCTTTCGCTAAATTGAATTGATGATCATATAGGTTAATAATGTACATCTGGAAAAGATAAAATGAAAAAAAGGTCGTTAATCGAGGTTGACTTCGGTTTTCCCTGTGTAATCTTCTTAGTTCGGGTCAGGCGTCTAGGCCGGGCTAAGGGGGTTACATCTTCATACCGCTACAGGCTTCAGAAAACTGCAATATCGGGCTCATTGGGCTCAGGAAATTGTTATTTCTCAATCGCAACCCATCTTGACTAAGTTAGTTTAACTCCTGCCTAGTTGGCGGCAATGCTACTGCGGCGACGTCCTTGGAGGTAACTGGAACTGCTTTAGTATAGCTCCTTTTGCTCCCTACTTTCCTGTCCTCTCATCCTCTACATAGCTGCAACACCTAAAAATTAAAACTAAACTAAAACAATATCTTTTCTTAACCAAACGTACAATATTCAATAAAACATGGTAAAAGAGCAAATATTGTTATTATGCATGCAATGCACCTAAATATGCCTAAACGAGCTTAAGAACAAAAATAATAAGGGCAGGAATGTGTACAAAATATAGTACTTGTGGACACTCTACACACCCCCAAACTCGAACTATTGCTTGTCCTCAAGCAACGCAACCTAACTAGTAAACCTACCCCTTGCACAAAATTAAAAGAAATTTAGCCTTTAACTTGCTTTCTTACCTCAAGGTTGTGACATCTAGTTTATGTTAGTGATAGGGAATGACATGAAATAACTTAGAATTTAATTTTATTTATTGGTTGTGCATTGTGTGCATGTCTGTGCCCATGCTAAACATGCTGAGTATACTAAGTAAAAAAAGAAAGCTAAAAATAACTAAATTCCGAAAAAGGATATGAGTTGTTGCCTTGGAAGCACGATTAAGCACGTATTTTTCTCTTTTCTTTTTCTCTGATCATGGCCTTAAGGGCTTCAGCTCATCACAACTATTCTCCGGGTCTGAAGCTAAGATAGGTGCACTCTACGAAACTCTGAACCCTTTGAATAGAGTCATCCCGTGAAGGTTATCATTCACTCTTGCTAATTTGTCTGTCACTTCAATTAATTTCAGATACTTGGAGTTTGATATCAGCAGAGTATCCTTGCTCATGATTCTTCCTAGAGCCTATTTCGGGCACGTCTAGGGTATTAAGAATCCTTCTTATAGCCTGTTTCGGGCACCTCTAGGGTATTGAACATTTTTGTGCTATTGCCATGTGCTGCCGCGACGGCAAACCTGTATTCAATTAATGAATTTTCATTAAAAAAGCAGGCAGTGTTAAACTTAAAACTCAACACTTAACAGATAGTGTAATAATAATTGGCAAAAAAAAGAAAAAAAATCTAAGTATTTTTCATGCTTCTTCCCATGGTTAAGTTAAATTTTAAGTAGGGTGCGAAAATAAGTAATCGGCTAACTATCATTGGCACAAGATTTTAAGCTAAGAATTTCTACTTCATTAAATGCTTAGGGCAGAATTTACATATGCTCTTATATGCTGCTAAATGCAATTAAAGAAAATAAAGAGGACTAGCCCCAAACTCAAGGTTGGGATTGTCCTCAATGCCTTACATAAAAAAATAAAAAACAGAAAAATAAAGCATAAAAAGAAAAAATAAAAAAATAAAAAGAAAACATAAAAAGAAGAAAAAATAAGAAAAAATGTGTTATAGACTAGGGGAGTTCCCCTCCGTTACTACTGCTTCATCGGAGGCGGATTCTGAGGAGGGAGGGAGAACAAGGCGGTGTGTGGTGGAGGTTTGTCGGCTGGGATCTTCTTTGGGCCACGTTGTGGCTGGATGCGGCTGGGAGTGGGTCGTTTTGATGGTGCTTCGGGCTCAGTATCAGACCCTTCACCTTGAGGCTTTGTCACATCAGTGAGTCGCTTCCTTTTCCTCGCTGCCTTGGCCGGTTCGTCTCCTCTTCTTTTTCTGAGTCAGATGAAGAGGTGAGGTTGTGTGGCTGGATGGGAGTGGGCGAGGTCCTTCTCTTGGGCCGGAAGTGCGGTCCTTCGCTGTCTGGGCGACTGGAGTGGCAGCTGGTTGAGGTGTGATTTGGGTTGGTTTAGAGGCTGCTAACTCCGATGGGAAGGTTAGTAATTGTGAGCCAACGTCGTTGTATTTATCTAGCAAGTAGGCCACAAAGGCCTCTTGCACCTTCGTGATGTATTTTGTAAATATTACCTGCTTGTGCTAAATTCTCTGGCAGCTTTCTACGAGGCTGCGCAGTAGAGGGATCACGGCGGAGGGAACGACAGCATTAGTACTGCCCGATGCGGCTGGGGTGGTAGCAGGTTGGGACGGCGGCTGGGCAGTTGTCGGTGTTTCAAGCTTCGACTCCTGTATCATCTAGAGGTGCGCTTTCCTTGTCCACCCTTCCTTGGCGGCAATGATTGTATCTTTGGGGTGCGGCGGCACACGGAAGTTGGCGTAGAGGCCTATGATGAGTGCGGGGAAGACGAGGGGTCCCTTGGAGTTGGGCTTGCCCGTGTGGGTATAGATTAGGAGTAGCCGTGACCTATTGATTGTAGAACCGTGTGAAGTGGGCATTAGGCGGCGCTGGACGAAGTTGCTCCAAAGAATGGCCTCCGACAGCAGGTCGCGGTGGTTGACTGAACTGTTATTCTTGCCGGTTAGCCATTTGGCCTTGGGCTGGCAGATTTCTTTTTTAATTTTTTCGTAGTCTGCTGCCGTTAAATACGACCTCCATTCTTCGTGCGGGTTCCCTTTGATTTCTATCCCATAGAAGCTATTGATTGTTGCCGCTATGAGCTTGACACCTTTGCCACGAACATAGACGAAGGGGTTTCCCGGGGTAGGCTTGTGGGCGTAAAATTCTCGCACTAGGTTGGTGTTTATCTCTTATGGCCGTTGTGCGAAAATATGCCACCCTAGTGTGTGGACGCTTTCGAATATGATGGGCTCAAGGCCAAGATCCCCATCTTGCCTGGTGTATTGGAAGCCTATCTCTTCCCAGAGTTGCTGCTCCGCGAAGTACTGTCGGTAGGTTGTCGCTACATCATTATTCAAGAACCTCTAGAAGGCTGGCTTGGAGGTTGAGGTGGTGGGTTGTGATGTTGCCATGGTTGTAAGAACGACTGTGTTTCCTAAAGAAATTGCAAGAAAATAAAGCATATGAGATCTTGAAAGCAAAGATGACAAGAAGAATTGAGAGAAAAAGAGAGAGCAAAGTGAAGAATGATGAGAGAATAGTTGGCCTTATATAGCCGCTGCTCTCCGCTGCCTTGGTGGGCATGCTGCCAACGAGCGGCAATGATTGCGGCACGTCTAACGGGGTTACAGCCGTTACGCAAATAGTCGTTTCTGTAGTTGTTGCGAATATATCTGTTACAGCTAGCCATTACGAAGCCGCTAGCCGTTATACCAATCTGCCTTTTTCCGCTTTGGCCGCTGGGTTGGGCTTCTCCTTTATTATTTTTCCTTCTTGGTCTTACCTTCATTCCTAACCTGAAAAAATTAAATGCGAAAATTAAAAATAAAAATAACTGAAAATTAAATCTAATCCTAATGAATAAAAATAAATTAAAAAAATTAGGTTTTGTTGGGTTGCGCATTTCCCAAACATAACCACTTCTTGAGGGTTTTGTGTTTGGCTTTTCGTCCAAGTATGTCCATTCTCTCCTTAGGTGGGTGTTGGCTGCCATCTTTGCCTCCCTTGAGGGACATACACCAAAGACAAACATGAGACATTTTTTTTGAAAAATAAAATAAACAAAAATTTAAATGCAAAAACTAAAGTAGAAGTGCAGAAATTCAAACACAGTTGTTGTTGCCAATCCCCGACAACGGTGCCAAAAACTTGTAAAGCGTTTTAGGTGTTCTCTATTTATGAGCACAAGTGCACACTCTTGTCAAGTTATAGTATAAAAGATATCGTCTCCCACATGGATTGGAGCAGCTACTATGAGTATTTTCCTGCACAAGGAATTAGTAAATTGCACAATTAAAATTTTGAATAAAGAAAAACATAAAAGTGAAAACACAAATAATTTAAGAAACTGATAGGGAGAGATGAGGATGATAGATTTTGCCAGGTAGTTGTAGCTCAGTAGTGTGTAGACTGCGTTGTAAAGCCTAAGTGTGTTTTGCGCTGCCTCGGCGGGTAATGGCAAATTGAGGCGGCAGCAACTTTTGCTTCCACAGCAGAACTCTGCGCTTGCAACTTTCGTTGTCTCGGCATGTGAGATGGAGAGAAGTCCCGGCGGCAAGTCTGGCAGATACTCCAAGTTCGGCGAAGCAATTCTGAAGTGATCCTTCCTATGTGTAGGCAAGGATTCTGTCACCACGTGATGTAGGCAATACCTAGCAATCTCAGCGTAAACCTAACACAGGCAGTCAACGTTTGGTTGCTCCTTTTAGCAGCTAAAATTCTAACTTATGTCTAAGCCGAATTAGTCAACACCTCGACATGATGAGACCGTGCTTAATTCTTTCGTGAGTTTGACACTCTCGTGCCCGACAAATGGATTTCCTCAATTGGACTTTTGGAACTAATTGTAGAAGTGAAGAACATGAATTAAGCAAACTCGAGATTATTTTATTGCAAAACACAACTTACACTGTTACAACCGTTTCTCACAACTACTTTACATACAAAAACCTAAACCCTATTGGAGAATTAGCATAAGATTATCTCCTCAACGTAATCTATCTATCTACCTTTCTGCTATGCCCCCTATACCCTCACATACATGGGTATATATAGGGCTTGGCCTAAGTTTGAGTCCTCCTTGGAGTAGAAGTCCTTAAAGTAACTTTACATTAAATGTTGACTCCTTTTTTACTTAAATGTGGACTCTTTGGATGTTGCCTTCTCTTGCAAGTATGAATAAGTAAATTTACTTATCAATCTTTAATCAGCTTATCATACCGCTACAGGCTTTAGAAAAATGCAAGATTGGGCTTATTGGGCTTAGGAAATTGTTCTCTGTCAATCGCAACTCATCTTGACTAAGTCGATTTAACTCCTGCCTAGACGGCTGTAGGGCGTGTATGTGTTCCCTTTTTGTAAGAGTGCAAGTGCACACTCTTGCCAAGTTATAGTATAAAATATGTCGAAACCCACGAGGATTGAACAGCGCGTTTCGAATTGTCGTTCCAGCATAAGGAAAAGTAAATTGCACAAGTAAGGAGATTGTTGAGAAGAAAAGTAAATTAAAACACAAGTAATAAAGGAAGTGATCAGGTTGATAGAGCGAGTAGGGTTATGTTGCTCCTTAGTGTGAAACTGCGTTGAAAAGGTCAAGTTGTTTTGTGCTGCCACGATATTGTAACGCCCTGGTTGTTGGCCTAGATGTTTTAGACATCGGATCGGACCGGTCGGAAACGGTTCGAATCGCGTAAGGTTGTTTAAGGAAATCAAGGATCGGGATAAGATAAAAATGTGGTAAAAATTGCTAAAATCCTTTAAAAATATATTTAACAGGTTGGTCAAATCAATTTTACAAAAAGAGTTTCGGAAGTGGTACATTTTGGGTAGTGACCAAATTGTAAAGTTTCAAAACTGTAGAAAATGTGATTTTTAAAGGAAAAGCCAAAATCTTAGAATTTTTAGGGAGTTTTATGGAAATTTAGCCTTTCCTTAATATGACACGTGTTTAAAATGGTTTTAATTAAATAGTTTTAATTGGATTTTATTTTATTTAATTTACTAGGTGGTTAATTAGTGAGATTCCATCACGTAACTACCTTTCTCTTCTCATTTTCATCCAAACACAATTCTAACTCATTTTCCCCAGAATTCTTTTATCCCAAACATTCTCTCAATATTTTCTAAACAAACTTTAAGAGTTCTTTCTAGATCTTCAAGATTTTACCTGAGGAAAACTTGTCATTCATTGAGGAAAGCAAGGATTGGAGGTAAATCTTGTTCTCAACCTCTAATCAAGGTTCTTTATTGAAATCCCCAAGATATTTGGATTCTAATTAATTTTTTGGTTGAGTTTTCATTATAGTTTTGATTTGAGATTGAAATCTTGCAAAAATAAGATGAAATTCTTAATTTTCGGACATGTTTTGTTAAGCTCTGTTTTAGATTGATTTTAATTAAGTTTTGTGTTGGTTTATATGTTGAAAAGAGGTTTTGTTGATATAGATCCCGAAATCCTTGAGATCCTTGAGTTTCTTGATAGTTATAGTTGGGTTTTTGAGGTGAAATGTTGGATTAATGCTTGCTGGAGGTATAAGGATGAGTTTAGATTGATTTTAGATGTTTTTTGATGTTTATATTTGATTGGAAGTGATGTACGATAGCTGGGCTTGGTTTAGGGAGCAATCAATTGAGTTTTCGGTTGTTTCGGATGGGTAAATTGGTGTAGTTTGGGTGAGCAACGAGTTTGTGATTGGTTGGTGGAGTTGAAATGCATTTTAATGCATTTGGATCTCTGTTTTTGATGATGTGAAAACATGGGATCTTGATCCGGGAGCAAACGAGTTGTTGTTGGAGGTTCTAGAAGAGTAATTTTTGTGTTGACGAGCAACGCTTCGCGTATCGGTGAGTGGAAATGGATTTTCCAGCTTTGTAACGCTTTGAGCGTGGTCTTGGGAGCTTAGTGTAAGTTTGAAACACTTAACTTAGCTCAAGAGTAAGTGGTTCGAAAGTCTCTCTCGGAAATGTGCTACGTTTTGATGGAAATGCACTTGAATTAATGTGGTTGTGATTACTTTTTTAAAGCATGTTTTTAAGCATGGTTAATGCTGGATTTTAATGCCATTATGTTAAGGATGCACTAGGTAAGCGATCCTTGGTTTTATGTGATAAATGCATATGATGTTAAGCATGGTTATGCTTGTGGCAATGACATTGCGTTTATGCTTGTAAAATAATGGAATATTGATGTTAAATGATTGTATTGGCAAGTGATGGAAATGGTTTTTGGTTAATTTAATCGGATATAGTTAGCCGGCTATAGGATTGGGTGCACTGTGAATAAAGTCGCATTGGATGTCGAGGGGTTGTGATTGTGTCGTAACCTCCATCCAAGTACCCTAACAATTGAGGATAAGATCACAACGATGAATGGTTTAATCTCGTGTGTGAGTCTTATGGTATGTGTATCGTACTCTCGTTAGTGTAATTATACAACTATCAATGAGTGATGTTGAGGGGTTGTAACCCCCTTAGCCCGGCCTAGACGGTTGACCCGAATTACGGAGTTTACACGGGGAAAACCAAAGTCAACCCGAAAGTCAACCTTGATTAACGACCTTTTTTCCTTTTTAAACTTGTCTAGATGCATATTAACCCTAGGTGTACTCTTGAGATAAGCATACTCAAAAATCTCAGCAATCGGAGAGAAATAAGGGACTCAATTGCACAACATATGAATTTAGGGACCAAAATGTAAATTAGGAAATTTAAGAGGACTTAACTAATTTTTAAGATACCATTATGAAATTAATCATGTTAAATGCTTCTCGGACAAATTTCACCTCAAACGGACATCCCAATCTCAAGCAATTGCATATACAAAGTTTAGGACTAAAATGTGAAAATTACAAAACATAAACCATGCAAATCAGTGCCCAACGGTCAAGTGTTTCAGAACAGAGGTTGACCGTTTCGGAACGCGGGACCGTTTCGAAACCCGTTCCGAAACAAGGCTTGGTAGTAGCAAAAGTGTTTCGGAACGGCTCTACCCGTTTCGAAACACCAAGGCCATTTCAGACCCCTGTTTCGAAACAGTAGTACCCGTTCCGATACAAGCTGCCTAGAAAGTGCAGAATTTTCTGGCTTATCACACATTCGACCAATCAAACACATCCCTATGACCCCCTAATCATGCCAACAAGCCATCATGCATAAAAAAATATATGCATCAACAAAACATATTCATGGCATTAATTAAGGAAAACCTCAATCTATAGACATGTAACCTATCACTCCAAACCAACCAACATCAAAACCAACAAAGCAAACACCGTAATGGCCAATTACATATCCAAAACATCATAGGCATCATGCCAAACTTAGGGAGTCCAAAACATCTCCCAAAAACACCACCTAGGTTCCCATTGCCAAATACCAAAAACTAATAGTGTTGTAAAAGTAGTCACCATACATGAGCTTAGTCTTTATCTTGGATTCTTGGCCTCCTTGCTGCCCTTAAAGCACTTCAATTCTCTGCATTATTGGTTCAAGAAAGAGAGCGTAAGCACATATGCTTAGTGAGGCATGCTCTAATGAAACAACACAATAATGCACTTTATAAAACACCTTTCAAGGCCTTTAAAATCATAAACAACATTTCTCATGCAACAATGCATACACAACAAGCATCTCATGCTTCATTACTTCAACATGTCATATTGGCTTTCAAGTGATAATCCATAACCATTTTTTAACACAAAACGCAATCGGATACGCGAATTACAAGCGTTGTCCCATACGCTTCATACACACTACCAAACACACAATTTGGAGTTTACCAGTACAATCTCAACCCCTCAACACCCGTGATGGAGTTTAACGGTACAATCACAACCCCTCCACATCACTCATTGGTAGTTGTATAACATCACTAACAAGAACACGAGACACACAACACAAGATCTACACATGGCATTTTAACCACCATTATGATCTTAGACATCTCGTTAGTGTACTTGGATGGAGTTTACGGTACCATTACAACCCCTCAACATCCAAGGCGACTTTATTCACGGTGCACCCAATCCTATAGCCGGCTAACTATATCCGATTCAAGTACTTTTAAACCAACACATCACTTGCCAATATACATCAATTACCATCATCAATCCACTATTTTAAAGCATTAAACAAAGCCATTAAGCAATCATGCATCCCTATGCATCAAACCACATTTATCAATGTCAAACCAAGGATCTCTTACCTTGAGCATCCTTCAACACATCGCTTTCAAACCCAGCATTAAACATGCTAAAATATGCTTTCAAAACAGAATTTAAACATGCAAATTAAACACATTGCATCCAACCATCTCATGGTTCATCGAAGAGAGAGTTTCTCCGAAAACTTACTCTTGAGCTTAGTTAAGTTGCTTAGACTTAAACTAAGCTCCCAAAACCTTCAAACATTGGTTTCAAAGCTGAAAACCAAATTTCACTCACCAATTCCGTTTCGCAAGATCACCGAAACGCCGTTCAAGCCCCCGGATCAACACCACAAGGATCCGAAGATGTCTCCCCTGTTTTAAACACATCAAAGCAGAGGATTAATGCATCATCATGCATTAAAATCTTCAGCCATTACACCTAAACTCGCTGCTCTCACCAAAACTCACATTTTAGGTACCAAACACAACCGAAATCACATCCAAACACTTCTACAACATTACCCAGCCAAGATCCATCACTTCTAAACATTCTTAGACATCAATTAACATCCAAAAAGAACCTAATCACGTCCTTATACCTCCAGCTATAACAGAACACCAAAATCACCCCAAAAACCACTATTTTCACAAGTAAAAACATAGGAAAATCAACCTATTCGGGATTGCATTGATTAAACCTCAATTACACATCATTAAACATCCAAAATACATTAAAAAGGCATCTCAAAACAGAGCCCAAACAACCTCCACGAAATTCTTCAAGATTTGATCAAAATCTCAAGTTTTAAGCCAAAATCAAGATCATATCATTAAAACATTTAAAAAAACTTAATTTAAGGATTGAGAACTTGAGAATTTCAGTAAAGAACTGAGTATTTAGAGGAGAAGGACGTTCATACCTCTAAATGTGAGTTTCTCCTTGTTTAGAGCCAAAATCTTGGAAAAATCAATAAGCATATGGTGAGGTTTTAGTGTAGAAATGATTAGAAACCATTTGGAGATTGTAATCTCAACTTTAGCTGTGAAAATCAGAGGAAAAGAGGCTGGGGAAATGTGTTTGGCTGAGAGAAAATGGACAGAAAATGAAATGGGAAAATTTTGAGTAAAGTTAGTTATAAAACCCAAAATATCTATTTTCCCTCCTTTCCTTTTATTAAATAACATTAATTAAATCTTTAATATTTAAGAAAAATCTGGAGAAAACCCTCCCTTGGGTAAATTAGCTCCTTAAAGATTCAAAGTTTCAATCCTTTTAAAACAGTCACCAACTTTTCAAAAATTACATTTTAGTCACTAACTTGAAATGTCATATTTCCAAATCCCATTTTATAAAATTGATTTCACCTCTCTCTTATACATAATAAAAGAGAATTTTTAGATATTTTTCCATATTTTTAATGCATCCCGAACTAGGCTTTCCCTAAAACCACCTTTTATATTCGAAACGCAATTTAAACTGGTCCGGTTCAGACCCTAAACATCCAAGCCCAAAATTGGGGTGTTACAACTCTCCCCCCCTTAAGAAATTTCGTCCTCGAAATTTACCTGAAGGAAAAAGGTACGGAAACTGCTTCAACATGTCATCCTTTCGTTCCCACGTGGCTTCCTCAGCACCACGATACTTCCACAACACCTTTACCAATTCAATGGTCTTGCCTCGAAGAACTTTACTATCCGAATCCAGAATCTTCACCGGTTCCTCATCATAGGTCAAATCTGGATTCTCAACTCCACTTCTTCCACAAGCATCACATGTGAAGGATCCGATCTATACTTCCGAAGCATAGAAACATGAAACACATCATGAATCTTTTCTAACTCTTGTGGTAACCTCAACTTGTACGCAACAGGACCCACACGCTCAATCACCTCGTATGGTCCAATGTACCTAGGGTTCAACTTACCCTTTCTGCCAAACCTCATCACCTTTTTCCAAGGCGAAACTTTCAAAAACACACGGTCACCCACCGCATACTCAATCTCCTTACGCTTCAAATCCGCGTAAGACTTTTTCCGATCAGAAGCTGCCTTCAAACGCTCACAAATGAGCTTCACCTTCTCGGTGGTTCCTTTCAACAAAGTTGACATCGAAACCAACTTCTGACTTGTTTCAGCCCAACAAAGAGGAGTCCTACACTTCCTCCCGTACAAAGCTTCATAAGGTGCCATTTGAATACTTGCCTGATAACTATTATTATAGGCAAACTCTACCAAAGGCAAATGTTTCTCCCAAGAACCCTGAAACTCAATCACACAACACCTCAACATATCCTCCAACACTTGGATAACACGCTCAGATTGCACATCCGACTGCGGATGATAAGATGTACTGAACTTCAACCGTGTACCCAAAGCCTGATGCAAACACTGCCAGAAACGCGATGTAAACCTCGGATCTCTATCCGACACAATCGACTTTGGAACACCATGCAACCGCACAATCTCAGCAATGTACAACTCTGCAAGCTTATCCAAAGTGTACGTAGTATGCACAGGCAAGAAATGCGCACACTTCGTCAGGCGATCCACAATCACCCACACCGAATTCTTCCTCGATGGCGACAAAGGCAAACCAGACACGAAGTCCATGGTAATCCTTTCCCACTTCCACTCAGGAATCCTCAACGGTTGCAACAACCCAGAAGGAAACTGATGCTCAGCCTTAACTCGCTGACATACCATGCATTTGCTCAAACACTCAACAACATCTTTCTTTAAACCCACCCAATAGTACTCATCACGAAGATCACGATAAATCTTAGTACTACCAGGGTGCATAGAAAAAGGACTACTATGAGCTTCAGTCAGAATAGCACGCCTCAACTCAGCATCATTGGGCACTACTATCCGACTCCCAAAGCATAAAACTCCATCATCATTAAAGCAGAAATCTGATGGCCTATCCTCATCAATATCCTGAACATGTGGCACCAAGGAATCATCCAACAACTGCTTATCCTTAATCAACTGAATCAAGGATGGTTTCACTTGCAACTCAGCCACAAGACCACCATCACACGAAATGCTCAAGCTGGCAAACATAGCCATCAACTCCACTGCCACCTTCCTACTCAAGGCATCCGCTACAACATTAGCTTTACTTGGATAATACTCGATCGTCAAATCGTAATCCTTAAGCAACTCCACCCAACGTCGTTGCCTAAGATTCAACTCTTTCTGAGACATCAGATACTTCAAACTCTTGTGATCCGTGTACACGGTACACTTCTCACCATACAGGTAATGTCTCCAAATTTTCAAAGCAAATACCACCGCAGCTAACTCAATGTCATGCGTAGGATAATTGCGCTCATGCACCTTCAACTGGCGCGATGCATAAGCCACCATCTTACCCTCTTGCATCAACACACACCCCAAACCAACGTAGGACACGTCACTATACACCACAAACTCTTTCCCTGATTCAGGTTGAACCAAGATAGGAGCTTGCGTCAAAGCTGCCTTAAGCTTCTCAAAAGCCTGTTGTCTCACTTCCGTACACTCATACTTAACATCCTTCTGCAACAACTTCGTCAAAGGTGCAGCAATCTTCGAAAACCGATCCACGAACCTCCGATAGTACCCCGCTAAACCAAGGAAACTACGGACTTCATGAACAGACTTAGGAGGCTTCCAATTCATCACTGCCTCAATCTTCTGAGGATCAACACGAATCCCCTCAGCAGAAACCACATGACCAAGGAACACAACTTCCCTGAGCCAGAACTCACACTTGCTCAACTTAGCATAAAGTTGATTCTCCAACAAAGCCTGCAACACAATCCTCAAATGCCCTTCATGCTCTTCCTTAGAACGAGAGTACACGAGGATATCATCAATGAACACCACAACAAATTTATCCAAGTATTCATGGAACACCCTATTCATCATGTCCATGAAAGCTGTAGGAGCATTCGTCAAACCAAACGACATCACAAGAAACTTATAATGCCCATACCTCGTTCTGAAGGCTGTCTTTGGCACATCCACATCCTTCACCCTCAATTGGTAATACCCTGACCTTAAGTCAATCTTAGAGAACACAGCCGCTCCCCGAAATTGATCAAAAAGATCATCAATTATCGGCAATGGATACCGATTCTTAATAGTCAACTTGTTAAGCTGACGGTAATCGATGCACATTCTCATAGTGCCATCTTTTTTCTTCACAAACAAGACCGGTGCACCCCAAGGTGACACACTCGGCCGAATGAAACCACGATCAAGCAACTCCTGAAGTTGCGTCTTCAGCTCCTTCAACTCTTTAGGTGCCATTCGATAAGGAGTAATAGACACTGGAGTTGTGTTTTCATACAGCTCAATTCCAAACTCCACTTCGCGATTAGGAGGCAATCCAGGTAACTCCTCCGGAAACACACCAGGAAACTCTCGTGCAGTCCTGATATCTTGCACTCGCAACTCCTTAGAGCTAGGATTCATCACGGAGGCTAGGTAGGCTTCACAACCTTGCCTCAGCATTCGGCTTGCTTCCAATGTAGACACCACATTGGCAAGAAACTTCACATTCTCACCAACCACCACCACCTAATAGTCATCCGCAAGCTTCAACGAAACCCGCTTATTCTCAAAATCCACCACAGCTCGATGTTCAACCAGCCAATCCATACCAAGGATTACATCAAAACCATAGAAAGGCAATTCCATAAGATCAACATGAAAGACATGGTTTTGCACAACCAAGTGACATCTTCTATAAAGCTTTCGTGTCACAACAGTCTCACCAAAAGAACTAGTTACACGCATACCAACATCCAAAGACTCAACAGGCAAACCAAGCAATTGAGCATGTTCACACAATATGTATGAGTGTGTAGATCCAGAATCAATCAAGGAAAGTAATGACAAGGATTGCAAAGTGAAGGTACCTGCGATCACATCCGTGTCATTTCTTCCCTCCCGCTCTGCATACACTCGAGCCTGGCCTCCACCCTCAGGCTGGACAGCCACCACATGAGCCACATTCTTTCGACCATCATCTATGTGCTGGAAGTTACCACGGCCACGCCCACGACCTCTCTGTGGTGCAACAACTCCAAGAGCACGTCCCTAACCACCACCGGCCAACAGAGTACACTCCCTCCTCATGTGATCCGCCGAACCACAGTTCCAGCACGAATTACCGATCACCACAACAGGAGCCTGCACCTCTCTCACTGCCCGAGGACAATCACGCCTCAAGTGTAACCCCCGTAGCCCGGCCTAGACGGTTGACCCGAACTACGAAGATTACACGGGGAAAACCAAAGTCAACCCGAAAGTCAACCTTGATTAACGACCCTTTTTTTCTTTTTAAACTTGTCTAGATGCACACTAAACCTAGGCATACTCTTGAGATAAACATACTCAAAAATCATAGCAATCTAAAAACGATAAGGGACCCAATTGCACAAAATATGAATTTAGGGACCAATTTGTAAATTCTGAAATTTAAGAGGACTTTACCAATTTTTAAGTTACCATTATGAAATTAGTCATGTTTCATGCCTCTCTGCCAAATTGCATCTCAAACGGACATCTCAAACTCAAGCAATTGCACATACAAGAATCAGGACTAAAACGTAAAGCTTGCAAACCTCAAAACCATTCAAATTTTATGCCCAACAGTCAAGTGTTCCGAAACGGGTCTAGGTCGTTCAGGAACACCCCTTGGCAGTAGCCAAAGTGTTCAGAAACGGTCTAGGCCGTTCAGGAACACCCATGCCAAAACAAGGGCCTGTTTCGAAACAGGCAAGGGTGTTTCGAAACACCCTGCCCAGAAACAGCAGATTGGCCTGTTTAAACACCTTTAAACCCCATCAAACATGCTCCAAACCATTCCAAATTAAATCAACAACATGCCAAGCATCATACCTACCAATTTGCATCAAAATCTAGATACAAAACCACCTCTAGGTTCACCAACTCATTCAACACATCTAACACTCAATCATGCTTTTAAAACAAGAAGCATAGCATAACGACTTAGGAATAAGAAGATTCAAACGTTGCAAGCGTTAAACCACATAGTTCAAAATCATAAACCAAACTTGTCCAACATACACAATCTCATTAAACATCAACATAAGAGATTCTCCCCCCCATTGCCTTTATTATCTATAGCTATTAACCGAGACATACATCTCAAGTGGAGCTCTCCTTGAATCCCTTGCTTCTCGCTGTTCCAACTTCAAATATTTGCATTGATGGACAAAAAGGAGCGTAAGCACATAATGCTTAGTGAGGAATGCTCAAAACCAAAACACCATCAATGCAACGAGTCATAAAACCTCTTTTAAGAGTAAACACAATCCGATAAACCAAAGCAATGTTTGAAAACCCTTTTTAACAACATGCTTTAAATCATGCATTGCCCAAACATGAAAACCAACCCTTAGCTTAGAAAAGCTAAGTAATTCACTTCAAAGCACAACCTTGCAAAACCATCAATTTAACCATTCCATGCATGAACATCATATGCAAAGTTAAATACAAGATCCTTGGAAAACACTTCCACTTCACATCATACTTTTCTTATACTTGAAAATCATTTCAAAGAAAGAAACCTTTAAAAACCACTTACACCCTCAATTCTATCTCATGCATTAAACAAATGCAATACATGAACCACAAAATCAACATTTGCATTACATGCCTTTTTAAAACAAGCCTTCACAAGACTTCAATGCACCAAAGTGATTCCATGCACACAATGCAACATTCTCAATAGAAGATAAACTCTTGTTCAAGCTAACAAGTAAAACATGCATTCATAGAACATTACACACTTCTCATGCAACCATGCATCATTTCAAGCATCTCATGCTTCATCATATTCAAGAACATTATATTGGCTTCCAAGTGATAATTCACAAACCACCATAACGCAAGACACAATCGGATACGCGGATTACAAGCGTTGTCCCACACGCTTCATACACACTTCCGAACAACACAATGTGGAGTTTACCGATACAATCACAACCCCTCAACACCCGTGATGGAGTTTAACGGTACAATCACAACCCCTCATCATTACTCATCGGAAGTTGTATAATACACTAGCGAGAGCCGGGACACATCACAAGGCTTACACATGGAAGCTACCACAACCATTGTAATCACCTTAACCAAGCTCACACACGGGAGCAACCCTCCACCGTTGTGACGCTTAACAAAGTCCACCCATGAGAGCCAACCACCATCATGGTGACTTTAACAAGGTTCACCCACGAGAGCCATCCTCCATCGTGGTGGCACTAAACCAAGCCCACCCACGAGAGCCAACCTTCATCGTAGTGGCACTAAACAAAGCCCACTCACGAGAGCCAACCTCCATCGTGGTGACACCAATTTCCTCAATCGCTAGGATTCTTGGATGGAGTTTACGGTACAATCACAACCCCCTCGACATCCAAGGAGACTCAATTCACGGTGCACCCAATCCTATAGCCGGCTAACTATATTCGATTAAAGTAACCAAGAACCACTTACATCACTTGCCAATATAACCATTCTACCACATTAATCCATTGTTTTACAAGCATAACCAAAATGCCAAAACCACCAATTACCATCATCAATCCACTGTTTTTGAAGCATTACACAAAGCCATTAAACAACATGCAACACTATGCATCAATTCCACAATTCCAATGTACAAAACCAAGGATCTCTTACCTTGAGCATCCTTCACACATGGCTTTCAAAACCAGCATTAAATCATGCTAAAATATGCTTTCAAAACAGAATTTAAAACATGCAAATCACATGCATTGCATCCAACAATCACAAGTGCTTTAAAAACCAATTCATAACACAACCAAGAGAGAAATTCCATTTACTTACTCTTGAGCTTAGCTAAGTTGTTTAGACTTAAACTAAGCTCCCAAAACCTTCAAACCTTGGTTTTAAAGCTGAAAACCCAACTTCACTCACCGATACACAAAACTAGGCTAGCCAACAAGCCTTCCAAGCATCCGAAACCTTCAACGCCACCTCTATTGCTCACGGATCATTCTCTCCTGTTTCAAGCACATAACAACAGAGGATTAATGCATCATAATGCATTAAAAACACCAGCAACACATCTAAACTCACTGCTCTTTGCAAATCCAACATTTCGGCTACCAAACACAACCGAAATCACCTCCAAACTCTTCCAAAACTTAACCCAGCCAAGATTCATCACTTCTAATCATTTTTAAACATTAGTTAACATCTAAAATGATCCCAAACACGTCCTTATACCTCCAGCATTAACAAAACACCAAGATCACCCCAAAAATCACCATTTTCACAAGTAAAAACTTAGGAAAATCAACCTATTCGGGATTGCATTGATCAAACCTCAATTATACATCAATTAGACATCCAAATTACATCAAAAAGACATCTCAAAACAAAGCCCAATCAATTATTACGAATTTCTTCAAAATTAAATCCAAATCTTGCATTTTAAGCCAAAATCAAGATCACAACATCAAAACCTTTAATAAAACTCAAATCAAGGATTGAGAACTTGGGAATTTCAGTAAAGAACTGAGTATTTAGAGGAGAAGGACGTTCATACCTCTAAATGTTAGTTTCTCGTTGTTTAGAGCCAAAATTCTTGAAAATTCAATAAGCAAATGATGAGAATTTGGTGTAGGAATGATTAGAGATCAAATAGAGATTAAAATCTCATCTTTAGATGTAAAAATCAGAGGAAAAGTGGCTGGGGAAATGTGTTTGGCTGAGAGAAAAATGAGAGAGAAAGAAATGGGAAAGTTTTGACAAAAGTTAGTTATGAAGTCAAAAATATCTATTTCCCCTTTTTCCTTTTATTAAAAATCATTAATTAAATCTTTAATATTAAGAAAAATCTGGAGAAAACTCTTCTTGGGTAAATTAGCTCCTTAAAGATTAAAAGTTTCAATCCTTTTAAAACAGTCACCAACTTTTCAAAAATTACATTTTAGTCACTAACTCGAAATGTCTTATTTCCAAACCTCATTTCGAAAAATTGATTTCACCACTCTCTTATATATAATAAAAGAGGATTTTTAGATATTTTTCCATATTTTTAATGCATCCCGAACTAGGCTTTCCTTAAAACCACCTTTTATATTCGAACCGAAAATCCAACCGGTCCAGTTCAAACCTAAAACTTCTAAGCCCAAAATTGGGGTGTTACATCAAGTGACCACGCGATCCACACGCCCAGCATGTGTTCTGATCAGCTCTCGCCCTGTCTCCCTGAACAGGTGCACCTTGCCCTCCACCACCACGCCTAGCAGAAGACTGATACCTCCGATCACGTCCTCTCTTGTTCCGTCCACCACCGGAACTATACTCAGCAGCTCGCTTGCCCGAGCTAGAACCAACACCTCTAGCAGATAAACCCAGATTCAGCTCAATATCCTTCGCTCTACTAACCAGCACATCAAAGTCAGTGTACTCAACGGCAAGCATAAAGGTTTTTACATCCGTCACCAAACCATACCGGAAACACTCACACCTTTCCCGCTCATCAGGAATAAGCTCAGGTGCGTACTGACTGAGATGGACAAACTGGATCTCGTACTCAGCCACAGTCATACTGCCTTGAGTAAGAGACATGAACTCTCTTTTCTTTTCATCCAAGTATCTCACACCCAGATACTTCCTCTTGATCGCGTTCAGAAAGAACGTCCAAGTTACATCAGCATCCTCCATTTCGGAGACAGTGGTCGTCCACCAGGTATACGCATCATCATGCAACAACGATGCCACACGGCCTAGCTTCTGCACATCATTGCAGTTCATTTGTCCCAATATCCTCTTGGTACTTTCCAACCAAGACTCGGAACCCTCAACAGACAAACCTCTGAACTCAGTCCCTCCCAGACTGCGCAAACGTTCCAAAGGTAGTCTAGCATTAGCATCGCCCTGATGCCCAGCTCCATGAGCCCCAGCTACTGTCGCCTGAAAGGCTCCAGCAATAGCCTGAATCAGCACTGTCATGTCAGGAGCAGCTTGCCCCTGCCCAGCCTCAGGTCCAGCGACCCCAGCACCAGCACCAGCTCCATCACCTCCAGCACCACCACCACCGGGTGGAGGAGGTAAATCCAATACATTCTCAGCATTCTCTTCATTATCATTTTGAGTCATAGCTCGAGTATTAATCCTCGTCTCTCTACGAGGTCCCATTCACTAACAATGCACTAACACAAATGCAATAAACATAATAAGGCTCAGCAAGGTAAGAAATATAAGTACTCAAGCTCATTTCCAATTAAAAACAAATCATTTCATTAGTTTTGATATGGCAATGGGTCCCATTAACATGCTTCATCTCAGCATACATCACAAATTGCAACATACTTACAGTTCACACATCATACTTTCACTCAAAAAGCATACAAAGCAATCATACATATATCACCCACATAACCATTCCCAATTACTCGATAACTCAGCTCTGATACCACCAAATGTAACCCCCTAAGCCCGGCCTAGACGGTTGACCCGAACTACAGAATTTACACGGGGAAAGCCAAAGTTAACCCGAAAGTCAACCTTGATTAACGACCCTTTTTTCTTTTTAAACTTGTCTAGATGCATATTAACCCTAGGTGTACTCTTGAGATAAGAATACTAAAAAATCTCAGCAATCGGAGAGCAATAAGGGACTCAATTGCACAACATACGAATTTAGGGACCAGAATGTAAATTCGGAAATTTAAGAGGAATTAACTAATTTTTAAGACACCATTATGAAATTAATCATGTTACATACTTCTCGGACAAATTTCACCTCAAACGGACATCCCAATCTCAAGCAATTGCATATACAAAGTTCAGGACTAAAATGTGAAAATTACAAAACATAAACCATGTAAATCAGTGCCCAACGGTCAAGTGTTTCGGAACAGGGGTTGACCGTTCCAAAACGCGGGACCGTTTCATAACCCGTTCCGAAACAGGGCTTGGCAGTAGCAAAAGTGTTTCGGAACAGCACTACCCGTTTCGAAACACCAAGGCCATTTCAGACCCCTGTTTCGAAACAGTAGTACCCGTTCCGATACGGGCTGCCCAGAAAGTGCAGAATTTTCTGGTTTATCACACATTCGACCAATCAAACACATCCCTATGACCCCCTAATCATGCCAACAAGTCATCATGCATAAAAGGAACATATTTGCATCAACAAAACATATTCATGGCATCAATTAAGGAAAACCTCAATCTATAGACATGTAACCTATCACTCCAAACCAACCAACATCAAACCAACAAAGCAAACACCGTAATGGCCAATTACATATCCAAAACATCATAGGCATCATGCCAAACTTAGGGAGTCCAAAACATCTCCCAAAAACACCACCTAGGTTCCCATTGCCAAATACCAAAAACAAATAGTGTTGTAAAAGTAGTCACCATACATGAGCTTAGTCTTTCTCTTGGATTCTTGGCCTCCTTGCTGCCCTTAAAGCACTTCAATTCTCTGCATTATTGGTTCAAGAAAGAGAGCATAAGCACATATGCTTAGTGAGGCATGCTCTAATGAAACAACACAATAATGCACTTTATAAAACGCCTTTCAAGACCTTTAAAATCATAAACAACATTTCTCATGCAACAATGCATACACAACAAGTATCTCATGCTTCATTACTTCAACATGTCATATTGGATTTCAAGTGGTAATCCATAACCATTTTTCAACACAAAACGCAATCGGACACGCGGATTACAAGCGTTGTCCCATACGCTTCATACGCACTACCAAACACACAAGGTGGAGTTTACCGGTACAATCTCAACCCCTCAACACCCGTGATGGAGTTTAACGGTACAATCACAACCCCTCCACATCACTCATTGGTAGTTGTATAACATCACTAACGAGAACACGAGACACAAAACACAAGATCTACACATGGCATTTTAACCACCATTATGATCTTAGACATCTCGTTAGTGTACTTGGATGGAGTTTACGGTACCATTACAACCCCTCAACATCCAAGGCGACTTTATTCACGGTGCACCCAATCCTATAGCCGGCTAACTATATCCGATTCAAGTACTTTTAAACCAACACATCACTTGCCAATATACATCAATTACCATCATCAATCCATTATTTTAAAGCATTAAACAAAGCCATTAAGCAATCATGCATCACTATGCATCAAACCACATTTATCAATGTCAAACCAAGGATCTCTTACCTTGAGCATCCTTCAACACATGACTTTCAAAACCAGCATTAAACATGCTAAAATATGATTTCAAAACAGAATTTAAACATGCAAATTAAACACATTGCATCCAACCATCTCATGGTTCATCAAAGAGAGAGTTTCTCCGAAAACTTACTCTTGAGCTTAGTTAAGTTGCTTAGACTTAAACTAAGCTCTCAAAACCTTCAAACATTGGTTTCAAAGCTGAAAACCAAACTTCACTCACCAATTCCGTTTCGCAAGATTGCCGAAACGCCGTTCAAGCCCCCAGATCAACACCACAAGGATCCGAAGATGTCTCCCCTGTTTTAAACACATCAAAGCAGAGGATTAATGCATCATCATGCATTAAAATCTTCAGCCATTACACCTAAACTCGCTGCTCTCACCAAAACTCACATTTCGGCTACCAAACACAACCGAAATCACATCCAAACACTTCCACAACATTACCCAGCCAAGATCCATCACTACTAAACATTCTTAGACATCAATTAACATCCAAAAAGAACCTAATCACGTCCTTATACCTCCAGCTATAACAGAACACCAAAATCACCCCAAAAACCACTATTTTCACAAGTAAAAACTTAGGAAAATCAACCTATTCGGGATTGCATTGATTAAACCTCAATTACACATCATTAAACATCCAAAATACATTAAAAAGGCATCTCAAAATAGAGCCCAAACAACCTCCACGAAATTCTTCAAGATTTGATCAAAATCTCAAGTTTTAAGCCAAAATCAAGATCATATCATTAAAACATTTATTAAAACTTAATTTAAGGATTGAGAACTTGGGAATTTTAGTAAAGAACTGAGTATTTAGAGGAGAATGACGTTCATACCTCTAAATGTGGATTTCTCCTTGTTTAGAGCTAAAATCCTTGATAATCCAATATGCAAATGAAGAGGATTTGATGTAGAAATGATTAGGAATCATTTGAGGATTGAAATCTCATCATTTGGTGTGAAAATCAAAAGAAAAACTGTTGTGGAAATGTGTTTGGCTGAGGGAATTTTGAGAGAAAATGAAATGGGAAAATTTTAGCAAAAGTTAGTTATGAAACTAAAATATGGTTTTTCGCTCTTTTCTTTTTATTAATTAAGTATTAAATGAGTCTTTAAAAATCAATAAAAATTTGGAGAAATTCTCCTTTGGGTAAATTAGCTCCTTAAAGATTCAAAGTTTCAATACTTTCAAAACAGTCAGGAACTTTTCAAAAATTACATTTTAGTCACTAACTCGAAATGTTATATTTCCAAGACTCATTTTGTAAAATTGATTTCACCACTCTCTTATATATATTAAAATGGGATTTTTAGATACTTTTCCATATTTTTAATGCATCTCGAACTAGGCTTTCCCTAAAACCACCTTTTATATTCGAACCGAAATTTAGACCGGTCCGGTTCAGACCCTAAACTTCCAAGCCCAAAATTGGGGTGTTACAGGGGTTGTGACTGTGCCATTAATCTCCATCACGGGTGTTGAGGGGTTGTGATTGTGCCATTGATCTCCACCTTGTGTATTCTGGTAGTATGTATGTAGCGTGTAGGACAACGCTTGTAATCTGCGTATCCAATCGTGTCATTTGTTTTGGTATGGTTTAGGATTATCACTTGAGAACCAATATAATGTTAATGATTAATGATTAAGCATGAGATGCTTGTGTATGATGCAAGAATGCATGTGATGCTTGGTTTAAGCATGAGCAAAGGAATTTGCTATTATTTTAATGATGCAATATGCATATAGTTTTAAAAGTGCATTGAATGCTTAAATGAGCAAGTCTAAAAGAAAGGCATGAGTTTGCAAATGACGTTGCAATGATTAAATGAAATGCATTGATGAATGTTGTTTTAGCGATCCTCACTAAGCTATATGCTTACGCTCATTTGTTTCATCAATGCAGAGAATTGAGCATTCAAGGCAGCCCAAAAGCAAGGGGATTCCAAGAGTTTTGACTAAGCGATGTATGTGGTTCACCTTTAGTGTAATAAGTGGCAATGGGTGGGATTTCTACTCCTGTTAGTATTTGGTGATGTTAAACACCTTAAGCATGTTTGGTTTGCTTATTTTGGTTTGTAAATGGCCTTTGAGGTGTGATTTGTGCTTGATTGTGGCTTTTATCTTTTGTATGGTTTTGAAGACTAGGAAGCATTCCTATAGATCTAATGCTTGCATGATTGATGCTACGTTTTAGTTTGTGCTTCGTAATGTTGGTCATTGATGCTTATATATGTTGTATGTATGTTGTGGCATGAATTGAAATGATTTCGGAGGTGATTATGAGAGAAAAACCAACAAATTGTGAAGTTGTAGGGTAAGGCGTATCGGAATGCCCTTACGTGTTTCGTAACGGTGGCCTGGAATGGTCATGAGATTTCAGAACGGGTAGGAACGTTTCGGAACGTTTTGCTACTGGAAAGTTGTGTTTCGATACGAGTTTCGGAACGCACCCGCATATGGAAATGGTCAACCTGGTTTCGAAACGAACATTCTGATACATGGTCTTGTGTTTCGAGACACCTGACCGTTGGTTTTGAATTTGAACTGTTTCAGGTTTCTGTTTTCTTTCGTTTTGGTCCCTTAGTCTTAAATGCTTAATTAAATGAGTTTGGATGATCCGTTAACGATGAAAGTTTACATGTTGCCATGTTATATGATTAATTTTGGTTTGGTAACTTTAAAAACTGCTTAGTTCTTATAATTCTGAAAATTTACAAATTATTCCCTAAAAGACGTTTGTATGCAATTGAACCCTTAATTGAGTTTCGTTCGATGCGTCGCTTCCACTAAAACGAATTGCTAATCATATAGGTTAATAATGTGCATCTAGAAAAGATAAAAAAGGGTCGTTAATCGAGGTTGACTCTTACGAGTTGACTTTGGTTTTCCCCATGTAATCTTCTCAGTTCGGGTCGGGCATCTAGGTCGGGCTAAGGTGGTTACATTTGTTGGTATCAGAGCCAGGTTACGAAAGAATTGGGGATGTTGGTATGTATTGATGTATGTTGATTGAAAAGCATGAATTTGGTTGAATTTTGGAGCTTATGTCATGCTTGATTGATGTGAATCGCATGTGAAATGAATACGATTGTATGTTGATGATGTGATGTTGTTATGTGTTGTCTTTGGATGATGGACATCATGATGAGCATGATGTGCCATTGTATACTATGTTATATTTGAGGGAAATCGGGGTGCCCATTGCCTTATTACACTGATTAAATGTTTTTGTAAACTTGGATCCTTGCTTGAGGCTGGCCTAAATGGTTTGATTTGTTCTTTTATTTGTTATGCCTTGTTAAAAATAGCACTATGGGTCTGAGGAGAGAGCTTAGGTCGAACACAATAGTGCCTGTGGCTGAGCAAGGGGCTGATGTCCCTCCTGGTGGAAATTTACCTCCTCCGCCACCACCTGGAGGTGGGGAGAAAGAATAACAAGAGCATGCTAGTCCAGGTTTGGGTGATCTAACTCTGTTGGTTCAGGCGATCACCAGGGCGTTTCAGGCTGTAGTAGCCGGAGCGCATGTATAGACCCCTGCAACTGGGTAGGCGGGTTTACCCTTGGAAAGGTTGAGGAGATTAGGATATGTTGGTTCTATGGGATGTGTCCCGAGGCATCTAAAGCCTGGTTAGCGAGCACGATCTGTATTATGGATCAAATGGGATGCAACAATATGCGCAAGTTGGGATGCGCAGTTTCTCTGCTGCAAGGCGATGCCTATAGCTGGTGGACGACTACCACTGGCGGTATGGAACCCAATGAAGTAGATTGGGAGTATTTCAGGGGTGCCTTCAAGAGGAAGTATCTGAGGGTGAGATACTTGTACGAGAAAAAATGTGAGTTTATATCGCTAGTTCAGGGAAACCTTTCAGTGGCTGAGTACGAGGTCCAGTTCGTACGCCTGAGCCAGTATACCCTTGAGCTGATACCTAGTGAGAGGCACCGATGTGATCGCTTCCGGTACGGGCTGGTACAGGAAGTCAAGACCTACATGTTGGCTGCAGATTATACCGACTTCGATGTGCTTGTATGTCCAGCCAAAGACAACGAACAGAACTTGGGTTTTTCATCTCGAGGTGGTCGTTCTAGCTCTGGGAAGAGAGCAGCTGAGTATAGTTCTGGTTGTGGACGGAACAAAAGAGGTCGTGATAGGAGGCATTAGCTTGAGGTGAGACAAGGTGCTCCGAGTCGAGGTGATCAGGTTTAGGGAGGCTGAGTGAGGTCTGAGCAGCACACGTGCTGGACATGTGGATCGAGGGGCCATCTGAGGTGAGATTGTCCTCGAGTATCTAGAGAGGTTTAGGCTCCTGTTGTGGTGATAGGGAATTCATGTTGGAACTGTGGTTCAGCGGATCACATGAGGCAAGAGTGTCTTTTGTTGGCTGGTGGAGGCCAGGGTCGTGCACCTGCTATGGTTGCACCTCAGAGAGGTCGTGGGCGCAGCCGAGGGAATTTACAAAGGAGAGACAACGGTCAGCAAGGCATTGCGCATGTAGTTGCAGTTCGGCATGAAGAAGGCGGTCATGTGAGGGGTTATGGTCAGCGCGAGGAGCGCAACGATACAGATGTTACCGCAGGTACCTTTGTTCTTCAGTCCTTATCGTTGTTGGCTTTGATTGATTCTGGATCTACGCATTCTTATATCTTGAGTGAGCATGCACATTTTCTTGATATACTTGTTGAGTTGCTTGAAGTAGGAATGTAAGTGACTAGTTCTTTTGGTGAGATTGTAGTCACTAGGAAGTTGTATAGGAGATGCCCTTTGTTTGTGCATGGTCATGTTTTCCTTGTGGATTTGATGGAGTTACCCTTCTACGGTTTCGATGTAATCCTTGGTATGGATTGGTTGACTGAGCATAGAGTGGTGGTTGACTTTGATGTCAAGCGGGTCACCTTAAATCTTGCCGATGATTATGAAGTGGTGATAGTAATCGAGAATGTGAAATTCTTGTCGAATGTGATTTCGGCTTTGGAAGCAAGTTGTATGCTGTGGGTGGGTTGTGAGGCTTACCTTGCCTATGTGATGAATCCTGGCACCAAGAATGTGCGTGTGCAGGACATTAAAGCCGTCTGCGATTTTCCAGGTGTCGTTCCGGAAGAATTGCTTGGGTTGCCACCAAACAGGGAGGTTGAGTTTGGTATCGAGTTGTATGAGAATACGACTCCGGTGTTTATTGCTCCTTATCGCATGGCACCTAAAGAGCTGAAGGAGTTGAAAATGCAACTGTAGGAGTTGTTGGATCGAGGGTTCATCCAGCCGAGTGTGTCACCTTGGGGTGCACCGGTCTTGTTTGTAAAGAAGAAAGTTGGGACAATGCGGATGTGAATAGATTATCGGCAACTGAACAAGTTGACGATCAAGAACAAGTATCTTTTTCCTAGGATTGATGATCTCTTTGATCAGTTCTGGGGAGCCTCGGTTTTTTCCAAGATAGACTTGAGGTCAGGATATTACCAGCTGAGGGTGAAGGATGTTGACGTACCTAAGACAGCTTTTCGGACAAGATACAAGCATTACGAGTTCTTAGTGATGACGTTTGGTTTGACCAACGCGCCTTCTGCTTTCATGGACATGATGAATCGTGTGTTCCATGAGTTCTTGGATCAGTTTGTGGTGGTGTTCATCGATGATATCCTTGTGTATTCGCGTACCGAGGAGGATCATGATAGACACTTGAGAATAGTTTTTGCAAGCGTTGTTGGATATCCAGTTGTATGCCAAGCTAAGTAAGTGTGAGTTTTGGCTTAAGAAGGTGCTCTTCCTAGGGCATGTTGTGTCAGCTGAGGGTATTCGTGTATATCCGCACAAAGTAGAGGTTGTGATGAGTTGGAAGGTGCCTAAGTCAGTAACAGAGGTAAGAAGTTTCCTTGGTTTAGCTGGGTATTACCGTAGGTTTGTCGAGGGTTTCTCGAAGATAGCTGCACCTTTGACCAAGTTGTTGCAGAAGAATGTTCGCTTCGAGTGGACAAATGCGGGGTAACAAGCTTTTGAGAAGCTAAATGATGCTTTGACGCAAGCTTCTGTCCTAATTCAACTTGAGTCTGGTAAGGAGTTTGTGGTCTATAGTGATGCGTCCATTGTTGGTTTGGGATGTATGTTGATGCAAGAGGGTAAGGTGGTAGCCTATGCATCTAGACAGTTGAAGATGCATGAGCATAACTACCCTACTCATGATCTTGAGCTTGCGGTTGTGGTGTTTGCTCTGAAGGTCTAGAGGCATTACATGTACTGTGAGAAGTGTGTTGTGTTCATGGATCATAAGAGCTTGAAGTATCTTATGTCTCAGAAGGAGTTGAATCTTAGGCAACGTCGCTGGGTGGAGTTGCTTAAGGATTATGATCTGACAATCGAGTATCACCTGGGCAAGGCTAATGTTGTGGCCGATGCTTTGAGTCGGAAGGTGGCCGTGGAAATGAGGGAGATGTTTGCTCGTTTGAGCGTATCGCGTGATGGTGGTCTTAATGCTGAGTTTCAAGTGAAACCGTCAATAATTCATTTGATCAAAGATAAGAAGTTGTTAGATGATTTTCTTGTTCCTCATGTTCAGGACATTGTGGAGGGTAGACCTTCAGATTTCAGCTTTAGTAATGATGGTGTTTTGTGCTTTGGAAGTCGAATAGTGGTGCCAGATGATGTTGAGTTGAGGCGCACTATTCTGACTGAATCTCATAGTAGTCCTTTTGCTATGCATCCTGGTAGTACGAAGATGTATCGTGATTTGAAAGATGAGTACTGCTGGGTGGGGTTGAAAAAGGATTTTGTTGAGTTCGTTAGTAAGTGCATGGTGTGTCAGCGAGTGAAAGCTGAACATCAGGTTCCTTCTGGGTTGTTGTAGCCTTTGAGAATCCCAGAATGGAAGTGGGAGAGAATTACCATGAATTTTGTGTCTGGGTTGTCGTTGTCACCGTCAAAGAAAAATTCGGTTTGGGTGATTGTTGATCGCCTTACGAAGCGTGCACATTTCCTGCCTGTGCATACTACTTATACCCTGGATAAGTTGGTTGAGCTGTACATTGCTGAGATTGTGCGGTTGCACGGTGTGCCAAAGTCCATAGTGTCGGATAGGGATCCGAGGTTTACAGCGCAATTTTGGGAATGTTTGCATCAAGCATTGGTTACACGGTTGAATTTCAGTACTTCTTATCATCCTCAGACGGATGGACAGTCGGAACGTATGATCCAAGTGCTTGAGGACATGTTGAGATGCTGCGTGATATACTTTCAGGGTTCTTGGGAGAAGCACTTGTCGTTGGTTGAGTTTGCTTACAATAATTGTTACCAGGCAAGTATTCAAATGGCTTCATACGAGGCTTTGTATGGGAGGAGATGTAGAACCCTTCTTTAATGGGCAGAAGCTGGGAAAAGTTGATTTCGGAGCCAGCTATGTTAAAGGGTACCACCGAAAAGGTGAAGCTTATTTGTGAGCGTTTGAAGGCAGCATCGGATAGGCAAAAGTCTTACGCGGACCTGAAGCGTAAAGAGATTGAGTTCGCGGTTGGCGAACGTGTGTTCTTGAAAGTATCGCCTTGGAAGAAGGTGATGAGATTTGGGCGTAAGGGTAATCGTAGCCCAAGATTCATTGGACCTTATGAGGTTGTGGAGCGTGTTGGTTCTGTGACATATCGGTTGAGATTGCCTTCGGAGCTGAAAAGATATATGATGTGTTTCATTTCTTTATGTTGCGAAGGTACAGATCGGATCCTTCACATGTGATGCCTGTTGACGAGATAGAGTTGAATCTGGATATGTCATATGATGAGGAACCAATAAGGGTTATGGATGTGAGCAGTAAAGTTCTTCGTGGCAAGACGATAGAGCTTGTAAAGGTGTTTGGCGACACCGAGGAGTTGAGGAGGCCACGTGGGAAAGCAAGGCGGACATGCTGATGCAGTTTCTGTACCTTTTTCCTTCAGGTAAAATTTTGAGGACGGAATTTCCTAAGTGGGGGAGAGTTGTAACGCCTTGGTTTTGGGCCTAGATGTTTTAGACATCGGACCGGACCGGTAGTTCGAATCGCGTAAGGTGATTTAAGGAAATCAAGGATCGGGATAGAATAAAATTGTGGTAAAAATTGATAAAATCCTACAAAAATATGTTTAAGAGGTTGATCAAAACAATTTTACAAAAATAGTTTCGAAAGTGGTACATTTTGGGTTGAGACCAAATTGGGTTGAGTGCTTGTAATTGGGCTACAATTTGTATTGAGAGATACTATCTTAGCCATCAAAATCTTTGTTACCTTTGTGTGAGGATTGGGTTAAATTTTGGGTAGAAAATTTAACCGAAAATTTTAAGGGTTGCCTCCTTAGCCTATAAAAGGGGAAGAGCAATTAGTGGAATTGTTGCAAATCCTTAGTGAAGCTAAGGTAGTGGATGTAGAGTTCATTTGGAACTTGAACCACTCTAAAATTCCTTGTCAATCATTTTAATTTGCAATTTCCACCACACAAACCTTAAAATTCCAATTCACCCCCCTCTTGGTTCATATCGATCTTTCGATCCACTGAACAATTGGTATCAGAGCCTACCTCTTTGAGGATTAACAACCACAAGAGGAGTTCCTTGGAAGAGTGTGATCATCAAATATCAAGAGATGGCTTCAACCTCCAGTTCGGGCATGTATAAGACTCAATCCACTACAAAGCCTCCCTTCTTCAATGGTGATAACTATTCTTTTTGGAAGAATAGAATGCGTCTCTTCATCAAGTCAAATGACTACTTAGTGTGGGATGTCATTGAAGATGGCCCTTACATTCCATTGAAGCAAGATGGTGAAGGCAAGATGGTCTTGAAGAAAAAGGTGGAGATGAGTGAAGAAGAAAGGAAAAAGATTCAAGTAAATGACAAAGCTCTCCACATGCTCTTTTGTTCATTTGGTCTGGACATCTATTCTAAAGTGTCATCCATTGAGAGTTCCAAAGAAGTGTGGGACACTCTTGAGACTACCTATGAGGGAACCAACGATGTTAAAGAAACTAAGATTGGAATTCTCAATCTTAGTTATGAGAATTTCAAGATAGAGCTCGATGAGACGGTGTCCAAAATGTTTGATCGGTTCTCCACTATAGTCAATGGGCTCAAAGGTTTTGGAGAGATCATACCGGAAGACAAGCTTGTCCGGAAGCTACTCTATTCACTTCTCGAATCTTGGGATGGGAAGAGAACCGCCATCATTGAAGCTAAAAATTTGAAGACTTTAAAGCTTGATGAGCTTGTGGGTTCTCTCCTTACTTATGAGATTATGAAGCAAGGAAGGGAAGAAGAGAAGAAGAAAGAAGAGAAAAGAGTAGAAAAGCTAGAGGTTGAGAAAAAGAAGAAGATGGGAATAGCTCTCAAAGCTTCACTACATGAGGAGAGCTCTTCTAGTGAGGAGGATGAGCTAGAAGAATTGGCTATGATAGCCAAACGATTCTCACGCTTCATGAGGTCCAACCGGGGAAGAAAAATCCAAAGAAAAATGGACTTCAAAAGCAAGAACAAAGAAGAAGCAAGGGATCAAATCATTTGCTTTGAGTGCAAACAACCCAGCCACATACATTCGGAGTGCCCTCAACTCAAGAAGAATGGCTTTGAGAAGAAGAAGAAGCTCAAAGCCAAGCTTGCTACTTGGAGTGATGAGGAGTCATCGGAGGATGGCGAACAAGAAGTGGCTAACCTTTGCCTCATGGCACTTGAGGAAGATTCCTCCATGGTAACCTCTAACTCATCAACTTTAGATTTTACATATGATGAATTGAATGATGCATATGATGAGTTACAAGAGGTCTATGATGAATTAGTTGAGAAATATAAAGAGTCGGTCATTAGGAACAAGAAAATTATTTTGGAACTAAATGAGAAAAATGACTCACTCACTCAAGCTAATTCAAAATTTGAGAAAAAGATATTAAGGTTAAAAGATGAACTAAAATTCTTTCAAGATGAAAATGTTGACCTTAATAATCTTTTGTCTCAATGTAATAGTGAACACCAAAAGGTGTTGGGTGACCTAAATGAGCTCAAAAAGTCTTTTAAAAATGTTGGTAGTGTCAAGCATGAAATAGGTGAATCTTCAAGAACAAACCAACCTAAGAAAAAGACTAACTACTACAAACAAGGTAGCTTTCCTAGACATAGTAGAGCTAAAAGAATTAGAAGTGTATGGGTTCCTAAGGAACTTGTAAAATATAATAATATTATTGTTATGACATCTTGGATTCCTAAGGGAACCAAGGTTTTGGGAGCTAACACTCATGGACCCAAAATGATTTGGGTACCAAAAACAAAAGCTTAATATCTTTGTTTGTAGGGGGAGCATTGCTACAAGGCCAAAGCACAAAGTCAAAACTCATGGTACCTTAATAGTGGATGCTCAAGGCATATGACCGGAGACAAGAGTAGATTCATGGATCTAAAGCCAAAAAGTGGAGGAGTAGTGACATTTGGTGACAACTCCAAAGGCCACATTAAAGGTATTGGCTCCATAGGTAATCACTCTACTATTCTCATTGAAAATGTCTTGTATGTCGATGGTCTTAAACACAACTTATTGAGCATAAGTCAAATGTGTGATAAAGGATTTAATGTTTTATTTGATAAAAATGGATGCAAAATTGTAGACATTAAATCTAATAATATTATTCTCATAGGTCATCGCATAGGGAACATATACATGGTGCATCTAGATGACATTCATACATCTCATGCATGCTTAGTAGCACAAAATGAAAATTATAACCCCCTTAACCCGGCCCAGACGGATGAACCGAATTAAGAAGTTTACACGGGGAAAACCAAAGTCAACCCGAAAGTCAACCTTGATTAACGACCCTTTTTTTCTTTTAAAACTTGTCTAAATGCATATTATCCCTAGACATGATCATACAATCAGCATACTCAAAGATCATAACCATCAGAGAACATTCAGGGACCCAATTGCACAAATTAAGACTTTAGGGACCAAATTGTAAATTCTGAAAATTAAAAGGACTTAACCCAAATAAAAGTTACCAATATGAAATTAATCATCTTTCATGCTTCTCTGCCAAATTTCAGCTCAAACGGACATCTCAAACTCAAACAATTGCATAAACAAGATTCAGGACCAAAACGCAATGGTTTCAAAACATTTAACCAACAATTTCAGTGCCCAACGGTCGAGTGTTTCGGAACAGGGAAGACCCGTTCCGAAACGCGGGACCGTTCCGAAACTGGTACCGAAACAGGGCCTGGCAGAGGCCAAACCGTTCCGGAACAGTTCCTTCCGTTTCGGAACGCCCAGGCCATTTCAGGCCCCCGTTCCGATACGGTAGCACCTGTTCCGAAACAGGCTGCCCAGATTGCAGAAAAATTGCTGGTTTATCACACGATTGACCCATCAAACATGCTCCAAAGGCGACCAAATTCTACCAGCAAGTCATTAAAAGCACAAGGAACATAATTGCATCATTCATACTCAAGCATGGCATCAAAATAAGAAATACCCAATTCTATAGGCAAGCATCCTATTTAGAAAACCATTCAAGCATCAAAACACCAAACCATCCACATAAAGGCCTTTTACATGTTCCAACATCAACATAAAACCAACTTAAGGAGTCCAAATCATCTCCTAAAACAACAACATAGGTTCCCCATTGCCAAATGCCAAAAGCTAATAGTGTTTAAGAAACCTTCACCATACTTGAGCTTAATTCACCCCTTGGATTCTTGACCTCCTTGCTGCCCTCAATGCACTTTAATGCTCTGCATTATTGGTTTGAGAAAAGAGAGAGCGTAAGCAAATAGCTTAGTGAGGAATGCTCATTTAAAACCACTCAATAATGCATTTATAAAACACCTTTATAAACCTTACTTCAAAACAACATTTATTCATGCACATAAGCATTTAAAACAAGCAATTCATGCTTCAAATCATTAACATGTCATATTGGCCACAAGTGAGAATCATAATCTTTTCAAAATACGATCAACATAAGACTCACACATGGACTTTTAAACACCATTGTGATCTTACAATTTCCAAGGACCACACATGGACTTTTAAACACCATTGTGTCCTTAACAAGAATCATCCATGGACTTTTAAACACCATGACAAGGACCACACAAGGACTTTTAAACACCTTTGTGTCCTTAACAAGAATCACCCAAGGACTTTTAAACACCTTGGTGTTCTTAAATAACAAGGCTTACACAAGGAATTTTAACCACCTTTGTAACCTTAACCAAGAACCAACCATGGACTTTTAAACACCATGTTGTTCTTAAAATACACAAGATTCACACAAGGACTTTTAACCACCTTTGTGATCTTAACCAAGAACCAACCATGGACTTGTAACCACCATGTTGTTCTTAAATAAACAAGGCTCACACAAGGACTTTTAACCACCTTTGTGATCTTAACCAAGAACCAACCATGGACTTGTAACCACCATGTTGTTCTTAAATAAACAAGGCTCACACAAGGACTTTTAACCACCTTTGTGACCTTAACCATCACTTGCCAATATGCACCATTAACCACAATATTCCACTGTTTTAAAGCATTTAACAAAGCCATAAACATCATGCATCTTTTAGCATTTAACCACATTAAAACAATGTTCAAAAACAAGGATCTCTTACCTTGAGCATCCTTCAACACATGGCTTATAATCTCAGCAAATAAACATGCTAAATATGCTTTCAAAAACAGGATTTAAAACATGCAAACAAACCACATTGCATACAACCAATCCATGGTTCATCATCAAGAAAGTTTTTTCGAAAACTTACTCTTGAGCTTAGCTAAGTTGCTTAGACTTAAACTAAGCTCCCAAACCTTCAAAACATTGGTTTCAAAGCTGAAAACCAAAATCCACTCACCGATTCCGTTTCGCCACTTGCCGAAACACCAATCAAGCTTCCGGATCACCACCACAAGGATCCAAAGATGACTCCCCTGTTTTAAACACATCAAAGCAGAGTATTAATGCATCATCATGCATTAATATCTTCAATGAAAGCACCTAAACCCGCTGCTCTCATCCACACTCCATTTTCGGCTACCAAACACAACCGAAAATGCATCCAAACAACTCCACAACATTACCCAGCCAAGATCCATTAAATCTAATCATCCTTAAACATCAATTAACATCCAAAAAGGATCTAACCACGCCCTTATACCTCCAGCTATAACAGATTGACAAGATCACTCCAAAAACAACCAAGAACTCAAGCAAAACTTAGGAAAATCAACCTATTCGGGATTGCATTGATTAAACCTCAACTTCTCATCAATTTAACATTCATTTAACATCAAAAAAGACACCTCAAATCACTGCTCAAACAGATCATACGAATTTTAATCAAAAATCAACCAAATCTTGCATTTAAAAGCCAAGATCAAGAACACAACCTTAAAACCTTTTATAAAACACAATTTAAGGATTGAGAACTTGGGAATTTCAGTAAATAACTGAGAGTTTAGAGGAGAAGGACGTTCTTACCTCCAAACTTGAGTTTCTCCCTTTTTAGAACCAAAATTCTTGAAGATCCAAATAGCAAATGCAAAGGTTTTGTTGAAGAGATAATTGGTGATCAAAGGAGGATTGAAATGAGTTATTTAGATGACAAAATCAGAGGGAAAAGCTCTGGAGAAATGTGTTTGGTTTGAGAGAAAAGATGAGAGAAAAATGAAAATGGAAAATGTGGAAAAGTTAGTTGGAAACTTAGGAAAATATCTTCCCTCTCTTTTTCCTTATTTTAAAACCATTAATTAATCATTTAATATTTTAGAAAAATCTGGAGAAACTCCCATTGGGTAAATAGCTCCTTAAAGATTCAAAGTTTCAATCCTTTTTAAAACAGCCACACAGTTTTCAAAAATTACATTTTGGTCACCAACCAAAATGTCACACTTCCAAACCTTATTTTGTAAAATTGATTTCACCACACTCTTATATATAATAAAAGAGGATTTTAAGACATTTTTCCATATTTTTAATGCAACCCAAACTAGGATTTCCTAAATTCACCTTTATATATTCGAACCGCAGTCCGATCGAACCGGTCCGAATCCCAAAACTCCTAAGCCCAAAATTGGGGCGTTACAAAAATGATGCATGGTTGTGGCATAGGAAACTAGGACATGCTAGCATAAGTGTTTTAGAAAAACTAGTCTCCCTTAATCTAGTTAGAGGTTTACCCAAGATAAAATTTTCAAATGATAAAATTTGTGATGCATGCTCTAAGGGTAAACAACATAAGTCTTCCTTTAAATCCATTAATGATGTTTCTACTAGTAGATGTTTACAACTTATCCATATGGATTTATTTGGGCCAATTAGGACTATGAGCTTGGGTGGTAAGTCTTATGCTTTTCTACTTGTTGATGATTTTTCTAGATTTACTTGGGTTCTATTTTTAAGTACTAAAGATGAGGCTTTGGAAAAATTCATCACATTTTCAAAACTAACTCAAAATGATCTTGAACTTAAAATTTCACATATTAGAAGTGATCATGGAACCGAGTTTCAAAATTTAGGGTTTGAAGATTTTTTAAATGAAAATGGTATTAGCCACAATTTTTCGGCTCCTTGAACTCCTCAACAAAATGGGGTAGTTCAGAGGAAAAATAGAACTTTGCAAGAAATGGCTAGAACTATGCTTTGTGAAAACAATTTACCTAAATATTTTTGGGCGGAAGCCACAAACACCGCTTGCTATATTGTAAATCGAGTAATGATTAGGCCAATTTTAAAGAAAACACCTTATGAGGTTTTAATATCTAAAAAGCCTAACATTAGCTATTTTCACCCTTTTGGTTGCAAGTGCTTTGTTTTAAATAATGGAAAATACAACTTAGGTAAATTTGATGCAAAAAGTGATGAAGCTATTTTCATAGGTTACTCTTTAACCTCTAAAGCCTATGGAGTATTTAACAAAAGAACTTTAGTAGTAGAAGAATCTATTCATGTTGTATTCGATGATAACCTCCTTCCAAAGAAGGATTCTTTGGATGATGATGATGTAGGAATCATAAATGCCTTTGATGGAGGACAAACTTCAAAGGAGGATGAGATTCCAACAAAAGACGATGACACACAAGATCCACCTCTTGAAGCCTTGAAGGACTTGGCTCTTGAGGAAAAGGAAATGAGCTACCCAAGGGAGTTCAACTATGTCAAAGATGGTGAAATCTTGGGTGATCCATCAAAGGGGGTAACCACTCGATCTTCTCTTAGATTAATGAATCATGTTGCATTTATATCATGCATAGAGCCTAAGAATATTAAAGAAGCATTGAAAGATGACTTTTGGATTATGGCTATGCAAGAAGAGTTAAATCAATTTGAGAGAAGTAATGTTTGGACATTAGTTGATAGGCCTAGTAATCAATCTACCATAGGAACTAAATGGGTCTTTAGGAACATGCTAGATGAGAGTGGTAACATTGTAAGAAATAAAGCTAGACTAGTAGCACAAGGTTACACTCAAGAAGAGGGAATAGATTTTGATGAAACCTATGCAGCCGTAGCTAGAATGGAAGCCATTAGGATGTTGCTTGCATATGCTTGTTATCATAATTTCAAGCTTTTTCAAATGGATGTTAAAAGCACATTTTTAAATTGTTTTATAAATGAAGAAGTGTATGTGGAACAACCACCGGGTTTTGAAGACTCAAAATTTCCAAATCATGTTTTCAAACTCACCAAAGCTCTTTATGGTTTAAAACAAGCTCATAGAGCTTGATATGAAAGACTTTCAAACTTTTTAATTGAAAAAGGATTTGAAAAAGGTAAGGTGGACTCTACACTTTTTATAAAAATGTATAAAAATGACATCTTTGTAGTTCAAATTTATGTTGATGATATTATTTTTGGTTCTACTAATGAATGTCATTGTCAAGAGTTTGCTAAGTTAATACAAGGTGAATTCGAGATGAGCATGATGGGGGAGCTCTCATTCTTTTTGGGACTCCAAATTAAGCAAAAGAAGGACGGCACCTTCATCAATCAAGCAAAGTACATAAAGGATATGCTCAAGAAGTTTGGCTTGGAGAATGCAAAGCCTCAAGCCACACCTATGAGCTCATCTACAAAGCTTGACAAAGATGAAGGAGGTAAGTGTGTTGACTCTAAGCTTTACCGTTCTATGATTGGATCATTGCTTTACCTTACCGCAAGTATACCAGATATCTTGTTTAGTGTTTGCTTGTGTGCTAGGTTTCAAGCTAGTCCTAGAGAGTCTCACCTTATAGCCGTTAAGTGAATCTTTAGGTACCTTAGAGATACTCCTTGTCTAGGTCTTTGGTACCCTAGAGACTCTACCTTCAACCTTCATGCTTATTCGGATGTGGATTATGGGGGTTGCAAAATCGATAGGAAAGTACTTCGGGAACTTGTCAATTCCTAGGTAGTATGCTCATATCTTGGTTCTCTAAGAAACAAAATAGTGTAGCCTTATCTACCACCGAAGCCGAGTACATATCCTTAGGGAGTTGTTGTGCTCAAGTCCTTTGGATGAAGCAACAACTCTTATATTATGGAATTAAAGTTGAAACCATACCCCTAAAATGTGACAACACTAGTGCAATATGTCTAACAAAAAATCTCATCCAACACTCTAGAACCAAACACATAGAAATAAGGCATCATTTCATTAGAGATCATGTCCTTAAAGAAGATGTGGTTATATGGTATGTAGACACCTTAAATCAATTAGCGGACATATTTACAAAACCTTTAGACAAAGAGCGTTTTTGATCCCTTAGGAGAGAGTTAGGTCTAGCTAGCCTATCTTGACCTTTTAAGACCTCTTTTGTGCTCAAATTTGCTTGATCTTGTGAAATGTCATGTTTATGTGTTTAGACTCCTAATTTCATCCATGCTTATAGCTAGGGGGAGTATGTTTATGTTTGCATATGTTTTGCCTGCTCATTCATGTCATTTATGCATGTTAGGCCCTAGAAAAACTCATTTTTCTGCACTTTTAGAGCCTCATCTGCACTTCCAGGCCCAGGTGTATCGAAAAGGGTGACCCTGTTTCGATACGGATGCCTTAAAATCATGTCTGAGAGAGGGGCATTTCGAAATGCCTCCAAAGGGTTTCGAAACGTTTTTGCTACTGCCAAGGGTTGTATCGAAACATGTTTCGATACGAGTCAACGAGGCTTCAATACGGTCAACACCGTATCGAAACGGTCAGCTGAAAGTCTCAAAACGGTCAAACCCTCGTGCTCGCGTTTCGAAACGGTCCAGATTGTTCCGAAACGGTTTCGCGGATAGCTTTATTTAGGGCTTTTAATGTTAAAATTCACTTTTACATCAAACTCTTCAAAACCCTAAAAACCCTAAACCGACTTTCTCCCTATAAAAACCCTCTAAACCTCTTTGTTTTTCACCAAATCTTGAGGGGTTTTTCTCTAAAACTCTAGTCTAAGCAAGTTTCATCAACATTCTGCAAGGATTTTTCTTCATTCATCCAAAATCTCAAACTAAGGCATTTTTCCTCTTTTTCTTTTTCTTTAAATTTATGTTCGAATCTTAGGTTAGAAAATTTTATTTTTGTATAAATTATATGTTTTCATGTTTGGGTTTTCCATACCTTGTAAAAATTTTCCAAAATCTTAAATTTTTTGATTTGAATATAAAATTCTTCAGTCGTATTTTCTTTTACAATTTTTTTTTTAATTTTTCTTTGTTTTAATTTTTAAAAAAAAACTAAGTGGGATTTATTATTGGATTGAATTTAAAAATCTATGCATACACTTAATTTTTAAAACATGATTGCTTAATGTTTTTAGGATGTCGGATCAAGCTAACAAAAAGCGTAAGTCCGTTCAAACCGGTGAGTCGAGCATGCGCCCGAATCTAGCTCTACTCTTTCAGAAATCCCTTCGAACTACCGAGATGCGAGCTCGTTTCACATATGTCAAGGATATCGAAGTTCGTCATGAACATGTCATTGATCTCGATTTCCTCAACTCCAAGCGATTCCTATTCCGTTACCTCGAGCGTTTGAGTGAATGCGATCTTCTTCCTTTGTTGAGCATCTCGGATATTCGCTACAAACATATGGTACTCATCTTTTACTCTAATGCTCGTCTTATTAATGATGAAACAAATACCGAGGTTTTTGGAATTGAATCTTTCATGTTAGGGAAAAAGTTTACTATTAATGTTGCTCTCTTGGAGTGTACCTTTTCCCTTAAGAATATAGGAATTGAGGATGAATGTCACTTTGGTACTAACACCGGTCCGACACTTACTTTGGATCTGCACGATCGTTTTCTTCACTTGATGGTATCATGGTTCTTTCGCCCTTCCGGAGGTAAATAATCTCATATCCGTCAAGTTGATCACTTTTGGCTTGAATGTTTCCGTAGAGGTGAGCGTCCTAATGTTGCTAAGATCATTTTTGCCGAGATGGTCAATAATGTTAAGCTTATTGACACCAATGAGTTGAAATCATTTACATATGGCACGATCTTAAGCCACAACTTTAGCACCATCGGTCTCGATTGCACCTACGACTCCGCAGAACCTCGCAAGTGCAAGATTGGTGAATCCTCTCTTCGTAAGTCCGGGTTTCGCTATGTGAATGATGTTTGGGAACGTGTTGATAGAGAAGCTCCTCTTCCTCCCGTTGCACCGCCACCGCAAGTTCAAGTTGGAAACAAAGATGCTCTTACGACTCTCATTATCGAGCGGTTCAATGCCTTGGATACTCGCATTGCTTCGGGTTTTGGTGCCATCGACACTCGTTTGCAAAATGTCGAGGATCGCCTTCTATCTCTTGAGACTTCCCACTCAAACTTGGATTTGTCCTTCTCTACCCTCTATGGCCAATGGACGAAGTTTCATCGTTCTCAAGTCAAGAGCGATGATGAGACTTTTGATGATGATGGTGGTGGTGACGAGGCTTAGGACTTTCATATCATATCATATTATTTATGCATTTTAGGTTTAAGATTGCATCTTTATGTTTCATTATGTTTTAGGAACCTATGCTTTTGATCTTTTGTTTGGGATTATATTTTGAATTTCATGTTGATTTATGTTTTGGATATTTTAATTTTATGAATTTATATTATTGTTGCTTATTAGTTAATGCTTATTGGTACAAATCCTTTGTCTTCTCTATGAGCCTTATTTATTCTTTTTGATCTAACAAAAAGGGGGAGAAGAAATTTAAGAGCCAAAAACAAAAATTCGTTTTAAATGTTTAAAGTGTTTTTAAGTTTTAAAACTTGAATTTTAAAGTTAAAATTTTTTATAAAAAAAAACTTTAAAAACCTATCTTAAATTAAGGGGGAGTTAGAATATGTTCAAAATTTTCAAAACTCTTAAAAATTATAACTTTGGTTTTGTTATATCAAAAAGGGGGAGATTGTGAAACCAATATTTTAATTTTGATATAACTAAAAACCTAAGGACTAAATTGAAAATGTCAAAACGAATTTTTAAGTCCTCAAACATCCCCATATGATTTTAAGATTAGGCCAAAGTGAAAAACAATGTTTTCAAATATTTTTCTAAGTGTTTAAAGCCGAAACAGTGATTTTCAAGTCCCTGTTTCGAAACGGCCTAAGCCGTTTCGAAACGATTTCATCACTGCAAACCCCTGTTCCGACACGCGTATCGAAACGGCTTTAGAACACATGAACCCGTTTCGAAACGGCTTCAAGCGTTTCTAAATGGTTCTTCATCTTGATTTGAAAATTATAACCGTTGTAATATTTTTAACTGAATTTTCAAAGATCATTAGGGTGTTCGAAACGGGCTCAATCTTTTTCGAAACGATCCTTGACAGTGACAAAACTGTTTCGAAACGAGTCCAAGCGTTTCGAAACTATTTTTCATTTTGATTTGAAAATATGACTGTTACAATGTTTTTAACTGATTTTTTGGAAACCGTTAGGGTGTTTCGAAACGGGCTCAGGCTGTTTCGAAACGACCCTTGACAATGGCAAAAGTGTTTCGAAACGGCTTCAACACATTTCGAAATGGGCTCTTAAATGCACCCCAACGGCTCTTTCTATTTTAGTCCGTTTCGAAACAGGTACCCTGCGTTCCGAAACGGGTTGTTGCAGACTACATTTATGGAGGTGAGATAACATCCCCAACGGCTATATTGATGAATGCAACAACCAAAACGGCTAGAAATCAATGAGAAGGTATAAAAGGGACCTTTAAAAGCTCCAGAAACAACTATTGATCCTAAAGCAAATATCCATAAATCAAATCCAAGCATTTGTGCAAAAATCCCATATTGTCTAGAAACCCCAATTGTAATTTTCATTCTTATCTTTTTCAATTGGGTTGAATGCTTGTAATTGGGCTACAATTTGTATTGAGAGATACTATCTTAGCCATCAAATTCTTTGTTACCTTTGTGTGAGGATTGGGTTAAATTTTGGGTAGAAAATTTAACCGAAAATTGTAAGGGTTGCCTCCTTAGCCTATAAAAGGGGAAGAGAAATTAGTGGAATTGTTGCAAATCCTTAGTGAAGCTAAGGTACCTTAGAGATACTCCTTGTCTAGGTCTTTGGTACCCTAGAGACTCTACCTTCAACCTTTCATGCTTATTCGGATGTGGATTATGGGGGTTGCAAAATCGATAGGAAAAGTACTTCGGGAACTTGTCAATTCCTAGGTAGTATGCTCATATCTTGGTTCTCTAAGAAACAAAATAGTGTAGACTTATCTACCACCGAAGCCGAGTACATATCCTTAGGGAGTTGTTGTGCTCAAGTCCTTTGGATGAAGCAACAACTCTTAGATTATGGAATTAAAGTTGAAACCATACCCCTAAAATGTGACAACACTAGTGCAATATGTCTAACAAAAAATCCCATCCAACACTCTAGAACCAAACACATAGAAATAAGGCATCATTTCATTAGAGATCATGTCCTTAAAGAAGATGTGGTTATATGGTATGTAGACACCTTAGATCAATTAGCGGACATATTTACAAAACCTTTAGACAAAGGGCGTTTTTGGTCCCTTAGGAGAGAGTTAGGTCTAGCTAGCCTATCTTGACCTTTTAGGACCTCTTTTGTGCTAAAATTTTCTTGATCTTGTGAAATGTCATGTTTATGTGTTTAGACTCCTAATTTCATCCATGTTTATAGCTAGGGGGAGTATGTTTATGTTTGCATATGTTTTGCCTGCTCATTCATGTCATTTATGCATGTTAGGCCTTAGAAAAACTCATATTTCTTAACTTTTAGAGCCTCATCTGCACTTCCAGGCCCAGATGTATCGAAATGGGTGACCCAGTTTCGATATGGATGCCTTAAAATCATGTCTGAGAGAAGGGCGTTTCGAAACGCCTCCAAAGGGTTTCGAAATGTTTTTACTACTACCAAGGGGTGTATCGAATCGTGTTTCGATACGGGTCAACGGGGCTTCAATACGGTCAACACCGTATCGAAACGGTCAGCTGAAAGTCTTAAAACGGTCAAACCCTCGTGCTCGCGTTTCGAAACGGTCCAGACCGTTCCGAAACGGTTTCGCGGATAGCTTTAATTAGGGCTTTTAATGTTAAAATTCACTTTTACATCAAACTCTTCAAAACCCTAAAAACCCTAAACCGACTTTCTCCCTATAAAAACCCTCTAAACCTCTTTGTTTTTCACCAAATCTTGAGGGCTTTTTCTCTAAAACTCTAGTCTAAGCAAGTTTCATCAACATTGTGCAAGGATTTTTCTCCATTCATCTAAAATCCCAAACTAAGGTATTTTTTTCCTCCTTTTCTTTTTCTTTCAATTTATGTTCGAATCTTAGGTTAGAAAATTTTATTTTTGTATAAATTATATATTTTTATGTTTGGGTTTTCCATACCTTGTAAAAATTTTCCAAAATCTTAAATTTTTTGATTCGAATACAAAATTTTTCAGTCGTATTTTCTTTTACTGTTTTTTTTTAATTTTTCTTTGTTTTAATTTTTTTTTAAAAACCTAAGTGGATATTATTATTGGATTGAATTTTAAAATATATGCATACACTTAATTTTTAAAACATGCTTGCTTAATGTTTTTAGGATTTCGGATCAAGCTAACAAAAAGCGTAAGTCCGTTCAAACCGGTGAGTCGAGCATGCGCCCGAATCTAGCTCTGCTCTTTCAGAAATCCCTTCGAACTACCGAGATTCGAGCTCGTTTCACATATGTCAAGGATTTCGAAGTTCATCGTGAACGTGTCATTGATCTCGATTTCCTCAACTCCGAGCGATTCCTATTCTGTTACCTCAAGCGTTTGAGTGAATGGGATCTTCTTCCTTTGTTGAGCATCTCGGATATTCGCTACAAACATATGGTACTCATCTTTTACTCTAATTCTCGTCTTATTAATGATGAAACCAATACCGAGGTTGTTGGAATTGAATCTTTCATGTTAGGGAAAAAGTTTACTGTTAATGTTGCTCTCTTGGAGTCCACCTTTTCCCTTAAGAATATAGGAATTGAGGATGAACGTCACTTTGGTACTAACACCGGTCCAGCACTTACTTTGGATAGGCACGATCGTTTTCTTCACTTGATGGTATCATGGTTCCTTCGCCCTTCCGGAGGTAAATACTCTCATATCCGTCAAGTTGATCACTTTTGGCTTGAATGTTTCTAGAGGTGAGCGTCCTAATGTTGCTAAGATCATTTTTTCCAAGATGGTCAATAATGTTAAGCTTATTGACACCAATGAGTTGAAATCATTTACATATGGCACGATCTTAAGCCACATCTTTAGCACCATCGGTCTTGATTGCACCTACGACTCCCCGGAACCTCCCAAGTGCAAGATTGGTGAATCCTCTCTTCGCAAGTCTGGGTTTCGCTATGTGAATGATGTTTGGGAACGTGTTGATAGAGAAGCTCCTATTTCTCCCGTTGCACCGCCACCGCAAGTTCAAGTTGGAAAAAATGATGCTCTTACGACTCTCATTACCGAGCGGTTCAAGGCCTTGGATACTCGCATTGCTTCGGGTTTTGGTGTCATCGACACTAGCTTGCAAAATGTCGAGGATCGCCTCCTATCTCTTGAGACTTCCCAATCAAACTTGGATTTGTCCTTCTCTACTCTCTATGGCCAATGGACGAAGTTTCACTGTTCTCAAGTCAAGAGCGATGATCAGACTTCTGATGATGATGATGGTGGTGACGAGGCTTAGGATTTTCATATCATATCATATTATTTATGCATTTTAGGTTTAAGATTGCATCTTTATGTTTCATTATGTTTTAGGAACCTATGCTTTTGATCTTTTGTTTGGGATTACATTTTGAAATTCATGTTGATTTATGTTTTGGATATTTTAATTTTATGAATTTATATTATTGTTGCTTATTAGTTAATGTTTATTGGTACTAATCCTTTGTCTTCTCTATGAGCCTTATTTATTCTTTTTGATCTAACAAAAAGGGGGAGAAGAAATTTAAGATCCAAAAACAAAAATTCGTTTTAAATGTTTAAAGTGGTTTTAAGTTTTAAAACTTGAATTTCAAAGTTAAAATTAAAAAAAAAAACTTAAAAACCTATCATAAATTAAGGGGGAGTTAGAATATCAAAAAGGGGGAGATTGTGAAACCAATATTTTAATTTTGATATAACTAAAAACCTAAGGACTAAATTGAAAATGTCAAAACGAATTTTTAAGTCCTCAAACATCCCCATATGATTTTAAGATTATGCCAAAGTTAAAAACAAAGTTTTCAAATAGTTTTTCTAAGTGTTTAAAGCCGAAACAGTGATTTTCAATTCCCTATTTCGAAACGGCCTAAGGTGTTTCGAAACGATTTCATCACTGCCAACCCCTTTTCGGAAACGCATATCAAAACGGCTTTAGAACACATGAACCCGTATCGAAAAGGCTTCAAGCATTTCGAAACGGTTCTTCATCTTGATTTGAAAATTATAACCGTTGTAATATTTTTAACTGAATTTTCAAAGATCATTAGGGTGTTTCGAAATGGGCTCAATCTGTTTCGAAACGATCCTTGACAGTGGCAAAACTGTTTCGAAACGAATCCAAGCGTTTCGAAACTGTTTTTCATTTTGATTTGAAAATATGATCGTTACAATGTTTTTAACTGATTTGTTGGAAACCGTTAGGGTGTTTCGAAACGGGCTCGGGCTGTTTCGAAACGACCCTTGACAGTGGCAAAAGTGTTTCGAAATAGCTTCAACACATTTCGAAACGGGCTTTTAAATGCAACCCAACGGCTCTTTCTATTTTAGTCTGTTTCGAAATAGGTATCCCGCATTCCGAAACGGGTTGTTGCAGACTGCATTTATGGAGGTGAGATAACATCCCCAACGGCTCTATTGATGAATTCAACAACCACAACGGCTAGAAATCAATGAGAAGGTATAAAAGGGACCTCTAAAAGCTCCAACAACAACTATTGATCCTAAAGCAAATATCCATACATCAAATCCAAGCATTTGTGCAAAAATCCCATATTGTCTAGAAACCCCAATTGTAATTTTCATTCGTATCTTTTTCAATTGGGTTGAGTGCTTGTAATTGGGCTACAATTTGTATTGAGACATACTATCTTAGCCATCAAATTCTTTGTTACCTTTGTGTGAGGATTGGGTTAAATTTTGGGTAGAAAATTTAACCAAAAATTGTAAGGGTTGCCTCCTTAGCCTAGAAAAGGGGAAGAGCAATTAGTAGAATTGTTGCAAATCCTTAGTGAAGCTAAGGTAGTGGATGTAGAGTTTATTTGGAACTTGAACCACTCTAAAATTCCTTGTCAATCATTTTAATTTGCAATTTCCACCACACAAACCTTAAAATTCCAATCCACCCCCCTCTTGGTTCATATCGATCTTTCGATCCACTCAACAAAGCAATTGATTGAGTTTTCGGTTATTTGGGATGGGTAAATTGGTGTAGTTTGGGTGAGCAACGAGTTTGTGATTTGTTGCGGGTGTTGAAATGCATTTAATGCATTTGGATATTTGTTTTGATGATGTAAAAATAGGGGATCTTGATCCGGGAGCAAACGAGGCGTTGTTGGAGGCTCCGGAAGAGTAATTTTCGTGTCGGCGAGCAACGCTTCGCGTATCAGTGAGTGGAAATGGATTTTCCAGCTTTGTAACGCTTTGAGCGTGGTCTTGGGAGCTTAGTGTAAGTTCGAAACACTTAGCTAAGCTTAAGAGTAAGTGGTTCGAAAGACTCTCTCGAAAATGTGCTATGTTTTGATGGAAATGCACTTGAATTAATGTGGTTTTGATTACTGTTTTAAAGCATGTTTTTAAGCATGGTTAATGCTGGATTTTAATGCCATTATGTTAAGGATGCAATAGGTAAGTGATCCTTGGTTTTATGTAATAAATGCATATGATGTTAAGCATGGTTATGCTTGTGGAAATGGCATTGCATGATTATATTGATAAGTGATGGAAATGGTTTAGGTTACTTTAATCGGATATAGTTAGCTGGCTATAGGATTGGGTGCACCGTTAATAAAGTCGCTTTGGATGTTGAGGGGTTGTGATTGTGTCGTAACCTCCATCCAAGTACCCTAACGATTGAGGCTAAGATCACAACGGTGAATGGTTTAATCTCGTGTGTGAGTCTTGTGGTATGTGTCATGTACTCTCGTTAGTTGAATTATACAACTACCGATGAGTGATGTTGAGGGGCTGTGATTGTGCCATTAATCTCCATCACGAGTGTTGAGGGGTTGTGATTGTACCATTGATCTCCACCTTGTATAGTCCGGTAGTATGTATGAAGCGTGTGGTACAACGCTTGTAATCAGCGTATCTGATTGTGTCATTTGTTTTGGTATGGTTTGAGGATTATAACTTGAGAGCCAATATAATGTTAGTGATTAATGATTAAGCATGAGATGCTTGTGTATGATGCAAGAATGCATGTGATGCTTCGTTTAAGCATGATCAAAGGAATTTGCTGTTATTTTAATGATGCAATATGCATGTGGTTTTAAAAGTGCATTGAATGCTTAAATGAGCAAGTTTAAAAGAAAGGCATGAGTTTGCAAATGACGTTGCAATGATTAAATGAAATGCATTGATGAATGTTGTTTTAGAGATCCTCACTAAGCTATATGCTTACGCTCATTTGTTTCATCAATGCAGAGGATTGAGCATTCAAGGCAGCCCAAAAGCAAGGGGATTCCAAGAGTTTTGACTAAGCGATGTATGTGGTTCACCTTTAGTGTAATAAGTGGAAATGGGTGGGATTTCTACTCCTGTTAGTATTTGGTGATGTTAAACACCTTAAGCATGTTTGGTTTGCTTATTTTGGTTTGTAAATGGCCTTTGAGGTGTGATTTGTGCTTGAATGTGGCTTTTAGCTTTTGTATGGTTTTGAAGACTAGGAAGCATGCCTATAGATCTAATGCTATATGCTTACGCTCATTTGTTTCATCAATGCAGAGAATTGAGCATTCAAGTTAGCCCAAAAGCAAGGGGATTCCAAGAGTTTTGACTAAGCGATGTATATGGTTCACCTTTAGTGTAATAAGTGGCAATGGGTGAGATTTCTACTCTTGTTAGTATTTGGTGATGTTTAACACCTTAAGCATGTTTGGTATGCTTATTTTGGTTTGTAAATGACCTTTGAGGTGTGATTTGTGCTTAAATGTGGCTTTTAGCTTTTTATGGTTTTGAAGACTAGGAAGCACGCCTATAGATCTAATGCTTGCATGATTGATGCTATGTTTTAGTTTGTGCTTCGTAATGTTGGTCATTGATGCTTATATATGTTGTATGTATGTTGTGGCATGAACTGGAATGATTTCGGAGGTGTTTATGAGAGAAAAACCAGCAAATTGTGAAGTTACAGGGCAAGGCGTATCGGAACGCCCTTACCTGTTTCGGTACGGTGGACTGGAACAGTCATGAGGTTTCGGAACGGGTAGGAACGTTCCGGAACGTTTTGCTAATGGAAAGTTGTGTTTCGATACGGGTTTTGGAAGGCACCTGCATATTGAAATGGTCAACTTGGTTTTGAAATGACTATTCTGATACAGGGTCTTGTGTTTCGAAATACCTGACCGTTGGTTTTGAATTTGAACTATTTCAGGTTTCTGTTTTCTTACGTTTTGGTCCCTAAGTCTTGAGTGCTTAATTAAATAAGTTTGGATGATCCGTTAATGATGAAATTTGACATGTTGGCATGTTACATGATTAATTTTTGATTGGTAACTTTAAAACTTACTTAGTTCTTATAATTTAGGAAATTTACAAATTAGTCCCTAAAAGACGTTTATATGCAATTGATCCCATAATTGAGTTCCGTTCACTGTGTCGCTTCCGCTGAAATGATTTTCTAATCATATAGGTTAATAATGTGCATCTAGAAAAGAAATAAAAAAGTTCGTTAATCGAGGTTGACTCTTACGAGTTGACTTCGGTTTTCCCCGTGTAATCTTCTTAGTTCGGGTCGGGCGTCTAGGCCGAGCTAAGGGGGTTACATATATGCTGCCTCTATGGGTAATGGTGGATTGAGGCTGCCATAACTTTCACTGCCACGGCGAAACTCTGCTCTTGCAACTTTCGTTGTCTCGGCAGGTGGAATGGAGATAGGTCTTGGTGGCAAGTCTGGCATATACTTCAAGTTCGACAGAGCAATTCTAAAGTGATCCTTCCTATGTCTAGGCAAGGATTCTGTCACCACGTGATGTAGGCAATACCTAGCAATCTCAGCGTAAACCTAACACAGGCAGTCCACATTTGGTTGCTCCTTTTAGCCGCTGAAACTCAAACTTATGTCTAAGCCAAATTAGTCAACACCTCAACATGATGAACAATACTTAATTATTTCGTGAGTTTGAAACTCTCGTAGCCGACAAATGGATTTCTTCAACAGAACTTTTGGAACTAATTGAAGAAGTGAAGAACATGAATTAAGTAAACTTGGAATATTTTATTGAAAACAAATTTGAAACCTAAACAACCGTTTTCACAACTAAATTACAACATAACCCCAAACCCAAGAGAAGTTTAGAACATGGCAGCGACAGAAAACCCTAACTATGCCTAGAGAAAACCCAAGATGATTTGAACTAGGAGTACAATGAGTATTTATAGACAACTAGCTAGGTCTAGTCTTTTTTGAAGTAGAAGTCCTCAAAAGTAGCTTTTCACATTTAATGTGACTTTAAACTCTGACTTCTTTGAGTTGAATGTGGACTTTATCACGTTTCCTTAGCCCAAAAGCAATCTTGAGATTTTACTTTGGCGGTTGTGCCCGTTGCTACAGACATCGGAAAATCAAGTGGTCGGCATCAATAGAATCAGGGTTTTTGGCTCTACAAATCGCACTCTGATTCTCCAACTCCATAGTTTGTTGCCGCGGGCAGCAATGTCGGCAGCGGCATCACTTGGCAGCTACTCGGCAGCTAATGTCTTTTGCTGGAACTGTGTCAGTACAACTCCATAGTTTGTTGCCTCAGAATCATATCCTCAGTTCCTCTTTCCCTATGTCAGCCTTTAGTACCTAAAACCAAGAATACACTAGAACAGTACTTTTCTTCACAAAATTAAAGATAATCAATAAAAACAAGGCAAAGTAAAGAAATACTGTAAAATGCAATGCATGGTCCTAATTATGCCTAAGATGTGCTTAAAAACAATAATATGAGATGAAATGTGCATGAAATATAGAGCTTGTGGACACTTTACACACACCCTAAACTCAAACTATTGCTTGTCCTCAAGCAATGCAACCTAACATACTTGCTCTAATAATAATCAGAAAGAAGAACCAGTTTTCAACTTGAATTCATGCCTCAAGTCCGTGGCACCTATATTAAATTAGTGAAGGGAATTAAGTATGAAAATAACTCATAATTAGTTTATAATGCCAGTGTAGTGTGTGCATGATTGTATACATGCTAAAAATGCAGAATAACTAAATAAACAAAGATGATGTTACGATATAAGGTTGTTGCCGAGGTAGCACAATTGAGCACAATAATTTAATCATGGCAATGAGGGCTTCAGCTTATCGAAACTACTCTTCTAGGTCTGAAGTTAAGATAGGAGCAAGCTACAAAATCCCAAACCCTTGAAGTAGAATCATCCCGTGAAGACTTTCATTCACTCGTGCTAATTTGTCTGTCACTTCAAAGCTTTCAGATTCATGGACTTTGATAGCAGCAAAGTGTCCTAGCACATGATTCTTCCTAGAGCCTATTGTGGGCACCTCTAGGGTAAAACAACAATTTCTTTGTTTTTGCTTTTGCTGTCGTGGCAGTGTTAGAAATTTGCAAAGAATTCTAAAAATAAGCAGACAATGTTCCTAAGATATTCTAACACGTTCAACAAGTAACAGAGGTGTTTGATAATTTTGGCAAAAAGAAAAAAATCTAAGTCATTTTTCATGCTTTTTCCATATTAAATTCAATTTTAATTTGGTGCAAAAATAAATTAATCGGCGATCCTATCATAGGCACAAGTTATATAACAAATTTTTCTTTTTCGATTATTACTAAGGCAAGTACAATGCAACCTATATGCAACTAAGTATGCTTAGACAAAAGATGCGAGACCTATCCCCTCAAACTCGATATGGGTATTGCTCTCAATGCACAAAATATAAAAAGAAAATAATAAATACAAGAGATACATAAAAGAAAACAAAAAGAAAGAACTAAAAGTTGGCTGAGGGTTGAGAGGGGGATTGAGTCTTTTCTGCTGAGGATGAGGAAGAGGTGTGGATGACAAAGCGGTGGCCGGCAGATGTCTTGGCGGCAGCCTTAGCAGGTGAAGTTTTTGCTTTCCGCGGCAGCTACTCTTTTCAGCGTATGTTGATGCTCTTCTTGAGGTTCGGCAGAGGGAGCTTTAGGAGGTACTTCACTCTCTCCTGAGTCTGTTTCGAAGTCCACAAGCTCGACGATTATGGTGTGCCGCTTCCTCTTCCTAGTGCCTTCCTTCGTGGGTGCTTCTGAAGGGACAATTGTCATAGGGATGGTTGTTGCTGCTACCACTGTTGTTTCTGGCTCTTGCGGCTGCTACTTAATCTCTTCTTATGAGGAAGTGTTTGCCATTGTCGCTGATGTGCATGCCGGTGAATGGTGCTATTGATGCCTCTCGAGGGAGTCTGCCAGTGTGTCGGATGTGGTGGTGGCTGAGTAAGTTTGGTAGTGCGTCGGAGAGGGCACCTGGCAGGCGGTAGGGCAGGCAACAGCGGTGGTTCGCATTCCTTGTATTAGGGTTGCTGCTGCAAGCTCTGTAGGGATTAGGGGTAGGATGGGTCCGTTAACAGGGAATTTCTGCAGAAGATAAGACATAAGGCTTCTTGGACTTCCCCCACGAATTTCATGAAGGTCAGTTGTTGCTGCTCTATGCGCTTTGTGTTGTCTATAAGTGTGTGCAGCAGTGTGTGGATTTCATTTTCTGGGGCAGCTTCAGTATTGTCGGGGGCGGCTGGATTGTCAGGCTGGGCGGCAGATGGCTGGTTGGGCATTGTATGCTCGGTCTTTGAGGCCTGCATCATTTGTATGCAGACTTTTCTGGTCCACCCCTCTTTGGTTGTTGTCATCTGAACTTTCAGTTCGGTCAGAACACCAAAATTGGCGTAAAGGCATGTGATGAGGGATGGGAAGAACAACCTACCCTTCATCTTTTTGAAGCAATTGTGGATCTCCGTGCATATGATTTCCCCAACGTTTATTGGTTGGTTCATCAAAATGCTATGAATGAGGGCGAGGCGGGCAGTAGGCGCCTTTTTACAAAAGTGTCCCACAACATGGCCTCGGGCAGCAGGTGGCGACGCTGGATAGATCCTACATGCTTGCCTGCTAACCACGGCGTGTTTGGTCTGCAGAGTTTGGCCTTGATCTTCTCAGAGTCGGAAGTCGTCAATGACTGCCTCCACTCCTCGTGAGGGTTGTCGTGCATATTCAGGCCATAGTATCTGTTGATGACGGCAACATTCAGCTTGATAGGCTCTCCGCAAACATAGACAAATGGTTGCCTCGGGCAGGGGTAATGGGCGTAAAATTCCTTGACCATGGTGATGTTGGCTATCTCTGGCTGTCATGCGAACATATCCCATCCCTTACTGTGGATGGTCTCGAACAGGGCAGGTTCTAAGCTGAGATCGCATGTCTCCCTTGAAAAGTGAAAACCTTGCTCCTCCCATACGTTCTGCTTAGAGAATTGATCTTTGTATCTCTCCTTGGCTGCCTTGGAGCAAAATCTTTTGTAGGTGGGTTTGGGATGTGATGTGGATGCCATGTGAAACGGTTGAATTAATTGAAACTTTGAAAGAAAAATAATTAGAGAGCTGTGGAAGGAAGAAGAAGATAGCAAGGAGGTGAGAGTTAGACCTGGCAAACTTGACCCGAGACCCGAAACCCATACCGAAACCCGATTTTGACCCGAACATGATGATCCGAAGTTGACCCGAAACCCGAAATAAACCGAACCGAACCGAAATTTTTTGTTGAACCGAAATGGACCCGAACCGAATGCTACCCGAACCGAAAGCTGAACCGAATATCGACCCGATTTTAACCCAATTTTGACCTGATTTTAACCCGAATATCTATTTTTAACAATATAATAAATAATAAAAGGAAGTATGTTTTATTATCTTTTTATACTATATCATGGAAGAGACTGTTCCTCTTGTCAATGGTGTGGTATAATAACATTTTATGTTATTTTACGTTTCAATAATAATTAAATAAACTAATTTTTAAATTTAGAGTTTCAATGTACTATTTTCTCTCCCAGTATTTAATCTTACATTTACAAAGAAAAAAATGTCAAGAGATTGCATTAAAAGGAATGGATACATAATAGACCAATTCATAGGGGCAACCTTTAATTGCATCACTAAATATCACTACGGGGAGGATATTTCTATATCTGAAGTCTAAATCGTGGGGAAACTTGTGACTAAATTAAATTAAACTAAAACTTAAAGTTGACTAAAATGTAACATTTTGAATGCAACATGACCTAAAAAGTAATTAATCTCTAGCTTAAAAAATTGGTGGCTTATTTCCCTCCAAAATTTTGTCTTTTCTCTCTCTATTTTTTCCAATTGTCTTTTTCTTTTTTTCAATCTAGCTTAAAAAATTGGTGGCTTATTTCCCTCCAAATTTTTGTCTTTTCCCTCTTTATTTTTACTAATTGTGTTTCTCTTTTTTTTCTTTTTTTTAAATTTAATTGAGTTTCAATTTAGATTAATTTAATTGAAATTTCACATTTAGTTTTAGAATTATTTTAATTATGTCCGTGATTTATGCTTTTAGATTTTAGTTAGCTCAATTAGATCCTAAGTTTAATAAATTAATTCATTTCAGAAATTATTATTATTATTATTATTATTATTACATATAATAAACTTTGATTTAATATAATTATACAAAAAAATTGATATGGATACATGAAGCTTTGATTTAAATATTTAATCAAATTCAAATGCATAGATTAACAAGTTGAATCAGAATTAATCTCATACATCAATAACTCTAAACTAAACCATAAATACTAAACCTCAAACCTTTAACCCAACTCAGATCGAATTGACCCGAAAATTTAAATGTTGACCCGACCCAAAATCGACCTGATTTTGACCCGACCCGAAAGCGACCCGAACGACCCGATTTTGACCCGAAAACAACCGATCCGATTTTGACCCGATCCAATACCCGAACCGAATCTGACTCAACATAGACCCGAATTAGACCCGAACCGAACTGACCCGAACCGAATCTAAACCGATTCTAGATAGACCCGAAATGACCCGAACCAAAATGACCCGAACCGAACCCGAACCGAATGACCTGATTGCCACCTCTAGTGAGAGTAATGTAAATGAATTGAGTGAGAGGGGTTTAAATAGAGGTTGTCGAGAGGTGTCGTGGCGGCAATAAATGCCCAACGGTCCAGTTGTCTTACGCACATTACAGAATTTATGCCCCGTTATTTTCGGAGCCGTTGGTGGCCAACTAGTTGTTACATGTTGTTGCGTTGGGCTGCCCTGGGTTGTCTCGGCTTGGTTTGGCTCTTTTATTCTTAAACCTGAAATACAAAAAAAGACAAAAATAAAAGTAATTAAATAACTTCTGAAAAATAAAAATCTGAAAACTAATCTAATCCTAAATTAAACTATAATCCTAATGGATAAAAATAAAAATAAAAATAAAATGAAAGTTAGGTTATGTTGGGAGGTGCATCTCCCAGACATAACCATTTCCTGAGGGTTTTGTGTTTGGCTTTTCGTCCAGGTATGTCCTTCCTCCCCTCAAATGGGTCCTCATTTTCCTTTAGGTTTTGTGTTGCTGGTTCTTTCAGCCTGCCCCTTGGTCTGTCACGATAGTTGTTGCCCTGGCCTATTTCTATACTGATGTTGGCAGCTCTTGTATCTGGGCATCCTTCCTTTCCTTTTTCTGGGGGTTGTAGCACATTCATCTTGATGCTCTGGTCGTCTACCCTCGTGGTCACCTCACCAAGTTCCACATCTATTAGCATTCTGCTCGTGGCCAAGAATGGTCGCCCAAGGATTATATGGGCTTTTTCATCGGCCTCGTAGTCTAAGATGAGGAAGTCAGCATGAAGAATTAGGTTACCAACCTTCACTAGAATGTCTTCGATTTTACCCTCCAGTTGCACAAATGAATGATCATCAAGTTTTAGCATGACGGAGGTAGGTCTGGCTGGACTAATTCCTAGCTTATCGAAGACTGACTTGGGAATAAGGTTGATGTTGGCTCCCAAGTCACACAATGCTCTGGTTTCATGTTTGCTGCCTATCCTGCATGGGATAACAAAGTTGCTCAGGTCTGTCTGCTTCTTGTGCAGCATTGCCATGCACTCTTCTGTGACGACCATTGTCTCGAATTCCCCAATCCTCTTCTTTTTTAGAAACCATGTCCCTAAGATGTTTGGCATAGTTGGACATATTCTGGATGGCTTCTATTAGAGGTATGTTTATGTGCACCTGCTTCAGAATATCCAGGAGTCTTCTAAACGGGTGCTCTTGTTTTTGCTACTTAATCCTTTGGGGAAAAGGTGCTGGCAGGCGGATGTCCTCTATGTTTTCCTTACATTGGAATTTAATCTGGGGAGGATCATCTGCTTCAGGGCCGCTGTCATGTTCACCTGGTGGGGCGGCTGGTGTTGGTGCTGCCGCGGCAGGCTTTTCTTTCTGCTCTAGCTGAGTTTCTGGCTGTTTCTCCACCCTGGGTTCATCCAACTGCTTCCCACTTCTTGTAGATATGGCCTTGAATTGTTCGTAAGTGGGTTTGGATGCTGCCTCTGAGTTGGTGGATGCTGCTCCCATTGTTCGGCTGTTGTATATCTCTGTGAACTGCCCAAATTAGGACTCCGGCTTTTTTATAGCAGTCCCCTGGTTGTTCATCCTCGTCTTCGTCTTGTTCATAAAAGACTTAGTTTTATCAATAAATTTATTTGTATGAACAATAAAGTCACTAGTTCTAGACATTAATGTGTGAAGGGTTGCTTCTAGTGAATTATTGTTTTGTGGCTGTTGAGTCTGTTGTCTGGATATGTTCTGTTGGTAGCCTCCCTGTAGCTGTTGTGGGTTTGCAGCAGTCTTTGGGTTGCTCCAGGAGAAGTTAGGATGGTTCTTCCATCCAAGGTTGTAGGTGTTCCAGGCAGGTCTATTGTTCCTCTCATATCCTCTCATATAGTTTGCAGATGCAGTGCAGTCAGAGGAATCATGGTTGCCCCCACACTCTCCACAGAACGGTTCCACAGCCTTTACCTCATGAACCTTCCCATTGAGTTTCACGATGCTCATGACCAGCTTCGTCAGCATGTCAAGGCGGTCATTAACAGAGTCTGAGGCTTCTACCTCGTTCATAGTGGTTGGCCGCCTAATGCTGCCTCGGCGGGTTGTTGGATATTTGTAATCGTTTTTGGTGGCCTGGTTCAGAAGCTTCAGTGCTTCCTCTGGTGGTCTGTAAAGGACGATCCCATTGGTTGAGGCATCAATCATCATCCTCGTTGGGTAGTTCACTTCGTTATAGAATATTGATACCTGAGTCCAAGCCGGAAGACCATGTAGTGGGCAATTATTCAGCATTTGTTGGTACCGCTCCCATGCTTCGTACATCAGCTCATCATCCCCTTTCCTAAAGGTTGTTATCTTGTTCTGCAACATGTCTGTGACGTTGGATGGGCTGAATCGGTCCAAGAAGTCTTTACAAAGCTTCGTCCATGTGTTGAACGACCTCGCTGGCTTGTTATTCAACCACTGTTTAGCCCTATCCCTCAGTGAATAGGGAAACAACCTCAGCCTCAGCACGTCTTGATTGACCTCGTGTATTTTAAATGCTCTACAGATGTCTAGGAATCCTCTCAAGTGCTGTCGAGCATCTTCAGTTGTAGTCCCTCCAAAGTGCCCTAATGTATTGATCATGTTAAACATGACCGGCTTTAACTCGAAGTGGTCCGCCTCAATATTAGGTTCCGTCACTATTGGATCGAACCCTCTGAAGTCATGTTCGAGATAGTCTCCAGTGGTTCGAACTGGCTGGGGCTGCTTGGGTGAAAAAGAAGGGTCCTACCTCGGTGGATCTTGCGGACCTCTGGGCGGCAAGTCTTGCTGCCCGTCCCTACCGTTTGCAGCACCGTTGGGTGGGTCTTCGTTTACCATGTTTGCCATCGCTTTTCCCTTTTCTTCTTTATTTTTCGCTAGGACTCCCCTAATCTCCTTCTTAAGTTCTCTTGCTTGACGCTCGATATCGTCGTAAAAGAGGAGTTCTCCTTTTGGGTTTTCCTTGGTCATACACTAGCAAAGGCAACTGTAAAATTCTTTTTTAGGATTAAAAATAAAATAAAAAGTAAAGAAAAAGTGCAGAAATTAAAAATGAAATTCGTTGTTACCAATCCCCGGAAATGGCGCCAAAAACTTGTAGGGCATGTAGGTGTTCCCTTTTTGTAAGAGTACAAGTGCACACTCCTGTCAAGATATAGTATAAAATATGTCGAATCTCAAGAGGATTGGACAACGTGTTTCGAATTGTCATTCCTGCACAAGGAAAAGTAAATTGCAAAAGTAAGGAGATTGTTGAGAAGAAAAGTAAATTAAAACACAAGTAATAAAGAAAGTGATCGGATTGATAGAGAGGGCAGGGTTATGTTGCTCCTTAGCATGAAACTCCGTTGAAAAGGTCAAGTTGTTTTGTGCTGTCATGATATGTTGCCTCGGCGGGTGATGGCAGATTGAGGCTGTGGTAACTTTCGTTGCCACGGCGGAACTCTGCTCTTGCAACTTTCGCTATCTCGGTAGGTGGAATGGAGATAGGTCCTGGTAGGGGTGGGCAAAAATACCAGACCCGATTGACCCGACCTGAGAATCCGACGACCCGAACCTAAAATGTCGGGTAATTCCCGGAAAAAAAAAATACTCGACCGGGTCGGGTACACGATCCGACAAATTTATCGGGACACGGGCCAGAAGTTTCCTCTTACCGGGTACCCGACTCGACCCGATAAAAATTAATATATACTTTTTTATATTTAAAATTATATTTTTATTTTATGTTTCTTAATATTTTCACTCTAAAATTAAGTTTAAATCCCTACATTTTTTCTATGTTTGTATTAGATTCTTTTAAGTTTTAAGTTTAATTTTTTTAAATATTTTTGTGTTTAGCATGTGATTTTTTTAATTTTAGAATTAAAAAAATAAAAAAAAATAGGAACCGGGTACCCGAATATAATGAGCCGGGACACGGGCCGCCTAATGAGGTACCCGGATGAACCGGGTACCCGACAATTCCCACCCATAGGTCCTGGCGGTAAGTCTGGCAGATACTCCAAGTTCGGCAGAGCAATTCTAAAGTGATCCTTCCTATCTCTAGGCAAGGATTCTGTCACCACGTGATGTAGGCAATGCCTAGCAATCTCAGCGTAAACCTAACACAGGCAGTCGACATTTGGTTGCTCCTTTTAGCCGCTGAAACTCAAACTTATGTCTAATCCGAATTAGTTAACACCTCGACATGATGACACCGTACTTAATTCTTTCGTGAGTTTGACACTCTCGTGCCCGACAAATGGATTTCTTCAACTGGACTTTTGGAACTAATTGAAGAAGTGAAGAACATGAATTAAGTAAACTTGAAATATTTTATTGAAAACAAACTTGAAACCTAAACAACCGTTTTCACAACTAAATTACAACATAACCCCAAACCCAAGAGAAGTTTAGAACATGGTGGTGGCAGAAAAACCTAACTATGTCTAGAGAAAACCAAAGATGATTTGAACTAGGAGTACAATGAGTATTTAGAGACAACTAGCTAGGTCTAGTCCTTCTTGAAGTAGATGTCCTCAAAAGTAGCTTTTCACATTTAATGTGACTTTAAACTTTGACTTCTTTGAGTTGAATGTGGACTTTATCATGTTGCATTAGCCCGCAAGAAATCTTGAGATTTTACTTCGGCGGCTCTACCTGCTACTACAGACGTCAGAAAATCAAGTGGTCGGCATCAATAGAATCAGGGTTTTTGGCTCTAAAAATCACACTCTGATTCTCCAACTCCATAGTTTGCTACCGTGGGTAGCAAGGTCGGCAGCGGCAGCACTTGGTAGCTACTCTGTAGCTAATGTCTTTGGCTGGAACTGCGTCAGTACAGCTCCATGGTTTGCTGCCTCAACATCATATCCTCAGTTCCTCTTTCCCTCTGTCAGCCTTTAGTACCTAAAACCAAGAATACACTAGAACAATACTTTTCTTCACCAAATTAAAGATAATCGATACAAACAAGGCAAAGTAAAGAAATACTGTAAAATGCAATGCATGGTCCTAATTATGCCTAAGATGTGCTTAAAAACAAAAATAATATGAGATGGAATGTGCATGAAATATAAAACTTGTGGACATTTTACAGCGACAGTTGGCGGCAATGTTGCTGCAATGGCGTCCTTGGCGGCGACTGGAACTGCTTCAGTACTGCTCCTTTCGCTCCCTGCTTTCATGCCATCTCCTCCTCTACATAGCTACAACACCTGAAAATGAAAACTAAACAAAAACAATATATTTTCTTAACCAAACATAGAATATTCAATAAAAACATGGTAAAAGAGCAAATATTGTTATTATGCATGCAATGCACCTAATTATGCCTAAACAAGCTTAAGAATAGCAATAATAAGTGCAGGAATGTGTACAAAATATAGAACATGTGGACACTCTACAATTGGCAATTCCGGACGTTATCATAATTCTAACTCCAACTCTTATAATGTAGGTTGGAGGCAGCACCCTAACTTAGCTTGGGGAAATCGAGGGGGAAACCAGTACAATGTATAGCGCCAGAATGCCCATAGGCAAAATCAGAATGCCATGTCAACATTCTGCCAAAACACTATGCCGCAAGGAGTTCAAAATAATTTCCAGCATGGGCCAAGACTCAATCAAGGGGGTAATCTTACAGAACACACAGAGTAGGATGAAGTCACAGTTCATAGCATGGCAGTGTCAATACGTAACTTAGAGATCCAGATGGGACAACTTGCGAATGTACTCAACAATCGTCTACAACGAGCTTTACCAAGTGACACTGGAGATGCTCGGTACAAAAGCAATGAACAATGTAAGGCCATAACCCTTCAAAGTGGTAAACATTCTGAGGCAGAAACGACTGCCAAGCAGTCGGTTTACTACCAAGTTGGAAAACAAATGCTAGCAATGGAGCACATGGAATTAGATAAGGAAAAAACCAAAGGAGATGATGACAGTGATGATGCCCACAATAATGCCAATTCTCATGCCAGCTCTAGTGCTCAGAAAGATGTCAGTTCCAGTTCCAATGAGGAAGTTCACAAGGATGACAAGTAGAAGGAGGTAAGAAAGCAAAATGATACCAAAGTGGATGCAAGCACTGCCTCGGCAAAGTCGACAGTGCCAGCATATGCATATCCACCACCACTATTTCTGTCTAGACTCCAAAAGCACAAGTAGGACCAGCAATTTAAGCACTTCTATGTAAAATTCATGAAAGACATTTTGTCAAAAAAGATGAAGTCGGGAAAATTTGAAATTGTTGCTCTCACGCAAGAATGCGGTGCCATGATCTTTAATCGATTTCCACCAAAGCTTAAAGATCCAAGGAGTTTTTCTATTCCTTGTACAATCGACAATAAATTTATGGGTAAGGCATTGTGTGATTTAGGAGCCAGCATCAATTTAATGTCATTATCTGTTTTCAGGAAGCTTGGCATGGAAGCGATACCTACCACGGTGACACTCAAGTTGGTAGACCGATCTTATACACATTCAAAGGGTAAGATTGAGGATGTGCTGGTAAAGGTAGAAAAATTTATATTTCCAGCTGATTTTATCATCTTAGATTATGAAGCTGATAGTAATGTGTCAATTATTTTAGGTAGGTCATTCCTTGCCACGGGTAAGGCGCTTATTGATGTTAATAAAAAGGAGCTAATCATGCGAATTAATGACCAAAATGTTACTTTTAACATGTTTCAAGCTTTGAAATGTGCAAATGAATCTGATGAATGTCAAGCTGAGGAGATGATGGAGGCCGTTTATACTCTGGACATGGCACAATTGTGCCGGGATGCAGAATTTGATGCCAGCATGCTTGATGGCATTGCTGAACTTTTTGAGGAACCTGAGGAATCAGCCTTGGAGGCTGAAGACGTGAGTTATTTTAGGCCATTGGAGTTAGCCAGTAGGGCGACAACCAAACCAAAACCATCAATCGAGGAACCACCAGAGTTGGAATTTAAGCCACTTCCAGAACACTTGAAGTATGCCTATCTAGGTGAGAACTTAACTCTACCGATGATTATTGTCACTGATCTCACTAATGATTAGGAGGCAAGATTGTTGGCGATATTAAAAACCTATAAGAAAGTGTTGGGATGGACCTTGGCAGATATCCGAGGGATAAGCCCAATCATTTGCATGTACAATATTATTTTGGTGGAATATCATGGCAAGACTATTGAAGGCCAAAGGAGGTTGAACCCGAGTATGAAAGAGGTTGTAAAAATGAGGTTATTAAATAGCTTGATGCCGGAATAATCTATCCCATATCTGATAGCTCTTGGGTTAGCCCGGTACAGTGCGTGCCAAAGAAGGGTGACATGACTGATGTTTAGAATAGCAAGGATGAGTTTATTCCCTCCAAAATAATTACAAAATGGAGAGTGTGCATGGATTATAGGAGGCTGAATAAGGTCACGAGGAAGGATCACTTCCCTTTTCCTTTCATCGACCAGATGTTAGACAAACTGGCATGTAAAGCTTTCTATTGCTTTTTAGATGGTTATTTAGGTTATGATCAGATTGCAATAGCCCTTGATGGCAAGGAGAAGACCACATTTACCTGTCCATATGGAACATTTTCTTTTAGAATAATGTCATTCGGTTTGTGCAATGCACCTGCAATGGTGTGTGATGTCCATTTTCTCTTATCTGATTAAGCACAACATGGAAGTATTTATGGATGACTTCTTAGTGTTTGGTAGCACATTTGAGGAATGCATCCTAAGTTTGAAGCAAGTTCTTCAGAGGTGCATTGAGACCATCCTAGTCTTGAATTGGGAAAAATGCCACTTCATGGTGAAGGAGGGCATTGTCCTCGGGCATAGAGTGACCAAGAATGGACTACAGGTTGATTCAGCAAAAGTGGAAGTAATCAAGCAATTACCACCCCCACGAGTGTTAAATTTGTAAGAAGTTTTTTAGGTCATGCCTGATTTTATCGACGAATTATTAAGGACTTTTCTAAAATTTCTAAACCTTTATGCTTGTTATTAGAAAATGATGCCGCTTTTGCATTTGATGATTCTTGTTTGAGAGTGTTTCAGGTCCTTAAGGAGAAGCTGGTTAATGCCCCTATAGTTGTGGCACCATATTGGAATGAGCCTTTTGAGCTCATGTGTGATTCCAATGACTATGCCATTGGAGCAGTACTTGGACAGTGATGTGGCAGAGTTTTTCATGCCATATATTTTGCCAGTAGGACACTTAATGAAGCACAACTTAATTACACAACAACTGAGAAAGAATTTATTGCAGTTGTATTTAATTTTGATAAATTTAGACCTTATTTGATAGGTAATAAAGTTTTTTTTACATATCACTCGGCATTGAAGTAGCTATTGGAAAAGAAGGATGCCAAGCAGAGATTGATCCGATTGACGCTCCTACTTCAAGAATTTGACCTCGAGATCCGAGATAAGAAGGGCAATGGAAACTTAGTAGCTGACCATCTATCAGAACTAGAGTATAACCGAGAGGATGGTAAGACTAATGCCATCAGATATGAGTTCCCAGATGAGTATTTACTCGCGGCCAACGCCACGCTAATGTATGCCGAAATAGTCAATTACCTAGTAAGTAAGATCATGCCACCAAATTTGGGGTACACTGCCAAGAAATGGTTTTTGCGCTATGTACGGGAATATTATTGGGATGAGCCATTTCCATTCAAGAAATGTGCCGATCAATTGATCCATCGTTGTGTTCCAGAAGATGAGCAGCATGCTATTTTGCAAGCATGCCATGCCGCACCATATGGAGGACACTTTGCTGGACTTAAAATTGTTGCCAAGGTGCTGCAATCAGGTTTTTATTGGCCCACACTGTATAAGGATGCTCATGACTTAACCAAGGCATGTGATCCATGTCAACGGACTAGGAATATCTCTAGCAGAAATCAACTTCCACTCTAGAACATCATGCTGGTGGACTTGTTCGATGTTTGGGGGATAGATTTTATGAGACCATTTCCCCCATATTTTGGCAATATATATATATCCTAGTGGCAGTTGACTATGTTTCCAAATGGGTAGAGGCTATAGCCTTGCCAACAAATGATGCCAAGGCCGTTGCCAAATTTTTTCACAAGCATATCTTTACACGTTTTGGTGCTCCTCAAGTGATCATTCATGATGAGGGCACCCATTTTAAATGCAATCTAATATCTAAAGATTTGTACAGGTATGGGATGCAACAAAGGATAGCCATGACCTATCAACCACAGACAAATAGGCAAGCTGAGATTTCTAACAAACAAATCAAGAATATCCTAGAAAAGACTATGAATCCTTTGAGTAAGGATTGGTCTTTGAGGTTAGATGATACTTTGTGAGCTTATAGGACCACCTTCAAAACTCCGTTGGGCACTTCACCTTTTAAGCTTGTATATGGTAACCCATGCCACTTGCTGGTAGAGCTCGAGCACAAAGCCTACTGGCAATTAAGACATTGGATATGGCATGGGCAGCTGCAGGAGAAAAACGGATGTTGGACCTAAATGAAATGGAAGATTTTTGGGCACATGCTTATGAGAATGCCAGATTATACAAAGAATGAACCAAGCACTGGCATGACAAGAGGATTCTGCCACGAAATTTTGAGGTAGGTCAACAAGTCCTTTTGTTTAACTCACGCCTAAAATTGTTTCCAAGAAAGCTCGGGTCAAGATGGCCAGGCCTTTTCGAGGTTGTGAAACCCTATGCCCACAGAGCGATGGACATTAAGGACATAAATATTGGTGATACTTTCAAGGTGAATGGGCAATGCCTAAAGCATTATTGGGATGGAGAGCATAGTACTACCAAGGAGGTCATCCTCTTGGCAGAACTACTATGATGGCACCGAGTTGGTATTTTCTTGTAAATAGTAGGATTAGAATTTTTCTTTTCAGTTTTTTTATTTTTTATTTTTTTTTTTAGATTTCAGATTTCTTTCTTTTCTGTGTTGAAGGATTTTTGTTTGAGTGTATGCAGATTTTTGTGCCAGGAAGTATGCTTGTGCAGAGACATATATGGGCAGGACGGGAGAATGAGTACAATGTCATGCTGGGAGCAATGCCAGTATAAAACTTGGCGTGCGACGGGAGTAACTTTGGGGAAAAGAAATAACCCTAGCTTGATTTAATTTAAACCATGAGAGAGAAAAAAAAAGTTAATAAACCCTAGCCGCCCAAAAATTAAGGTAATTTAAATTAAATTTAAATCACCTTCTCACTCCATATCTTATAACTTTAAAACCTATCCTTATCACTTATCATTTCCATACTTATCACATCTTCCCCTTTTGTTGTCCCTAAAACACGCCATCTTTTCATTATTACCCTTCTTACACCATTCATAATTAAAAACCTACTATAACACCCAACCTTTCCTTCTATCAAATCCCACAACTTTTACCCTCTTTACTTTACCTTCTTTCCCTAGCCGTTTACTCCCCCCCCCCTCATTTCAAGAAAATCAAGCATTTTCTTTTCTTTCTTCTTTCTTCATAGTCATGGCGTCTTCATCTAAGCATTTTCAAAGATTTTTCAACAAAGAGATAGAGAAGAAGTACCATGATCAATTCGCCTCGAAATCTTTTTACTTCGAAAGGAATTTTTACTTCAACCCTGAGAAGAATCAAGTATTTTCCCCTGAGTTCATGGACATAGTCACCAAGCACAAATGGCAAACGTTTTGCCAACAAAAGGGTGAGATCTTTCCGAATCTTGTTCGAGAAGTTTATGCACATTTAACTACTAAGTCAAATCCCTTTTTAATGATTCGAGTTGAATGTGTAAGGTTTGATGAAGGAGCCATCAATATTATGCTCAAACTAGACGAAGAAGATGACCATAGCAGGTTCGTGGCTAAGATGATGAATGCCAAGCACCAAACGCTGCTAAAAGATTTATGTGAGTCGGGCACGGAATGGATTGTATCCTCCAAGGGCACACGAACAGTCAAGAGAGTAGCCCTTCAGTCGCAAGCAAAGGGCTGGAATCACTTTCTCAAGGCTAGTCTGATGCCGACGACACACAACGAGACTGTTTTGGAGGATCGTCTGGCATTGTTGTATTCCATTCTTTTTGGCCGAAAAATCAATGTTGGATGGATCATCATTAATGAAGTTTACAAGTGTTCCCTTAAGCCGACCAAAGGTTTATTCTTCCCGCTATTGATTTGTAACATTTTCAAGTTCTACGAGGTGCCCATAACCTAGGAAGACGTTTCCCTTGAGGTAAAGGGCTACACTATCACGTCGGTCGGTTGGAAAAACCTTACTGGAATTGTTGTGCCTAACAAGGGTAAGGGCAAGGCTGCTTCGCCAAACCCTAGGACTAAAACACCAAGGATAAAATCATCAGCCTCAATACCATCCGCCTCAATGCTAGAGAATTCGATGGCACTGCTTTCTCAGATCTCACAGCACCAAGAATTGATACTCCTTAATTTGGAGAAAAATGAGGAGAACAAAAGAAGCTATGGCGGTATATGCATGCCCGAGATTTGGCCATGAAAGAAACCCTGGTGAGCCTTTCCCCGGGTATTTTACCAGTATTTCCTGCCTTTCCGGGGGAGCTCTTTATCGATGAGAGTGCCATGCCAACCAGTCTAGTCGCTAGTCTAGTCCACAGTCTTGTGCCCTTCAATGCCACAGAACCGACTTGCCCTGCTCACGATGAATCTACTAAGTTCACCTTTCTGCATGAATCTGCTTCTGAAAGTGAAAAGAAACCCACTGACACGTTGACTTCCTCCGAGCCTGTAAAGATTGTCAAAGAAACTCTTGCCTTGACGGCCGCTTCTCAGCCTGGTTGGAGTCGAAAGAAGATAATGGCCCCTAAACGTGAGAGCCTTTCTTAGAGGAAGACTTGTGCTAAGATGGTCGAGGAAGCCCGTGCCCACCAAGAAGAAGTCTCCAAAGGGGAGTCATCTTCTTCCTAACTCTTTGCATTATCATTCATTTTTCATGCATTTTTATATGTCCATGCATTTTCTATTTTCTGTTTTTCTTATATATGTGTGTTGTTTCATGCATTGAGAACAATGCACATCTTGGGTTTGAGGGTGTGCATTTCCTCATAGTTATGCCATGCCATGCATTCATGTTTAAATTATGTTTTCATTCCATGCCATGTAGGTTAGGATAGTTTGCATACCGAACCACTAAAAAGAAGAAAATTTTGTCTCAGCTAATTTTTGAAGCATGTTAACATTTGTTAGGCAAGTTTGGTTTGACCTAAGTGTCTGTCCGATGAGGAAATTTAAATCTTTTGATGCCTATGCCACCAGAATAGTAATGCCAAGATTGCTTGCCAATTGATCTCTAGTTTAAGGAATTGAACCTTCACTTAACACGCGATATGTATTTAGTTCCCTAGCAAGCTTAAACTTTTTCTGAAATCATGCTCGGAATTAAAAAAATGTTTATGTCAGGGTGATTAAAAAAGAGAAAGAAAGAAATAAGGAAGCAATTTTCTACCATGGCAATAAAAAATAAAACTCTCCTCTACCTAGAGATAATAAGTTACTTGGGGCTTCGTAGTATGCTCCCTCTTAGTTCTCAAGTCAAAAACTTTAGGTATGAGTTGAAGAGAAAGCCTAGTGATGTCTAGATTAAGGTGGGGATTCGTGGTATGCTCTTTCTTATCACTCACGCCAAAGACACTCGGCAAGAAAGAAAAAAATGAAAATAAATTATGAGCTTGTGTTGTAAAATTGGTTAATGGAGTTAGTGGTTATTTGATGCATATTGCTTGCACTTCATGCACTTTTTTCATGACCCTGGACTATAGTTATATTATTGCTCTTGAGTTTACTGTATGCCTGGCATTACTGCACTAAGATTACTGAGGATAGATCTATGCCAAATTCTGCTTGCTTGCATCTGTTGGCAAGCTGACCAAAACTTTGTCGAGGTATTATTTTCATATTTTTTAGTTTTTTCTATTTTCCTTTTCATTAATTGAGGACAAGAAATGAGCTAAGCATGGGGAGTGTTGATGCTTCAAAAGTACTAATTTATATACCAATTTCACTTGCTTTTACTTGTCTTTTAAGTATATTTAGTTGCATTCTGCCTTAGGAACCATGCATTTGCATTAAGAGTTAGGATTTTGTGTTATGCCAGTTTGAAAGGTTGTTTTTGGCACCTTTTTGTATGTTGGCATAGTTGATGGCACAGCAGCTGGCAGAGCAGGAACAGAAGACGACACTATAGAGGATGCCAAGTTGACATTGGCGCGAAAGGACCTTTAATGCCAAGCATCAGTCAGAAGAGAAAAACAATTGATTTCAGGCCAAGAATATGTTGACTCCGAAAAAATAGGACCAGATCAGGCTGGGAGAAAATAGGGATCAGATCAATCTCTGAGAAAATAGGGGACGAGTAGTGCCAAGCACGGTTGGCAGTACCATGCCAAGCTGTCATGCTGGAGGAACATTAGCATAATGACGTCAGGCCTAACCTGATCAACCTTAGGATTCAAACACCGGATAAGATGATCACCTACCTTATACTTGCACGTTCAAATTCAAATTCAAGATATTCTTAGGCTATCCATGGAGTCATATTTAATCCTGAGCAAAGCAAAAAACGAAAGGAGAGGACGATGGAGAATCGAGGAGAGTGATCGAAGATAAGGAGCAACAGTCGATAGCTTGGCCGTGAAGAGCTGCATCAACTGACCCTCTTCTAGCCCATCCTCTTTATTGTTATTTTTCCTTTCTTAGTTTTAATGACGGTGGATATTGAAAATGATTATGACTTTTTGGTTGATACCCTCACCATGAACTGATTTAATAGTTGGTAAGGGGTGTTTGCGTTGAATATTGTTTTTAATATTTAGTTTTTAATAAATCAATACTGCCTCGGTACTGTTTTTTCCTATATGGCAAGTTCTTCATTTTTAAGTGTGTTGTCATGCGACAGCTGGCATTATCTCTTTAAATATTATGCCAAGCAACAACTGACATAGTTGGCTTATTGCAAATCAATATCATAACTGACTTGAGTGGCAATGATCGGTTGCTAGATACAAAGGAGAGATGTTTCGAAAGAAGATGTTCAAGTAGATGAACTTACTTCGGGAGTGAAATCTACCCATTTGCAGTAAAGATTGGAACTTAATCGAATTGATTTATGTAAAAACATGCACTGTAGATATATAGAGGTTTTCTCGTAATTGATTTAGGGACATGTCATAGATAGAGGCATTGTTACCTTCGATTCTGCTCGGCAAACAATGCCAAGACAGGATTTATTAAAGGTTGGCATGACACAAATAGCGTGAAAACGAGGCACTCCTTGCCAACGCTCGTCATTTGCTAAGACATTTTCCTTGCCTTCAACTTTATTTTATTTCATTTCCTTTCTTGTCAGATATTTCAAAATCACTTCTAATCAAAACAATCTTTTCACAAAGCAAGTACTTGGCTAAGTAATTAAACCCTTGAACACAATCCATGTGGGATCGACACTCAACTTAACCGTTGTATCATTTGAAGACTGTGTATACTTGCACGTAATATATTTTCTTGGCACTGTTTTCAAACACTTTTCCAATATCCTTTACGCCCTATTGCTAGTAAATAATCATTCACGCCAAGAGTTTACAACGACTACCACCCACTTCGCCTGTTCGATCTAACCGAGCACATATTGCAAGGACTACGCGTGAGTATTCATCCATGTTAATATTAGTGTTTAGTTTGGTGGCATAGTATTAGATTTTGATGTAGAATTTTATATCATAGGTTCTGATTCAACTAGACCCGAACGTGAGGGGTGTTCCTCCCGACGTTAGAGCTATTGTTGTTCATTTTTTGTTTCTTCCGGTGCTATAATTAAATTATATATTGTTTTTCTATGTGTTGGTGTTTTACCCTTTATGTGATTATTTATATGTATTACGATTTTTATGGTTGACATCACATGCATACGTTTTCAGAATATGTTTTTACTATAATTTACGAATCATGATTTATGGACTACGATTTGTGAACTATGATTTATGGACTTATGGACTATGATTTATGAAGTATGTTTACGAAATATCGGATTTATAGAACTTTGTTTATGAAATTTGATTTCTAATCATCATATTATTGTATGAGCATAGATTGGGATTTGTTTGGGAAAGTTCAGTGGTTTCACCCTTCGGGCTGGATTCTACATCGGATTGGCGGTTGTAGTGAGGAGTTCTAGGGAACTTTCCTCTTGGTGGTTGTAGTTGGGTGCATTGCACTGCGCTTGCGATTTATGTGTTATGCTTTATAGAATTTTAAGAAAATATTACTATGTTTTTACGACTATGATATTCTTGCACTTTAGAGACACACTAAGCTCTTTAGCTTACTCCCCCATAGTTTTCTTTTTTCAAATATCCTAGACTCTAGGTGACTTGGTACTTGGAGGATCTCTTTATTTCATCGAATCTATTTTATCTTCAGTGTGTATATACTATACTTTCGGGAGTATTTTATTATTATGATTATTTTGGGATTTTAATATAATTTCGGATTTGAGACATTATTTTTACATGCGTTTTCAAACTTAAATTTGAATGTTTTATTTAAATTATATGATTATTATTTTAACGTTCGGGTTTTAAAATTATTGAGATATTTTATATTATTATCATAAATAATTTATTTTACGCTATTTTAATATATCATAATTCGAATTGGTTTCTTGAGGGTAAAGTTTTCAAATGTGACTTCCTAAATTTGGATATTTCTTCTAGGCCGGGTTTAAAGGGTTACATTTAGTGGTATCATAGCTAAGTTCAACCCTCAGACTGTGAGACTCGCGTAAAATTTTACGCAAAAAATGATTTTTGCATGTATATTAAATACTTTTAGGCAAAATGGGATTTTCTGATAAATTTACTATTTTAAAGAATTAAAGATATTCTTTGAATAGAGACTCCAAGTACCAACTCTAATATTAGGATTAATTCCTTTTGTAGATAACTATGCCGCCGCGTAGGAGTTCTAGATTAGAGGCCAGTCGAGGTCATACCGTAGCAGCAGAGAGCGGTGCTTCACAATCTGAGGAATTACTACAGAATCAGAATGATATTCATGATACTAATATGGAGAAACAGCCCGTGGATCAGCTAGAGTCCAACAGACGGGAACTCGGCAGACTGGAGCTTAGTAGACTTAAAGTGGAGGACCGCATGATTCTAGGGATAGTGATTTTGATTGGTAGGGTACTGCTATAGTACACCGAGAGTTACTTCGTTACCTCCGTCAGTCTAAGGGTGTGAGGAAACCTATATCTACTGAGTTTTTAGCCGCTGAGATGACTATGTTTGATAGGAAGACGGGAACGAATCTAGTTGATGCAGAATATTGGTTGAAGAAGCTCCATCGATTGTTTGTTGAGATAGATTATCCTAGCAATCAGAAACTTAGGGTTGTTGTATCACTATTGCATGGTGAAGCTCAAAATTGCTGGGAGGCTGAGGAACATGTTATCTCATCCAGTTAGATCACTTGGGACCATTATCGGTAGGCTTTTCATGACCGTTATGTTGGGACAGAGTATTTAGCAAAGTACCTGGATGATTTCATAAATTTGAAGCATAATGGCATGTCCGTGAATGATTATGAGATAGAGTTCATGAGGCTGATTTAGTATGTTTCAGGGTTAGTGACCACAGAGAAAGAAAATGTGACTGGTTTCTGAAAGGCTTACGTCCAACGATTAAGGCGAAAGTCGCCTTGCATATGGACAATGAGTACAAGGAGATTACCAAACGAGCTAGGACTGCTGAGCGGAATGAGGCAGAGATGAAGCAACTTGAATCTTAGGGTACCGATCAAGCTAGTAAGCAACCAACCACATCAGTTCAACATAGTCAGGGGAATCAGTCTAGGAAGAGGGCTTTAGAGGAGTTCGATCATCAGGGTTATTCTAGAGCTAGACCAGTGACTTCTACTTTTCCGATCGTTGGTGTAGGTGGTTCGACAGGTTCACGTTCTTTTCCCATATGTTCTTACTGTAACAAACGACATGCTGGTGAGTGTTGAAAGAAATTGGGAGCATGTTTCTTATGTGGTTCTTTAGTTCACTTTCGTGGAGAGTGTCCCCTCACTCATAGTAGCAATCAAGCCCCGACACAATCTCAAAGGTCAGTACAAGCGCCATCTGGAGGTAGTAGCCAGAATAGGCATGTTGCTTTGGGTAATGCTAGTAGAGTCGGACCTACACAAAGTAATAGATCAGATGCTAGATGATCAGGGTTGGCTTATGCAACTAAAGCTCATGAGGGTTATGATGATGAGCCAGAGGATAAAGCATGTACATCTGTGATGTTTTTAGTTTTTACTTATATGTTGAAGAGTGAAGGATTTAGAGTGTAGAATTTTAAGTTGTGTCAGTTAATTTTTAGGGATCTATCGCTAAGTCTAAAAATTTCGAGGATGAAATTTCTTTTAAGGGTGGGAGAGTTGTAACACCCCAAAAAATTTCCCAATTTTAAAACCCTAAATTTTGGGAATTTAGGTTAAAAACCCTAAATTAATTTTAGGAATTTGAATTTGGGAACCTGATTGTTGTTAAAGGATTAAATTGAGTTAATTTAGAATTTTAGAGGCCACTATATAAATCAAGTAAAGTTTGTGTGCTATTATGCAAACCCCTAAATAGTGGGATTGCTTATTGTGCAATTTATCCTTAAATTGGTTATATAACCCTTTACCGGCCCTTAAACCTTGCGGCAGCCGCACAAATTCTTACTCCAAATTTCGATAAGCTTAAATCGATTTTTTTATGTTCCTTATCTCAATCGAAATTTGGTGAGTCTCTAGCATCGCACAACCATAAGCGTTATTTTCCCCTTCATCTCGTAGACGGCATCGATTTTGAGGAAGACGAACTACCACCCCCTTTACATGTTCGATCTAACCGAGCACATACCGGCTCAAATTCTTTCAAGTTAATATTAATGTTTAGTTTGGTGGCATAGTATTAGATTTTGATGTAGAATTTTATAGCATAGGTTCTGATTCAACTAGATCCAAATGTGAGAGGCGTTCGTCCCGATGTTAAAGTTGTTGCTGCTTAAGGTGTGTTTCTTCTGGTTCTATAATTAAATTATATCTTATTTTTCTATATTTTACCCTTTATGTGATTATTTATATGTATTATGATTTTTATGGTTGACATCACATGCATACGTTTTCAAAATATGTTTTTACTATGATTTATGAACCGTGATTTATGGACTACGATTTATGGACTTATGGACTATGATTTATGAAGTATGTTTACGGAATATCGGATTTATGGAACTTTGTTTATGAAATTTGATTTATAATCATTGTATCATTGTATGAGCATGGATTGGGTAATTAAGCGACAACCTTCAAGGTTCTGCAAAGCATTCTTCAATGGTTCCTTCATATCCCTAAGTTGAAACTCTATTGATGTGATCGCCTTGATAATACCTCCCAACATGAACCAAGGGTGAACACCAATCAATCTTACGCTTCTCTTAGTCGTTGAAACTCGTACCTATTCCTAAGTCGAATTAGTCTTCACCGATTGGGATAAAGACCAAGCTCATTCGTTTCGTGAGTCTAACTCTCATGATATTAGACAAATAGATGCAATCGCAATATCCTCTCCCGATTCAATTGCAAGAAAAAGTAAACACCAAGAATAAGAAAATCTTGAACTTAATTGCATTAAACAAAAATAAACAAATTACAATCGTCTTCTCACAACTACTAAACAAAATAACCCTAGCCTAAGAAAGAATTAGAACATGATGGCGATAACAAGCACTCTACTAAACCTCTAAGTCTCTCGATCTCTAGATGCCTTCATGGTGGCGGATGGGTCTTGGCTTTATAGGACATGGCCTTGCTGAGTCCTTTCTTGTAGGAGGATAAGTTGGAGTTGAATATAACTTCATAAAAGAGATAAAACTCTTTCAATTCTTATTTTATTCCTTCTTATCGATTTTCTATCTTTGACCTTCCATTGGCTTTTTCATGGCCTTCCTTTGTTCTGAACTTTATGCAAAGTATCTCTAAAAATTTGGCATTTTATGCTCTTCAAGTCGCATACCACTTTGCATATTTTCTCTCTTGTTAGTACTTTTCTGGGCATTGCCTCGACAATGGCTTGGTCCTTGCCTCGGCAATGGTCTGTCAGTCTCTTCTGCTCGACAAGGCTAGTTCTTGGTCCACCGTTCCTTGGTAAGGCTTGACGTCAAAGGATGGCATGGTCTGGATTGTCGACTGATGGTTCTGCACCTTTTCTTCCCCTTCCTTCACTGACGCGGCAATGCTTGCCCGGGCAGTGGGTAATGAAATCTACATGTGCACAAAACACACACCAAAGTAGTACCTTTTTTCGCCAAATATATTCAATTAAAGCTGATCAAGCATGGTTATGTTAAAAACAATAAATTGTGTATGTATGATTAGTAATGCATCTAAAATAAGCTTAAGTCCGATAATAATTGAGTTATAAATGGTCATAAAATGAATACTATTACACACACAACACACCCCAAAACTCGAACTATTGCTTGTCCTCAAGCAATACAAAAACTAACAGTCAATTGCCAAAATTTTAATTTTCATGAAATTATCACTCGGTCTTACTTTTTCTTCTCTTCTCTAAACCATGAATATGAATGTGCTTTGCCTTCAATTCTTCGGATGTCGAGGATTTCCTTGGAATCAAACTATAAGACTCGTGAGTGTGTGCGTGATTGTGAACAAGATGATTTTCTGGGCACCTCTAGTGATTTTATGCTTTTCCTTAAGCTGGAGCTGATTTTAGGCACCTCTAACTTCTTACCCAAAATTTTTTGTAAGTAAGTAATTGTCCTAAGTGTCCTAGAACTCCTTCAATCATTCAAGTCACAAAAGTGTACTTTTTTCATTTTCAGCCTCATAGTGTGATTCTAAGTATTTTCCTTGGATATACTAAAATTCAAAGCTAACTAGAAAAAATTTTAAGGCTACGATAAAAGAGAGACATCTATTGTCGATGCAACAATTTCATTGAATTAAATTCTAAGGAAATTGATAGGCTTGCATTTTCTATAGATATGACAAAAAGAATTTATTAACTACTTCCTCCCAAATTCGAGAGAAGCACTGCCCTCAATGCATGCACATACATAAAATATAAAATAAAAGGCACGAGAGGAGAAAAAAATTTACAATGACAGGGACATGGATGAGTTATCGTCGTCGTCTTGGATGATCAACTTCCTTCTTACCGTTTGCTTGATCTTCTTGGTTGCCCTTGGTGGTTGGGTTCTATTATTATTATTATTATTGTTGTTGTTGTTGTTGTTGTTGTTGTTGTTGTTACATCTATATATGTAAATTTATTATTACTAATTATTATTATTTTTAAGTACTAATGTTATTTTTGTTATAATTATTACCACTAACATTATTATTTATATATTAATATATGTATTATTCTCCATACATACATATTCTGCATTCATTCGTTTTAAATTGAATTCTAGATTAAAATGACTTTCTTTATTAAGGATTCTCGTAAAAAAACGTACCTCGAACTTAAAGGGGCATTATTTTCTCGTTAATCTCTAATATAAAAACACTTTTTAATCCCAAATTATAATAATATTCTTTTATTCGGGGTCTTGCGAAATTACGTCTTGAACTTAAAGGGTATAAATTTCTCGTTAGTCTCGTTTAAAGGAATATTCTTTTAAATATATTTTACGATAAAAATCCATGCATTCAGGGATCACAATTTTCAAATTAAATTCAAATTTGCAATTTCTATTATTAAATCACTACATAATCGACTAGGTACCAGTTTTTGGACATTGTTGGGGTGCCCGCCTTTTCCCGCACGTAACAGACTCTCAAACTCATTTTTCTTTGGTTTTGTAGACCAAAACGCGTTGTTTTGATAAAAACGATAAAAACATGATTTATTAAAATAACCAGGTTTTCAAGTGATCTGATCTCACCTATATTAAAAGATTGGTGGTGACTTCCATTAAAATCAAAAAAAATTTTGTAATAAAAACGCGTCAAGCTCGCAGGCCCATTATTACACTTTAGATTATTATTTAATTGAGTTAAATTTAAAATATTAAATTAATAAATTATTATTTAATTTTAAGGTGATGAAAATTAAAATATAAATTAAATAAGTTTTACATATATTTTAATATAATAAAGTATTCGTAATTTTAATAAAATTAAAATTTGACTATGTAAAAATATTTAACGGTAGAAAATTAATTTTATCATGATTAGTTTTATTTTAATTGTGGATGAAAATTAATTTTAGACTTTTTTTTACACTAACAATTTAATGTTATTAAAAATCATGGAAGATATTACAAATATAACGCATCTAGAAGGGAGAATAATAGGTCTAGTCCACTAAAATTTCATCCAACCCAAAGGTGCAAAGAAAAGTAAAAACGTCCATATAGTTTAACATACGGTCAAAATTCAGATGCCTTCCTAAATCTCTTTGTCTCTATTCAAATAAGACGTTTTACGGGTAAAAAAAGTAGTTGCAAGTAAACCAAACTATTAAGCAGATTGCTCTGCTACCCAGGTTTGATTACATCAACAAACAACCATCAACCGAGTGGATATATATATTTCTATGACTACTGACATAATCAAAATCAGAAACTAACGCAGTGAAGATCTCTGTACGAGCATCAAACGACTGCTAAGGGATGTTGAAATCATGTCAAAGCGACAGATAAAACGAACAAAAAATAACGTGCCACAAAGGCATGAATTCTTATTAAAAATATAAAAAAAAAATAAGAAAATAATGAACCCGATAGTCGATAACTAATATTAAAATTAATTACCGACCACCTAAAAAACAAATGAAAAAAATAATTGCGACGCTCAGAGAAAAGTTTTAACCTGATGATAAGAAAATATATAATATGATTTAACGTTTAAATTTAAACTTGTTTTAATTATTGGGTATTTAAAGTTCGAGTATTGAAACTTTGTCAAATAAATAAAGTCGAAAATGCATTACCTAAACGAGTCATGAGACGTAGGGACTATTATCATTCATGTAGTGTATCCATAATTTAAATTCAGCTAAAATTTTATGTGTTTGAGATTATTTAGGACGTTAGATTATATATAGGTTTAGAAATATCTTTTTTTGAATATAGGTTTAGAAATATCCTAATGTTATATATTAGGAAAAGAATAAATGCACTCCCAGTCTTATAAATGGTCTCATATTGATTTTACACGTAGTTTTAAGAAGAAGAAAAAATTATAAAATATGTGATGTAAAGTAGTTAAAATAAAATTTTTGCCCTTGAAAATTTAAAAGTTATTTTTATTGGAAAACTAAAAATAGGTAAAAAAAAAATATAACTTGTAAGAGCTGTTGAATTCTTTTCGGAGACAATTTTAATGGGTGCCAAATATGGTTTTAAAATTTTTCATCTAATTAATGGTGACATTACATTAGACAAATTAAAATTAAGACCAAATTAATAGAATATATAAATAACAATGACTAAATGTGTTATTATACCCATTTTGTTTAACTGCCACAACAATTTCTCCGTTAAATGTTAGCGTTGAGTGACTTAAATGATACTATTTAAATAAGGGTAAACTACACAGATGACCACTTAACTGTTAATTTTAGAAAATATACCACTAAACTATTTAAGTGGTTCCAATTAGGCCACCGGCCGTTAAATCCTAAAAGAGAGGCGGACGTGACTGTTAAATAAAATTGGTATAATTACACATTTGGTCCCCGTTATTTACATAATTTGTAACGGAGAGACTAACTTGACGTGTCACCACTTGATTTGAAGATTTTATTTATTTTTATTTAATTTGATATATTTATCTTTCTTTTCTAATGAAGGAGTGACATGTGTCATTTAATCGGAGAAACAACTTGTGTTTGGGGATTCAAACCGGTGTAGGCTTGTGGAAAATGGGACGCCTTTGCCACTAAGCCAATAGTAAGTTTGTGATCAGTGATACAAAATTATTTATATGAATTTAACTCAAACAGTTTCAAGTTTTGAAATCCAAGCCTTCAACAATGGCAGGAAGAACTGAAAGTAAATGGGTTTAGATTATTTACATTTTCTATCGAAGAAAATGTTGAAAAAGGCAAAGAATCTGGTGACATTGCCCAGAAAGCTATAAGTGGTTCAAGTGCACACAGTAGTTGCTAGTGAAATTTGGTCTTTTGACCGTAGTTTAACAAGTGGCTCTTATCTAAGGATGGAAATCGTCTGCTTTTTTATTATGCCCTTTTTATGCTCTCAGTTTAAAATAGTGGGTTTAGGGTTTAGAGTTTAGGATTTAAGGTTAGAGGTTGCGGTTAAAGTTTAGAAAATTAGGGATATGATGTATTTTTAAGGTGCGGGTTTAGGATGTGGAAATTAGGGTTAGGGTTTAGAATTTAATTTTTAAGTAATTATTAGTGTGGACATAGAAGGGGAGATAGAATTTTTACCCCTTATTTTAGTACATGGAATGTAGTTCAATGTTTTTTTTATCCAAATAAACCAAGTCATCCATTAAAAGAAAGGACACAAAGGTCCATAAACACAAACATACATCAAAATGTTTCCATGCAAAGCCATGCAGAACAGTGTGTCCAAGCAAAGGACCTCATTCCGCTGGTAAACCCAAGCCCAGCATGCAGAAACAAAATAGTCGACAAACGCAAAACACAATGGCCCCAGAAAAACCTTGAAACTCGAAAGAGTGACAGTCTGAAAGGCCAAGATAAAACAAAGAAACATAAAAAGCAAGACCAGAAAAGTAAAGCCATAGAAATGTTAGCCGATAATCCAGGCTTGTTCATCCAAGACCGTGTGTTTGCTTTACTATTTTAAGCTTGTTTAGTTTGATTCAAATTCTAGCTTGTAACACCACTTATTCTCTGATTTTTTTTCTCTATTTTTAGCTACCCATCATACTATAAATATGTGGGAGTTTCTTAATCTAAATGCATCAGAAATAAAGAAGAACATCACTATTTTTGTTCTCTGCCATATTTCTTCCACTTCTATTACAGATTTCTTTTTATTTTTGAGCCAACATCTGGTATCAGAGCAAGGTTCGAAGTTCCACATAAAAAAAATTATGTCGCAACAAGCAGCGAAGGATAACGGTGGGGTGCCGATTCTTTATCCGATGCTGACCCCTGTCAATTACGCGGTGTGGGCGATAAAGACAGAGGCTATCCTTGATGCCCAAGAAGTTTGGGAAGCAGTGGAACCAGCAGAAGGAACTGAAGTGGATGTAAAGAAAGACAAGATGGCGCGTGCATACATTATACAATGTATCCCTGAAGACATCCTTCTCCAGATCGCGAAGAAGAAGACGGCGAAAGAAATATGGGAAAGCATCAAAACGAGGTACTTGGGCAGCGAGAGGGTGAAAAGGCGCGAGTACAAACGTTAAAGAGCGAGTTTGATGTTCTTCGGATGAAGTAGACCGAGACGATTGACGACTTTGCCGGCAAGCGCAGCGCCATGACCAGCAAGTTCTCCACCCTCGGTGTTGCACTTGAAGACTCATCTTTGGTCAAGAAGCTACTTGATTCTGTCCCCGACAAATACTTCCCTGTCGTCGCCGGGATTGAGCAATTCTACAACCTCGAAACTATGCCGTTTGAAGAAGCGGTTGGACGAATGAAGGCGTACGAGGAACGAACAGCGTGGCTTAGCGGAAACACCAACAACACTGAAGGACAGCTCCTGCTTACTCATGCCGAGTGGAAAGCACGACAAAAGAAAAACAATTGTGATAACTCTTCAGGAAACAATGGGTGAGGTTCTAGTAACTATCATTGTGGAAAATGGCATGGACGAGGACGCGGTCGCGGTCGAGATACATCACGCCACAACAATGCGGGAGGCACTAGCAACAGTGGCAGTGGAAGTCGTGACTAAAGTCACATAAGGTGTTTTGCGTGTGACAAGATAGGACACTATGCGTCTGAGTGCCGCAGCAAGGGTCATGACGATGAGGCTCATCTCACTTGCATCACCGATGAAGAGCCAGCGTTGATGATGACCATATTCCAGGGGGGGGGGACACACTAGACATGTGCGAGAGGATGCCATACTACTCAGCGAAGAGAGGTTGTTGCTGGAAACATACTGCAATGACAGGAATGGAGAAAGTAAAGACGTTTGGTACCTTGACAACGGTGCCAGCAACCATATGACCGGCCATCGCGAGAAGTTCCAGGAATTGGATGAAAGCGTCACCGGGAAGGTGAGGTTCGGTGATGGATCAACTATTCAGATCATGGGGAAAGGAACAGTCGTGTTCGAGTGCAAAAATGGTGATCAAAAGGCTCTCCAAGAGGTGTACTACATTCCGAAACTTTGTAGTAACATCATAAGCCTTGGACAAATGACGGAAGATGGAAACATGGTGCAAATGGCGGGAGATACCATGAAAGTGTCTGACAAGAGCGGGAAGCTTTTGATGTCAGTAAAGCGAACACAAAATCGCGTGTATAAGATAAACTTGAAGACGTCCAAGCAAGTTTGTCTTCTAACAAACCTAGAAGACCCAGCATGGTTGTGGCATGCGAAACTCGGTCATGTCAATTTTCATGACTTGAAGAAGATGGGGGAGAAGAAATTGGCAGTTGGTGTTCCATTGTTGTCGCGGCCAAACAAATCATGTGAGACGTGCGTTATCGCCAAGCATGCAAGGTCGCCATTCCCGAACCAAGCAAACTTCAGAGCGGAGAAGCCGCTAGAACTCCTCCATGCTGACATTTGCAGACCAATCTCACCTGATACACCTGCGGGCAACAAGTAATTTATGCTGATCGTTGATGATTTCACTAGATGGATGTGGGTGTATATATTGGCAGCAAAGAGTGATTCATTCCAAACATTCAAGAAGTTCAAATCCTTGATGGAGAACAAGACCGGGTACAAGATTGGAACCCTTCAGACAGATCGAGGTGGTGAGTTTCTCTCTACTGAGTTCACCCAATTCTGCGAAAAAGAAGGAATCGAGCGACACCTCACGGCTCCAAATTCACCGCAACAGAATGGCGTTGCAGAGCACCGTAATCGCACCATATTGGCGATGACGAGATCACTCCTCAAAAGCATGCATGTACCCGCAAGGTTCTGTGGAGAGGCAGTGAGGCACGCAGTTTATTTACTAAACTGTATCCCAACTAAGGTGCTTGGAGAACGCACGCCATTTGAAGCTAGGATGGGGAGAAAACCACATCTCGCGCACTTGAGAGTGTTTGGCTGTGTGGCGTATGTAAAAAACACAACCCCTCACCTCAAGAAGCTTAACGATAGAAGCTCACCGATGGTATATTTGGGTGTCGAGGAAGGGTGCAAAGCTCATCGCCTATATGATCCAAGCCGGAATAAGCTACAAGTTAGTAGAGATGTCATTTTTTAAGAAAACCTTGAATGGACCTGGAAAGAAGGCATTAACGACAACAAGAAGATTCCAGAGTTCACGATAGTGGATTCATTCTACTCCGACGAAGTTAATGATGTGACAAACGGAGAAACAGGTGCCGAGAATGTCGCACCACCTAAAACAGTCGAGATACCCACAGAAGAAGAAGTAAATCCATCCACAAATTCACTAAATTCTTCTGAAGCCACATCGCCTCAATTATCAAACACACTGGTCCAACCTCAGATCTATCGCTGACATCTACGCTAACACTGAGGAAGTGGTAGGCATTGAAGAAGAAGAAAATGAGGTGATGGTGGTGGTGTCTGAAGAACCGACTTGCTACCAAGAAGCTGCGACCGAGGCCCACTGGTATGAAGCAATGCATAAGGAGTTGGAATCCATTGAGAAGAACAACACATGGAGTCTAACTGAGCTTCCATCAGGACATAAACCCATCGGTTTAAAGTGGGTGTTCAAACTGAAGAAAGATTCAGATGGGAAAATTGTCAAGCACAAAGCAAGACTGGTGGCGAAAGGTTATGTACAAAGACAAGGCATCGACTTTGAAGAGGTGTTTGCACCTGTTGCAAGACTTGACACAGTTCGAGTCATTCTTGCACTTGCTGCAACTCGAAGCTGGGAGGTACACCACTTAGATGTAAAGTCAGTGTTTCTCAACGGCGAGTTAGAAGAGGAAGTGTACGTTACCCAACCGGAGGGGTTTGAGGTACAAAACCATAAGCATAAGGTGTACAGGTTGTCAAAGGCCCTCTATGGATTGCTCTCATGAAGAATCCAGTATTTCATGGTCGCAGTAAGCACATAGATACAAGGTTTCATTTTATCAGAGAATGTGTTGAGAAAGGACGAATTACAGTGGAATACGTTAGCACAGGAGAACAGCGAGTTGATGCATTAACCAAAGCTTTGACAAGAGTGAAGTTAGCTGCTATGCGTCAGCTACTTGGTGTTCGTGACTTAGAATCAAGCCAGGATTAGGAGGAGCAATGTTAGCCGATAATCCAGGCTTGGTCATCCAATACCGTGTGTTTGCTTTACTATTTTAAGCTTGTTTAGTTTGATTCAAATTCTAGCTTGTAACACCACTTATTCTCTGATTTTTTTCTCTATTTTTAGCTACCCATCATACTATAAATATGTGGGAGTTTCTTAATCTAAATGCATCAGAAATAAAGAAGAACATCATTGTTTTTGTTCTCTGCCATATTTCTTCCACTTCCATTACAGATTCCTTTTTATTTTTGAGCCAACAAGAAACAGGTGGCACCCATCTTCGGAACTAGGAGCACTTTTAAACTGGAAGCAACAACACCCAACAAGGATGCAGAGAAAGGATCGAAACACCAAAACACCATGCTGGAAATCCAAAAACCATCTTCTCCGCATTCCTCAAGCGAGAGCTCCTTTCGGAGGCAGGCTCCCTTGGTCGTATAGATCGAGGGTCTTGTCATCTTAAGGTTGGTGGAGTAGGTTCCTTGTTTGAGCATGGGGGAGGAAACAAAGTCCATAGAAATGAAGAATGAGGCTCGGCTGTTAAACACAAAAAATAAAGACCATAGATCAAACGAAGTTATGAGCCCGCAAATGATCCATTGGGAAGGATAGACCCCCCGTAACTACACTTTGATCCTTCCAAGCAAAGGTAGTGGGGTGGTTGACGATCATGGCTGAATCGGAAAACCCGTAAATAGGCTATCCGCAATCATGAGCTGAACGGGTTTCTCATCAAAGAACCTTGAGCCTATAGCTTCAACATTGCGAAATTTCCACGACATTGCCCTAAAGACCAAAAAACCTAAGACTTGATAGCTTTTCCTAAGATTAGACAAAATTCCCAAAGATCTGGGATTGTGAAAAGCAGGTTGTTCTTCCTCGAGAAAAGCGCTATCAAACCTTAAAATTTTGTTTGTATCTCCATTTGGCTCAAAAGGAATAGTATATCCACTGGGTAATAACCAACGTGCCATGCAGATGTGGTTTTCAAAGCACCCAAACATTAGAGTCCTCAAAAACCTAAACCCCACCTTCGTTCAACTAGCGAAAGTTAACTTCCCGTCGGATAGGCTGGCTTCTGAGGCTAAGGTTGCACCGGCATCAAAGAAAAAAAACATCTTAATATCGATCGTCAAAGGAAACTGTCGACACCCGGAATGACAAAGGCACGACCCGGAAACACCACCAGCCGGGAACCGAGGCTTCTTCAAACGCTTTCAAACCACTATCGTCACCAATAGCCCAAAACTTAGCGACACCCAAATAATCGTAAATTCAAATCTGGAAAACCGCCGCTGAAGCTCATTAGCTCCGATGGAAGCACGACGGACCAAGTTTCACAGGGAAAAAACAATCTCCAGCTCCAAGACACGCCCGATCTGAAGGTTTGCACGATACTGATGACCGACAGTCAGATAAAGCGGGATTCCAACGGCCTGAAGCCAAAACCGAGAAACAAATCAGATTGTGTTGAGTGGATCGAAAGATCGATATGAACCAAGAGGGGGTGAATTGGAAATTTAAAGTATGTGTGGTGGAAATTGCAAATTAAAAAGATTGACAAGGGATTTTAGAGTGGTTCAAGTTCCAAATGAACTCTACATCCACTACCTTAGCTTCACTAAGGATTTGCAACAATTCCACTAATTGCTCTTCCCCTTTTCTAGGCTAAGGAGGCAACCCTTACAATTTCAGTTAAATTTTCTACCCAAAATTTAACCCAATCCTCACAATAGGTAACAAAGAATTTGTTGGCTAATAGAGTATCTCTCAATACAAATTGTAGCCCAATTACAAGCACTCAACCCAATTGAACAAGATAAGAATGAAAATTACAATTGGGGTTTCTAGACAATATGGGATTTTTGCACAATTGCTTGGATTTGATGTATAAATGTTTTCTTGATGATCAATAGTTGTTGTTGGAGCTTTTGGATGTCTCTTTTATACCTTCTCATTGATTTCTAGCCGTTTGGGTGGTTGGGAACATAAATGAGGACGTTGGAACCCTCTCTAACCACCATAAATGCACTTCTACAGCTATGCGTATCGGTACGCAGGGAGGTGTATCGATACCTGTCTCAGAAAAGAAAGAGTCATTGTGTGCAATAAATAAGGGGTATCGATACGTGCGTAAGCGTATCGGTACGGGGTATCGAGACGGGGGTTTACCGTATCGATACCTTTTTCTCAACTTAGCTCACTGTCGATTTCCGTATCAGTACAAGGGTTTGGTGTATCGATACGGGTCAACGACTATTTAAAATTTGGTTACCAACCAACTGACACCAACGGTCACAAAATTTCAACCGACTTATATTTAAAAATTATTAAGGCCGTATCGATACAAGGGTTTGCCATATCGGTACGCCATTCAAACTCTTTAGACTTTAACACAGGGGTGTATCGATACGAGGGTTTGACGTATCGATACGTGTTCCTCCAGTAGCCAACTTTGGTAAAAAGGTATCGATACGCTTGGGAGTGTATCGATACACCTGAACGTTTTTCAATAGTTTGGCCTTAGAACACTTAGAAAATATTTTGAGTTTGAGTTTTTCAAATCAGTTTTAAAGAGTTGGTGATTTAAAACTTATTAAGGGACTTACAAAAACAATTTTAAGTTTTTCAAATTGATCCTTAAAGATCTAATTATATTAAAATCAAATATAGGTTTTACAATCTCCCCCTTTTTGATATAACAAAACTAAAACTTAGAATTTTTGACATTTTGAAAAAATTTTACAAAGTTAACTCCCCCTTAATATAAGCTTGGTAACCTTTGAGTTAAAATCAAAATATTTGAAGTGTTGAGCTAGTTTCTCTCCCCCTTTTTGTTAGATCAAAAATATTGAGACAATCAAGTGCATAAACATAGGCAAAGGTATAAATAAGCAACATTTATTATTGATCATAGCATCAAACTTAAAATCCAAACAAAAACAGAAAATCAAAGCATAGGTTTAAACATAAAGCAAACTTAATCCTAAGAACATAAATCAAAGGTGCATAAAAAGAAAATCCTAAATGATATGCAAGAGATGCAAGAAGAAACGTCTAGGTATCGTCTTCATCGTCTTCATCATCTTCATCATCAACTCCCATTGGCTCATTATCCTGCATGCTATTGCGCCACTCATCATGGAAAGCGGAGATGGAAATATTCAAAGAATGGTGATCGCTTTCAATGGATGTGAGGTGATTCTCCATACCCGTCATCCTTGTATCAAAAGTTGTTTCAAGGGAAGTAAGACGAGTGTTCATGTCCGTGCACAACCCGGTAAATTGCTCATTGAGGTAAGTCATGAGAGCATCCATGGAGGGTTGTGGGACTTGAGGATCTTGAGGTTCTTCAAATACGGCGGCGGCCTCGGGTGGTAGCTCGGCAAGACGTACCCATTCACCATTAAAATATTGGAATTTTGCTCGTGCAAGAGATCGCTCATCAATGGGATCGGTGAGGGGAGTTGGGTAGTCAAAAGAGCAATCAATATCTTTTTTAACAAAGAAGTAACTTAAGGTCGTACCATATGTAAAGGAGGTGACGAGAGTTGTGTGACGATTTTGCACAAGGTAGACGATCTCTGCGAACATGAGTCGAGCAAGATTTGGGCGCTCTCGCTCATGGAAGCAACGGATCCAAAAATCATCCACTTGACGGATGGTGGAATATTTTCCTCCGGAGGGACGAAACCACCAAGACACCATCAAATGTAAGATCTGGTCTTGAGCATTTAGGGCGGTGAAGGATCGACTAAGAACATGCCCCAAAGCATGCTCATCATCAATGCCTTCATCCTCTAATTTAAAAACTTCACAAATGGATTTGACATCAAGGATTTTCTTTCCCATGAGATAAGAGCTAATGGCAACAACTTCCCCATTACGATTAATACATTTGGCATTAGTGTAGAAAATCAAAACCAAAAGACGATAATAAAAACCGGGAATAGATATGAAATCCATGAAATTCCAACGTCGAAACAAAGGAAGATATTCAAACTTAAAACGCTCCGAGTCGAGAAAAGGAACGGATATTACCCTTTCCGCACGAATCTTATAATTCTCAAATTGACGAAAATAAGCTAGACTCGTGGGACCTTCAAAGGATTGCTCATAGATGGAAGCATATTTCGGACGTACAATTGCTCCAAGGGTGGATGATTCACCGGTTTGAGAAACTCTTGTACGCTTCCTCGATGGTTCCTTTGGTGCCATGATCTAAAAGAGAAATTATGCAAAAGGATTTCTTCAATTTTGAGTAAAAACCAAGGTAAAAAAAATTAAGTAAAATTTGAAGAAAAATTTTGAAGAACAAAAGTTAAAAAAAAAAAGATGAAACAAAACAATAAAACAAAACAAAAAAAATGAAAGAGAAAAAGAAAGAAAAGATTACCTTGATAGAAACTTGAGAGATTGAAGAAAATTCTAGCACAATTGTGATAAGATAGAGCTCAAAGCTTTGCTTGATTGAAAAACTCTTTTAGATTTGAGTTGAGGTGTGAAAAATATGAAGGAGGAAGAGCCTTTTTATAGGCAGAAACGGCTAGGGTTTTAGGTTTTGAAGAGTTTTAATTTTGGTGAAAGTTGAACACATTAAAAGCCAAATTTAAAGCTGTCTGCGCAATCGAGTATCGATACACCTGAGGGTGTATCGATACGGGGGTAGAATCGTCATTTCCGCAAAAATGTCCGTTGGAGAGTCGTATCGAAACGGATGAGGTCCGTATCGAAACGACCCATATCGATACGAGTTTAATCGTATCGATACCCGTGTAAGCGAAATAAATTCTGGGAAACCGAATGAAGAACACGTATCGATACGCGTAGATCCGTATCGATACCTTATGCCCAGAAATGCATATTTGGTTCTAAGAACAACCATAGGCTCGAATTTAACATCTCCTAAAAGTACGCAAATGATGAATGAGCAGTTCTAAGCATATTTTAATAGAAGCATACTCCCCCTAACTATAGGCATGGATGAAATTAGGAGTCTAAACACATAAACATGGCATTTCACAAGATCAAGCAAATTTAAGCACAAAAGAGGTCCTAAAAGGTCAAGATAGGCTAGCTAGACCTAACTCTCTCCTAAGGGAACAAAAACGCTCTTTGTATAAAGGTTTTGTAAATATGTCCGCTAATTGATTTAAGGTGTCTACATACTCTATAACCACATCTTCTTTAAGGACATGATCTCTAATGAAATGATGCCTTATCTCTATGTGTTTGGTTCTAGAGTGTTGGATGGGATTTTTTGTTAGGCATATTGCACTAGTGTTGTCACATTTTAAGGGTATGGTTTCAACTTTAATTCCATAATCTAAGAGTTGTTGCTTCATCCAAAGGACTTGAGCACAACAACTCCTTAAAGGATATGTACTCGGCGTAGGTGGTAGATAAGGCTACACTATTTTGTTTCTTAGAGAACCAAGATATGAGCATACTACCTAGGAATTGACAAGTTCCCGAAGTACTTTTCCTATCGATTTTGCAACCCCCATAATCCGCATCCGAGTAAGCATGAAGGTTGAAGGTAGAGTCTCTATGGTACCAAAGACCTAAACAAGGAGTATCTCTAAGGTACCTAAAGATTCTCTTAACGGCTATAAGGTGAGACTCTCTAGGACTAGCTTGAAACCTAGCACACAAGCAAACACTAAACAAGATATCTAGTCTACTTGCGGTAAGGTAAAGCAATGATCCAATCATGGAACAATAAAGCTTAGAGTCAACACACTTACCTCCTTCATCTTTGTCAAGCTTTGTAGGCTCATAGGAGTGGCTTGAGGCTTTGCATTCTCCAAGCCAAACTTCTTAAGCATACCCTTTATGTATTTTGCTTGGTTGATGAAGGTACCATCCTTCTTTTGCTTGATTTGGAGTCTTAAAAAGAATGAGAGCTCCCCCATCATGGTCATCTCAAATTCACCTTGCATTAACTTAGCAGACTCTTGACAATGACATTCATTAGTAGAACCAAAAATAATATCATCAACATAAATTTGAACTACTAAGATGTCATTTTTATACATTTTTATAAAAAGTGTATTGTCCACCTTACCTTTTTCAAATCCCTTTTTAATTAAAAAGTTTGAAAGTCTTTCATACCAAGCTCTAGGAGCTTGTTTTAAACCATAAAGAGCTTTGGTGAGTTTGAAAACATGATTTGGAAATTTTGAGTCTTCAAAACCCGGTGGTTGTTCCACATACACTTCTTCATTTATAAAACCATTTAAAAATGCGCTTTTAACATCCATTTGAAAAAGCTTGAAATTATGATAACATGCATATGCAAGCAAGATCCTAATGGCTTCCATTCTAGCTACGGGTGCATAGGTTTCATCAAAATCTATTCCCTATTCTTGAGTGTAACCTTGTGCTACTAGTCTAGCTTTATTTCTTACAATGTTACCACTCTCATCTAGCTTGTTCCTAAAGACCCATTTAGTTCCTATCGTAGATTGATTACTAGGCCTATCAACTAATGTCCAAACGCTACTTCTCTCAAATTGATTCAACTCTTCTTGCATAGCCATAATCCAAAAGTCATCTTTCAATGCTTCTTTAATATTCTTAGGCTCTATGCATGAGATAAATGCAACATGATTCATTAATCTAAGAGAAGATCGAGTGGTTACCCCCTTGGATGGATCACCCAAGATTTCACCATCTTTAACATAGTTCAACTCCCTTGCGTAGCTCACTTCTTTTTCCTCAAGAGCCAAGTCCTTCAAGGCTTCAAGAGGTGGATCTTATGTGTCCTCTTCTTTTGATGGAATCTCATCCTCCTTTGAAGTTTTTCCTCCATCAAAGGCATTTATGATTCCTACATCATCATCATCACAAGAATCCTTCCTAGGAATGAGGTTATCATCGAATACAACATGAATAGATTCTTCTACTACTAAAGTTCTTTTGTTAAATTCTCGATAGGCTTTAGAGGTTAAAGAGTAACCTATGAAAATAGCTTCATAACTTTTTGCATCAAATTTACCTAAGTTGTCTTTTCCATTATTTAAAACAAAACACTTGCAACCAAAAGGGTGAAAATAGCTAATGTTAGGCTTTTTAGATTTTAAAATCTCATAAGGTGTTTTCTTTAAAATTGGCCTAATCATTACTCGATTTACAATATAGCAAGTAGTGTTTGTGGCTTCCGCCCAAAAATATTTAGGTAAATTGTTTTCACAAAGCATAGTTCTAGCCATTTCTTACAAAGTTCTATTTTTCCTCTCAACTACCTCATTTTGTTGAGGAGTTCGAGGAGCCAAAAAATTATGGCTAATATCATTTTCATTTAAAAAATCTTCAAACCCTAAATTTTGAAACTCGATTCCATGATCACTTCTAATATGTGAAATTTTAAGTTCAAGATCATTTTGGGTTAGTTTTGAAAATGTGATGAATTTTTCCAAAGCCTCATCTTTAGTACTTAAAAATAGAACCCAAGTAAATCTAGAAAAATCATCAACAAGTACAAAAGCATAAGACTTACCACCCAAGCTCATAGTCTTAATTGGCCCAAATAAATCCATATGGATAAGTTGTAAGCATCTACTAGTAGAAACATCATTAATGGACTTAAAGGAAGATCTATGTTGTTTACCTTTTGAGCATGCATCACAAATTTTATCATTTGAAAATTTTATCTTGGGTAAACCTCTAACTAGATTAAGGGAGACTAGTTTTTCTAAAACACTTATGCTAGCATGTCCTAGTTTCATATGCCACAACCATGCATCATTTTCATTTTGTGCAACTAAGCATGCATGAGATGTATGAATGCCATCTAGATGCACCATGTATATGTTCCCTATGCGATGACTTATGAGCATAATATTATTAGATTTAATGTCTATAATTTTGCATCCATTTTTATCAAATAAAACATTAAATCCTTTATCACACAATTGACTTATGCTCAATAAATTGTGTTTAAGACCATCGACATATAAGACATTTTCAATGAGAATAGTAGAGTGATTACCTATGGAGCCAATACCTTTAATGTGGCCTTTGGAGTTGTCACCAAATGTCACTACTCCTCCACTTTTTGGCTTTAGATCCATGAATCTACTCTTGTCTCCGGTCATATGCCTTGAGCATCGATTATCAAGGTACCATGAGTTTTGACTTTGTGCTTTGGCCTTGTAGCAATGCTCCCCCTACAAACAAAGATATTAAGCTTTAGTTTTTGGTACCCAAATCATTTTGGGTCCATGAGTGTTAGCTCCCAAAACCTTGGTTCCCTTAGGAATCCAAGATGACATAGCAATAACATTGTTAGATTTTACAAGTTCCTTAGGAACCCATACACTTCTAATTCTTTTAGCTCTACTATGTCTAGGATAGCTACCTTGTTTGTAGTAGTTAGTCTTTTTCTTAGGTTGGTGTGTTCTTGAGGATTCACCTATTTCATGCTTGACACTACCAACATTTTTCAAAGACTTTTTTAGCTCATTTAGCTCATCCAACACCTTTTGGTGTTCACTATTACATTGAGACAAAAGATTATTAAGATCAATATTTTCATCTTGAAAGAAATTTAGTTCATCTTTTAACCCTAATATCTTTTTCTCAAATTTTGAATTAGCTTGAGTGAGTGAGTCATTTTTCTCATTTAGTTCCAAAATAATCTTTTTGTTCCTAATGACCGACTCTTTATATTTCTCAACTAATTCATCATAGACCTCTTGTAACTCATCATATGCATCATTCAATTCTTCATATGTAAAATCTAAAGTAGGTGAGTTAGAGGTTACCATGGAGGAATCTTCCTCAAGTGCCATGAGGCAAAGGTTAGCCACTTCTTGTTCGTCATCCTCCGATGACTCCTCATCACTCCAAGTAGCAAGCTTGGCTTTGAGCTTCTTCTTCTTCTCAAAGCCCTTCTTCTTGAGTTGAGGGCACTCCAAACGTATGTGGTCGGGTTGTTTGCACTCAAAGCAAATGATAGGATCCCTTCCTTCTTCTTTGTTCTTGCTTTTGAAGTCTATCTTTCTTTGGATTTTTCTTCCCCGGTTGGACCTCATAAAACGTGATAATCGTTTGGCTATTATAGCCAATTCTTCTAGTTCATCCTCCTCACTAGAAGAGCTCTCTTCATGTTGTGAAGCTTTAAGAGCTATTCCCATCTTCTTCTTCTCAACCTCAAGCTTTTCTACTCTTTTCTCCTCTTTCTTCTTCTCTTCTTCCCTTTCTTGCTTCATAATCTCATGAGTAAGGAGAGAACCCACAAGCTCATCAAGCTTTAAAGTCTTTAAATTCTTAGCTTCAATGATGGCGGTTCTCTTCCCATCCCAAGATTCAGGAAGTGAATAGAGTAGCTTCCGGACAAGCTTGTCTTCCGGTATGATTTCTCCAAAACCTTTGAGCCCATTGACAATAGTGGAGAAACGATCAAACATCTTGGATACCGTCTCATCAGGCTCCATCTTGAAATTCTCATAACTAAGATTGAGAATTCCAATCTTAGTTTCTTTAACATCGTTGGTGCCCTCGTAAGTAGTCTCAAGAGTGTCCCATACTTCTTTGACACTCTCGATTGATGAGACCTTAGAATAGATGTCCGGACCAAAGGAACAAAAGAGCATGTGGAGAGCTTTACCATTGACTTGAATCTTTTTCCTTTCTTCTTCACTCGTCTCCATCTTTTTCTTCAAGACCATCTTGCCTTCACCATCTTGCTTCAATGGAATATAAGTGCCATCTTCAATGACATCCCACACTAGGTAGTCATTTGACTTGATGAAGAGACGCGTTCTATTCTTCCAAAAAGAATAGTTATCACCATTAAAGAAGCGAGGCTTTGTAGTGGATTGAAACTCATACATGCCCAAACCGGAGGTTGAAGCCATCTCTTGATATATGATGATCACACTCTTCCAAGGAACTCCTCTTGTGGTTGTTAATCCCCAAAGAGGTAGGCTCTGATACCAATTGTTGAGTGGATCGAAAGATCGATATGAACTGTAGAAAATAATTCCTTGTATTTTATTCATAGAACATATAGGCTATATATACAAATCTAATTTACCTAAACTAGGTAACATAATATATAACATTAATTACAATATATTCTAGCCTAATAAATAGCCTAGATTTTAGCCTAAGAATCTGTAACACTCCCCCTCAAGTTGGATCATAGATATTAATCATGCCCAACTTGTTACATAGATAATTGATTCGAATTCCATTGAGAGCTTTGGTGAAGATGTCTCCTAGTTGTTCTCCGGTTTTCACATAACCAGTAGATATCAAACCTTGTTGTATCTTTTCGCGAATGAAGTGACAATCAATCTCAATGTGTTTCGTTCTTTCATGAAAAATTGGATTAGAAGCAATGTGTAATACAGCTTGATTATCACACCAAAGTTTTGCAGGTATTGAGGCTTTAATTCCAATCTCACCGAGGAGCTGATATACCCATATAATCTCACATACGGACTTGGCCATTGCTCTATATTCGGCTTTTGCACTAGATCGTGAAACTACGTTCTGCTTTTTACTCTTCCAAGAAATCAAGTTTCCTCCAACAAACACACAATATCCTGAGGTGGATCTTCTATCCTCCTTGCATCCTGACCAATCCGAGTCGGAAAAACATTCAATTCTAGTATGACCATGATTGCCATATAGAATTCCACACCCATGAGCACTTTTCAGATAACATAAAACTTGCTCTACTGCTTTCCAATGATCAACAGTCGGTGACGACATGTATTGAATCAAAACACTCACTGGAAAAGATATATCAGGACGCGTCACCATGAGATAGTTTAATTTACCGATAAGTCTTATGTACCTTTCAGGGTCATCAAATAATTCACCTTCTTTAGTTAACTGTAGATTAGGGACCATTGGCGTACTACAAGGTTTGGCGCCCAATTTCCCTGTTTCTAATAAAAGATCAAGCACATACTTCCTCTGAGATAGGAAGATTCCTTTTCTATTTCTGTTCACCTCAACCCCCAGGAAGTATTTCAACGTCCCTAGATCTTTAGTGTGAAACTGAGTATGGAGAAAAGACTTCAGTGAAGAAATTCCACTAGTGTCATTACCAGTGAGTACAATATCATCCACATACACGACTAGTATAATAGTGCCCCCATCAGACTTTCTAAAAAAAAACAGAATGGTCTGATTCGCTTTTTTGCATCCCGAACTTTTCAATAGCCTGACTAAGCTTACCAAACCAAGCCCGAGGACTCTGTTTCAAACCATATAAAGATTTCTTCAAATAACATACCTTCCCAGACTCCCCCTGAGCAACAAACCCAGGTGGTTGCTCCATATACACCTCCTCTTGAAGATCACCATGAAGGAAAGCATTCTTGATATCCAACTGATGCAAAGGCCAATCAAAAATTGCTGCAAGGGAGATAAATAACCGGACAGAAGCAAGTTTGGCAACATGAGAGAAAGTATCATAATAATCCACACCATAGGTCTGAGCATATCCCTTAGCAACAAGACGAGCTTTCAAACGATTAAGAGAGCCATTAGGATTAAATTTAACAGTAAACACCCACTTACATCCAATAGCTCGCTTACCGTTAGGCAAAGAAACCAAAGTCCACGTGCCATTGTCATCTAGAGCAGTCATTTCCTCAAGCATAGCCGCAGGCCATCCAGGATGAGATAATGCCTCGCTAACAGTTTTAGGGACAGAAATAGTATCTAGGGATGTAACAAAGGCACGAGAAGAAGAAGACAAACAATTATAGGAAACAACAGAGGAAATGGGGTAAGTACAAGCACGTTTACCTTTCCGAAGAGCAATAGGAAGGTCAAGATCAGCAATACAAGGCGAATCTGATGACGAAGATATTGGCTCATCAGGACATGAATCTGGAACATCCGGAACGTTTGTAATTGGGTCGGAAGGTGGTGGTTGTGGCCGACGAGTATAGATGTTTTTTTGGGGGGCTTGACAAAAGAGGACGGAACCAAGGAGGATGAGGACAACTCCAAAGGTGATGGGACCGGATAAAACAAGAAATCCTCGTCCTTCTGAGCGATAGACCCTGAAGAAAACAGAAAAGGTTTGTGTTCCAAAAAAGTAACATCAGCAGACACAAGATACCTACCTAGACCCGGACAATAACAACGATACCCTTTTTGACCACGTGAATACCCAAAAACACACATCTCAAAGACTTAGGATCAAGTTTTGTAACTTGAGGATGGACATCCCGAAAAAAAAATACAACCAAAAATTTTCGGGGAGAGGGGAAACAAAGTTTTAGTGGGGAAAGAGTATGAAAAGGGATGTTACCCAACAAAACCGAAGAGGGCATACGATTGATCAAAAAACAAGCTGTGGAGATGGCATCAGCCCAAAAACATTTTGGAACCTACATTTGAAATAGCAAAGCTCGGGCTGTTTCAAGAAGATGTCTATTTGTAACGCCCCGGTTTTGGGCTTGGAAGTTTGGGCGTTGACCGGTTCGGTCAAAGTGCTGTTCGAATCTAAAAAGGTGAAATTAGGAAAGCCTAGTTCGGGTTGCATTAAAAATATGGAAAAATGTTCTAAAATCATCTTTTAATATATATAAGTGAACTGTGAAATCAATTTTACAAAATGAGGTTTGGAAGGGTGACATTTTGGCTAGTGACCAAAATGTAATTTTTGAAAGTTGCGTGACTGTTTTAGAAAGGATTGAAACTTTGAATCTTTAAGGAGCTATTTACCCAAAGGGAGTTTCTCCAGATTTTTTCTAAGATATTTTAATGTTTAATTCTGATTTTAAAACAAAAGGAAAGTGGAGGGAAATCATTTTGCTATTTTGCAACTAACTTTCCATATTTTCCAATTTTCCTTTTCTCTCATTTTCTCTCAACCCAAACACTTTCTCTCCAGAGATTTCCTTCTGATTTTATCACTTAAACCTCTCTTTTCAATCCTCTTTTGATTCCTAATCATCACATCAACAAAACCTCACCAATTGCTAGTTGATTCTTCAAGCTTTTTGGTTCTAAAAGAGGAGAAACTCAAGTTTGGAGGTAAGAACGTCCTTCTCCTCTAAACTATCAGTTCTTTACTGAAATTCCTAAGTTCTCAATCCTTAATTGATGTTTTATAAATGGTTTTTAAGTTGTGTAAATGGATCTTGGCTTAAAATGCAAGATTTGGGGATTTTTGATGGATTTTCGTTTGATCTGTTAAAGTTGTGATTTGAGGTGTTAATTTGATGTTAAATTAATGTTAATTTGATAAGGAATTGAGTTTTGATTAATGCAATCCCGGATAGGTTGGATTTCCTAAGTTTAGCTTGTGATTCTTGGTTGTTTTTGAAGTGATCTTGTGGATCTGATGTTGCTGGAGGTATAAGGATGTTATTAGGTCCTTTTTAGTTGTTGAATGATGTTAAAGAATGTTTAGTTTTGATGGTTTATGGCTGGGCTTTGTTGAGGAGTTGTTTGGATGCATTTTCGGTTGTGTTTGGTGGCCGAAAATGGAGTGTGGATGAGAGCAGCGAGTTTAGGTGCTTTCATTGAAGCTATTAATGCATGATGATGCATTAATTCTCTGCTTTGATGTGTTTAAAACAGGGGAGTCATCTTTGGATCCAAGTGGTGGTGATCCGAAAGCTTGATTTGTGCTTCGGCAAGAGGCGAAGTGGAATCGGTGAGTGAAATTGGGTTTTCAGCTTTGAAACCAATGTCTTGGGAGCTTAGTTTAAGTCTAAACAACTTTACTAAGCTCAAGTGTAAGTTTTCGGAAAAACTCTCTAAGTGGTGGCCATGGTTTGGTTGTTGTGCAATGTGGTTTATTGCATGTTTTAAATTCTATTTTGAAAGCATGATTAAGCATGGTTATTGCTGATTTTGTAAGCCATATGTTGAAGGAAGCTCAAGGTAAGAGTTCCTTGTTTTTGAACATTGATTAAATGTGGTTTGATGCTTTAAAATGCATGATGAATGTGGCTTGGTTAAATGCTTTAAAACAGTGGATTATTTGATGATAATGATGTATATTGGCAAGTGATGTTTTGAAAAAGGTTAAGGCCACTAAGGTGGTTAAAAGTCCTTGAGTGAGCCTTGTGGATTCTAGGAACTTCATGGTGGTTAAAAGTCCATGATGATTCTTGTTAAGGTCACTAAGGTGGTTAAAAGTCCTTGAGTGAGCCTTGTTACTTAAGAACATCAAGGTGGTTAAAAGTCCTTGGATGGTTCTTGTTAAGGACACAAAGGTGGTTAAAAGTCCTTGTGTGGTCCTTGCCATGGTGTTTAAAAGTCCATGGGCCAAGGTGTTTAAAAGTCCTTGGGGCCAAGGTGTTTAAAAGTCCTTGGGGTGAAACTTGTAAAGGACACAAAGGTGGTTAAAAGTCCTTGTGTGGTCCTTGTGAATTATAAGATCACAATGGTGTTTAAAAGTCCATGTGTGAGTCTTATGTTGATCTTGTTTTTAAAAAGATGGAACTTATCACTTGTGGCCAATATGACATGTAATGATATGGAAGCATGTAATGCTTGTTTAAATTGCTTTGAGCATGAGTAAATGATGATTTGAAGTATGATTTATAAAGTGATTTATAAATGCATTATTGAATGGTTTTAATGAGCATTCCTCACTAAGCTTTTGCTTACGCTCTCTTTCGTTTTCTTAAACCAATAATGCAGATCATTAAGGTACTTTGAGGGCAGCAAGGAAGGCAAGCATACAAGTGGAATTAAGCTCAAGTATGGGAAGGTTTTCTTAAGCACATTTTAGCTTTTGGCATTTGGCAATGGGGGACCTATGTGTATGTTTTGGGAGATGTTTTGAACTCCCTAAGTATGTTTAATGTTGTTGGTAATGCTGGACTTGTATTTGGCCTTTTTGTTCTTGGTTTTGAAGGCTTTATGCTTGAATGGTTGGCTTGTGTAGGAAGCATGCCTTTAGAATTGGGGCTTTTCATATATGATGATAATATGATGTTTGGTTGATGCAAACATGTCTCTTGTATGATGTATGAGTTGCTGGTAAAGTTTGGTAGCATTTGGAGCATGTATGGTTGATCAATTGGGTGTTTAAGCTTGCATTTTGTTGCATTCTGTGCAGGTTGTTTCGGAACAGTGGCTATCGTTTCGGAACGGGTGCCTTGAATCAGCCCAGGCGTCCGAAACGGGAGACACCGTTCCGAAACGGAAAGGCCACTGCCAGCCCTCGTTTCGGTACGCGTTGCGGAACGGCCCCGCGTTTCGAAACGGGCTCTACCTGTTTCGGAACACGTGACCGTTGGGGGCTGACATTGGTAGTTAAATGTTTTGGAAAGTTTGCATTTTGGTCCTGAATCTTGTTTGTGCAATTGTATGAGTTTGGGATGTCCGTTTGAGCTGAAATTTGGCAGAGTAGCATGAAACTTGACTAATTACAAGTTGATAATACTAATTTGGATTAAGACCTTATAATTTACAGAATTTACAATTTGGTCCCTAAAGTTGTAAATTGTTCAATTGGGTCCCTATTTGATCTCTGATGTCTATGATCTTTGAGTATGTTGTTTGTACGATCATAACTAGGGTTAATGTGCATCTAGACAAGTTTAAAAAAAAGGGTCGTTAATCAAGGTTGACTTTCAGGTTGACTTTGGTTTTCCCCGTGTGACTTTCTTAATTCGGGTCAACCGTCTAGGCCGGGTTAAGGGGGTTACACTATTTTTGCGTTCAGCAACACCGTTTTGAGAAGGGGTGTCAACACAAGAAGTTTGATGGAGAATACCGGGCTCAAGCATATATTTCTGAAAAGGACTTGAAACATACTCGTTTGCATTATCACTTCTCAAGTTTCGGACAGGTGTACCAAATTGGGTTCGAATCTCAGCATAAAAAGAAGAGAAATGAGTAAATAATTCTGAGCGAGATTTCATTAAATAAAGCCATGTCATTCGAGAATAATCATCAACAAAAGTAAAAAAATAACGAAAACCAAGTTTAGAAGTAACAGGACTAGGACCCCAAACATCAAAGTGAACTAACTCAAATGGAGCAAAAGCTCGGTTATGGACTCTAGGACTGGAACTAAGGCGAAGGTGTTTAGCAAACTGACAAGACTCACAATCTAAGGATTTTAAACTAGAAAATTGAGGACAAAGTTTCTTCAAAGAAGGTAGAGAAGGATGACCCAATCGGCAATGTTCTTCAAAAGGACTGACAATTCCAGTGCAAGCAACAGGTTCTGGAACATGGGTGTCAAGGATGTAGAGGCCATCAGACTCATGCCCTTTACCAATAATCTTCTTCGTCAAAAGATCCTGAAACACACAATAACCAGGAAAAAATGAGACACAACAATTAAAGGTTTTTGTAAGTTTACTAACTGACATCAGGTTAAAGGATAAATGTGGTAAACTCAAAACAGAGGACAAAGTAAGAGAGGGAGTGGGGTACGAAGTGCCAGAGCCAATAACAGAAGATGTGGAACCATCGGCTAAAGTAACAGGATTGATAGAAGGATGGGTTGTAAAATGAGAAAGAAGATTGGGGTTACATGTCATATGGTCTGTGGCACCAGAATCAATGACCCATTTGGAAGAGGTGGAAACAAGACATGTATTGGATTTACCTGACTCAACAAGGGCAGAAACAGGACCGGAAGGATGCTTGACAGTGTCTTGAAGGTGAAGAAGCTTGGCATACTCATCTGCAGATATCGTAACAGCCGATGAAGAAGTGTCTACACTAGAAGCAACATTAGCAGACGAAGTTTTCTTAAACTACAGCTTCCGGGAATCACACTTGGTATGTCCCGGTTTGTGACAATAATGACAGATAACTGCACTGTGATCCGGACCACGAACCCCAAACTGTGGATCGCTTTTGGTAGACCCCGACCCCATGGAACGACCAGGACCACTACTCTTGAAATGTTGCTTGCCGGAGTCAGAAGGAAGAGCACGACTAAGAAAAACACTGCCATGCTGTGGGGATGGAGTAGGCAATGAATTCTCAGTACGACGGACTCTCCGAAAAACATCATCGAGGCTGGAGATCTCGGAACCAGAGAGAATCTGAGATTTAGCTGTCTCAAATTCCGGTGGAAGACCAGCAAGAAAACTCATAACCGCCATTTGCTCTCGCTGACTACGTTGGACCTCAATAACAGCACTAAAAGGAAGCAACATATTAAGCTCTTCATACGTTTTCTTGAAATCAATAAAATAACTAGTTAAAGTCCGGTCTTCTTTGTCAGCCCTGTAAAAATGCTGACAAACATCATAGATACGAGAAAAATTTCCTTTGCCAGAATATAAGAATTGCAAATAGCTCATCAATTGTTTCACCGTCTTGCAATGATTAACCAAACCTACCACCTCACTGTCAATAGAATTACGAATCTGAATATAGAGGCGAGCATCTTCTCTCATCCAAGGAAGGCAAGAATCATCCGTCGGAGGATCATCAGTCAAATGTCTGTCCATAGAAAGGCTTAACAAATACAACTCAATTGTATGGTTCCAATCGAGAAAATTAAAGCCATTCAATTTATGATCAGTAATCTTAGACGTAATCGGAACGATATCAGACATAAAGTCAACTTTTTTATCAGCCATGAAGTCAAAGAACCAAAGAACCAAAAAACAAAACCCTAATAAACCAAAAGATAGAACACCCAACCCAAAACAATCCGAAAGCAAGGACCGGCGGCAGGGGTGTGATCGGAATGAAGCAGCGACAGCGGTGGAAAAATCGGCGGCGAAAAGGGGCCACCACGCGCTCTCACGCGCCGGCGCGTGAAGGACAGGCGGAAGCTTGTGGCGGCGCGTGAGGCTCACGCGCAGGGATTCCGGTGACCGGAAACTCCAGATCGGCAGATTGGCAGACGGCGGCCCTTGTGGTACGGGCGGTGTCGACAGAAAAGGCCTCCGAAGGTGGCCGGTGAAGAACGACCAAAAAATTGGCTTTAGGTCAAAACCCTAACAGCCCAAAAAAAAATTTATTGTATTTGAAAGAACCTAGGACAACTGATACCATGTAGAAAATAATTCCTTGTATTTTATTCATAGAACATATAGGCTATATATACAAATCTAATTTACCTAAACTAGGTAACATAATATATAACATTAATTACAATATATTCTAGCTTAATAAATAGCCTAGATTTTAGCCTAAGAATCTGTAACATGAACCAAGAGGGGTGATTTGGAAATTTAAAGTTTGTGTGGTGGAAATTGCAAATTAAAAAGATTGACAAGGGATTTTAGAGTGGTTCAAGTTCCAAATGAACTCTACATCCACTACCTTAGCTTCACTAAGGATTTGCAACAATTCCTAATTGCTCTTCCCCTTTTCTAGGCTAAGGAGGCAACCCTTACAATTTCTGTTAAATTTTCTACCCAAAATTTAACCCAATCCTCACAACAAGGTAACAAAGAATTTGTTGGCTAATAGAATATCTCTCAATACAAATTGTAGCCCAATTACAAGCACTCAACCCAATTGAACAAGATAAGAATGAAAATTACAATTGGGGTTTCTAGACAATATAAGATTTTTGCACAATTGCTTGGATTTGATGTATAGATGTTTTCTTGATGATCAATAGTTGTTGCTGGAGCTTTTGGATGTCTCTTTTATACCTTCTCATTGATTTCTAGCCGTTTGGGTGGTTGGGAACATAAATGGAGCCGTTGGAACCCTCTCTTACTACTATAAATGCACTTCTGCAGCTATGCGTATCGGTACGGGGGAGGTGTATCGATACTTGTCTCAGAAAAGAAAGAGTCGTTGTGTGCAATAAATAAGGGGTTTCGATACGCGCGTAAGCGTATCAGTACGGGGTATCGAAACGGGAGTTTACCGTATCAATATCTTTTTCTGAACTTAGCTCACTGTCGATTTCCGTATCGGTACGAGGGTTTGGCGTATCGATACGGGTCAACGACCATTTAAAATTTGGTTACCAACCAACTAACACCAACGGTCACAAAATTTAAATCGACTTATATTTAAAAATTATTAAGGTCGTATCGATACGAGGGTTTGCCGTATCGGTACGCCATTCAAACTCTTTAGACTTTAACACAGGGGCGTATCGATACGAGGGTTTGCCGTATCGATACGTGTTCCTCTAGTAGCCAACTTTGGTAAAAAGGTATCGATACGCTTGGGAGTGTATCGATACACCTGAACGTTTTTCAATAGTTTGACCTTGGAACACTTAGAAAATATTTTGAGTTTGAGTTTTTCAAATCAGTTTTAAAGAGTTGGTGATTTAAAACTTATTAAGGGACTTACAAAAATAATTTTAAGTTTTTCAAATTGATCCTTAAAGATCTAATTATATCAAAATCAAACATAGGTTTTACAGATTGACAGGATGGAAGACACGTGGACGACTTGATAGACAATGAAGATTGAAATTGGGAATTTGGCGCGTGAGGCGCGTTCATTTTCACCCCCTGTACCGAATGAGAATCTTGCTTAAAAATTCATACCGAACAAATTAAGTGGGATCAATTGCACCCCGAATGTACTTCAATGTTATCTTGAAAGCATACTTCAGGTTAAATTTTTCTCTCTTACAATGTCTAGTTCATTTCTCTCTAATTTTTTTTTCTTTTTTAGGAATTTTGTATTTTATTTGATCAACATACTATATCCAGGTTGGATGTATTAATGAGATGGCTGAAATTGGGGTTGAGGCTGAATCTTTCCTATTATGGGGAAAAGTATCTCATGTTCACATAGCTTGCCACTATTTGAAGCTATATTTTCTTCTATCTTGAGTATGAAAGTCATTTGCCTTGTTATTTGTGTCTCGTTGATAATATTTCATTCTTACAACTGCAATGGTGATTTTCTGAAAGTTTGCTTTCTGATGAAATTAGGAAAATTATATCGAAAGAAATAATTTTAGAATTTTGTAAAGCAGGAACTGCAAAGTGCCAAAAGATTTATGGTAGATAGCAACAACAATTATTTTTGCATAAGATTCCGATTAATGTTGGAAGTAATAATCTAAACCCATTTACTCTCTGCCATTGTTGAAGGCTTAGAATTGAAAACTTGAAATTGTTTGTGATAAAGACAAAAATAATTTTGTATTGCTTATCACAAAGTTTCTATTGGCTTAGTGGCAAAGGCATTCCACTTTTTTCAAGCCTACATGGTTCAAATTCCCCTTAACCCAAGTTACTTTGTATTTATTTTCTTTCTCCAATCAGGTGACACATGTCACCTCCTGATTGGAGGAGGAAAATAAATATATCAATTTAAATATAAATAAATAAAGTCCTCCAATCAAGTGGTGACACATATCACCATTTAATTAAATAATTGATTTATTTTATTAAAGTAAAATTAGGACCAAATTGATAGATTATGTAAATAACATGGATCAAATGTGTAATTATATCAGTTTTATCTAACAGCCACGTCAGCCTCTCCATTAAAGATTTAACGGTCGGTGGCCTGATTGGAACCAATCAAATAACTTAGTGGTATATTTGTCAAAATTAAAAGTATAGTTGTCATATCGATATCAACCCTATAATTAGATGGTCATTTGTGTAGTTTACCCTTTAAATAATTAAATGATTTAATAAAAAAATTAATTGATCACAAGTCAAATTAGAACATCTTACATGATTAAATGTCCATTCATGTAGCTTATCATTGACATAAATGCAAAAAATAACTCTTGCGTTTGTCAGAATAGTCATTTTGGTCTCTATCCTTTTTTGAAGTAATTTGACCCTCAACGTTTCATCATTGGTCAAAATGGTCCCTCTGTGAATGAAAAATATCAATCAACTGACGATAAATAACTTGAAAGGACTTGACAGAATGACACGTCAGAAGAAAAAAATATTTTATAGTTTACACAATTTTATAGAATTATTGTTTGAATGATATATCATTCTGTAAAGTCAATATATTTGTCTATATGAAACTACTATCTTGACGGAAGAGCTATTTTGACTCAAAATGAAACGTTGAGAGTTAAATTATTTTAAAAAATAGGTGCCGAAATAAATATCCATGCAAACGTTAAAAACATATTTTTAGTATTATTTCTTTACCATTTTAAAAACATCTTACAATAGAGTAATTTGATATTTGGATAAGTTTAGGTCATAGTTTCGGTTCTTTGAGCCCAATATTTCAATTTTAGGCCTAATAATAAAGCCCCGATACAGCCCAAAATAAAACCTAACGCCAATAAATAAAAGTAATAGAAAAACTTGGACTAGGGTTTTTCTGTTATATTATATGCGATAAAGCATAGAGAAAGAAAACCTCCATTTTAGTAGTCTAATCTTTGCCGCCGCCTGTTCTCTCATAGCAACCATGGTACTTTCATTCGCTCCCGAGTTTTTCTGCTTTGTTTCTGATAAAATATTTGCTAGAGAATATCTATAATGTTTTTGTTTTCTTGATTCCAGATCATCCCAGAGAAGAACCGCCGCGAGATCTCCAAGTACCTCTTCCAAGGTAACTAAATAAAACAGAGAAAAATCCCATATCGATTTCGAATTTCCTTGGTTATATCTTTATATTTCGATTTGAATCTGTTTTTTTTTTAATTTAAAAACAGAGGGTGTTTGCTATGCGAAAAAAGATTACAACTTGGCGAAGCACCCAGAAATTGATGTTCCGAATCTTCAAGTAATAAAGCTGATGCAAAGCTTCAAATCTAAGGAATACGTCCGCGAAACATTCGCTTGGATGCATTATTACTGGTACCTTACCAATGACGGCATTGAGTTCCTAAGGACTTACTTGAATCTCCCTTCTGAGATCGTGCCTGCTACTTTGAAGAAGCAAGCTAAGCCTGCTGGTCGTCCTATGGGTCCTTCTGGTGACCGCCCACGGTATTAGTTTTGGGTTCTTTGTTTTCTTTTCTGAAGTATATAGAGTTTGGTGAAATTTTCTTGCTTTGCTAATATTCTGTTGGTTATGAATCAGTGGTCCGCCACGCTTTGGTGACGGTGAGAGGAGATTTGGTGACAGGGATGGCTACCGTGGAGGTCCACGAGGAGGAGGTGATTTTGGTGACAAAGGAGGAGCTCCTGCTGACTATCAGCCTTCATTCAGGGTAATGTTGAATTGATAAATTTCCTAACTTCTTTCTGTATATGAATCAGGGATTTAAAATGCTGTTATGCTGCCACCACTATTGCGGTAGTGGAATGCTATTTGAATCCCTGAAATGAATAGCTTACATTATATCATGCTTGACTGTTGCTTGTTTCCTTTTTTATCATTTGAATCAATTGGTTGCACATATTGCCTTTCTATGTTCCTTTTATCGGAGGATAGTTGTAATTGCTTGTGGTCGGCTTAAGATAATTGCCCTTATGATTTGAATATTACTGTCAGCTTAGACAAGTAGTTCTTAGTTGTCTGAGTTTTTTGTTCATTTTGGAATCACTTGATTGCCTTTTCTCTTGTTCCACTAAACTGTACTGATTATATCATTTTTGATCAAAGGTATAAATTTGAGGTTAGTTGTTATTGCTTGTGGCTGATTTAAGTTAAGAGAAGTGTGCATTACAAATGCTTGATTTTTCACCCTCAATTTGAAAGATGCAATTTCCATATGATTGCTTGAATGATCTTATTTATTTCAAAAGGCCTTAAAATACTGATGGTCATGTTTAGGCATTGATGTTATCAATGAGGTCAAGATTAAAAAATCAGAAAGCTGATATAAATATAACTTCTGAATTCACAGGGTCCTGGAACAAGGCCTGCCTTTGGCCGTGGAGGTGGTGGTTTTGGTGGTGCTGGACCTGCTGGCGGTGCAGGTCTTCCTTGAAATGGATGATTTTTCATGAGAGATAGTTGTTAGTTGGGATTTAATACAAGATTGTCGTATGCTTTCATGTTTTAATCATTTTAGTTGGATTATTATAAATTATTGCTTTTCCTTTGTTCATCTAAATGGAATTTAGGACCGCTGTTTTTTTCTTGCCGATGATCAATACACACATTTTGTGGTGTTTGTTGCACTGGGATACCAAAAAATCCATTCAAGTGTTTGAATACTGCATTTTGATCGGTTACAACTGATTTATGACACATTCTCTTACATGATTCATCATCACACTTACAGCATCATAGATGGATTTGCTCTTTGGATGACTTGTATCGTTTACCATGAACTTGCACATATTTCCTTCTACCTCAACGGTACTCCACCCGCCTTCTTTTGTCATTCCTTCAACTTGCCTAAGCTGAGCCCTAACCCTGGCAACATCGTCCCACTGGCCTCTGCAAGCATAAATGTTTGATAGAGTAACTCTCCAGGCAATGCCTTCGGGATCCTGGACGGACAGCTTCTTTGCAATTCTCTCAGCTATGTAGATGTTTCTGTGGAATCCACAAGCACCCAATAAAGCATACCATGCATCGTTGCTCGGTTTTACCGGCATTCCCTTTATAAAGGCTTCAGCTTCCTCAAGTTTTCCAGACCTCCCCAACAGGTCCACCATGCAAACGAAATGTTCCATGCTCGGTTCCACTCCGTACTCTTCCTGCATCCCCTTGAAGATTTTGAAGCCTTCTTCAACGAGTCTTGTATGGGAGCATGCAGAAAGGATGTTGGTGAAGGTGATAGCACTAGGCTTGTGTGGACTCGATTTATTTAGCTTGGCGAAAGCCTGGAGAGCTAGCCTCCCATTTCCATTGATGCCGTATGCAGCAATCAATGAATTCCATGAACCTAAATCTTTCATAGGCATTCCCTCAAAGATTTCCTCTGCTAAATCCAACTTGCCTGATCTTCCATACATGTCTATCAAGGCATTTTGAATGAAGATGTCGCGGATCAATCCGGCTTTCGTTATGTACCCGTGAATAACTTGCCCTGGCGTGAATGATGACAAGTTTGAACAAGCTTGGATCATTGTCAACATGGTAATGAAATCTGGACGCATCTCTCCACCGTTGCAGTGAATATCTTTAAGTAGCTTGAATGCCTCATGGAATTCACCATTCTTGATGAGACATGTAATCAATGAATTCCAGGAAACAATGTCTCTCACATTCATACTTGCAAAGACTTGAAAGGCTGATTCGCTTTGATCATTTTCCGTGTACATGTTGATCAGAGAGTTCTGTACTATGCAAGAAGAACACCCATGCTTGATTAGGTAGCCATGGAGTTGTTTCCCTAACTTAAAATTATCGGAATGACCGCAACACTGCAAGAGAGTGGCCATCGTCTCTGGGTTAAGGTACTGCCCTTCACCATCAAAACAAAATCCAGAGAAAAGTTGTATTCCTTCTCTGAAGTACCCATTAGTTAAGTACGTCTCAGCTATAGAATTCAATACCAGTTCATGTTGATACCACCCCAATTTTAAAACCAAGCCATGAACCCATTGCAGTATCCTTAGTTGTCCAATGAAGGAACATGCATGTAAAATGCTCAAAATGGTCACTGCGTTGGGTTCAACCCCATCTTCTTGCATCCTGAAGAAAACCAGAAGCGCTTCTTCCATGGATCCATGTAACACAGAACCCGAAATAATAGAAGTCCACGAAACAACGTCTCGGGAATGAAACCTCTCAAGAAGCTTAACCGCCTCCGAGGAGACCCCAGACTTTGCATATGCGCTAATCAAAGAGTTGTGCAGAAAGCTATCCTTGAGAAATCCACCCTTGATAATGTAACCGTGAAGAATACAAATGAGTCTAGGATTGCAATTTTCAGCAACAATTTGTAAAGCAGCTGCAAGCGTGAATTCATTGGGGTATTCATTCTCCAGCATCTGAACAAAAGTGGTTATCCCCTCTTCAGTTAACCCATTGTTGCAGTAACCTGAAATCATTGCTGTCCAGGATGCCACGGTTCTCTCAGGCATATGATCGAACAGCTTTCTGGCGTAGTCTATACATCCACATTTCATGTACATATGCAGAAGAGAGTTGTTAACAAAGACATCCGTCCGCAATCTGGATTTTAATACGGCGGCGTGAATGCAAGAACCCCATTCAAAGTTGGTCGATGATTTTAATAATGCATGGAGTGTAGAAACAGAGTCATGGGTTGATAATAAATTTTGCAGTCCCACAGCCACAGGGCTGCTGTTCCTAATTTCCTGCCCTTCTTTAGGGAATCGGAGAATAGATGAGAGCTGCAGAGTTAGCATCTGCAACAGCCAATGCCCAGTGAAACCGTAGGAAAATTTTATGAAGATAATTTGACAAAAATTCAGATTATTCAGTTTTTATAGATCGAGTAGTCAATATCTTATTGGCTATATATACCACTTGTGTTGATAGCCGGTATTGGTCTTATTTTTCATAATATATAATATAAATATACACCAATTACATACGCATAAATCTATTAATATTAATTTGTTTAATATTAATTTTTTTTGTAACAATTAGTCACTAAACTATAGTTAAATATTTATTTTGATTATTCAACTTTCATATATTAAAAATTAAAGTTTTTATTTTATTATAAAATAGACTTCGCACATTAACGTTAAAATAATGACATAACATAATAAAAATAATAATAGAAACGTCTCATTTAATCCTTCAACTATAGCTAATACTTTGTTTTAGTATTCTTTCGATATATATAAAATAATAATTCTAAAAAATAAAAAAGTCAGAAACTTCCGGCCGATGCATTTTGGAATTTTTTTTTCTCGTGTATTAAAAAGAAAAAGAAAAGTGTGAAACTATCATGCTTGTATGCAAGTGTAACTAATGTGCAATGTCTTTTTCTTTTATCAACCATGGTTTTGTCCCTGGTAAGACACCGATTTTAGTCGATTTCTAGCCACCAAATTGGGACGCTTAAAATAATATTATTCAAGAATAGCTTTATAAAATAAACATGCAAGTTTTTTTTCCCAACAAATAAACATGCAAGTTAGAATGATAAATCTATTAATCAAAATAATGTGTTTATACATTAGGCCTAGGGAACTATTACTAACAAACTTTAATACACAAAACTTATACATTCAATCAATTATATCCAAATTCAAAAATACTCACAAATATAACAAGGAAATCGATTTTTTCTCTGCTCTTGGTAGCACGCTTTTTCCTCTGTTCTTAGTAGCACGCTGGTTCTTGGTCTTGTTCTTTCTCTTTTCCTGCTCTTGGTGAGTCTTACATTTATCTTGTGTCGGAGATGGCTGATGTTGAAAATGAGTTAGCAAGTCTATCAATTAATACTGGTGAGGATGAGGTTTTACAAGATGACATTGCAGATCTGGTGTCCGAAATCTCCTATGATTTTTGTTTCGTGGGTTCTTTTCTTACCTCCAGTGTTATCCACTTTGTTGCGATGCGTTCGACCCTAGCCAATGTGTGGCATCCTCTCGGAGGAATATCTATTTCTGATCTGGGGGAAGGTAGATTTTTGTTTCGTCTCTATTTACAACTGGATGCTGACAGAATTGAATCTGGGGGCCCATGGAATTTCAACAATCATCTTTTAGTGATGCACCGGTTGAAACCGGGGGAAGATCCGATGTTGGTACCGTTGAATATGGTGGCTTTTTGGGTTTTAGTCCATGACGTACCCCATGGCTTTGTTTCGGAGAGGTTCGCAAAGGCAATTGGCAATTTTATGGGATCATTTCTTGATTATGACTCTCTTGCCATTTCCTTAGGTTATAAAGGGGTGATGAGGATAAGAGTATCCATTGATGTCCGGTGTCCGTTAAAGAGAAGGAAGAAGATTCGGATCGCGAATGGGGGTGATCATTACGTGAGATTCGAGTATGAAAAGTTGACACTCTTTTGCTTCATTTGTGGCAAGTTAAGGCATGGTGAAAGCTTTTGTCCTCTAAGGGTGTCACTGGATCCGGGGGAAATACGAATGGAGTGGGATAGTTCCTTGCGAGCAATCCCGAGAAGAGCTCTTGCAACGAAAAGTATTTGGCTACGTGATGCCTCACCGGTGTCATCTCATCTGGTGAACGATTCCGGTCATGTTGTGAAAGGAAACTATTCTGGAATAAATGACAGTAAAGTGGGTGGATCAGCATTTCCGGGAAGTTTGGGCGGAAATAGTGCACAAAGATTGGGGTATCAATCGGGGCTGAATTTAAGGGGGCTTAATCCAGGGCCCATTTTTCGGAATTTCAATAATGACCCGATCTCAGCTCAGGATACTGTTATGACGGGGACAGAGGAGGATAATCCTATTGAATATACTGAGGGATTGAAGCGTGCACGTGTTTTGACCAAAGCATCAGGTGTTTCTTCATCATCTGATTTATCTGATGCACAGAAATTTTCATCGGCCGACCTGTCTGATCAGGTCCGCCGTTCATCATGAAAATCTTAAGCTGGAATGCCCGGGGTTTGGGACAACCACGGACGGTGGGCCGTCTCAGTCAGAAAATTCGAGACGAGAACCCTAGTATTATTTTCTTAATCGAGACAAAACTAACTGCTGGTCGGATGGAAAAAGTTCGTAAAAGATGTGGGTTTAATAATGGCATTGATGTAGACGCAATTGGAAGAAGTGGGGGTCTATCTATGGGCTGGAAAAGTGCGTGCGATGTAACCTTGAGATCCTATTCAATCAGACACATAGATGTGGAGATTAAGGATGAGGATACTGGAAGTACATAGAGGTGTACCGGATTCTATGGCAATCCGGAAACGAGCAGACGTATGGAATCTTGGAATCTGCTCCGGAGTTTGGACGATACCCCGGATATGCCATGGCTGGTAATAGGAGATTTCAATGAAATCTTGTTTGCCGGGGAAAAACAGGGCGGTTTATTACGAAATCAAAGACAGATGGACCTATTTCGATCTGCGCTGGAGGATTGTGCTTTGGATGATTTAGGGTATTCAGGACCGTGGTTCACTTGGGAGAAAGGTCGCAGCGAGCAGTCCAACATGCGTTTACGGCTTGATAGAGGGGTTGCTAATAGTATATGGTGGAGTCTATTTCCGAATTTTACTCTCCAGCATTTACAACATTCCTTTTCGGATCATTGTCCCCTGTTATTAAATACTACTCCCAACGGAAATGGTGGCAATAGGGTTTGGCATTTTAGGTTTGAAGCATCTTGGTTGCTTGAAGATTCTTACGAGTCTACAGTTGCAAATATCTGGCAGGATTCCGGGGAGAACTTACTGGAAAAACTCTCGATGGTTTCAAAGGGGTTGGATACTTGGTTCCGGAAAATCCGTCGGGAAAAGAATCTATCAGTAAACGAATTGAACAAAAAGCTTGCTGATCTTAATGAGCTTCAACCTACGGACGACATCCTAGGTGACATTGTTGAAACTAAGTTAGCCCTGAATCTGGAGTTGGATAGAAAAGAACATTATTGGGAGCAACGTGCTCGGTCGAACTGGTTAAAACATGGGGATAGGAACACTTCCTATTTCCATCGTTCGGCTACATTGAGGAGGAAAAAGAACAAAGTCTTGAAGCTGCTTACTACTAATAATGTGGAGGTTACGAACGAAGAGGAGATGGGACAGATCGCGAGAGAATATTTTATCTCCCTCTTTACTTCTCAGGAAGGAGGCGATAATGCAAAGATTCTGGAGGGGATTTCGAAGGTTATTTCCGAAGAGATGAACGGGTCCTTGAAAAGAGAGTATACTCAAGAGGAAGTTTTTAGCGCATTGAATTCTATGAGTCCCCTTAAAGCGGCTGGAGAAGACGGTCTTGGTGCACTTTTTTATCGACGGTTTTGGCACATTGTGGGAAGCGATGTTTCGGCTTTCTGCATTAGTGCGCTGAAAGGTGAGATCCCTCTGGATACTATAAATCATACCAGAATTGTGTTGATTCCTAAAGTGAAAGATCCCACAACTATGGCCCAATTTAGACCCATAAGTTTGTGTAATGTTTTATACAAACTCATATCTAAGGTTCTAGTGAATAGACTTCAATCGGTTTTGCCCTTATGTATAGATGAAGCCCAAAGCGCCTTTGTGCCTGGGCTGCTCATTACGGATAATATATTGGCGGCCTTTGAGATTATCCATTCTTTACGAAGTAAACGGCATGGCAAAAAGAGCTTTTTCGCGTTAAAGTTGGACATGAGCAAAGCCTATGATCGTGTTGAATGGGGCTTTTTAGAGTCTCTTTTGATGAAAATAGGGTTTGATTCGGATTGGGTGTCTATTATTATTAATTGTATCTCATCAGTTTCTTACTCTGTGGTTTTGAATGGGTCAGTTGGAAACAGGTTCTCTCCTTCCCGTGGGCTTAGACAAGACGATCCGTTAAGCCCGTTCTTGTTCCTTGTATGCAGTGAAGGCCTCAGTTCCCTCCTTAGACAGGCTTCGTGTGGAGTGGGCGTTCGCATTGCTCGGGGTGCTCCAAATGTCAGTCATCTGTTTTTTGCAGATGATAGCCTAATCTTTGGGGAGGCTTCCTCAAGCGGTGCTTCCACTATTCGAGAAATTCTTGGGATGTATGAGAGGTGTTCCGGACAGGTGGTTAATTTCGAAAAGTCTGGTGTCTTCTTCAGTGGTAATACGACAGACAGGGAAAAAGATGAGGTGAAAAGGATTCTGGGGATCAACCAGGGGTTTAGTCCAGAAAAATATCTCGGGCTCCCTATCTTAGTGGGCCGAAACAGAAAGCAGGTTTTTATGGACCTCCGTGACAAAATGCTAGCTTGGATTTCGAATTGGGCAACCCGATTATTATCGCAAGGAGGCAAAGAGGTTCTAATCAAGGCTATCCTGCAAGCGATACCTGTGTACACTATGAGCTGCTTCTTACTACCTAAAACCCTATGCAAAGAATTGGAGAACATCTTAGCTAGATTTTGGTGGAGAAATTCAAAGGAGAATAGGGGTATACACTGGTGCACATGGGCCGATTTGTGTAATTTAAAGGACCTCGGAGGGCTAGGTTTTCGTGATCTAGCTAAATTCAATATCGCCTTATTGGCAAAGCAGGAATGGAGACTGGTGACTAATCCATCGTCCCTTGTCAGTAGGCTTATTCGGTCCAAATACTATCCTGCAACAGATTTTATGAGGGCCAGACTGGGATCTAGTCCATCAAACATCTGGCGAAGCATCTGGAGCGCTCGGGCTTTACTAGAAAAAGGCATGCGGTGGAAGGTGGGCTGTGGGTGTTTGATAGATGTGTGGAATGACTATTGGCTACCTGGGCCTTATCCAAAAAAGGTTTCTTCGATTCAGTCTTCTGATGTAAAATGGGTTGCTGATTTGATCGACTCAGACGCTGGGTGTTGGAAATTTGATCTAGTTCGAGCTACTTTCTCCCCTAATGAGGCTCGTGAGATACTAAGCATACCGTTGCCTATGGGTCCCCAACCTGATACTAAGGTGTAGTGTGGAGAGCGATCAGGTTTATACTCGGTGAGAAGTGGGTACAGAATGCTATTACCTTCGTCCCCAAACCAATCTCAGAATGATCCTTTGTTTCGTGCGATCTGGAATTCTAATTGCCCCTCAAAGATGAACATCCAATGCTGGAAGTTCATCAGGAACTTCGTACCCACAAAGACCAACCTTTGTGTAAGAAAGGTGGCTAGTGATCCTACGTGCATCAAATGTCTACAGGCTCCTGAGGACATCATCCATGTATTGTGTGAGTGTGTCCTAGCTAAACAGGTTTGGAATCGAATGTCAATCACAGAACCAACAAATGCTACTGATCTGAGTTTACATGACTGGCTCACAGAGGTATTTATAATTAACGGGCAACATAGAATTCAAGAAATTATTATAACATTATATGCCCTATGGTTTGCAAGGAACAAATTTGTCTTCGAAGGTATCGCAATGAAAATCGAGGAGATTATTACCTATGTACGGGGGTATTGTCTGGATTTGTGTGCCCTTAAATCAAGCCTAGCTCCGGCAAAGGCAGTGTCATCGGTTTTCTGGTCTCCACCGTCTCCACCGTCCGTCAAGATTAATGTGGATGCTCGTTTCAACGCAACTACAAAATTAGCACAAGTGGGGATTTTAATCAGGGATTCGGAGGGTTTCATTTTAGGGGCAAAAGCTGCGAAGTTAAGTCATACCTCTTCTAGCTTCGCGGCGGAGGCAGAGGCGGTCGTGCATGGCGTTCGTCTGGCGCTAGATCTGGGCTTCCGAAACGTGGTGGTCGAAGGGGATGCCCTATCCATCATCAAGAAGCTTCAAGCGGCGGGAGAGGACAGATCGGAGGTGAGTGCCCTGGTTTGGAGTGCTTTACACTTCGCAAAAAGTTTCCAGAGGGTTAGCTTCGCTTTCGTTGCGAGAGAAGGAAATAAATCAGCCCATGAGTTAGCCCGGTTCCCCATTACCTCTCCGACGGAAATCGTGTGGGTGGAAGAAGCTCCGGCAAGCGTCGAGGCTCTGGCGGCCGTAGATAGACGGCACATTGACCCACCGTGATTTAGGATCTGAACCCCAGTTTGGTTTTTAGGGTCTGGTCTTCTATACACTCTTCGAACCGACCCTTCTTCTCTTGCAGTGTTCTTCGTCTCTCCTATCATCGGATTTTGGCCTTGCAAGGGTTCTGCTGGACTAGCCATTGTTGTTTTGTTTTGGTTTTTTTATCTTTTCCCCCTGGTTAAGCTTTGTGACTTTTGGGTTTTGCCGGCAAGTATGTCGGTTTCTCACCATATAGGGGGTTTTTGTTTTTGTACCGCTTTTCAACTTCTCTTCATTTAATAAAGGCTAGCTGGCACGCACTATTCAAAAAAATACTCACAAATATTTGTGTCAAACCCAAAATTTCTCATACTCCCAATCTTCTTCCCTTCAATCAGCTCTCCAAATTACCACAAAATCGTCCTAAACTGGTAAAAAAAATTAGAATTTGGAAGCAGGTAAACGGGATATTTGCTTTTTAGTATGGAGTTTCAAATTTCGGGTACTCTTTAAGTTACGGTTAAGTGGTTCATTTACTTTGGAAATATAATTATCTCTGCTTAATAAAAAATAAATAAAAGCCTTATCTTGCTCAGAAAAAAAATCCTTGAAATGGTTATCTTGCCAAGGTGAAAATAGTTGTTGCTTGGTGTATAGATAAAATGAGGTTGTGAATGGAACTTATTGGGTAATCATGTATAGTAAAATGAATTTGCTAATGGAACTTATTGGGTATATAGATAAAAGAGAGCGTTGTTATTCCTAATGAATTCGGGTTCGAGTAGTTTGTATATATAATGTGTATACATTTTTTAAAAGAGTGCATAACATATAGTACAATGTAATCACACTTAAATATAGAAAAAAAATTGAGATTGTTAGTGGAGAGACGTTGACCTATGGTTTTGTAGTGGAGGTGTTAGTTTCAGCAAGTTGAAAGGTTTGTTTGGGTTTATTGGAACCAACGTTGGTTATCTAGGGATGGACAAAATTTGACTCAACTCAAAAAAAAATTGAATTATTAAACTTGAGGCGAAAAAATCAGACCCGTTTTGACTTAACTCGTAATTTCATAAACTTGACTAAAAAAATTCAAATAAAGTTTGACTTATAAAATGAAAATTTAAATAACTCAAATAACTCAAAATTTTTAGTAATTAGTTGATCAATTTTCAAGTTCAAGTCGAGTCTATTAATTATGTCTGATATATTATGCATATCACATGTGAAAACATGAGGAAATATATATGTATATCATATATGGATATAGAAAGTTGTTTAAATTTGAATCAACATGTATAAATTATAAATAATTACGATTAAATTTGTACAGAAACTCGAAAACTCGACTCGATTCGAAAAATTTTCAAATAAAATTTGAATCGTAAAATAGAACTTGTAAACTCGAATAACTTAAAAAATTACTCGACTCGATCGAACGCCCAACATCAGATGTATCCATTTAGGTCCGGCTCTGATGCTTGTCACAACATGAAATGAAAAATGGAAAAATTTGAGGTTTGGCCAAAATATTTAAAATGAGTTTAAATTTGATGTGTTGTTTCGTCGGATTGATAATATGTATAAAATTTTGAATTAAAATTATTATTATACCAGTCTACTCAATATCCCCATTAAAGTTAACAAAAAGTAACGGCCAGTGATAAAAATTGAATGAAACGTGAAATTAGTCACCAAAATGTCAAAAGAACATCTCGTTGACCAAAGTAAATACAGGTTAATAGTTGGGGACCTAAATATTAAAACCAAATCTCAAAACGGAACATTTTTTCTTTACAGGTGGTTTGAAAATGCATACCAGACGTAAAATTTAGATTCCATCAACCCACTTTCTCCACGTTTTTGCTCTGCAGCAGTTTTTTGACAATTTTCAAGATTTTTTTTGTATTTTTTTCTCTTTGTTATCGACGGCGGTTTTAATTGTTTGTTTTACTTTTGTTTGTAAATAAATAAAAATCCATCTTTGTTGATGAATAGTCTTTTCATACTTTTAAGTTTATTTTGTTGTTTTTCGATTTACTTTGACAGATTTATGTCATATTTTTTTAAGTTTTTCGTTTACTTTTATGACAGTTAATTTATCTGATTTTGTAATAATTTTGGTCTGTCTTTGTAATAATGTTATATGCTTTTTAATAGTTTAACATTTGTATGGTGAATATCAATCAAGCGTTCTTAGCAGCAAAGATCGGTAATATGTGATGATTTTCTTTTGTAGTCTTGCTGACAGTGGCGGATCCAGAAATATATTTGAGGGTAGGCAAAGATAAAATTTTAAAATTTCAGGGTGGGCACAAACCTTAAATATTATAAAAATTTAAGGATTGATTCATAATTTTTTTTTTCGATCTACTTTAACAGATTTATGTCATATTTTTTAAGTTTTTCGTCTACTTTTATGGCACTTAATTTGTTTGCTTTTTATGACAGTTAATTTGTCTGGTTTTGTGACAGTTTTGGTCTGTCTTTGTAATAGTGTCTTTGTAATAGTGTTATTTGCTTTTTAATAATTTAACATTCGTATGGTGAATATCAATCGAGCGTTCTTGACAGTGAAGATCGGTGATACGTGATGATTTTCTTTTGTAGTCTTGCTGATATGTCAAGAACAAGTAACGAAAGAATTTTTTCTTCTTCTTAAAACACTATGGTCAAAATAGATGTTTGCTGAATTTCAATTAAAAAACTATTCAAGTCCTCCTGAAAGTGATAGGTTTTGTATTTTAATATCTTTCACACCCTTAAAATTTTATTGTATTTATTCTTACTCATTAAATTTTTAATGTTTATAGTGTGATTCCTTTCTAATCCTTTTACTTTAAATATAATTCAATATATTTAAAAAAATGCATACCAACACTTTGAAATACTAAAACATCGTATCCTTGACCGTTATATCATAAATATGTATGTTTTTGTCACACGAGAAGCAGCAATTTGTCTTTACAGATGGTTTGAAAATGCATACCAACACTTAATAAAGACATCGATCCTTGACCGTTAAATGTATGACATCTTAAACCCTAAAAGTACTAAAACAATATACTATAATCCAAATAGTAACGAAAAAACTAAAACAAAATCTCAATAAAAAAGAAGAGTTGAATTTATACCACGCAAAGATTTAAATTGCGCTTCGTAACTACAATAGCGGCTATTATATAATGGTTTTAATATTGTTCGAAATCGTGATATTTGTAATTATTATGTTTACAATAGTATCAGTAATTAAAAAAAATTTACGATCACGATATCCACAGTGACCGCAGTAGCTAGCATTTGTTATATCCACAATCACAATAAATGTAACGCGATCGCAACCCCAATTTAAATCTCTGATACCATGTCTGCTAATGTTTAATTCAATACCGAGGCAAAACCCTAAATTATTTTACAAATAAATCATTAAATACTGAAATAATAGGGTTACATAGCCTTATAGGCCTTGCATTGGCAGCCACGTATGAACAGTTAAATGTCATTGGATGTTGCCGGCCGAATAAGGTAGCCGGCCTCCATGAATTACCAGTGCACCCCTTCACATTTCTATATATACATAATAAAGCATAAATTAGCTTCACTTCACTACACAAACTCATCTCTTTCTGAAATTAGTAATCGATCCTTGACAATAAGAGGGGTAGGTATGAGGCAAGCAGGGACATATTCGGGCATATTGTCGGGTAAAATGGGGCCTCATTTGTTGCCATTGGCAAGGATCAAGAAGATCATGAAAAAGTCGGGCGACGACGTTAAGATGATATCCGGGGAGTCTCCGATCGTGTTCTCCAAGGCGTGCGAGCTGTTCATCAAGGAGCTTACGCAGAGGTCGTGGATGGTTACGATGCAAGGCAAGACGAGGACGATTAGCAAAGAGGATGTTGCCTCTGCTGTTATGGCTACTGACCTATTCGATTTTCTACTCAACTTGGTTTCTGGGGAAGCGACTACGCCTTTGGAAATGGAAACTAAAATCTAAAACCATTCACATGTTTCGTGTTATTGGAAGCTGCAATTATGGATGGTGAATTCTTAATTATGAATTGTATGTCCTATAATTAACTACTTGAATTGCAGGCACGTCTATTCAAATGTTTATTAGGATTTGGGAATGTTTTGCTTATGGTTAAAAAAACTAATAATACTTGTTTAATTTTGAATTTGTGATCACATTTTAAAATACAAAATAGTAATTAGTAATATGATAGGAGTAGCTAGGAAACGCCCTAGCCACCGCAATTATAGATGTAATATTTATTATTTAATTTACCTTTTTTATCATTTGATGTAATAATTCATGAAATAAAATTTTGCCCGTTATTTTAGATTATAATTCAATAAACTATTTAGGTGCCGGGGATGCAACATCTAGAAAGTTATTGGATTTTGACTTTTGTGCTATTAAATATAATTTTAAAATATAAAACTTACCTTTTCTACCGTGACATCTATAATTTTATTAATGTCATCAACATCTTATGAAATATCGATGTACCACTTCTAATCTAACACGTTGTCCATGGTCTAAGCCAATAAATATTATTTATTATATTAATTTCTAATCCAACAGCTTGATAAAAATTATTTTTAATTTAATTTATAATAAATATGAGTGAAGATTCACTTGGTAAAAAATTGACATCAAAAACCAACAAGTGTTGGGTGCATTGGTAAAACACATTGCACTTCCAAGGATAGGATGTGAGTTTGAATCTTAGAAACGACATTGTTGGGAGGGGCAGCCTCGCATCTCGAACATGGGCTATAAGACCAACATGTATGTAACCAAAAAAAGAGATGACATAGAAAAAAATTAATAAAATGAATGATTTTTATTAGTTAAGACTAAGAATGCAAATTCTTTTTTGAAGCAATTTAACCCTCAATATTTTATTTTGGGTCAAAATGATCCCTATGAATGAAAATCATTAATCAGTTGACGATAAACAATTTGACAAAAAATACGTTAGAAAAAAAAATATTTTATATTTTATATAATTTTATAAGATTAATTTTTTACTAATGTGTCACTCTATAAAATCAGTTTATTGTCTTACATGACACTGGAAAATAGAAAAAATATATGTTGTGTGTGTTTAATCTATTAGGTTTAACACGATATTTATAGAGTTTCACATAGTAAACTATTAAAAATTTTAATCTAACGGAACATTTAATATTTGAGAGCATTTAAAATTTGTTGGGGCTCCCTTCCTTTCGCCGAGCGTTAAGTGTAAGTGGCAGATCTGACATCTTGAGAACTTCGTTCCTCGTCTTGAAAGCACATTTGGGTTTGCTTCGAGATTGCTGGATTTAGAGGTGGCAAACGGGTCAATCAGTTTAAGTTCGGTTTGGGTTATTTCGAATCTGATATTTTCGGTTCAGATTCAGTTTCGGTTTAGTTCGGTTCGGTTTTAGTTTGGGTCTATTGTGTTTCGGGTTATTTCGGGTCGGTTGATTTTCGGTTCGGTTAATTTCAGTTCGGTTGATTTCGGTTCGGTTCAATGAGAGATCAGTCGATTTTAATCAAATTTTTAAGTTGGTCAGATTTTTACACCCTATATATGACTTTATAAAGTCAATATATTTGACATTTTAGTGACTTGTGCGACTGTTCATATTTTATCTTTCTTTATTTCTATTAATCGGGTCCATTCGGTTCGGGTCTATTCGGTCCAGGTCCATTCGGTTCAACTAAATTCGGTTCAGTTTCGGTTCGGTTTATTTCGGGTTTCGGATCATATTTCGAGTTAATTTCGGGTTGATTTTCGATTTCGATTTAGGTCTCGGTTTGGGTTTCAAGTCTTGGGTCAAGTTTGACAGGTCTAGCTGGATTTATTTACTTTTAGGCTTTCTGCTGGTCCCTGTTGCTAGTCCTATATGTTATGTGCTTTTGCACCCTAATTGTGCTATGTTTTTGAGTTATTGTTCTGGTTTCATGTTACCGGTTTAAGGATTGTACCTTCCTTTGTTTAGTACTACTTTTCCTTTTGGTTAATCAATGTTTATTTATGACAATTTTACACCAAAAACCTCCTTAAAAAGTTATTTATGTAAATGACCCTCACCTATAGTTATTTAAAAATATGACCCTTATATATGCCACGTTGGGTGTCCTCGAGTTCTGCAAAATGCGAGCACATACCTCATGTTATACACACAACGAGGTGCGTCCGACGTGGGCTGCCTTTTAATATCCTGTAATTTTAAATTATTGGGCGTGACCCCGCGTTATGGACAACACGAGGTACCCGAGAAATTGAAGAGTTACATTAATTTATCGTAGTAATCACCATGAAGACCTCGCGCTCTACATATAGCGAAGTCAAATCGTCACGATTTTTCGACGAATCGTCGCGGTTATTCAATGGATCGTCACCGATATTCATTGTACCTCGCTATCTGGAGAACACGAGGTTCAAAGAAGTTTAACTTCGTCCAATTCCATCACCGATTTTGTCAATGGCCAATTATGTTGCAAGGCTTTTCATAGTGCATCAAACGACGATAGAATATTCAAGAATGTATCTATGGAGAAATTTAACTTCGTCCCATGGTGTCCAAGGGAGAGAATTTTCCATAAAAGATGCGTAGCTACCAAGAACGTTGAAGCATTATATAAGAAAGGAATGGTCAATTTGTTCAGTAGGAGGAAATTGAAATCCGGTCTTCGTTGTTTAAAGAAAGTGACCGAAGAAGGTCACGTCGAAACGATATACACCTACGGAATCGTCTTGATTTGTTTGGGAGGTGATCTAAGAAAACAGAGGCTTCAAATCATGTCATCGCTCAACCTCGTGAATTCTAGTAAATTAGGTTCGAGAACCATTGCTAATTGTCGTTCTAAAATCGAGAGGGTTTTTAGTAATATGTGGGTTAATTTCGCATTGACCGAGCCGAAACAAGTCAATTGCAGTTGTGATCCTTGAATTAGGAAGAACTCAATGTGTTCAAGTTTTTCAGAAGGCAAAGGTTGGGAAACAAGCAATGACTTGAGCCATTGTTGTGATTAGGGGTGTAAATGAACAGAGCGTTCGACGAACCGTTCGTGAATCGTTCATATAACGTTCGATTATGTTGCTAAATAAACGAGTATGAACAAAATTTTTATGTTCGTTTAATAAACGAACGAACACGAACAAAGGTGTATTCGGCTCGTTTATGTTCACGAACAAGCTCGTTTATGCGCTCATGTATAAGCTCATTTATAGTCTCGTTTATAAGCTTGTTTATAGGCTCGTTTACATGCTTGTTTATAAGCTCGTTTATAGAATAAAAATGTTTGTGGATATATCTAAATACTACTTTTTGTTGTTGCTAAGGATATTATATTAAGTTCATGTTTAAATGTAAGTTTTAATTTGTTGCTTTTTATTTATTTGTTTATTGTTAATTTAGTCAACATTTCTTAAAATATAAACAAACATGTTCGACAACAAATAAATGAGCACGTTCGTGAACACTTAACCAAACACATTCGCGAACACTTAAATGAACTCGTTCGTGAACACTTAAACGAACATGTTCGTGAACACTTAAACGAACATGTTCGCGAACACTTAAACGAACACGTTCGTGAACACTAAACAAACGAACATGAACACCTTCAAAAATAAATAAACGAACACGGACACAATATTAAAAATTTAAACGAACACGAACTGAACATGAACACTTTTAAAATTAAACAAACGAACACGAACAAAGGCTTGTTCATTCAAGCTCGGTTCATTTACACTCCTAGTTGTGATTCTAGTTTCTGGGATTGTAAAGCAACTTCCTTTTGTAGGGTGCTTAGGAAATATTTAGTTGCTTAAAAGTCAATTAGCCTAGTGCATGTATTCTAAGCGATTTTCTATAATAATTGAGAATGTAACAAAGGTTATCATGAAAAAAATTATTAAAGCAGAATGTGATTCTAAGCAAAAATTGGAAAATTCAATATATGTGGGTACTCACGTTTAAGGGAACGCGCAGTCTAAATATATATTTACAGAATATGAAAAATCGAAAAAATTGGAAACGATATAAAAATCGCGATGAAAATGGTTCTAAACCTTGTTTTTGTGCATGAATAACAATGTACATAAAATCGTTACCAGAGTAGTCAATTGCAGTATTCACGTAATACCTAAGCTTAGAGGTACAATATTGGTGGCATATAATTGTAATTAAAAAGAATTGCAATTAAATGCCGATTGGAGAAGTTACAACTTTGAGTCGTTAAGTTCTTGTAATTACACGGTATAAACAATAATTTTCAAACAATAGTTTGGAGTCGTTAGCTAATTAACATGTGTTGTCGATTTACACAAATGGTGCCATAGTATACCATATTAATTGATATTAGGGCATGAGCGATTATTCAATTCCTCAACTTGATTTGCTCTCTTCGTCTCATCCTTATACATGTGTGGTTGCTGTAGACAAATGGTGACATAGCGAGGTCCCAGTGCTTGCTTAGTTTGTCCCAGGCCTCGCACCCCTAAACCTGCTCTTTTCATCCCGATCATAAGAGAAAAAATTCATATATGCATTCTTCATCCGGATCAAGGAGGGCATCTTGTACACTTGTAAAAGACCATGATTTCCCTAATATTGCGATTTGTCGTTAGTTTTGAACATTAGTAGCTGCAATTTGTTGCCATTAGTAGCTGCAACTGAATATTCTCTTTGAATCCTTGGCATGTATGAGGAAATACAATGGATAACATACATCATTGTATAATTAACATGCGTCGTTCACTTAGACAAATGGTGTCATAGTTCGGCGGAGTTGTACAATGGTACCCCATAAACAACAAAGTCTTTTTTCAAGTCTATATCAAGATTTAAGACTGCTATTGGCACATAATAGAAGAAATTTATATCTGTAGTCTTCATCTTGATCAAAGAGGGCATCTTGTACATCAGTAACTGGTTTGACTACCGACTCGAACCCCTAAACAAGCTTGCTTTTGACGATGTATGCAGTCGAGGATTTTGAGGTCCTCCCAAAGGTTGCAACTACGACCCGCTCCCATCATCAGCTGTAATGGTAGGGGCTTCGACTACGATTACATGTTGTGGTCTTCACCTAGCCTCCACAATTAAGGCGTAAAAAGTAGTTACCGATAACCTCCACCAAAAGGTTAGGAAGAAGGAATTATGTACATCACTACCCTAACCATGACCTCGGTGGGTTGCCAAAACTTTAAGAAGACCACGATTATCCTAATATTACGACATGTCGTTCATCTGGAACCAAAACGCGTAACAGTATTCTCAAGAAAACTATAAATCGATAAATAGCATGTTGTAGTCATCATATCGATGAAACTAAAAACCCAAACGAAATACAGTACAAGAATAATAATTTTAGAGAGAGGGTTGGGTTTAGGTAGCGAGGTTGTTGATGGGTTTGCTATCTTTTGATAAGGCGGACCTCGTGCATTGCTAACCGCAAGGTTGGTAGAGATTTTGCAGTGATTCCTGACGTGGCAGTCCGTAGAAATGACATGTCATTGGACCTCGCGTTGTGTAGATAGCGAGGTCCACAGAGATTTCTGAAGCAAACTCCATATATTTGACATGTCATTAATAGATTAAAAGTTTGTCGATTAATGCGAGGTTCGTTAATATTTTGGTTTCTAGCTTCTAGTAGTGTAGACCTGCATTCTAAGAAACCCTTTTTAATTATTGTGGAGAGTTTTGGGAGTACAATAAGAAAGTACATATTATTTACTTTGGACTAGCTGCCCATCGTACTACAATTAGTTAACAATGTAAACAACATTACAATGACATCACAGTTACAATTACTTAACAACGTAAGTTATATTTAGCTGAAATGTAATTTAGGTTCAGTCAGTTTCTATGTCGTCATAGTCTGTGGACAAACCTGATGTTAAGTTTAGCTCTTCAATTTTTTGCTCTTTATCCATGCGTCTACGATAGTTACGTACTTGAACTGCCTCTTCGTCTGGTGTAGACGAAGTTGCTTGTTTGTTTTCGGATGAAGAAGCAATGTTATCAAATTTTACATTGAACTCGATGTTCGTACCCCCGGAACGAGTGTAGCTTCTAAACATCTTTCGAAGGTCTTTAGCATTTGATAAGGGAGCATGTAATGCGCCTCGAGGTTGGGCTCATCAACGGGTATTTTCGCCAACAAAGCAGACATTTGGCGTGTTGTTTATTCGTGAAGCCGTGTTGAAATCAAATCATGGAGCTCGTCTATGTTGATCTTGAAAGGGAATGAATTGTAGAAATAGGTTCTAGTATAGAACACGGTTGCAGAAAATCTTGCCATCTTTTACACACTTTCCATTGTAAAGGAATGCCTAGGGATAAAAATAAGGCTCAAATCATTTCACTATAGCTAATAATAACACGAACTGATACATTTTATAGGATTGGACGTAAAGTTGGAACTCACGCTCTGTACAGAGCGAGTTTTCTGACATGTCAGTAATCTCTTAAACCTCGCGTTCTGTAAGACACGAGCTTTTTGGGTCTCTCTTTAGGCAGACGACTGCCTAATTTTTGCGGGGAAACAAATGTTGTTCTTGGTATCCTTATATCAGACACAAGTGCGGTTACGTTTAACACCAACCATTTGGTATTAATTGAAGTTGTTTATAGAAGCCAAGGGGAGGAGAAGTTAGGCACACCAAATTAATATGTGTGACGATGCTTTTCAGATAAATTTGTCAATTGTACGTTTATATGATATTTCTCGATTCTTACATAGTTAGAATTAAGAACAAGGTCGTTAATGTATTTTCTTACTTTTGATGATCGTAGATATTTGCAAGACATGTCATGGCGAGGAAGTATTACTGCCTTTGTATACTATGGCGGCGAGATTATGGCCAATGCATCTCACGATGCCGTGTTTTAATCGTCAAATATTGTAACCCTGATGTTTATGAGAAAATTGACGTATAATAAGCTTATGAAGGAAGTGAGAAACAATGTTCCTCATGTTCGTAGACAAAGGCTGCAACAGTTGAAGTATCGACTTCCTTTGTCGAGTGAACCACTAATATACTCAATATTCCATGTTGAGGAAGACAGTGATGTGCAATTGATGTTGGATGCCCACTTGCAATATTCACTCGGAGGACCTTTAGAGTTGTATGCAATATTTTTTGATGATGATAATGATATCATACTCCCAAATTGGAGGTAGGTGAATTTTGACTTCGATCCTAATGCGAACGTTGAGAGCCCGACATCCATTTTGCATAATGATTTCAACTCATTAACCACGCAGAGTGCACGCAACGACTTCAGTGACTCATCGTTTGCTATGTCAAGACATTTTTGCTTAGCCAATCTTGACTTCGAATTGAACATACCACCGAATGTTGACTTCGGTGCATCATTGTATGATATGTCAAGACATTCAACATACACATCGTACAATATGGGTACCAGCGCGGCATCATCGTACAATATGCCCAAAAATTCGACATACATTCCGTACAATATGGATGATGCTGCATCGTCATCGCAAAACTACATGATGTCACAAGATCGTGACGCGTTTAATCTGTTCGATGATTTCACATATGGACGGTATTCAACTTATATCCCTACTGCGGAATATACTGAACAACCTGTGACAAGACATTCTTGTGTTGGTTCTGTCGACCTTAATCTTGGTGTTGGTCTTGGTAGTAGGTTTGGTGAGCGGTCTCGTCAGCGCCCCTACGATCGACGAGCAAGTGGTAAATCGTTTTCCGTATTATTCGACGACCCAAACTTATTCCGATTTGAGGGTTTAGCAATTTGTGATAAAAAAACTGATAAGGGAGTCAAGGCCCGATGGTGACGAGCAAGGCCCATTCTCTGATCAACCAGAAGACCTTGACATGCCCGACGAAGTGGAGGAATACAACAAATTAGAGGATCTAGTCGAAGGTAATGAAAAACTTGCCCAACCACCCAACGTTCTATATTTTGTTGTCCCAGTTTCTGTTTACCAGCCACCATCACACTTCACGACGATTGATATCGAAACCTTCAACGTTCTGGAATTTTCGCAGTTTCCAGAACTTGAGCAGTACAACTGTCGTGCTGATGGTGAACTCTGTATTGGAATGACCTTCTTGAGGAAACAACTCACCGCGACTGCCATAAAAAACTACAACATACGCAACTCAGTTATGACGACTGTGAAGAAAACTCAACCAGATTACTACATTGCAGAATGTGCCCATAAGAACCAAGGGTGTACATAGAGGGTTCGTGTATCGTGCTTGAAGAAGCTGAATAGGCTATGGCGGATCACAAAACTCGAGAAGCCTCATACCAGCACGGTTAACAGACTAAGTCAGGATCATCCTAACTTGGATGTGCACGTGCTCTACGATGAATTCATTCCGCTTGTCAAGGAAAATCTACGTGTAACAGTTGCGACGTGTATTGCTGCAACCAAATCTCAGTACGACTACATAGTTGAGTACCAGAGAGCATGGTACGAAAGGTGGCGGGCGATACATAAATTATATAGCCGGTGGGAGGAATCCTACAGAGACTTGCAGCCGTGGCTAAAACTAATGAAGAGACACATACCATGAATGGTTGTAAACCTAGAAACTAGTGACGCATACCAAAATGATCGTCTCGTACCATGAGTGTGTGTGAATTCCTCCACCTATTTGGACTTTTCGACAGTGCGTCAATGCATTCAAATATTGCAAGCCTATGGTTCAGATTGACGACACTTAGTTGTACGAAAAATACACACACATTTTGTTATTGGCGGTTGCACAAGACAGTAACAAAAAACCGTTTACATCACCTTCGCAATAGTCGAGAAGAAAGATCTTGACTCATGGGTATTCTTCCTTCAAAACTTACGAACGCATGTCCTATCTCATGTTATATGTGAAAGAGAAGATGAGTTATGCGTTATTTCTGAAAGAGGCACAACACTTTTGTTGAGTGGATCGATTGAATAATCAAGACCAAGAGGGGGGTGAATTGGGATTTAAAAACTTTGTGGAGTGAAAGGGCAATTTAAAAATGAAGAACAAGGGATTTTAGAGTGGTTCAAGTTCCAAATGAACTTTACATCCACTACCTTAGCTACCACTAAGGATTTCAACAATTCACTATTTGTTCTTCCCCTTTTCAAGGCTTAGGAGGTAACCTTTACACAACCGGTCAAATTTTTTACCCAAAATTTGATCGAACCCTCACCAATAATCAAAGAAGAAATTGGACAAGAAATATATCTCTCAAATACAAATTTGTCCCTAGAATTACAACACTCAACCCAAATTTGAAGATAGAATAAGAATTTGATACAACACAATTTGGGAATTACAAGAGATTGGAAATTTAGCACACTTGAGGTTGGATTTTTGCTTGAATGTTTGTCTTTAATGCAATAGTTGTTGCTGGCCTTCAAAGAGCTTCAATTTATACCTCCTCTATTAATTCTAGCCGTTTGGGTGGTTGGGGAATTGAATAGAGCCGTTAGAACCCTCTCTTACCACCATAAATGCACTTCTGCATCTACCGTATCGGTACTCGGGGAGCCGTATCGATACCTGTCTCAAAAAAGAAAGAGCCGTTGTATATAATAAATAGGGGGTATCGAAACGCACGTAGGCATATCGATACAGGGTATCGAAATGGATGAGACTGTATCGATACCTTTTTCTCAACTTAGCTCACTGGAAGTTTCTGTTTCGATACGAGGGTTTACCATATCGATACGGGTCAACTACCAATTTAAAATTTGGTTACCTAACAACTGACACTGATAGTCGAAACATTTAAAAACAATCTGAATTAAAAATTCGTGAAAAGCTGTATCGATACGGGTGAAGCCATATCGGTACACCATTCAAACTCTTTCAGTTTTTACAAAGGTGCGTATCGATATAGATTGAATCTGTTTCGATACGGTGTTTCGATATGGATAAGGGCGTATCGAAACTCATTCCTCCAGTAGCCAACTTTGTAAAAAAAGGTATCGATACGGCTGGAAGCGTATCGATACACCTGGACGGTTTTCAATAGTTTGGCCTTGGAACACTTAGAAAATATTTTGAGTTTGAGTTTTTCAAATCAGTTTTAAAGTGTTGGTGATTTAAAACTTATTAAGGGACTTATAAAACAATTTTAAGTTTTTCAATTTGATCCTTAATAATTTAATTATATCAAAATCAAACATAGGTTTCACAATCTCCCCTTTTTTGATATAAAAAAACTAAAACTTAAAATTTTTGACACTTTGAAAAACTTTGCAAAATTAACTCCCCTTAATATAAGCTAGGTAACTTTTAAGTTGAAAATCAAAAAGTTTTTAAGTGTTGTGAGCTTCCCTCTCCCCCTTTTTGTTAGATCAAAAAAAATTGAGACAAAGTAAAGTGCATAACATAGGCAAAGGTATAAATAGGCAACATAAATATCATTAAGCTCATAAATAAAGCATAACATTAACTTAAAAATCCAACAAAACAGAAAATCAAAGCATATGTTTAAAATAAAACAAAATTAGTCCTAAGAACATGAAACAAAGGTGCATAAATAAAAACATCCTAGATGATATGCATAAAATGCAAGGAGAAGCTACTAGGCATCATCATCGCCTTCTTCGTCATCTTCATCTTCATCTTCAATTGGATCATCATTCCTCATGCTATTACGACACTCATCATGAAAGGTAGAGAGGGAAATATTCAAGGAGTTATGACTGCCTTCAAGAGAGGTTAGACGATTCTCAACGTTCGTCATCCTTGTTTCAAAGCTTGTTTCAAGAGAGGTTAGACGATTCTCCATATCCGTGCGCAACCCCGTGAATTGCTCATTAAGGAAGGTCATAAGAGCATCCATGGAAGGTTAAGGAGGAGGTGGAGGAGCTTGAGGAACTTGATCACCTTGAGAATTTTCCAATTGTGCCGCGGCCTCGGGTGGTAGCTCGGAAAGACGTAACCAACTACCATTAAAATAATAGAACTTACCCCGTGCAAGAGAGCGTTCATTAATAGGATCGGTGAGGGGAGTTGGGAAGTCATGCGAGCAATCAATATCCTTTTTCAAAAAGAAATAGCTTAGGGTCGTACCATAGGTGAATGAGGTGACAAGAGAGGTGTGGCGATGTTGCACAAGATAAACAATCTCCGCAAACATGATACGAGCAAGGTTTGGACGTTTTCGCTCACGGAAGCAACGAATCCAAAAGTCATCCACTTGACGGATGGTAGAGTACTTTCCTCCGGAAGACCTAAACCACCAAGAGACCATCAAATGGAGGATCCGATCTTGAGCATTGAGGCCGGTGACAGAACCACTAAGAACATGGCCTAAAGCATTCTCATCATCAAGGCCTTCATCCTCCAACTTAAAAACTTCACATATAGATTTTATATCAAGAAGGATTTTCTTGTCCATGAGATAGGAACTAATTATGGTAACAACCCCATTACGATTAGCACAACATTTGGCATTAGCATAAAAGATCAAAACCAAAAGACGGAAATAAAACCTGGGAATAGAGAGAAAATCCATATAATTCCAAAGTTGAAGCAAAGGGAGATATTTAAATTTTTGAATCGCTCTGAGTTAAGAAAAGGAATAGATATTACCCTTTTCGGACGAATCTTGTAGTTTTCGAATTGACGAAAATATGTGAGAGCTCCGGTGGTTTCAAATGAATGTTCATAGATTTGGGTGTAATTTGGACGAGCACCCTCTCCGGGATTAGATGATTCACCGTTTTGAGTAACACGAGATCTCTTCCTAGATGGTTCCATGAACTAGAAAGACAAGTGTATGCATTTAGATTCCTTCATTCAAGTCATTGAGAAATCAAATATCAAGGTAAAAAAATTTTGCAAAATAAAATTTGAAGAAGAAATTTTGAAAAACAAAATTTTGTTAAGAAGACAAATAAAAAAATAAAACAAAATAAAAAAGAAGAGAATGGGTTTTACCTTGATAGTGATTAGAGAGGAATGAAGAAAAGCCTAGCACCAAATTTGATGAGAAAAACCTTAGAGCTTTGCTTGATTTGAAACCCTCTTGAAGTTTTTGAGTTGTGGTGTGAAAATATGAGGGAGGAAGAGCCTATTTATAGGCTAAAAACGGCTAGGGTTTTTAGGGTTTTGAGAATTTTAGTTTTGGTAAAAGTTGAAGACTTTAAATGCCAAAATTAAAGATGTCTGCGCAATCACGTATCGATACGCCTGAGGGTGTATTGATACGGGGGTAAAAACGTAATTCCCATAAATATGCCCGTTGAAGAATCGTATCGAAACGAATGAAATCCGTATCGAAACGATCGAAGCTCGTATCGAAACGGGTTTAACCGTATCGATAATCGTTTAAGGCTAAATGAAGTCTGGGAAACTAATGAAGTACTCGTATCGATACGCGTAGGGCCGTATCGATACCCTATGCCCAGAAATACATTTTAGGCCTAAAGAACAACCATATGCTCGATTTTAACACCTCCTAAAGGAATGCAAATGATGAATGAACAATTCTAAGCATATTTGAAAAGAATCATACTCCCCCTAGCTATAGGCATGGACATTTTTAAGAGTTACAACACACAAACATGCAATTTCACAAGATCAAGTAATTTTAAGCACAAAGAGGTCCTAAAAGGTCAAGATAGGCTAGCTAGACCTAACTCTCTCCTAAGGGACCAAAAACGCTCTTTGTCTAAAGGTTTTGTAAATATGTCTGCTAATTGATTTAAGGTGTCTACATACTCTATAACCACATCTTCTTTAAGGACATGATCTCTAATGAAATGATGCCTTATTTCTATGTGTTTGGTTCTAGAGTGTTGGCTGAGATTTTTTGTCAAACATATAACACTCGTGTTGTCACATTTTAGGGGTATGGTTTCAACTTTAATTCCATAATATAAGAGTTGTTGCTTCATCCAAAGGACTTGAGCACAACAACTCCCTAAGGATATGTACTCGGCTTCGGTGGTAGATAAGGCTACACTATTTTGTTTCTTAGAGAACCAAGATATGAGTATAATACCTAGGAATTGACAAGTTCCTGAAGTACTTTTCCTACCGATTTTGCAACCCCCATAATCCGCATCCGAATAAGAATTAAGGTTGAAGGTGGAGTCTCTAGGATACCAAAGACCTAAACAAGGAGTATCTCTAAGGTACCTAAAGATTCTCTTAACGACTATAAGGTGAGTCTCTCTAGGACTAGCTTGAAACCTAGCACACAAGCAAACACTAAACAAGATATCCGGTCTACTTGCGGTAAGGTAAAGCAATGATCCAATCATGGAACGGTAAAGCTTACAGTCGACACACTTACCTCCTTCATCTTTGTCAAGCTTTGTAGATGAGCTCATAGGTGTGGCTTTAGGCTTTGCATTCTCCAAGCCAAACTTCTTGAGCATATCCTTTATGTACTTTTCTTGATTGATGAAGGTGCCATCCTTCTTTTGCTTGATTTGAAGTCCCAAAAAGAATGAGAGCTCCCCCTTCATGCTCATCTCGATTTCACCTTGCATTAGCTTAGCAAACTCTTGGAATGACATTCGTTAGTAGAACCAAAAATAATATCATCAACATAAATTTGAACTACTAAGATGTCATTTTTATACATTTTTATAAAGAGTGTAGTGTCCACCTTACCCTTTTCAAAACCCTTTTCAATTAAAAAGTTTGAAAGTCTTTCATACCAAGCTCTAGGAGCTTGCTTTAAACCATAAAGAGCTTTAGTGAGTTTGAAAACATGATTTGGAAATTTTGAATCTTCAAAACCCGGTGGTTGTTCCACATACACTTCCTCATTTATAAAACCATTTAAAAACACGCTTTTAACATCCATTTGAAAAAGCTTGAAATTATGATAACATGCATATGCAAGCAACATCCTAATGGCTTCCATTCTAGCTACGGGTGCATAGGTTTCATCAAAATCTATTCCCTCTTCTTGAGTGTAACCTTGTAATACTAGTCTAGCTTTATTTCTCACAATGTTACCACTCTCATCTAGCTTGTTCCTAAAGACCCATTTAGTTTCTATGGTAGATTGATTACTAGGCCTATCAACTAATGTCCAAATGTTACTTCTCTCAAATTGATTTAACTCTTCTTGCATAGCCATAATCCAAAAATCATCTTTCAATGCCTCTTTTATATTCTTAGGCTCTATGCATGAGATAAATGCAACATGATTCATTAATCTAAGAGAAGATCGAGTGGTTACCCCCTTGGATGGATCACCCAAGATTTCATCATCTTTGACATAGTTGAACTCCCTTGGGTAGCTCACTTCCTTTTCCTCAAGAGCCAAGTCCTTCAAGGCTTCAAGAGGTGGATCTTGTGTGTCCTCTTCTTTTGTTGGAATCTCATCCTCCTTTGAAGTTTGTCCTCCATCAAAGGCATTTATGATTCCTACATCATCATCATCACAAGAATCCTTCCTTGGAAAGAGGTTATCATCGAATACAACATGTATAGATTCTTCTACTACTAAAGTTCTTTTGTTAAATACTCGATAGGCTTTAAAGGTTAAAGAGTATCCTATGAAAATAGCTTCATTACTTTTTGAATCAAATTTACCTAAGTTGTCTTTTCCATTATTTAAAACAAAACACTTGCAACCAAAAGGGTGAAAATAGCTAATGTTAGGCTTTTTAGATTTTAAAATCTCATAAGGTGTTTTCTTTAAAATTGGCCTAATCATTACTCGATTAACAATATAGCAAGCGGTGTTTGTGGCTTCCGCCCAAAAATATTTAGGTAAATTATTTTCACAAATCATAGTTCTAGCCATTTCTTGCAAAGTTCTATTTTTCCTCTCAACTACACCATTTTGGTGAGGAGTTCGAGGAGCCGAAAAATTGTGGCTAATATCATTTTCATTCAAAAAATCTTCAAACCCTAAATTTTGAGACTCGGTTCTATGATCACTTCTAATATGTGAAATTCTAAGTTCAAGATCATTTTGGGTTAATTTTGAAAATGTGATGAATTTTTCCAAAGCCTCATCTTTAGTACTTAAAAATAGAACCCAAGTAAATCTAGAAAAATCATCAACAAGTACAAATGCATAAAACTTACCACCCAAGCTCATAGTCCTAATTAGCCCAAATAAATCCATATGGATAAGTTGTAAACATCTACTAGTAGAAACATCATTAATGGATTTAAAGGAAGACTTATGTTGTTTACCCTTAGAGCATGCATCACAAATTTTATCGTTTGAAAATTTAATCTTGGGTAAACCTCTAACTAGATCAAGGGAAACTAGTTTTTCTAAAACACTAATGCTAGCATGTCCTAGTTTCCTATGCCACAACCATGCATTATTTTCATTTTGTGCTACTAAGCATGCATGAGATGTATGAATGTCATCTAGATGCACCATGTATATGTTCCCTATGCGATGACCTATGAGCATAATATTATTAGATTTAATGTCTACAATATTGCATCCATTTTTATCGAATAAAACATTAAATCTTTTATCACATAATTGACTTATGCTCAATAAGTTATGTTTAAGACCATCGACATACAAGACGTTTTCAATGAGAATAGTAGAGAGATCACCTATGGAGCCAATACCTTTAATGTGGCCTTTGGAGTTGTCACCAAATGTCACTGTAACCCCCTCGTCCCGGTCTGGCCTGATGACCGGTCCGAGTAGGCCACACGGGGGAAACCGAAGCAAAACCTGTTAAGGTTCCCCCTCGGTTAGCAACCCTAAAAATTTTCTTTTATATTAAACTTCTCTAAAGGCACCATTAAATCCTATATGATCATAACAGCGGAATAAAATGAAGAAGACATGCAACTGAACACAGAACGACAGTTAAACAGTCCAATTTTAGTCCATTAGGCAGGCCGTTTCGAAACACCATTGAGGCGTATCGAAACGCCTTGACCTGGTCAACTGCCCCAAGCCCATACGAGGAGGCCGTATCGGAACAGAGGTGAACCGTTCCGAAACACCCTCAACGGTCCACTTCTCGTGGTCAACGAGATATTGACCATTTTGAAACCCTTAGACCTGTTTCGAAACGCTTTCATCTCGGCAATTTCTCAGATTTCCAGTAGACAAAATGTTTCGAAACTCGTATCGGAACAGGGGTTCACAGTGGCCAAACCGTATCGAAATGTGTTCCGATACGGGGTCCCTAAAGCCTTACCCGTTCCGAAACGTGTTAGCCTATTTTGAAACACGGGCTGTCTGCAACCTTTGAAAGCCAGATTTAAACATCTCTGAACAACTCTAAAAGCCCTAAACGACCCTAAGAAGCACTCAACACAAGCATACATGAACTAGAGGCATGGATCCTATGTCAAACATGCTCAAACACACAAGGCATAGATGAAACATCCATTCATGGCATTTAGACATAAGGCAACATTTCATATAAGGGCATGCTTGAGGACTTAAAAGCCAAAAGGCACAATTCATCTCAATAAGGTTTACATGCCAATCGAAGCAACCTAAACATTCTTAAGGCATGCCATCACACAAGCATTTGACAAGACATGACATGTTTACAATCAAAGTCAATTCATAAACATCAAACACATATATGAGTCATACATCGCTCATACAAAACACACTCTTGCAACATTGCTAAACTACTACATAATTGCTAAATCGTACTTGAGCAACAAAAACTTGGAAAACCCATTTCGCCTTGCTCCGTGCTAACACCACGCTAATGATCTACATTGTTGAAAATGAGAGCGTAAGCTAGAAGCTTAGTGAGGATGCTCTAAAATCGAAAACATCAACAATGCAGGGTCCAAGCATGCAAATCCTAATCTCACATACAACATACATAGGTAATCAACAAGTCAACCTAGCTAGTCTTTCAAGAGTCATAATATGGCATCTCACGTCATGCTAAGCTCAACAACAATATCTCAATTATCAAAACATCATAAGTATAAGAGCAATATCATTGACCACTATTAGTTTACCCGGATGTGCGGATTAAATCTCAACAACCACATTACCTCGGTGGGATTACACTCATCACTGGACCTTGCATGGGTGGGATTCCACTCATCACCACATGCCCTACAAATGGGATTCCACTCATCATCCCGTAGAATATAAATAAATTTCCGGTGGAATGTTACATCACTGTAGTTTTCCTTGATGACTCAACGCCATCAAGGCCACGTACGTTTTGACTCAATTTGTGTGCACACTAATCCTAATGATCGATCATTTACACCCGGTAAAGATAATTAGTTTCAATTTCATTTACCACATCACATATCCACCATTTCTATCACATGCTCATCACATACATATATCAAAATACACATACAATTCAAACCACATTTCTCACAATAAAATAGGCAAGGCATACTAGCATCAATAGGAAATAAGGAGTTAAGTTACCAGTTCAACTCCCACATTGGAAAGGTCTAACAAGCACATTCCAACACATACACTACACACACTTGAACCAACTTTAAAACATATTTAAAGTTACTCACCACCCTTCCTTAGCAACCAAAGCAAGCCTCCCATATGCCCGGATTCGATCCCGATGCTTCTCCAATGTCTCCTATTGTTTCTAGCCAATCAAATCACATCCATTACTCTCAATCAATGTTAAAACTCAGTCATCAATTCACCCCATAAGTACAAGCCAAACTTCAACAAATTCCAACCCAAATAATCACCCAAAAGTCCATTTTCGAGCTCCCTTAAAACCTAGCTGAAAACCATGTTTTCAAACACTCAAATGACACCCAAATGGTCCCAAAACACCTTCCTAACATCTCTAAACCATCAGCCCTTCAAATAAATCCTAAAACTCACCAAAAACCAAGTTTTAGACACTTCAAACATGGCCACAATGACCCATTTCGGGTTTTCACCCAAACTCACTCATTTCAACATATTATGTGTATTTTAAGGTGACTAAACCAAAACCCAACTTAATAATTCATAACCAATTGAAAAACCCAATAAAAACTCAAACTTTCTTTAAACCCTAATTTTCCAAAAGTTGATAGTTTCAAATTCTACAACCATGTAAAGGTAGAGGATGAAGAGGAGAGTGTAGAAATGTAATTACCTTTGAAAAATGCGCTTGAGATGAGGAAGAAATCAAATGGAATAGTATTTAGGGTTTGAGAGGGGTTTAGTCTTGCTTTTCACGTTGGGGGAGAAAATGGAGGAAGACCACTTTTCTTTTGTTCTTTTTAATTTCAAAAGTTGTCTACATTTTTAAATTATTTTAGGTTAAATCACCAAATTGGTCCCTTCTTATAATTTAAAACTCAATTAGCTCAAGCCAAGGTCAAATTGATTGAAATTAATTTTAATGGCTCGGACCAACTAACCCGACTAACTCCTAACCCCAAATCACGAGTGTTACAGTCACCACTCTTCCACTTTTTGGCTTTAGATCTGTGAATCTACTCTTTTCTCCGGTCATATGCCTTGAGCATCCACTATCAAGGTACCATGAGTTTTGACTTTGTGCTTTGGCCTTGTAGCAATGCTCCCCCTACAAACAAAGATATTAAGCTTTTGTTTTTGGTACCCAAATCATTTTGGGTCCATGAGTGTTAGCTCTCAAAACCTTGGTTCCCTTAGGAATCCAAGATGACATAGCAATAATGTTATTAGATTTTACAAGTTCCTTAGGAACCCATACACTTCTAATTCTTTTAGTTCTACTATGTCTAGGAAAGCTACCTTGTTTGTAGTAGTTAGTCTTTTTCTTAGGTTGATTTGTTCTTGAAGATTCACCTATTTCATGCTTGACACTGCCAACATTTTTAAAAGACTCTTTGAGCTAATTTAGCTCATCTAACACCTTTTGGTGTTCGCTATTACATTGAGAAAAAAGATTATTAAGGTCAACATTTTCATCTTGAAAAAAAATTTAGTTCTTCTTTCAACCCTAATATCTTTTTCTCAAATTTTGAATTAGCTTGAGAGAGTAAGTTAGTTTTATCATTTAGCTCTAAAATGATTTTCTTATTTCTAATGACCGACTCCTTATATTTCTCAACTAATTAATCATAGACCTCTTGTAACTCATCATATGCATCATTTAATTCATCATATGTAAAATCTAAAGATGATGAGTTAGAGGTTACCATGGAGGAATCTTCCTCAAGTGCCATGAGGCAAAGATTGGCCACTTCTTGTTCGTCATCTTCGGATGACTCCTCATCTCTCCAAGTAGCAAGCTTGGCTTTGAGCTTCTTCTTCTTCTCAAAGCCCTTCTTCTTGAGTTGAGGGCACTCCGAACGTATGTGACCGGGTTTATTGCACTAAAAGCAAATGATTTGATCCCTTCTTCTTCTTTGTTCTTACCTTTGAAGTCCATCTTTCTTTGAATTTTTCTTCCACAATTGGACCTCATGAATTGAGAGAACTTCTTGGCTATCATAGCCAATTCTTCAAGGTCATACTCCTCACTAGAAGAGCTTTCCTCAAGTAGTGAAGCTTTAAGAGCTATTCCCATCTTCTTCTTCTTTTCAACTTCTAACTTCTCTACTCTCTTCTCTTCCTTCTTCTTCTCTTTTTCCCTTCCTTTTTTCATAATCTCATGAGTTAGTAGAGAAACCACTAGCTCATCAAGCTTTAGAGTCTTCAAATTTTTAGCCTCTATGATGGCGGTTCTCTTTCCACCGCAAGATTCGGGAAGTGAATAAAGTAGCTTCCGGACAAGCTTGTCTTCCGGTATGATCTCTCCAAATCCTTTGAGCCCATTGACTATTGTGAAGAAACGATCAAACATCTTGGACACCGTCTCATCGGGCTCCATCTTGAAATTTTCATAACTAAGAGTGAGAATTCCAATCTTAGTTTCTTTGACATCATTGGTTCCCTCATAGGTAGTCTCAAGAGTGTCCCACACTTCTTTGGCACTCTCAATGGATGACACTTTGGAATAGATGTCCGGACCGAATGAACAAAAGAGCATGTGGAGAGCTTTGTCATTTATTTGGATCTTTCTCCTTTCTTCTTCACTCATTTCCACCTTTTTCACCCTAAAAAACCTTCTTTTTTTTGAAACCAAAACAGAGAGCCCCTTTCCTTTTTTAAAAACCAAAAACGTTTCTTTTTTTTGTAAAAACCATAAAAAATCGAAACTAAAAGAAAAACCATAAACCCTACCCTTTTCGTGTCACCGGCTCACCATGCCGGCAACGGACAACGGCGATGGGGATCCCGACTCGAAACGGAGGTAAAAAAGAAAGACTCTTTACTTTTTTTTTATTTTTGAGTTGCTTCTTTTGATGCTTGCAATGAAAAGAAAAATAGAAAAGGATACCTCAGAAGGCTTTTTCACTGTTATTGATTTTTTTTCTCTCCAAAATCCCTCGTTTACAATGGCTTTTTGGTTTGGATTTATATCCAAAAGATTACATTCGAATATGAAAAAGAAATGGTTGACTTTGTGCTCGATTTATTGTTTTTTGTCTTTTTCTCTGTGATTCTGATCTCTGATGCTTCTAGTTGATTTTTGTGTTTTGTTTCGTTCCGGTTTTGGGTATCTGACGTCCTTCTTTTTGCTTTTCTCTGTTGGTCTTGGCCGAAATGGGGAGGGACACCGGCGTGGTGGTGGCAGAGGAAACAGAATCGTCAGGCGCGTGGTCCTTGCACGCGCGTGTTGGCAGACGAGGAGCCGAGCGTGGGCGCGTGAGGCTTCTGGAATTCCCCGCGTCGATCCGAGGTTGTTGGATGGACCCTGATCTAACGGCTACGAGGAGAGCGGCGCTAGGGCAATGGGTGCTTGCTAGGGTTTCTTCATACACGGGCTGATCTGGGCCGTTGGATTGCCTCCAGATCCAACGGCATTGGAGGTGTGCGGCGCGAATGGCAAAGGGGGCTCTCTAGGGTTCCTTCGCTGAGATTCATTTGGACCGTCAGATCTCAGCCAATCTGACAGTTGTGGGGAAGTGCGGCGCGAGACGACAGAGGGGCTCTCTAGGGTTTCTTCATCAGATTAGATCTGGACCGTTGATCAGGGGCCAGATCTGACGGTCCAGATGTGACTGCGCAGAAACACAACAAATTAGGGTTTTTCTTGATTATTAGGGCTAGCACTATTTGGGCTTACGGGCTGTGTATTATTTATTTATTTTTGGGTTTTTCATAATGTAATGGACTTTAAATTAAATAAACTATGAGCTTTTATTATATTCCTAATCAAAGTGGGCTTTTATTTATTTATGAACATTTTTTATTTCTTTTAAGTTTTATTTTCATAATAATAATAAATATAATAATAATAGATATAATAATAATAATAATAATAAATAATAATAATAATGATAATAAATAATAATAATATTAAATAATAACACATAATAATATATAATAAGTGATGGTAACAAAAACAAATAATATGATAACAATACGTAATGAAAGATAAATAATGATGATAGTATAATATTAAAAATATTATAGTAATGTTTAGGGTTTTTTGAAATGGATAGCATTAATAGTATAAAATAATAATGTTACTAATAATAATCATAAAAGGCAAACACAACAATAGTATAGAAAAACATACATATACACATTTAACAATTATTACTTAATTATACCTATATCTAATATGTCACACGCATACATATACAATAAATAGCACTAATTAATGATAATAGTATGGTAACAATACTAAATAATAATATGACGCACATATATATATATTTCTTTTTCCTTTTTCTCTTTTTTTATTTTTTATTTTTAAATTTCCTAATAGCCCGATAAGCCCAACACAAACATAAAGGGGTTCAAGGTCCGGACAAAATTAGTGATTACAGCTACCCCTCTTTCCTTATACTTGTGGAACAAGAATAAAGCAAAGACCATAAGTACTAATTTTGTCCTACTTCCCTATTGGACGGTTTACTCCCGACGCGGCCATGCGATTCCAAGTAACTCCTCTTCCCAAAGCCTTCCAATTGTGAGTTCTCTCTCTGGATGCCCCGAACAGGTAGACAGAGTTTTTTTTTTTTTTTTGCAGATTTCCATTCTCCAAGTGCCCGAACGGATAGGCAGGTTTCAAATACATTTGTCTTCCCTTTTTGTAAGAACAAGCTAGTCATCCAAACAACTTTGCCTTCCCTTCGCGGTCTAAAAGCAAACTGGTCATAACTAAATCTGTCCAACTTCTCTGTTGGACGATTTATTCTCCCGGAGCTACAACACGCTAGACCGAGTATTTTCTCTCTGAAGCTTTGAGAATATGAGTTCTCTCTCCATAGAACTCATTTCCTTGGCATATTTCTCGAGTGGCAGTTCTTCCTATATAGAACTCTCGTCCTCGTATTTTTGAAATCAAAGATCTCCAAGTCCTCTCTCTATAGGACCCTCCGCTTTCGAGATCTTGAAGCCTTAGGATTCTGAGTTCTTTCTCCACAGAACTCCTCTTCCTTAGCGTACCCTTCGATTAGTAGTTCCTTCTCTATTGAACTCCTATCTGAAATCAATTATTTACAAGTCCCTTCTCCGTAGGACCCTCTGCTTTCGAGATCCTGAAGTCGTACGAGTTCTTCCTTTATAGAGCTTGTTTGGACCCTTTCTCTGTAGGATCCTTTATCTTGAAATCTGTTGGCAAGCTTGAAAGCTTTCATTTGAAATCCTTGAGTGGCGAATATGAAGATTTCGCCTGACATTCTGGAGCGGCGGCTTGAAAGGCTTCGCCTGAAATCCTTTTAGTTCTCGTTTTATCGTTTTCTCTTCGTCCCGGTAGGTATTCAAGTTGTTTTTCAAAAATCTGTGTAAATGGATAAAATTAAGAAATTTTTATCTTTTTAAGAAAAATATCCTTTAGGAAGGATATAGTTTTGAGGAAAACATATTTTTAAAAGGGATAAAGTTGAGAAATTTTGACTTTTAAGAAAAATATCCTTTGAGAAGGATAAAATTGAGAAATTGGGTTTTGAGGAAAACATCCTTTTGAAAGGATAAAAATTGAGAGTTTTAAGTTTTGAGAAAAACGACCTTTTGGAAGGATAAAAAAAATTTGAGAAATTTGAGTTTTGAGAAAAACGACCTTTTGGAAGGATAAAAATTGAGAAATTTGGGTTTTAAGAAAAACATCCTTTTGGAAGGATAAAAATTGAGAAATTTGAGTTTTGAGAAAAACGACCTTTTGGAAGGATAAAATTGAGAAATCGAGTTTTGAGGAAAACGACCTTTTGGAAGGATAAAAATTGAGAATTTTGAGTTTTGAGAAAAACGACCTTTTGGAAGGATAAAAATTGAGAATTTTGAGAAAAACGACCTTTTGGAAGGATAAAATCGAGAAATTTGGGTTTTAAGAAAAACATCCTTTTGGAAGGATAAAAATTGAGAATTTTGAGTTTTGAGAAAAATGACCTTTTGGAAGGATAAAAATTGAGAATTTTGAGTTTTGAGAAAAAACGACCTTTTGGAAGGATAAAATCGAATTTTAAGAAAACCATCTGGAAGATTAAAATTGGGGGTTGGAAGGATTTTAGAAATCCGAATTACGCAAGTCGAAGGACTCTTGATTCTTGTGAGATCCGCTTCTCCTCTCATGAAGCTGTAGATCTATTCTTTTACCGATCTTCAAATGTCTGTTTAAAGAAAACCAAAATGCTATGATGATATGATTTAGCATGCTCCTAGCATGAGTGATATCTAGCTATCGATGATGCATGAGCATATTTCAAGATGCAAAGGTGCATGGGTTCATGAGAATGCAAAGGTGCATGGATTTAGTTTGTCTTCATTTCTTAGGGTTAGTGGTCGTTATCTTGAGACTACAACCATCCATCAATCTTGTGTCTTAAGAAATCTGGCCCCCATACTTCTGACGCTCGTTCTTCGTTCAAATATTCGAGTCGAGTGACTTCGGTCGTACTCTAAATCCTTTCTGCCTTGTGCCATCTTTCATATACTTCGGTTTGAACCTTTTTACGTGAAAATCTTAGTTTCCCCACGGACAATGGTGCCCCATCATGGCAATTTAGCCTCACCTGACTCTTCGTCATTCCTTCTCACGTTGTGCCCCTCAACCTTTGGGCCTTGCTGATGCATTTATCTCTGAAGTAATACAGAGAGATCTCTTGGTTTAAAAAGTACCAATTTATGGATTGTCATTCTAATGAAGAATGCCCTTTTAGATTAGCATACAGAACCTTGAAGTCAAAATTCTAGTTAAAAGAAAAAATAGAATAGGATGCCCCGGATATCAAATGCAAGAGCGTCTTAGATCCTACTTTCTGGTGATCAGCTTGAGTCAATGGAGACTCTGAATGTTGTGGCGATATGCGAAGTTGTGAAACCCTTTCCAAATCACTCGGTTCATCCTCATGATTATGGTATTTGCTTAATTGGCTCGATTACTATTCCTTCTAGTTCTCATAATGTTTCTCCATATGTTTTCAAAAAAAATTAGCCCATTGAATAGAAAATGTCACTCCAAGAATTTTAAATGTAAGCATGTGCTTCTGATTACAATTAGTATTGTGTCAGTGTCCTCAAGGATTCACATCCGAGACTTATTTAGTTTGCTCATTCGTTTCTTTTTTTCCTAGGGGAATTCAAATCGTCACAGTCCTTTGTCTTGAGGATACTGATGGAGCACACAACAATACCCCGAGCTACTCGGCATAGTCACGACTTGAAAATATTACCATCACTCATGAAGCGAAGGGTCTCGGGCTTCAGCGGAGTGCCCCAAGAATTCCACACTCGTATCCGAAAATGCCTATTACCAGGTTTCGAACATTGGAGTGCTTTTCGATTAAAGCCTAATACCAGGCTCTGAAATTTTATTTGGTTTTGAAACAGTATATATTTTTTCATTTCTCTTTCCCTTTTATTTATTTATTTATTTATTTGCACATTCGAGTAACTCTACTTGGGCTTTCTCAGGAGATTCCCTTATCATCGAACATCATCAAAGGAATAGTGATCTTGCTTCTCTCGCTTTACCGACCGGAGCGGGCGGAGCGAGACATCACACTTCATCGTTTTCACAACATTCGGTGGATCCCTTTGAGTAGAATCAATGCCACATTATGCATATGATATCCGAGGACCTACGGAGGTAAGGAGGGATATATGCATATACATGATTTCAAGGCCATTGTATGTTAAAAAAGAAGTGCATTTTCATTAGAACGTCAAATTGTAAACATAACAAGTGCCCTTGAAAAAAATCATTGCTATCTTGGGCAAAGGATAGCAACGTTTGTTCCATGCATTACTTCGAGAGAAAAATGCAACATACAAGACTCCTAAAGATGGTCGGGCATTAGCACACCCCAAAAGTCACAATCCCAATGTTTCCTTTCAGAATGTCAAGTGGTCGTTCTCGATCAGAGATTGCACCTTATTTTTTAGTGCCCCACAATTCTCCGTGGTGTGGCCCGTGCTTCCCACATGGTAGTCACATACGGCATTGACATCATAGCCTTCAGGATAGGGAGGATCCTTTGGTTTGGACTGAACCGGAGTTAGAAGCTTCTTCTCAATAAGCATTGGGAGCAAATCGGTGTACGACATAAGAACTGGATGAAGGTCCTTTTGAGGCTTTGCAGACCGGGATGCTTGATTATGGTAGCGGCCAGAAGACTGGTTGTTCGAGTGAGAACCCACCATGTGAACTTGGGACCCATGCCCCTTGTGGGTGGTTGTACCATAGGGATCTACTATCTTCCCTTTCTTGATGGCGTCCTCGATACGTTCTCCTGTCAAGACCATGTCCGCAAAGCTGATGGAGGGATTGCTTATCAAGCGATCGTACAAGACTCCTTTCAGAGTGTCAACAAACAAAGGAATGGTTTCACCTTCCGAAAGTGGGGGCTGCACCTGAGCTGCTACGTCTCGCCAACGCCGGGCATACTCACGGATACTCTCACCGTGCTTTTGTTCCATCCCTTGTAGCATGAGCCGATTCGGAGTCATATCAGTTACATGCTTGTATTGACCCACGAACGCCTTCGAAAGATCGCTCCATGACTTGATGTCGACTCGTCTAAGTTGAGTATACCAACGGGTTGCGGAACCAGTTAAACTGTCTTGAAAGCAGTGGATAAGTAGCTTCTCGTCTTTTATAAAAGCCGCCATCTTTCGGCAATACATGGTAATGTGAGCTGAAGGACAAGTAGTCCCGTCGTACTTATCAAAGTCGGGGGCCTTGAATTTCGGAGGTAAAACTAAATCCGCTACAAGGCTCAAATCACTGGCATCATTCCCTTGCTTATCCATTCCTTGCAAGTCCTTGAACTTTTCCTCAAAGAGACGAAACTTCTCCTCGTAATTCTTTTCCACCTCGGCCCTAATCCTTTCTTCTGCCTCAATTAACATGTTTGGATTCGGTACTTCAACCTCGAGATCTTCTCCTAACTCAACAGGTTGGTCCAAGTGACGGCTAGCTGGTGCTTCCATAGGGCGATTAGCGGGCGTTCCCTCGAGGTTGATATGCACTCTCTTCCCGGTGGTTGGCGCTCCTAGTTGGATATGCGATGTAGTCTCACCTACTCCCCTCTCATTCGAATTGCCCCCTGATCCTCCTTCTTTACTGAACTTCTTTTCAAGCAGTTCGGTCATCTGAGCGATGATGGTGGTTTGTGATTGCGCAATCTGATCCTTAATGTTTTGCTCGATTCCATCCAATCGGTTCTCGAGGTCCTTCTGACCTAGTTCAACCCTGGCCATCCTTTCTTCCATTGCTCGTGACTGAGAACGGGTATCGTACGAACGCGGAATGGTTGTAGATTGGAAACTTCACCACTGTAATAATATTTTTTCAATATTAATTCATTATTTAGTTGGTCAATGCATGTCATAATGTATGAACATATGATGCAATGAAATATGTACACATGTGTATGCGGATGAAATGTGTTGGCCCTATAGGTGATTCCCCTTAGGTCGACTATCATTCGAACGTGAAGGAGGTTCCTTGTTACGAGACAGTCATAGCAAAGTCTTGACAAATATGCTTCCGCTTGTGATCCAAAGATGTTGATCCGATAGACGGTTCGAAATTTTGCTCGGGATGGAGAAGAGATGTGCCTTCTTCGGTGGTGGGCATTAAATGACCTGACACTGTGCTTTCGCTCCGTAAACTGCCCCTTTATCCGTTCTGTCCGATGTCGGACTTGCTAATTGACATAATCCTTTCTAGCAACCTCCCGTCCATAATGATAGCCCCAAGAATGGGTATAACCATTTTGACTCATGAAATGCATGCACGAAAAGTAGATGCAAAAAGTCATAAAAGAAATGTGTTAGTGCCGGATAAACGCGATCAACATATGATAAAAGAAATAAGGCAAGCATGAAGGCAAGCAACCCTATTTATCCCGTCTAATAAACCTAGGTTGTCCGCATGGCTCTAACAGGGTGGGCATTCTAGTTCTCTAAATGCAATTTTGGTTCTATGAGGTACTCGAACTGTCCTCGTTGTCCCCTTCTAAGGGTAGCAAGGCCCCCGGTCATCACCCATTATAGGCTCCTCTCAACCGAGTTCAATTCGAGGGGACCCTTTAGCTATATCTGCACGGAGAAACGATATTCTCACGAAGATATAGGGTATTCGAGCCCCGAAGGTACTTGCTAGGCCTACACGGAGGAACAATATCCCCACGAAAGCACTAGCGTTTTCCCCCCACTTAAACGAACGGGTTTAAATGCCAATTTTAAATGCGTTTAAAATAAACTCGCACTTATAAACAAATATCGATCGACTCGGTCACTTTAATTCGCAACTTTTAATATTAATTAAGCGGTAAGTTTTTTTTTTGGCTCGACTCTCTTTTTTGTTTTTGAAAACAAAAAAAATTTCCCCAGCAGAGTCGCCATCTGTTGCGACTAAAAAATTTCAAAATTACAAGGTACCTCGGATGTCGCTCGGACGAACCGGGTTTTAAATTGGTTTTGAAAATTTTAATCGGATTTATAAAAAATAGAGGAGTCTCCACCGGCCATTTAAAAATGGTAGACCGGACACCGAAATAAAACCAGAGATTTAAAAGGGTTCGGGAGTCGGTTACACGCGAGGAAGGATTAGCACCCTCGACGTGCCCAAAATTGGTACCAAAAACATTACCGCTTAATTAATATTAAATTTTGCGAATTAAAGTAACGAATCGTATCGAAATTTGGTTATATGAGCGAGTGAATTTTAAAGGTCTTAATATTCGAGAAGGAACGTCCGAACCACCACCACTACGACTGGTACTGGCCTCGTTCGTTCCCGAATATAAAAGACGCTCGCATTGCATTTTATAAGTTCGAGATGCAACTTAAAAAAGATCATAAACGGGACATACAAATATACGCAAAGCCAAGAAAAAGGTATAAAAACATAAGAAGGCATAAAAGATATAAATATATGCATACATTACATACCGTATTATTCATGCATCATTCAACATATATAAAATATATAAATAAAACATGGACTAAAATCAAAGGAATATAAATACTAAGCAAGAAAATTAAAATGCATGAGATGTAACAATACTATGCTGAAAAAGACTAAAATGAACATAGGACAGACTCTGAGGACTGAAAATATAATAAACCTAAAAATAAAACTAATTAAACTGCGAAATGGGACCAAATCGAAAGGAAATGAAAAGCCACAGGGACCTAAACGGTAATATTCCCCCTTCGGAAACCGATTAAAACCAAGTTGGGGACCAAATCAAAAACGCCCAAAACACAGGAGGGACTTCGGGAAGAATTTTAAAAAGCGGAAGCCCTCCCTCGCGCAATTAAAGTGACGCGGAGGGGCTTATAACGCGATTAAACCAGTTATAAACTAACAAAACCCTATATAAACTAAGTTTAAAACTTTTTGACCCCCCTTTTTTTTATTTTTAAAACCCTAAACCGAAATAGCCTCTCCCCTCTCTAGTTTCTCTCCGGCGCCGCAAAGGGGTTCCGTTCGCCATTGCCGGCGCCGGAACCCTAAAAAACCTTCTTTTTTTTGAAACCAAAACAGAGAGCCCCTTTCCTTTTTTAAAAACCAAAAACGTTTCTCTTTTTTGTAAAAACCAAAAAAAACCGAAACTAAAAGAAAAACCACAAACCCTACCCTTTTCGTGTCACCGACTCACCATGCATGGCTTCCGAGGGAGCCAGAAGGCTTATCGCCGACAACGGACAACGGCGATGGGGATCCCGACTCGAAACGGAGGTAAAAAAGAAAGACTCTTTACTGTTTTTTTTATTTTTGAGTTGCTTCTTTTGATGCTTGCAATGAAAAGAAAAATAGAAAAGGATACCTCAGAAGGCTTTTTCACTGTTATTGATTTTTTTTCTCTCCAAAATCCCTCGTTTACAATGGCTTTTTGGTTCGGATTTATATCCGAAAGATTACATTCGAATATGAAAAAGAAATGGTTGACTTTGTGCTCGATTTATTGTTTTTTGTCTTTTTCTCTGTGATTCTGATCTCTGATGCTTCTGGTTGATTTTTGTGTTTTGTTTCGTTCCTGTTTTGGGTATCTGACGTCCTTCTTTTTGCTTTTCTCTATTGGTCTTGGCCGAAATGGGGAGGGACACCGGCGTGGTGGTGGCAGAGGAAATAGAATCGTCAGGCGCGTGGTCCTTGCACGCGCGCGTTGGCAGACGAGGAGCCGAGCGTGGGCGCGTGAGGCTTCTGGAATTCCCCGCGTCGATCCGAGGCCGTTGGATGGACCCCGATCTAACAGCTACGAGGAGAGCGGCGCTAGGGCAATGGGTTCTTGCTAGGGTTTCTCCATACCCGGGCTGATCTGGGCCGTTGGATTGCCTCCAAATCCAACGGCATTGGAGGTGTGCGGCGCGAATGGCAAAGGGGGCTCTCTATGGTTCCTTCGCTGAGATTCATTTGGACCGTCAGATCTCAGCCGATCTTACGGTTGTGGGGAAGTGCGGCGCGAGACGACAGAGGGGCTCTCTAGGGTTTCTTCATCAGATTAGATTTGGACCGTTGATTAGGGGCCAGATCTGACGGTCTAGATGTGGCTGCGCAGAAACACAACAAATTAGGGTTTTTCTTGATTATTAGGGCTAGCACTATTTGGGCTTACGGGCTGTGTATTATTTATTTATTTTTGGGTTTTTCATAATGTAATGGACTTTAAATTAAATAAACTATGGGCTTTTATTATATTCCTAATCAAAGTGGGCTTTTATTTATTTATGAACATTTTTGATTTCTTTTAAGTTTTATTTTCATAATAATAATAAATATAATAATAATAGATATAATAATAATGATAATAAACAATAATAATATTAAATAATAACACATAATAATATATAATAAGTGATGGTAACAAAAACAAATATTATGATAACAATACGTAATGAAAGATAAATAATGATGATAGTATAATATTAAAAATACTATAGTAATGTTTAGGGTTTTTTGAAATGGATAGCATTAATAGTATAAAATAATAATGTTACTAATAATAATCCTAAAAGGCAAACACAACAATAGTATAGAAAAACATACATATACACATTTAAGCATTATTACTTAATTATACCTATATCTAATATGTCACACGCATATATATATTTCTTTTTCCTTTTTCTCTTTTTTTATTTTTTATTTTTAAATTTTCTAATAGCCCGATAAGCCCAACACAAACATAAAGGGGTTCAAGGTCCGGACAAAATTAGTGATTACACAAGAGATTGGAAATTTAGCACACTTGAGGTTTGATTTTTGCTTGAATGTTTGTCTTTAATGCAATAGTTGTTGCTGGCCTTCAAAGAGCTTCAATTTATACCTCCTCTATTAATTCTAGTCGTTTGGGTGGTTGGGTAATTGAATAGAGCCGTTGGAACCCTCTCTTACCACCATAAATGCACTTCTGCAGCTATCCGTATCGGTACTCGGGGAGCCGTATCGATACATGTATCAAAAAAAAAGAGCCGTTGTACATAATAAATAGGGGGTATCGAAACGCACGTAGGCGTATCGATACGGGGTATCGAAACGGATGAGACCGTATCGATACCTTTTTCTCAACTTAGCTCACTGGAAGTTTCCGTTTCGATACGAGGGTTTACCCTATCGATACGGGTCAAATACCAATTTAAAATTTGGTTACCTAACAACTGACACCAACGGTCGAAACATTTAAAAACAATATGAATTAAAAATTCATTAAAAACAGTATCGATACGGGTGAAGCCGTATCGGTACACCATTCAAACTCTTTCAGTTTTTACAAAGGTGCATATCGATACAAATTGAATCTATTTCGATACGGTGTTTCGATACGGATAAGGGCGTATTGAAACGTATTCCTCCAGTAGTCAACTTTGTAAAAAAGGTATCGATACAGATGGAAGCGTATCGATACACCTGGACAATTTTCAATATTTTGGCCTTGGAACACTTAGAAAATATTTTGAGTTTGGGTTTTTCAAATCAGTTTTAAAGTGTTGGTGATTTAAAACTTATTAAGGGACTTATAAAACAATTTTAAGTTTTTCAATTTGATCCTTAAAAATTTAATTATATCAAAATCAAACATATGTTTCACAACTTTTGTAGGCGCTCAAGCGTATGAGTCCGTCTTGGGAACCTCCTCATATTCATCGCCAGTATTTGTTACGCCACATTGCTGCAAACTACTTACAGGCGTACAAGAATGATGACAAACGCCAAATGGTGCTTCGAATGGGTACGTCCTACTCCACTCATTTCCGTTTAAGATATCTTGCTATTTATTATTCAGCATTAACTACACCATATTTTTACAGGCAACCTGTATTACGTACACGAGGTTGACGAGCTGTTTCAAGAACTTCTACTCAGGAACAAAGTGGGACATGACTACCTAGCAAAAATCCCGATGGAACAATGGCTTCGATCGTATGATGGTGGTAAACGATATGGCCACCTGACAACAAACTTGGCTGAGGTCGTGAATTCATCAATAAAGGGAGTGCGACATTTGCCTATCACGTTGTCAAAGCCACATATTATCGGTTGGCTACCCTATTTGCAACCTTAGGAAAGCAAGCAGCGAACCATATGGAAGGTGGCCACATCGTCCACCCAGAGCTTCGCGATAAATTTCAAAACTTTACGAGGTATTCAAAAGCGATGACTGCTACATTCTTCTCGCACTGACATCATTTGTTCGAAGTATTACAATATTCGAGGCCGTTGGAAGGCATAGAGCGCAACACGTATGAGGTTAATCTAAAAGATAGGCGTTGCGAGTGCGGAGTATTCCAAACATTCAAGTACACGTGTCCACATGCCATTGCTGCTTATTCGTCTGTACGGTTAGGTTACATACAACCGGTTGACCCAATCTACTTACTCAAACCCGGTGGTTGTTCCACATACACTTCCTCATTTATAAAACCATTTAAAAACGCGCTTTTAACATCCATTTGAAAAAGCTTGAAATTATGATAACATGCATATGCAAGCAACATCCTAATGGCTTCCATTCTAGCTACGGGTGCATAGGTTTCATCAAAATCTATTCCCTCTTCTTGAGTGTAACCTTGTGCTACTAGTCTAGCTTTATTTCTCACAATGTTACCACTCTCATCTAGCTTGTTCTTAAAGACCCATTTAGTTTCTATGGTAGATTGATTACTAGGCATATCAACTAATGTCCAAATGTTACTTCTCTCAAAAATATTTAACTCTTCTTGCATAGCCATAATCCAAAAATCATCTTTCAATGCTTCTTTTATATTCTTAGGCTCTATGCATGAGATAAATGCAACATGATTCATTAATCTAAGAGAAGATCGAGTGGTTACCCCCTTGGATGGATCACCCAAGATTTCACCATCTTTGACATAGTTGAACTCCCTTGGGTAGCTCACTTCCTTTTTCTCAAGAGCCAAGTCCTTCAAGGCTTCAAGAGGTGGATCTTGTGTGTCCTCTTCTTTTGTTGGAATCTCATCCTCCTTTGAAGTTTGTCCTCCATCAAAGGCATTTATGATTCGTACATCATCATCATCACAAGAATCCTTCCTTGGAAAGAGGTTATCATCGAATACAACATGTATATATTCTTCTACTACTAAAGTTCTTTTGTTAAATACTCGGTAGGCTTTAGAGGTTAAAGAGTATCCTATGAAAATAGCTTTATTACTTTTTGCATCAAATTTACCTAAGTTGTCTTTTCCATTATTTAAAACAAAACCCTTGCAACCAAAAGGGTGAAAATAGCTAATGTTAGGCTTTTTAGATTTTAAAATCTCATAAGGTGTTTTCTTTAAAATTGGCCTAATCATTACTCGATTAACAATATAGCAAGCGGTGTTTGTGGCTTCCGCCCAAAAATATTTAGGTAAATTATTTTCACAAAGCATAGTTCTATTTTTCCTCTCAACTACCCCATTTTGGTGAGGAGTTCGAGGAGCCGAAAAATTGTGGCTAATACCATTTTCATTCAAAAAATCTTCAAACCCTACATTTTGAAACTCGGTTCCATGATCACTTCTAATATGTTAAATTCTAAGTTCAAGATCATTTTGGGTTAGTTTTGAAAATGTGATGAATTTTTCCAAACCCTCATCTTTAGTACTTAAAAATAGAACCCAAGTAAATCTAGAAAATCATCAACAAGTACAAATGCATAAGACTTACCACCCAAGCTCATAGTCCTAATTAGCCCAAATAAATCCATATGGATAAGTTGTAAATATCTACTAGTAGAAACATCATTAATGGATTTAAAGGAAGACTTATGTTGTTTACCCTTAGAGCATGCATCACAAATTTTATCGTTTGAAAATTTAATCTTGGGTAAACCTCTAACTAGATCAAGGGAAACTAGTTTTTCTAAAACTCTAATGCTAGCATGTCCTAGTTTCCTATGCCACAACCATGCATCATTTTCATTTTGTGCTACTAAGCATGCATGAGATGTATGAATGTCATCTAGATGCACCATGTATATGTTCCCTATGCGATGACCTATGAGCATAATATTATTAGATTTAATGTCTACAATTTTGCATCCATTTTTATCGAATAAAACATTAAATCCTTTATCACACAATTGACTTATGCTCAATAAGTTATGTTTAAGACCATCGACATACAAGACGTTTTCAATGAGAATAGTAGAGAGATAACCTATGGAGCCAATACTTTTAATGTGGCCTTTGGAGTTGTCACCAAATGTCACTGTAACCCCCTCGTCCCGGTCTGGCCAGATGACCGGTCCGAGTAGGCCACAGGGGGAAAACCGAAGCGAAACCCGTTAAGGTTCCCCCTCGGTTAGCAACCCTAAAAATTGTCTTTTATATTAAACTTCGCTAAAGGCATCATTAAATCCTATATGATCATAACAACGGAATAAAATGAAGAAGACACGCAACTAAACGCAGAACGACAGTTAAACAGTCCAATTTTAGTCCATTAGGCAGGCCGTTTTGAAACACCGTTGAGGCGTATCAAAACGCCTTGACCTGGTCAACTGCTCCAAGCCCATACGAGGAGGCCGTATCGAAACAGAGGTCAACCGTTCCGAAACACCCTCAACGGTCAACTTCTCGTGGTCAACGAGATATTGACCGTTCCGAAACCCTTAGACCTGTTTCGAAATGCTTTCATCTCAGCAATTTCTCAGATTTCTAGTAGCCAAAATGTTTCGAAACTCGTATCAGAACAGGGGTTCACAGTGGCCAAACCGTATCGGAACGTGTTCCGATACGGGGGCCCTTAAGTCTTACCCGTTCCGAAACGTGTTAGCCTGTTTCGAAACACGGGCTGTCTGCAACCTTTGAAAGCCAGATTTAAACATATCTCAACAACTCTAAAGGCCCTAAACGACCCTAAGAAGCACTCAGCACAAGTATACATGAACTAGAGGCATGGATCCTATGTCAAACATGCTCAAACACACAAGGCATAGATGAAACATCCATTCATGGCATTTACACAAAAGGGAACATTTCATATAAGAGCATGCTTGAGGACTTAAAAGCCAAAAGGCACAATTCATCTCAATAAGGTTTACATGCCAATCGAAGTAACCTAAACATTCTTAAGGCATGCCATCACACAAGCATTTGACAAGACATAACATGTTTACAATCAAAGTCAATTCATAAACATCAAACACATATATAAGTCATACATCGCTCATACAAAACACATTCTTGCCACATTTCTAAACTACTACATAATTGCTAAACCGTACTTGAGCAACAAAAACTTGGAAAGCCCCTTTCGCCTTGCTCCGTGCTAACACCACGCTAATGATCTGCATTGTTGAAAATGAGAGCGTAAGCTAGAAGCTTAGTGAGGATGCTCTAAAATCGAAAACATCAACAATGCAGGGTCCAAGCATGCAAATCCTAATCTCACATACAACATACATAGGTAATCAAGAAGTCAACCTAGCTAGTCTTTCAAGAGTCATAATATGGCATCTCACATCATACTAAGCTCAACAACAATATCTCAATTATCAAAACATCATAAGCATAGAAGCAATATCATTGACCACTATTAGTTTACCCGGATGTGCGGATTAAATCTCAACAACCACATTACCTCGGTGGGATTACACTCATCATCGGACCTTGCATGGGCGGGATTCCACTCATCACCACATGCCCTACGGATGGGATTCCACTCATCATCCCGTAGAATATAAATAAATTTCCAGTGGAATGTTACATCACTGTACTCCTCCTTGATGACTCAACGCCATCAAGGCCACGTACGTTTTGACTCAATTTGTGTGCACACTAGTCCTAATGATCGATCATTTACACCCGGTAAAGATAATTAGTTTCAATTTCATTTACCACATCACATATCCACCATTTCTATCACATGCTCATCACATACATATATCAAAATACACATATCATTCTAACCACATTTCTCACAATCAAATAGGCAAGGCATACTAGCATCAATAGGAAATAAGGAGTTAAGTTACCAGTTCAACTCCCACATAGGAAAGGCCTACCAAGCACATTCCAACACATACACTACACACACTTGAACCAACTTTAAAACATATTTAAAGTTACTCACCACCCTTCCTTAGCAACCAAAGCAAGCCTCTCATATGCCCGGATTCGATCCTGATGCTTCTCCAATGTCTCCTCTTGTTTCTAGCCAATCAAATCACATCCATTACTCTCAATCAATGCTAAAACTCAGTCATCAATTCACCCCATAAGTACAAGCCAGCTTCAACAAATTCCAACCCAAATAATCACTCAAAAGTCCATTTTCGAGCTCCCTTAAAACCTAGCTGAAAACCATGTTTTCAAACACCCAAATGACACCCAAATGGTCCCAAAACACCTTCCTAACATCCCTAAACCATTAGCCCTTCAAATAAATCCTAAAACTCACCAAAAACCAAGTTTTAGACATTTCAAACATGGCTATAATGACCCATTTCGGGTTTTCACCCAAACTCACTCATTTCAACATATTATGTGTATTTTAAGGTGACTAAACCAAAACCCAACTTAATAATTCAAAACCAATTGAAAAACCCAATAAAAACTCAAACTTTCTTTAAACCCTAATTTTCCAAAAGTTGATAGTTTCAAATTCTACAACCATGTAAAGGTAGAGGATGAAGAGGAGAGTGTAGAAATGTAAATACCTTTGAAAAATGCCCTTGAGATGAGGAAGAAATCAAACGGAATAGTATTTAGGGTTTGAGAGGGGTTTAGTCTTGCTTTTCACGTTGGGGGAGAAAATGGAGGAAGACCACTTTTCTTTTGTTCTTTTTAATTTCAAAAGTTGTCTACCTTTTTAAATTATTTTAGGTTAAATCACCAAATTGGTCCCTTCTTATTATTTAAAACTCAATTAGCTCAAGCCAAGGTCAAATTGATTGAAATTAATTTTACTGACTCGGACCAACTAACCCGACTAACTCCTAACCCCAAAGCACGGGTGTTACAGTCACCACTCTTCCACTTTTTGGCTTTAGATCCATGAATCTACTCTTTTCTCCGGTCATATGCCTTGAGCATCCACTATCAAGGTACCATGAGTTTTGACTTTGTGCTTTGGCCTTGTAGCAATGCTCCCCCTACAAACAAAGATATTAAGCTTTTGTTTTTGGTACCCAAATCATTTTGGGTCCATGAATTTTAGCTCCCAAAACCTTGGTTCCCTTAGGAATCCAAGATGACATAGCAATAATGTTATTAGATTTTACAAGTTCCTTAGGAACCCATACACTTCTAATTCTTTTAGTTCTACTATGTCTAGGAAAGCTACCTTGTTTGTAGTAGTTAGTCTTTTTCTTAGGTTGGTTTGTTCTTGAAGATTCACCTATTTCATGCTTGACACTGCCAACATTTTTAAAAGACTCTTTGAGCTTATTTAGCTCATCTAACACCTTTTGGTGTTCTCTATTACATTGAGATAAAAGATTATTAAGGTCAACATTTTCATCTTGAAAAAAATTTAGTTCTTCTTTCAACCCTAATATCTTTTTCTCAAGTTTTGAATTAGCTTGAGAGAGTAAGTTAGTTTTATCATTTAGCTCTAAAATGATTTTCTTATTTCTAATGACCGACTCCTTATATTTCTCAACTAATTAATCATAGACCTCTTGTAACTCATCATATGCATCATTTAATTCATCATATGTAAAATCTAAAGATGATGAGTTAGAGGTTACCATGGAGGAATCTTCCTCAAGTGCCATGAGGCAAAGGTTGGCTACTTCTTGTTCGTCATCCTCGGATGACTCCTCATCTCTCCAAGTAGCAAGCTTGGCTTTGAGCTTCTTCTTCTTCTCAAAGCCCTTCTTCTTGAGTTGAGGGCACTCCGAACGTATGTGACCGGGTTTATTGCACTCAAAGCAAATGATTTGATCCCTTGCTTCTTCTTTGTTCTTACCTTTGAAGTCCATCTTTCTTTGAATTTTTCTTCCACGATTGGACCTCATGAATCGAGAGAACTTCTTGGCTATCATAGCCAATTCTTCAAGGTCATCCTCCTCACTAGAAGAGCTTTCCTCAACTAGTGAAGCTTTAAGAGCTATTCCCATCTTCTTCTTCTTTTCAACTTCTAACTTCTCTACTCTCTTCTCTTCTTTCTTCTTCTCTTCTTCCCTTCCTTGTTTCATAATCTCATGAGTGAGTAGAGAACCCACTAGCTCATCAAGCTTTGGAGTCTTCAAAAAATTTTAGCCTCTATGATGGCGGTTCTCTTCCCATCCCAAGATTCGGGAAGTGAATAAAGTAGCTTCTGGACAAGCTTGTCTTCCGGTATGATCTCTCCAAATCCTTTGAGCCCATTGACTATTGTGGAGAAACGATCAAACATCTTGGACACCGTCTCATCGGGCTCCATCTTGAAATTTTCATAACTAAGATTGAGAATTCCAATCTTAGTTTCTTTGACATCATTGGTTCCCTCATAGGTAGTCTCAAGAGTGTCCCACACTTCTTTGGCACTCTCAACGGATGACACTTTGGAATAGATGTCCGGACCGAATGAACAAAAGAGCATGTGGAGAGCTTTGTCATTTATTTGGATCTTTCTCCTTTCTTCTTCACTCATTTCCACCTTTTTCTTCAAGGCCATCTTCCCTTCACTATCTTGCTTCAATGGAATGTAAGGACCATCTTTAATGACATCCCAAACTAAGTAGTCATTGGACTTGATGAAGAGACGCATTCTATTCTTCCAAAATGGATAGTTGTCACCATTGAAGAAGGGAGGTTTTGTAGTGGATTGTGACTCATACATGCCCGAACCGGAGGTAGAAGCCATGGCTTGATTTTTTGTTGATCTCACTCTTCCTAGGAACTCCTCTTATGGTTGTGAATCCTTCAAAGAGGTAGGCTCTGATACCAATTGTTGAGTGGATCGATTGAATGATCAAGACCAAGAGGGGGTGAATTGGGATTTAAAAACTTTGTGGAGTGAAAGGGCAATTTAAAAATGAAGAACATGGGATTTTAGAGTGGTTCAAGTTCCAAATGAACTCTACATCCACTACCTTAGCTACCACTAAGGATTTCAACAATTCACTATTTGTTCTTCCCCTTTTCAAGGCTTAGGAGGTAACCTTTACCCAACCGGTCAAATTTTCTACCCAAAATTTGACTAAACCCTCACCAATAATCAAAGAAGAAATTGGACAAGAAGTATATCTCTCAAATACAAATTTGTCCCGAGAAGTACAACACTCAACCCAAATTTGAAGATAGAATAAGAATTGGATACAACACAATTTGGGAATTACAAGAGATTGGAAATTTAGCACACTTGAGGTTGGATTTTTGCTTGAATGTTTCTCTTTAATGCAATAGTTGTTGTTGGCCTTCAAAGAGCTTCAATTTATACCTCCTTTATTAATTCTAGCAGTTTGGGTGGTTGGGGAATTGAATAGAGCCGTTGGAACCCTCTCTTACCACCATATATTGCACTTCTGCACCTATCCGTATCGGTACTCGGGGAGCCGTATCGATACCTACCTCAAAAAAGAAAGAGTCGTTGTACATAAT